>OU612010.1:6383324-7628324 GCA_914767915.1 Agriopis aurantiaria | reverse complement strand
CCATCCATCCATCCATCCATCCATCCATCCATCCATCCATCCATCCATCCATCCATCCATCCATCCATCCATCCATCCATCCATCCATCCATCCATCCATCCATCCATCCATCCATCCATCCATCCATCCATCCATCCATCCATCCATCCATCCATCCATCCATCCATCCATCCATCCATCCATCCATCCATCCATCCATCCATCCATCCATCCATCCATCCATCCATCCATCCATCCATCCATCCATCCATCCATCCATCCATCCATCCATCCATCCATCCATCCATCCATCCATCCATCCATCCATCCATCCATCCATCCATCCATCCATCCATCCATCCATCCATCCATCCATCCATCCATCCATCCATCCATCCATCCATCCATCCATCCATCCATCCATCCATCCATCCATCCATCCATCCATCCATCCATCCATCCATCCATCCATCCATCCATCCATCCATCCATCCATCCATCCATCCATCCATCCATCCATCCATCCATCCATCCATCCATCCATCCATCCATCCATCCATCCATCCATCCATCCATCCATCCATCCATCCATCCATCCATCCATCCATCCATCCATCCATCCATCCATCCATCCATCCATCCATCCATCCATCCATCCATCCATCCATCCATCGTTACATATTGATCAAACATAAAAAAAAAACACGAAAGAAAAAAAATAACATTCAAATAATAAAAATAAATAATACAAACATAATTATTAAATTGAATAATGTCAAAATTAAATTAAACAATTAGAATAAACAAATAATATTAGTCAATAATAATAACAATTTAAAATTTCAGTTTTACATTAGCAAAATATTGTAAATAATTAATTAATGCCTATAATTGAATTGGTAGTATCTAGTGCGAAAAAAAGGACAAACAAGCAGGACATCCATGTTTTGTTGTGTTCTATTGTCATAGACAATGAGAGTAACATTTATTAGATCATTGGTCATCGTGCCATAATAGCGCGTAAGCGATACATTTGCACATTCCTGACCGTACGAATTCTTGCATAGATAACAGGTTAATCATTTTTTTTATGAGGGACAGCTTGCATGGTGGTTGGTTCCGTCGTTTATTTGGGGTTTCGTAACTAACAAAATTACACACGATCAGAACAGTCTCAGGTACTTAAAACTCGGTACCGTTTTGAGGTTATAATTTATTAGGTTATGCTTTTGTGGATTTGTTTGTTGTTAACTTGCACTGACTAACCTTCATTTGGTGCAGGGTATAATAATATACTCCGGTTTGGCGTATCTTGTCTTCTTCGGTGTTTGTAGCGATCTTTTTCTTTACACCAGACAAAAAACCGGTGCCAACATTGATGTAAACTCAGTCTGTGGATGTAAAACAGTCATTGGGTGCCAATATTTTTTTTGTATTGGCTTTTATTTGGTTGGTTTTGCTATGTTATTACTTATTCCGGTATTTTTCTTTGACACTTTCTAATACGTTTTACACAAAATTAAGTACTTTTTTAAATTAAATGTACAGAGCTGATGTGAACGTGAGCATGGTGGCGCCCTCTCTGCCGTTTGTGCTTATTGTCGATTAAAAGTATTAAATAAAAGCTTGTAAAAAAGGTGTTAGCTTTTAGGTCAAGAAATTACCGACTCCGTTACGAGCCACCGAGTCACCGAGCTCCGTTCTCGTACTTCGTTTACTACTCTTAGATATTTTATGTTATTTTTTTTTTTTTGTTAAAATTTTCATGAGCGTGGATTCAATGTCCTTTACTCGTAATATTAAACAGTTATTTTGTCTTATTAGCGTCAAACAAGTCATAGTCAGAGTCAAGCTAAGTAAGTCACGGTCAAGTCGAACTCATGCCCCTGTAAAGTGGTGAAGACTTTACAAGAGGCTCCTATGGAGTTTTGGAAACATCACGAAAAGACACGTTTCACCTCGTTATATCACTTGCCCACACTCGAGCACGTTTACGAGCACTTAATGAATAATAATTCACCATTTAGTACACATTAACACTCGAAAATACACAAGTTTAGGAAAATAATCCAACGAGCCGACATGATTTTTCCGCGTTGGCGCCAAAACTCCAGATATTTTATGTAAACAAATGGGTTACCAGTGCAAAAAATATTTTTCATAATGGTAGTTTACAATATTTGACCAAAAAATTATGTTTTTCTGGTCGAACAATAATTATAAAATAAAAATCGTTTTGTACTATTTATATTAACGTAAAATCTGTTCAATACAATGTTATGATAAAAAAAAAAAAAACATAAACAATATTTTATTATACTGGTAGGACAGTAGGAAAGTTCTAAACATTTCTGGCTCACGTTTTATTTGACCTCTATTTCCTCTAACATAATAGTCAACGCCTCTTTAATCAACGCCATCTATCTACAATCTTTTAATAATGTTTTTTATTGTTTTTTTAACTATCAGAATATTCCCGTTGTACCGCGCGAGAGCAAAGCCGAGGAAAATAGAAAGTAAAATATTGATCATATGTGAAAAAAGTTTTGAGCAACTAGCATGTAACTTTGACAGTGACTTTTCGTGACATTTCTTTGTTTACATAAAACATGTAAGATTTGTGAACGAAGTATATTATACACACAATAATTATGTTCTCGCTTCGAGGTTCGAGCACAGAAAAAGGGCAATTACAACGCAACCGCAACTTAAATACTGTGTTCTGTATACTGTATTCAACTTATATAATACATAATTATGACGTTGTTTATAATTATCTGAGCATAGCACAGATATACACAGATCTGTGGAGCATAGGCTGATTCGCTCTCTACGTATCTGAATGATCTGTTAATACAATTCATTGTACTTTTTTTTATTAAAGTTTTTACCACGTTAGATGCTCAGTAATTTTGTGAGTTTTTGGACTGTGCTTTTGTTGAGTAGACTTATTTATATTTAGTAAGTGGTTATTTATTTTTTCACATATGATTTCTTGATTTGTTATTTCTTTATTACCTATATTTCAACTGTCTATAGTGTTCTTTATACTATTTATTGGGCTTGTGTATTGTTTAATGATACCCCAAGTGGCTTTAGATTTATTTGTGCTTCTTTGTATATAATTTATATTAGTAGCTTTTTTAAATATAGTTTTATACGTTTTAATGTTTTAGAAAACTTTTTGTACATCTCTTCAATTTCTGTAGATTTTCTTGTGCACGTTTGAAAGTATATAAATCCTTCTTTTTTTTACTTGAGATTGTAATACCTGCAGCATACATTCAATTCAAAGTGTTTTACGAATATAAAATCAATAAAACAGCAGAATGGATATTTTAATAATTATATTTTATTTTCATTAGTTACAGTTGCAGACGTTGCAGATGCAGTACAGTACAAATTATTAACTCCATACAGTGATCTACAATTCCAGTTATTTGAAACAGTGCCATCTGTTGGTGTCGGTTTGAGTTATTTACTCTTTGAAACGCGTCTACTCGTTCTATGGAGAACGCGCAATAGAACGTCACTTTCTGTCAAATAGAAGTTACTTCTATCGGTTCTGAATGTGATATTGGAATGACATTGTAGTTGAACGGCCGGTGTTGTATTGATGAAGATGGGCGCGGCGGGCAGTAGTGTGCGCTCAGAGGCGCGCCTGGATCCAGGGCAGGAAGGAGGTGACGCGCGCGTACCCGCCCGGGAACCCGATGTCGCAGCCGCCCGCCGCGTGGAACGACACCACGCCGATCTGCAACACGCACACATCGTTACATTACACACTGACACACGTGTTGTGTATATTTCTGCAGAAAAGGTTGAAGTTACTAAGCCAAAAAGGTTCCATAATACCCGACATTTTGAACAAATTTTACTAAGAGACAAACCCTGAAGCTGCACCATAGTAAATGGTAACTGACACGCGGCAAACTGTATGGAACAGCCGTAGTACGTACGATATAGGTCAATGGGAACAGCCGATATTTGAGTTTGTTCCGTAATAAAGTTTGTTCACAATGTTATTATGTATCGTTTTCGGTTTAGTACTTACACGCTCTCCGCGTAGCCCAGTAATGATACAGATGCAGTGACATCTTCTTTCAGCACTGATGACCGTTTTCAAACATAGCTGTTCTACATAGGCTAAGTATACTCCCTCTACGCTGTTCTATGTTTTAGCAGATCGTGAACTAACTGTCGAGTCCACCATATGACACGTGTGACGTCAGTGATTAAGTCATTCAAAGTGAAAGTGAGGTTTGGTACATAATTGTTAGTTTAAGTGAAATATGATCAGAGCAAAATACCTTTGTATTCTTTAAAGAAAAGTTTATGGCTTTGCATCGTCGAGTAAAAAGTGACGCGAGCAGCCCGAGTCCCCGCCGCAGCCCTGGCCGGAGGTGCAGATGGTGGAGTCGACCACGTTCCAGCCGTACACTTACCAGGTAGGTCTCTCCGGACAGCGTGAGTGCGAGCGGCCCGCCCGAGTCCCCGCCGCAGGGCCCGGTGCGGCCCTGGCCGGAGGTGCAGATGGTGGAGCCGACCACGTTCCAGCCGTACACGGTGGCGCAGTCCAGGTTGTTGACCACCATCACGCTGACAGCGCGCTGCGACTGGTTCGTCGTGATGTTCTCAGCTGGAAACAAACTTGTGTACATAATATACCGAGAACAAATCTCAGTATATCCAGTATTTACAAACTTGTGTACATAATATACCGAGAACAAATCTCAGTATATCCAGTATTTACTGGAAATTCTCCACACACCATCAGGTGGTAAATTAAATTAAATTAAATTGTATTTATTGAGATTTAACACGGTCAAGCCAATTACATTAGTATCTCACAAATGAATAATTATGCATAACAATAAAAAATAAGAAAGGAATTAAATTAATTACAAAAACAAGCTCACAAAAAATAAAGAATAAAAATACAACAATACAAAAGTCAACAATTTTACAAATGGTAAGTGGTAAGTAGTGGTAGTGGTAGGTAAGCTAGCAGTAGTGATACCTGGTAAGTAATGGTAGTAAATGTAAATGTAGCAACAATTTCAGGTAAAACACCTGGGTTACGAATGACATTCATAATTTGAAATGTATGATATTTGAGTTAAGGCGGTCTTTCAGACAAAAAAGGCTTCACAGAAAAAAATATTAAGACAATATATTCATTTTAAAGCAGTAAAAAAAATATGTGGTAATCTTGATCATATTTCTGAGTGTACCATTAGTTCCAAAACACGTTTCCGATAAATTTTCTCGATAGAAAAAAATCATGAAATAACCTCTAACCTTGAAATTTACCTAAACGCATACAATTTTATCTCGAGTATTAATGAACAAATCTTTACAAAATTTACAAGAATGATGTTAAATATTGTAACAAATAACATCATTAATTTTATTTATTGATAAAAATTCAATTTTTCTATCTATTAATTAATTTAATCATAAATTGGCTCGAACGTGTCGAACGAAACGTCGTGCCGCCGCGGCGCCTTTTCACTTCTCTTTTATTTTTACGCGATGTGACAGAGACCGCTGAGGCGCGCTGCTAGACGGACGTGTGTCGCTTTGTTCCGCTAACCGCTCCAAAATATAATCTCAACTTTATGACACAAAAACACCTTGACGTAAGTTGTAAAGTAAGTACCTACCTTATCTGCAATGTTTTCTTGCATTATAAGTACTAAAAAGGCAGGCGAATGAAAATTACATTTTGTAACGATTTGTTTGTATATATTAGTTTACGAAGGATAATTTCACCAAAATCGTCATAGTCCAGTTGGCCGAATGGTTTGACGCAATGGATAAGTTCTCTGCGACTCTGTGAGTAAGCTCCGGGTTCAAATCTCATAGTCACCAATAATTTTAATTTTTGTAATTTTTCTTATGTTTTTAAAATAATTCGTCATGTTCGTGCGTGCGTGCGTGGGTGTGTGTATGTTTGTGTTTGTATGCATGTGTGTAATGTTCTTTAATCGAAAATGGTAGGGACGGGATTTTCACTGTCAGATAGCTGATTCTATGAGGAGAAAAAAAATTGGCATCTTTTTTATCATCATCATCATCACCATTTTTTCATTACTTCGCAGGTGAACCCGCAGAGCACAGTTAGTCTACTTTTTTAGGGTCCCGTACCTCAAAAGGATAAAACGGAACCCTTATAAGATCACTTCGTTGTCCGTCTGTCTGTCCGTCTGTCAATACCCTTTTTCTCAAGAACGCGTAAAGGTATCAAGTTGAAATTTATACTAAATACTTGGGCCTACGGTTTCTTTCGTCTGTAAAAAATAAAAGTTGTAAGTCAAAGCAATCAAAAGATATGAACGTTTATGTCGTATATTTTGCGATTTCACAAGGGAATCTAAACCTATAGGGTACTTCCCGTTGACCTAGAATCATGAAATTTGGCAAGAGGCAAGGTCTCATAGCAAATATATAGGAATAAATCCGAAAGTTATAAATTTGAAGTTATATCATTTAAAAATAATTATTTTGCTATTACAAACTTACATTTTGTAGTTGGAATGTATGGAATAACCTTATTGTCAACTACAAACTTAAGTTTGTTTTTCAATATTTTAACTTCAGTTAGTTTTTTTTTGGTCTCGCGCTCTGAGGGTTCCGTCTAACGGAGGAGTGACATAAGTGGAGAGGCATAGTAATAATTTACTTCCAAGTATCGGTGGTCGGTGTACCAGGGCAATATAAGAACAAAGCAGTCTCGAGCATTTGCAGAGGTCACACAAAGTGGACAGTCAGCGACGTTATCATACAAAATAGCTTTCCGTCCAGTTTAATTAGACATTCCAGTTGATACCTAGAGAAGTACGTAATTGACGCGTAAAATTTACAAATTGGTCTCACCCTTACTTCCTTTGGTCAGGCTTCAAGTAAGTACTTAGTACTAAACAGGCAGGCGAATGAAAATTACATTTTGTGACGATTTCTTTGTACATTTATATTATTTTATAGATTAGAAGCATAATTTCACCGCTTGCGTCATAGATCAATTAGAAGAGTGGTTGACGCAATGGATTAGTTCCTGTGACTCAGTAGGCTCCGGGTTCAATTCTCACATATCCATGTTATTTTTATAATGTTTTTGAAATATTTCGTCGTGTGCGTATGTCTGTAATGTTCTTTATAGACTCGAAAACTGCAGGACCGATTTTGATGGGATTTTCACTGTAAGATAGCTGATGTTGAAAAAAATTCGAGCAACTTTTCATCATCATCATCATCACAATTTTTTCATTACTACGCAGGTGAATGCGCGGGGCGCAGTCTACTATAATGGTTAGGAAATCCTAAACAACTTGGGATGGACAGACAGAGACGGATGGGCAGAACGAACTTATATGGGTTCCTTGTAATTCTACGGAACCCTAAAAAGGTGTTACAGTCTTCTTTGAGTATATCTTTCTTCTATATACATATAAAAAGCGATGTATGTATGTTCCCTATGAAGGATGATGATGATGATGATGATATTACGTATAAACTCCAAAATGGCTGAACCGATTTTGATGGGATTTTCACTCTCAGATAGCTGATGTTATAACGAGGGGAAAAAATGCTGCTTTTCATCATCATCGTCATCATCAGCACCAATTTTTAGTTTAGTTTAGTTTGAGCTAGTTTGGTAAGTCGTGATGTTACTTTCTCCAGAAACGGATTAACTGACCTGATCGAGGACTTCGGAGTCTGCTACGGAACTGCTAGACGGATAGAGCTAGAAGTGTCGAGTTTGGGCTCGTTTTATTAGTCGTGATGAGATCTTCTTCCACGAATATTTTGACTGACCTGATCGAGGATTTCGGAGCCTGCTAGTGGAACTGCTAGACGGATAGAGCTAGAAGTGTCGAGTTTGGGCTTGTTTCATTAGTGGTGATGAGATCTTCTTCCAGGAATATTTTGACTGACCTGATCGAGGAATTCGGAGCCTGCTAGTGGAACTGCTAGACGGATAGAGCTAGAAGTGTCGAGTTTGGGCTTGTTTCATTAGTCGTGATGAGATCTTCTTCCAGGAATATTTTAACTGACCTGATCGAGGATTTCGGAGCCTGCTAGTGGAACTGCTAGACGGATAGAGCTAGAAGTGTCGAGTTTGGGCTTGTTTCATTAGTCGTGATGAGATCTTCTTCCAGGAATATTTTGACTGACCTGATCGAGGACTTTGGAGACTGCTACTGGAACTGCTAGACGGAAAGAGCTAGAAGTGTCGAGTTTGGGCTCGTTTCATTAGTTGTGATGAGATCTTCTTCTAGGAATATTTTGACTGACCTGATCGAGAACTTCGGAGACTGCTACTGGAACTGCTAGACGGATAGAGCTAGAAGTGTCGAGTTTGGGCTTGTTTCATTAGTCGTGATGAGATCTTCTTCCAGGAATATTTTGACTGACCTGATCGAGGATTTCGGAGCCTGCTAGTGGAACTGCTAGACGGATAGAGCTAGAAGTGTCGAGTTTGGGCTTGTTTCATTAGTCGTGATGAGATCTTCTTCCAGGAATATTTTGACTGACCTGATCGAGGACTTTGGAGACTGCTACTGGAACTGCTAGACGGAAAGAGCTAGAAGTGTCGAGTTTGGGCTCGTTTCATTAGTTTTGATGAGATCTTCTAGGAATATTTTGACTGACCTGATCGAGAACTTCAGAGACTGCTACTGGAACTGCTAGACGGAAAGAGCTAGAAGTGTCGAGTTTGGGCTCGTTTCATTAGTCGTGATGAGATCTTCTTCCACGAATATTTTGACTGACCTGATCGAGGATTTCGGAGCCTGCTAGTGGAACTGCTAGACGGATAGAGCTAGAAGTGTCGAGTTTGGGCTTGTTTCATTAGTGGTGATGAGATCTTCTTCCAGGAATATTTTGACTGACCTGATCGAGGATTTCGGAGCCTGCTAGTGGAACTGCTAGACGGATAGAGCTAGAAGTGTCGAGTTTGGGCTTGTTTCATTAGTCGTGATGAGATCTTCTTCCAGGAATATTTTAACTGACCTGATCGAGGATTTCGGAGCCTGCTAGTGGAACTGCTAGACGGATAGAGCTAGAAGTGTCGAGTTTGGGCTTGTTTCATTAGTCGTGATGAGATCTTCTTCCAGGAATATTTTGACTGACCTGATCGAGGACTTCGGAGACTGCTACTGGAACTGCTAGACGGAAAGAGCTAGAAGTGTCAAGTTTGGGATTGTTTCATTAGTTGTGATGAGATCTTCTTCTAGGAATATTTTGACTGACCTGTTCGAGAACTTCGGAGACTGCTACTGGAACTGCTAGACGGAAAGAGCTAGAAGTGTCGAGTTTGGGATTGTTTCATTAGTTGTGATGAGATCTTCTTCCAGGAATATTTTGACTGACCTGATCGAGGATTTCGGAGACCGCTACTGGAACTGCTAGACGGAAAGAGATAGAAGTGTAGAGTTTGGGCTCGTTTCATTAGTCGTGAATCGTGATGAGGTTTTCTTATAGGAATATTTTGACTGACCTGATCGAGGACTTTGGAGACTGCTACTGGAACTGCTAGACGGAAAGAGCTAGAAGTGTCGAGTTTGGGCTCGTTTCATTAGTTGTGATGAGATCTTCTTCTAGGAATATTTTGACTGACCTGATCGAGAACTTCGGAGACTGCTACTGGAACTGCTAGACGGATAGAGCTAGAAGTGTCGAGTTTGGGCTTGTTTCATTAGTCGTGATGAGATCTTCTTCCAGGAATATTTTGACTGATCTGATCGAGGATTTCGGAGCCTGCTAGTGGAACTGCTAGACGGATAGAGCTAGAAGTGTCGAAATTGGGCTTGTTTCATTAGTCGTGATGAGATCTTCTTCCAGGAATATTTTGACTGACCTGATCGAGGACTTTGGAGACTGCTACTGGAACTGCTAGACGGAAAGAGCTAGAAGTGTCGAGTTTGGGCTCGTTTCATTAGTTTTGATGAGATCTTCTAGGAATATTTTGACTGACCTGATCGAGAACTTCGGAGACTGCTACTGGAACTGCTAGACGGAAAGAGCTAGAAGTGTCGAGTTTGGGCTCGTTTCATTAGTCGTGATGAGATCTTCTTCCACGAATATTTTGACTGACCTGATCGAGGATTTCGGAGCCTGCTAGTGGAACTGCTAGACGGATAGAGCTAGAAGTGTCGAGTTTGGGCTTGTTTCATTAGTGGTGATGAGATCTTCTTCCAGGAATATTTTGACTGACCTGATCGAGGATTTCGGAGCCTGCTAGTGGAACTGCTAGACGGATAGAGCTAGAAGTGTCGAGTTTGGGCTTGTTTCATTAGTCGTGATGAGATCTTCTTCCAGGAATATTTTAACTGACCTGATCGAGGATTTCGGAGCCTGCTAGTGGAACTGCTAGACGGATAGAGCTAGAAGTGTCGAGTTTGGGCTTGTTTCATTAGTCGTGATGAGATCTTCTTCCAGGAATATTTTGACTGACCTGATCGAGGACTTTGGAGACTGCTACTGGAACTGCTAGACGGAAAGAGCTAGAAGTGTCGAGTTTGGGCTCGTTTCATTAGTTGTGATGTGATCTTCTTCTAGGAATATTTTGACTGACCTGATCGAGAACTTCGGAGACTGCTACTGGAACTGCTAGACGGATAGAGCTAGAAGTGTCGAGTTTGGGCTTGTTTCATTAGTCGTGATGAGATCTTCTTCCAGGAATATTTTGACTGACCTGATCGAGGATTTCGGAGCCTGCTAGTGGAACTGCTAGACGGATAGAGCTAGAAGTGTCGAGTTTGGGCTTGTTTCATTAGTCGTGATGAGATCTTCTTCCAGGAATATTTTGACTGACCTGATCGAGGACTTTGGAGACTGCTACTGGAACTGCTAGACGGAAAGAGCTAGAAGTGTCGAGTTTGGGCTCGTTTCATTAGTTTTGATGAGATCTTCTAGGAATATTTTGACTGACCTGATCGAGAACTTCGGAGACTGCTACTGGAACTGCTAGACGGAAAGAGCTAGAAGTGTCGAGTTTGGGCTCGTTTCATTAGTCGTGATGAGATCTTCTTCCAGGAATATTTTGACTGACCTGATCGAGGATTTCGGAGACTGCTACTGGAACTGCTAGACGGAAAGAGATAGGAGCGTCGAGTTTGGGATTGTTTCATTAGTTGTGATGAGATCTTCTTCCAGGAATATTTTGACTGACCTGATCGAGGATTTCGGAGACCGCTACTGGAACTGCTAGACGGAAAGAGATAGAAGTGTAGAGTTTGGGCTCGTTTCATTAGTCGTGAATCGTGATGAGGTTTTCTTATAGGAATATTTTGACTGACCTGATCGAGGACTTCGGAGACTGCTACTGGAACTGCTAGACGGAAAGAGCTAGAAGTGTCAAGTTTGGGATTGTTTCATTAGTTGTGATGAGATCTTCTTCTAGGAATATTTTGACTGACCTGATCGAGAACTTCGGAGACTGCTACTGGAACTGCTAGACGGAAAGAGCTAGAAGTGTCGAGTTTGGGATTGTTTCATTAGTTGTGATGAGATCTTCTTCCAGGAATATTTTGACTGACCTGATCGAGGATTTCGGAGACCGCTACTGGAACTGCTAGACGGAAAGAGATAGAAGTGTAGAGTTTGGGCTCGTTTCATTAGTCGTGAATCGTGATGAGGTTTTCTTATAGGAATATTTTGACTGACCTGATCGAGGACTTCGGAGACTGCTACTGGAACTGCTAGACGGAAAGAGCTAGAAGTGTCAAGTTTGGGCTCGTTTCATTAGTTGTGATGAGATCTTCTTCCAGGAATATTTTGACTGACCTGATCGAGGATTTCGGAGACCGCTACTGGAACTGCTAGACGGATAGAGCTAGAAGTGTCAAGTTTGGGCTCGTTTCATTAGTCTTGATGAGGTTTTCTTCCAGGAATATTTTGACTGAGTTGATCGAGGATTTCGGAGCCTGCTACTGGAACTGCTAGACGGAAAGAAATAGAAGTGTAGAGTTTGGGCTCGTTTCATTAGTCGTGATGAGATCTTCTTCCAGGAATATTATGACTGACCTGATCGAGAACTTCGGAGACTGCTACTGGAACTGCTAGACGGATAGAGCTAGAAGTGTCAAGTTTGGGCTTGTTTCATTAGTCGTGATGAGATCTTCTTCCAGAAATATTTTGACTGACCTGATCGAGGAGCCCAAACTCGACACTTTTAGCTCTATCCGTCTAGCAATTCTAGTAGTGGTCTCCGAAATCCTCGATCAGGTCAGTCAAAATATTCCTGGAAGAAGATCTCATCACGACTAATGAAACGAGCCCAAACTTGACACTTCTAGCTCTTTCCGTCTAGCAGTTCCAGTAGCAGTCTCCGAAGTCCTCGATCAGGTCAGTCAAAATATTCCTGGAAGAAAACCTCATCAAGACTAATGAAATGAGCCCAAACTCGACACTTCTAGCCCTATCCGTCTAGCAGTTCCACTAGCAGTCTCCAAAATCCTCGATCTAGTCAGTCAAAATATTTCTGGAAGAAGATCTCATCACGACTAATGAAACGAGCCCAAAGTCGACCATTCTATCTCTATCCGTCTAGCAGTTCCAGTAGCAGTCCCCGAAATCCTCGATCAGATCAGTCAAAATATTCCTGGAAGAAGATCTCATCACGACTAATGAAACGAGCCCAAACTCAACACTTCTAGGTCTTTCCGTCTAGCAGTTCCAGTAGCAGTCCCCGAAATCCTCGATCAGGTCTGTCAAAATATTCATGGAAGAAGATCTCATCACGACTAATGAAACGAGCCCAAACTCGACCATTCTATCTCTATCCGTCTAGCAGTTCCAGTAGCAGTCTCTGAAGTCCTCGATCAGGTCAGTCAAAATATTCCTGAAAGAAGATCTCATCACGACTAATGAAACGAGCCCAAACTCGACACTTCTAGGTCTTTCCGTCTAGCAGTTCCAGTAACAGTCTCTGAAGTTCTCGATCAGGTCAGTCAAAATATTCCTAGAAGAAGATCTCATCACGACTAATGAAACGAGCCCAAACTCGACCATTCTATCTCTATCCGTCTAGCAGTTCCAGTAGCAGTCTCTGAAGTCCTCGATCAGGTCAGTCAAAATATTCCTAGAAGAAGATCTCATCACGACTAATGAAACGAGCCCAAACTCGACCATTCTATCTCTATCCGTCTAGCAGTTCCAGTAGTAGTCTCCGAAGTCCTCGATCAGGTCAGTCAAAATATTCCTGGAAGAAGATCTCATCACGACAAATGAAACGAGCCCAAAGTCGACCATTCTATCTCTATCCGTCTAGCAGTTCCAGTAGCAGTCCCCGAAATCCTCGATCAGGTCAGTGAAAATATTTCTGGAAGAAGATCTCATCACGACTAATGAAACGAGCCCAAACTCGACCATTCTATCTCTATCCGTCTAGCAGTTCCAGTAGCAGTCTCTGAAGTTCTCGATCAGGTCAGTCAAAATATTCCTAGAAGAAGATCTCATCACGACTAATGAAACGAGCCCAAACTCGACCATTCTATCTCTATCCGTCTAGCAGTTCCAGTAGCAGTCTCTGAAGTCCTCGATCAGGTCAGTCAAAATATTCCTAGAAGAAGTTCTCATCACGACTAATGAAACGAGCCCAAACTCGACCATTCTATCTCTATCCGTCTAGCAGTTCCAGTAGCAGTCCCCGAAATCCTCGATCAGGTCAGTGAAAATATTCCTGGAAGAAGATCTCATCACGACTAATGAAACGAGCCCAAACTCGACCATTCTATCTCTATCCGTCTAGCAGTTCCAGTAGCAGTCTCTGAAGTTCTCGATCAGGTCAGTCAAAATATTCCTAGAAGAAGATCTCATCACGACTAATGAAACGAGCCCAAACTCGACCATTCTATCTCTATCCGTCTAGCAGTTCCAGTAGCAGTCTCTGAAGTCCTCGATCAGGTCAGTCAAAATATTCCTAGAAGAAGATCTCATCACGACTAATGAAACGAGCCCAAACTCGACCATTCTATCTCTATCCGTCTAGCAGTTCCAGTAGCAGTCTCTGAAGTCCTCGATCAGGTCAGTCAAAATATTCCTAGAAGAAGTTCTCATCACGACTAATGAAACGAGCCCAAACTCGACCATTCTATCTCTATCCGTCTAGCAGTTCCAGTAGCAGTCCCCGAAATCCTCGATCAGGTCAGTGAAAATATTCCTGGAAGAAGATCTCATCACGACTAATGAAACGAGCCCAAACTCGACCATTCTATCTCTATCCGTCTAGCAGTTCCAGTAGCAGTCTCTGAAGTTCTCGATCAGGTCAGTCAAAATATTCCTAGAAGAAGATCTCATCACGACTAATGAAACGAGCCCAAACTCGACCATTCTATCTCTATCCGTCTAGCAGTTCCAGTAGCAGTCTCTGAAGTCCTCGATCAGGTCAGTCAAAATATTCCTAGAAGAAGATCTCATCACGACTAATGAAACGAGCCCAAACTCGACCATTCTATCTCTATCCGTCTAGCAGTTCCAGTAGCAGTCTCTGAAGTCCTCGATCAGGTCAGTCAAAATATTCCTGGAAGAAGATCTCATCATGACTAATGAAACGAGCCCAAACTCGACACTTCTAGCTCTTTCCGTCTAGCAGTTCCAATAGTAGTCTCCGAAGTCCTCGATCAGGTCAGTCAAAACATTCCCGGAGAAAGATCTCATGATGACTAATGAAACCAGCCCAAACACGACACATCAGGCCTTCCCCGTCTAGCAGTTCCAGCAGCAGTCTCCGAATTCCACCATCAGCTCAGTCAAATCATTCCTTGACTAACAATTCTCACTAAGACTAAAAAAACGAGCCCAACCTTGACTTATCTCGCTTTCCCTATTTACCAGTTTTAGCAGTCTCCGAACTCTACCATCAAGTTAGTAGAATCATACCAGGAGTAAGTCTATAAACTATAAATATAATAGGTAAAATATTTGGTGCAAAAAAGAAACATAAAATATTGAAACGTACGACGAAAGTAAATTTTAATAATTACAACTAGCAAGTTGGTTTGATTGAATTATGGTTTGTTTGTTCTCCGTCGTCCCGTCGCTGTGTGCGTGATAAAAAATTGAGTCCAAAAATATCTACATAGCACTAGATTTGAACCGGGCATTCGTGGTTTACCAGCGCGGTGCCAGACCACTAGGCCAACAGAGCTTTGCTGTGGACCGACGAAATTACTTGTCTTTAGCTGTGTATAGGTGAAGGTCGTCACATTTCTGCGAGATTCACGCGGTGCGCCCCGCTGTAGTCGGCCGCCACTGCCTCTGCTTCACCCCCTCAAAAACATAAAAGTCAGCTAGTCACGGCGCCTTAAATAATCTCCTGATGACATTAGACACCAAAATAAAATTGACGAATTTAATAAATTATATAACAAACAATTTAAATGTACAAGAACAGATTATTCTGCAAAAATGATTATAGAAAGTAGTTCTACAATTAAAACTATGTGGCATATTGTAAATACCGAAACTGGTAAATCAACAACTTCTAGAGTAGACTATACGGATATAATTAAGACCTGTAATGGGCCGCAATCAAAACAGAATATAGTAGATCTACTTAATAAGCAATTTATTTCTGCAGCGCAGCAGTGCGGTGCGCCAACGGCAAATGCCGACATGGTCTGCGCTTCCCTGCACAGAGCGTATGAACAGTGTGATCGTTCGCTTAGAATGACTCACTTCTCTCCAAGTGAAATACATAAGATAATAACTAGTCGCGTGGCAAATAAGCCTACAAAGCACATGTATGACATCTCAATTGAATTAATACGTATTATAGCTGTTTCTATAGCGGATCCGCTTGCAGCCCTATTTAATCAATGTTTACGAGAAGGCACTTATCCAAAAACATTAAAAGAAGTGCGAATATGTCCTCTTTACAAGGGCAAAGGAAAGAAAGACGATCCGAACTCTTACAGACCGATAGCTATAATTCCTGCAGTGGCAAAAATATTTGAGTATGGTCTATCGAAGCGAATCTCTGAGTTTCTGAAGTCCACAAACACGCTATCAGATCGTCAATTTGCATATCGCGAAGGACGATCCACTACACTGTTAGCGCGAGAAGTAATGCGCCGTATTTTAGAAGCTCGGGAACGCAGGACTGAAGTTGCTGTACTCTTCTGTGATTTGTCGAAAGCTTTTGACGTCGCGGATCACAGGACACTATCAAAGAAACTCAATTATTATGGTCTATCTGGTCCGGCTCTCGAAACTGTCACAAGTTTCATGAGGGACAGGACTCAGTATGTCATCGGAGATAACGGGAATGCTAAATCAGAAGGAATGACAGCAGAAATTGGGGTTCCCTAAGGATCCTCATTATCTAACTTGGCTTTCTCACTCCTACTGAACGATTTGCCGCAAGCCACAACAGGGGGAGAAGTGTTCATGTATGCAGATGACGTCGCAGCTGTTGTAACAGCCTCATCTCTGGATCATCTCGAACGACGTTTGAACACAGTAGCCTCCGATCTCCTGTTGTGGTTCAAGTATAACGGCCTGAAGCTAAATCTAACAAAGACACAGTTCATGGTCTTTGATCTCTCAGGTCGCAAACGGCGTCGCTTAGTGGTTGACCTTGAGGAAGAATCTGTACAACAAGTTCAATCTGTCCCTTTTCTGAGTTTTCACATGGATCCTGTTCTATCATGGGAATCCCATATAGACAAACTCTGTTGAGGACTAACTAAACTAGGAGCAGCTTGTTTCGCCCTCAGTAGGGTCGCGTCGACCCTGCCAAAAGAGGCTGTGCGGTCTTGCTACTTTGCTAGCGTACAGTCTTTGCTTCAGTACGGGCTTGAGTTTTGGGGACGTGCTGCCGAATGGAAGCGGGTATTTAGACTGCAAAAAAGAGCCGTTAGAGCAATGGCGCATATCAAGCAGGATGAGTCCGCAAGGCCGTTCTTTATTGAGCTGAGGATATTGACATTGCCCAGTCTGCTTACCATGCAGGCAGCTACATACACACGGGACAATCTGCAGTTGTACCCTAAATGAGGTGAAGGGCTACCACGTCGTAGCAGATACGAAAATAAGTTAGTTACCGTAAAACGGTCGCTGGTCAAGTCGTCTAAAATACTCCACGTAATGGGACCTGATATTTACAACAGACTTCCACAGACGGTCATTGATGCTCCGAGCTTTGCATTCTTCAAAAACAAGTTAAACAAGTGCTAATATTGCACGTCCATCTAGAGACAAGTTTGTTTTCGGAGCTCTTAAGAACAGATTATGTCTGTATTACATCTAGGTTTACCAACAAACTGCAATAAATATATTTTGATTTGATTTGATTTGAAGCTTTTTATGAATATAGTGACTTTTTCGATATCAAGATAGCGCGTAATACTAATTGTATAGCAAATTTTTAACATAATATTATTTTGTATACTGCCTGACTTGTAATTCTTATAATTATCAATAAATATATGTCTATGTCTATGTCTATATGTAAGTAGTGATACATAGTGATAAGTGGTATGTGGTTGTAGTTGGTAGGTGATCGAAGGTAGTAAGTGGTAAGGTAAGTACCGTCAGTGGTGACTCCGTAGCCGGAGACCGTCGCCCAGTTCCACTCGAAGGTGAGCCACGCGAGGAAGCTGGTCGGCAGCGAAATCGGCTGGACCAAGTCTGCACACACATTAACATTCTATTTAAAGTCTGACAGAGTTTCGTGACAGTTTAGCTGAGCTTTATGAGAGTCAGACTGATGTTCATGGAAGTCCGAATAAGCTTCATGACAGTGAGAGTGAGAGGGATGAGGGTGGGGTGCTCACTAGAGTAGGCGACGAAGAGCACGGTGATGATGGTGACGTCGTTGTTCAGGTTGGTGGGGTTGAAGGAGGCGTGGCTGTCGACGGAGCGTGAGCCGCTGTAAGCTTCATGACAGTGAGAGTGAGTGGGATGAGGGTGGGGTGCTCACTGGAGTAGGCGACGAAGGGCACGGTGACGATGGCGACGTCGTTGTTCAGGTTGGTGGGGTTGATGGAGGCGTGGCTGTCGACGGAGCGTGAGCCGCTGTAAGCTTCATGACAGTGAGAGTGAGTGGGATGAGGGTGGGGTGCTCACTGGAGTAGGCGACGAAGAGTACGGTGATGATGGCGACGTCGTTGTTCAGGTTTGTGGGAGTGAAGGAGGAGTGGCTGTCGACGGAGCGTGAGCCGCTGTAAGCTTCATGACAGTGAGAGTGAGTGGGATGAGGGTGGGGTGCTCACTGGAGTAGGCGACGAAGAGCACGGTGATGATGGCGACGTCGTTGTTCAGGTTTGTGGGGGTGAAGGAGGAGTGGCTGTCGACGGAGCGTGAGCCGCTGTAAGCTTCATGACAGTGAGAGTGAGTGGGATGAGGGTGGGGTGCTTACTGGAGTAGGCGACGAAGGGCACGGTGATGATGGCGATGTCGTTGTTCAGGTTGGTGGGGTTGAAGGAGGCGTGGCTGTCGACGGCGCGCGAGCGCACGCGCGTGCCGCCGCTGAACAGCGTCGTGGAGCCGAACACTGCTTCCACCTCCACGCCCTGCGCACGGAACAACTCCTCGTTAGAGAACACTTGACTGAGACGAGTCTCTGCTGTGTGCTGACTGGTGCGACGAGGGATACGGAATCAATCATTGTTAAATAAGTACCAATTACAACATTGATTAAACCTGCGACGTGAGAGCTGATGTTGTTCAAGCAGCTGAACAGATAGCCTTGTCTCGGCTTGTTTCTTGCTCCACGCACTTTGGGAATAAATAGGAACATTGTTCTTGTCACATACAAACAATCTCTCTCTAAGCGCATGCAACTTGTCTGTTCCGTCGCGGGTAAAATAACATTATTACAAATTATGAATTGTTCTCAATTCTACAGACTTTCATTGCAGATTCTAATTTCAACAGATCCCAGTCCTACTGCTTCCCACTTTTATCTAAATAAATGTATGTTTGTTATTGTATTTCAAATCAAAATCATTACTAGAAATACACATATGTACATACAATTCGAACTTACAACAAATTGTTGATGTTAATCTAATCTTAATCCTAACACCAAATCTTATTATCAATACAAAAACCAATGAATATAGATATTGCAGTCAAATCGACGCTCGAACAAAATTATTATTTTTGTTAAATGTACAGACGGTGCTCCAACAAAGTTATTTATACTAATGGAGCCGGTTCAACAGCTACTGAGCGAAACTTAGTGAAACCACCTTGAAAGCTTCCGCTACATAATAACATTATTTGTAGAATGTAGAGGATGGACATAAACCTAGATGGCGCAGTCAAAATGTGTACTTATGTGCCATCAGTTAGCTTCACTGCTAACCCACGCAGCGAGCGGCGTACCTGGTAGCGGCCGTCGAACCAGCAGTGCGCCGCCGTCACCAGCTTGGTGTTGGACAGCACGGAGGCTCCGCAGACCGACGTCTGCCCGATGCTCAGCGAGATCAGCAGGCCCACCTGCAAACCGCGTTATATGGTTCTACTCAACAACTAATATTATTATATTATAGATAAGTTACTATGAAATGTTCCCGATCTCTGATCTCAGTGTGCCTTTTGACGAAAGTCTCCTTCCTGTCAGATATGACTATGAGTCTTTCCTCTGCATTTCTGTTGAAGAATCAAATTAATTAACTTTTATTTGTATTCGCAGCATGTTGTAACTGTAACTGTAATGTAACCTACTTCACTGCAGTTTAGTTTGCTACAGATTTCATCATTGTCATGAAATTAACGACATATTACAACAGTTGCCATCCCTATCTATCTCCCTCTCGCTCGCTCGCTTTCCTTTGCCCCAACACTTCATATTTCTGTCTCGCCGACGCATGCGTGTCAATCGTTTATTATTTTCTATAGAAACATTTTATGAACTACTTGCGTGCGTAATTTATATTTCCCTCTTGCTCGCTCTCCTATCCAAAGTTGTTTTTATATCCTTTTTCTTTCTTAACGCAGGTCCGTAATTTTAACGCACTTGCAACTTGAGAAATTCTTACAAAACGTCAGGAGCACAGGTAGGTACTCTTCTTAATTGTTTCTGTTTGCTATGCATATAATTATAATGTAATGCAAATAACATAATTATCAGCTAACGCTAGAAGTCAATGAACCCGCACGCTTGTACGCTTTACATTGCTGGTTCGCAACATTCTAAACCACAAAACAACAAGCATAAGGCAAAATAGGTTCGATTGTGTTTAGATAGTATAATAGTAGCGTTGTGACGTCCAGCCGCCCCGCCTCGCACCTGTCTGTATCCACAGCACTACAGCCGCGGAGTGTTCAACTGTTGAGAAACCTGCTCCCACTTCTGTTTCCATCAGGTGAGACACGCGAGTGCAGCGTGACGCGAGCGCTCACCAGGTAGGGATGGGTTCCTGCCGCGGTGGGCTGCCCCCCCGCGACCCGCGCAGCCGCCGCCGCCGCCGCGTGCTCCGCCGCCCGGATGCGTGCCGCGGCCGGGATGCCCTCGCGCTCGTGGTAGTACAGCGAGACGGGCGCCGCTCCCAGCGCCTCCGCCGCGCACCACGCCTGGAACCATCACTCCTCGCTGCTTCATGGTGTCCACTCACCACAGTATTACGCACATCTCCTCCTCAAACAGTCGTTTACAATTGCAACAGGTTGTCTGACGGTGAGCTCGTATATACATCAATAAATACTTTCAAAAACAAACTGATGGATAAAAATTAAGATAATCTTAACATATAAACAGTACATTGAGTGTGTGATAGCCATCAGCCTGCAGACACTGCTCGCCTCGGTGACACCGAGCCAGTGATACACGAGCACTGTACCGGCGGGTCCGCGTAACTAACTGCAGCGACAACAAACACTTCCTTAAACATTTAAAAGAAAACAACAATCAAGAATGTTTTCTTTGTTTGTTTGCCTCCGCTTCAATGGGTAAAACAAAAATATTCACATACATATAATATTACGCATCGAATTCCACACAAATTTAGAATTTAGAAATTGGACTTGTGTGGAATTTGATATGTACGAGTATTTATGGACACATGATTATATTCGTGCTTCGGTCGCTGGTTCAACGAATACGAGTCAGGAACAGTTGATATTAGAGAAGTTAAACATACCTAGGTAGCTATATTATATTAAAATATCCTTGTTCCCGTGCAGGCTGACCTCACATCAATCAATGCAAGTGTTATATGTACCTACAGTGGCCCTTTAACACACACATACATCCCCACAAGGTCGTCTCAGTTGTGTGCCGCTCAATATAGAAGTGTACGTTTGTAGCACTAGTAACAATATGTCAGTGTGTGCAATACGTGTTCCTCGACCCCGTCTGGTTCTGGCAGACTTGTTTCGTTACTGGCTGGAGTGTAAGGCAAGTCCACATGTCCGCTACGTACCAGCGCAAGTGTCAGCAGAACGGTCTTCATGTTCAATATCACACACACACTCTCAACTGGCCGCACATTCTCTCACTACTGTATTTATACTGCGTCTAATCACTCCACTCGGGGTTTGCAGATTACCTCTTTAGATTACAGATTACAACTAATTTTATATAATTTTTATAGAAATAGCGGCAAACAAGCTCGCGGTCCGCCTGATGGTAAGCAGAGACCGCCGCACATGGAGCACTAGCGGTGTTGACGGTGCTCTGCCAGCCCGGAGAGGTGGCTGCAGACACGCTTCATGTTGAAGCTCGGCGGGAAGACAGCTCGCAGCTCCGCGGAACATAGGAGACTCTGCAAGATGAGGGGTGAGCTTTTTAAGAGTGTCGGGATTTATAACTACTGAAAAAAACAACAATATGATAGACATCGGATCCCTTTCGGTTCAGCTCCGCTCCGCTGGACGCCGCTACCAGCCAGCAGGCGGCAGCAGCGTGATGCTGTAGTTCCTGTCAGAGGAGACCGTCTACTCATGATGCGGCGTCACCGACTTCATTTCCGTCACGTAGTGACGTTACATTAGCCGAATTACTACTTGTACTGATATTATGTAATCTGTTGTATTACACAAATATTAATAAACCAAGTGTGTTTGTATGTTTGTTACTATCCGTCCGGCCTACTTATTATATATTTACTAAAGTTATATGATTGTTTACGGGATATTTACCGTGGAAAGGATATTTACCGTACCCCATACAACAAACGTATTTTTTAAAGTATTTTTGTATGAGCTCTCATGTAAAAACGGTAACACGTACAAACGTCAAACTTGGCACGATTATAGTACACACTCTAAAGTATAACAACAAATAATAAATAATGGCCAAGTGCGAGTCGGTGACTAATTTATGTTGATCACCAAGTGGAGCAACATCAGGCGCGGTCAGTACTTGGACGTGATTTTGCAGTACTTATTTTGTTTAGTGATGGTAAGTACGGAACCGTCAGTGCGCGAGCCCGACTCGCAGTTGGCCGGTGTGTGGATGTAGTTCGAGTGCTCGGCGGTCGTCAGTCCAGACACGTGTAAACCCGCGTGACGTCGCTTGCTAGCGATAACTCTAGCACGCTATCGTTCATTCCATCTCGTTATACTATAATCAGTTAATTAATTATAAGTAGGTACAGTACAGTACCTACAGTAGGTACAGTACAGGTACAGTACAAGTACAGTGTTGTTATCTGTGGATGTGATTACATTCCGTTACATATAATGCGGTCAGCGTGATTCTGTCGCGCCGCCATCTTATCTACGTATCAACCACAGAAACGACAACGGAAATGAAAAGGAAGATCTGTTACCAGGCATTATGAGTGAACCTTGATTGAACATTCTTATTTAGATCAACGCGTCGAACTCCGCGTCACAGTTGCTGACTGATTTCGAATGACTGACGTTTCGTTTATATGGGTGCAACTGGCTACAACTAATTTCTTACTAAAATGCCTTCACAGCCGTTCTAATTTAAATATTTTTTTTAATCTTTTCTGTGGTATCAACGATGTTGACAATATTATAACATACACAAATTTTTTCACTGTTTTAAACTATCACGGTTGTTCACTAAAGTTATATGATTATTTACGGGATATTTACCGTGGTAAGGTTGTGGAATGAGCTCCCGATATTTCGGCGCAGTTACATGCACCATGTTCACGGGAAGACTGAAGAATGCGGGTGGTTGGAGAACAGTTAAAAAGTTAGGTGCAGACATAACGATCTACCCTCTTTCTTAGTCTTTTGCTACGGTTACCAGTGGAACTCGAACTCGAACGTAAGTCCCGACAAAACATGATGCACAGGTGCATGTAACTGCGCCTCTTGAAAACAGTCAAAACACGTCCGAGCGTCATTGTACATACATTGTATCAATTATATACTTCACAAATTTCACAATGCCACATTTACTGCAATGTAGACGTTATGTCGCTTGCATAGTGTTCAATGTTAGTTGTCCGCTATGTCATCGTAGCTCTGGCATCGCGCGGCGTGCAATTTGTAGCGTGCGCCGAGTTTTGGTTCGCGGGCATCCAGTGGATGCAGATGGCAGGCTGTCGTTCAGCGTGGAGGTTAAAGGGGGAGGCCTATGTTCAGCAGTGGACGTCTTGTGGCTGATGATAGGCCACAGTCCGCGTTAGACCTCCAACTCGCTTGTTTGTAAGCGACGATGTGGTGGAAGATGAAGCACGCACGCTTAGAAGATAAATATTCACTGTGGCCTTGAATAGATCCAGATTATATTTCTCAGGAGACGAGGACCAGGTGCAAGCAGACCGCTGGTCATCCTTCTGTAGTGCTATTCAGTGACAGCGGGTGTCTGTGTGTCTGTGAGGTGAGGGAACATGTCACGTGGAGCCGGCTCAGCGCGCACTGTGCCGTACATTTCATTACTTAAATATACTCAAACCTGTATATTTTGTATAAAACGTCTCTTTATAATGACCACATTTTCTCTGCAGAACAGAAAAGTTTTTGTTTAAATTAGTACGGCTGTCAAGGCATTTTTGTAAGAAATTAGTTGTAGCCAGTTGCACCCATATAAACGAAACGTCAGTCATACGAAATCAGTTAGCAACTGTGATGCGGAGTTCGACGTGTTGATCTAAATAAGAATGTTCAATCAAGGTTCACTCATAATGCCTGGTAACAGATCTTCCTTCTCTTTTCCGTTCTTTCGTTCGTTTCCTTCTACTTACTTGTCTTTTCTGTGGTCTGTAGGTTCTTGCCGATGGCGTTCAGATCTAAGGTTCCTACCGATGACGTTTCATTACCTGATCTAAGGTTCCTACCGATGACGTTCATTACCTGATCTAATGTTCCTACCGATGACGTTTCATTACCTGATCTAAGGTTCCAACCTGTTGTATCTATCTATTCTCACCTACTTATGACAGATGACAGCTCTGTCTCCTGCCCCTAGTTAGTGTGTCTGCCGTTGGGAAATAAACAACGTACAAAAAGTAATCCGTCGTATTAATTAATTACATTCAGGATATACATAGACAAAGCATTCGGGATAATAGGAAGCTACAACACAACCGATGACGTTTCATTACCTGATCTAAGGTTCCTACCGATGACGTTTCATTACCTGATCTAAGGTTCCAACCGATGACGTTTCATTACCTGATCTAAGGTTCCTACCGATGACGTTTCATTACCTGATCTAAGGTTCCTACCGATGACGTTTCATTATCTGATCTAAGGTTCCAACCGATGACGTTTCATTACCTGATCTAAGGTTCCTACCGATGACGTTTCATTACCTGATCTAAGGTTCCAACTGATGACGTTTCTTTACCTGATCTAAGGTTCCTACCGATGACGTTTCATTACCTGATCTAAGGTTGCTACCGATATAAACAAACGAATTACTTGTATCAAAATTGTTATATCGACTCGTTTTCTTGTAACAAAATGAGTACAAAGTACACTGGCGTCTGGCATATTATATATTATAGCAGAAAAATTAATTCAAAAGCGGACATATTTATTTTGCAATCAAATATTTTATTTTCTTATTCTATTAAAAAAAACCCATCAAATCTTTATTGAGATCATATTTTTTTTGCTTTAGCTTGCAACTTTATGACTAAACATAGATTAAATACATACATGATACTTGTCAGTTTAATCATAAAACTTGCCGAAGTTTTGTTTCTATTAAATATGTTCTTTTCTTTATTATCGTATTTGACCCGACGACGCAAGTCCAAGAGAAGGGTCCACATATTGTATCGTTGTCTCGTTCTCGCGCGGGTCACTCGGTACACGGATAATGTTCACATGATATTTGATTATTTATTTATCTTTTATCTGTTGAATAAAAATTTAAGTGTGTAAGATTTGTGTCCGTCGCAGTCAGCGTCACACTTTCTCACAGATTTATTTTTCTTTAACTTCTTACAGTTCGGAAACACAAAGTCATGGCCTGAGAGGTGTTCCAGACTTAGCTCGGCTCCGTTGTCATGAAGACTCACATTCGGTTCTATGCTATCCCTGGGTGCACTCTCCTGGGACGTGGCGTCAATGATATCATGTTCCTGAAGGTACTGCTCCGGTGTTGGATCATCGGCACTGATCGGATCATGAGAATCGTTTTGATTACTTTCTATAATGTCGCCAGAATATGAGATGTCTTCGTGACTGTCATGTTCTGAATCAGAAGCAGCCTGACTCTCGTACGAGCTGTCGACGGAGTCTTTGGCATTTGAGTCGCTGGAATCTGCAGACTGGCTGCTTTCCTCGATGACTGCTTCGTCGTTCAAACTATCACTGTAGTTTACACTTGAAAGATCATCTGAATGGTTGATGGAATCATTCGACTGGTCGCTGTCGTCTGTATTGCTGTCAGTGTACACATGTATATGATGAATTTGCTTCTCTTCATGACTCACTTGTATTTCGTGACTGGGGCTCTTAATTTCAGTTGAGATCTCATAGTCCTTCAATTCAGGTTCCACTTCGCCTTTGTGAATCAAATCATGCAGTTGTTCTATAGACTCTATGAGAACACCTTCGTCGTGATCACCTATTGTGATATATCCGAGATCTTCAGAACTGTGCGTGTGCTGTACGACTGTGTCGCTGTGATGTGTTGGTTCAGTGACGTCGTGTTTCAGCTCGCGGTTGCTATGAAGCGTGTTGTGATAAGGTTCTACGACGTGTTCGTGGATTGTATGCGAAGAATGATTTGATTTTTCATTGGGATGTTCTATATTGTCATTAATTTTTACTTGATTATGGTGATTTTCATATCCGTCTATGAATTTCAGATTATCAGATTGCGGATGGACATGAATTTCTTTAGTATTAACATCATTTTCATTTGGTTCGTAATTTATATGAATGATGTTATTTTGGTGATGATATGTGTTGTTCTTCGTCGAGTTGTGGTTGTTATTCGGTCGATGCTTCTTGTGTATAATGTAGTGCACTTGGTATGCTGGATCCACCTCGTCGACTGGCAAAACGTCGTGAACCAAACTATTGATATCGACATCGTTGTGCTCTTTAACATAGGATGCAATATTATTTAATTTGTCATTGATTGTGACTTCAGAATTTGAATTGTCATTCTCCTTAGTGACGGTTTTTTCCGGAGTTCTTCCAATTTTTGTGTGATCGTTTGCTGGCTTGTCTTCATAATCAGAGCTGTTAGATTCTATCGAGTCACTCTCAGAACTCGATTTACTCTCCGAACTATCAAAAAATGAGTTTTTTTCGCTATTTTGTAAAACTTGACTGAAGTCTGGAATGTTCTTATCGAGCACGATACCTGAGATCCTTTTTTGCTTCTTCAATGTATTCTTGATAGTGTGTGATTGAGGAACTATGTATGCCAGCGCTTTACCTTTAGTATTAGAGTTGTGTTTGATCGGTACTATTTCGACGAGGTGTTTCATGTTCGGGAATTTGGTCCAGAGAGTGTCGTCGTTTGCTTTGATCTTGCGATGGTGTTTGCGTCGAGGCCAGTCATAGTCTTCGTGGTCACGAATGATCGGGACGCGGGGGTGAGGCGCGGAGTAGGGAGACTCGGCAGGGTAAGTGGTCGGTAATACCAGGGCGTTGAGTATGGGGGTGGCGATATTCGGCGTTGGAATGAAGCCGTAGCGCTGCGCTGACTCGTGTGGTGCCGGCTCTGCTGGTGCCGGCTCTGCTGGTGTCGCGTGTTCTTCTGCGGATGGAACTGTAAACTGGAGTTCAGTTCTGTCGTTAGCGGTCGCTGCGGTCGGTCCGTGGTCCGTGTTGTGCTCTGCGGTGACAATGCGGTCTGCGGTCGGTTTGTGGTCGCCGTCGGGAAGTCTCCGACACAGCAACGGAGCCGAGAGTGCTAGGATCTGCACTATCACAGCTGCAACGACAAAGATTGCTGTATGTAGGAGGCCTTCTGGCGGGAGGCTTCACAATTCTTGTGTAGGAGGTCTTCGTTAAAGGTTAGAGGATAGATAGGTAAGAGGTTTAAGGTTGCCTGGAAGAGATCGCTTATAGTGATAAGGCCGCCAATTGTTATACTAGGTTTTAAGGTTCCGTACCCAAAGGGTAAAAACGGGACCCTATTACTAAGCCTACGATGTCTGTCTGTCTGTCCGTCCTACCTTTTAACGGCTGTATCTTTCGAACCGTAATAGAAAACCAGTTGATACGTAATGTCCACTGCTGAACATAGGCCTCCCCCTTTAACCTCCACACTGAACGACAGCCTGCCATCTGCATCCACTGGATGCCCGCGACTCTCACGATGTCTCACAATGCTACGGCGGACTAAGAAAAAGTCAAAAAGTAAAAACGAAAGTGGGGTCCCCATACAACAAACGTATTTTGTTTACGTATATTTGTATGAGCTCTAATGTAAAAATGGTAATACGTATAAGCGTCAAACTTGGCATGATTATAGTACGCACTCTAAAATATAACAACAAATAATAAATAATGGACAAGTGCGAGTCTGTGACAAGTTTCAGTTCATTACCAAGTTGTGACTGATAAAACCTTACCTGGATGACCTTATCATTTCACCGGATCGAAATGCCATTTTTTTTATGTTGTATCACACTCTATAAATTTTGATTTATTTGTCAATTAGTACATATTATTAATATTACACAATTAATACGTCACAATTTCACAAACTACTTAATTCTAATTATTAAAAAAATCTACTAATTGTGAAGTCGGTTGTTTTAATTGTTAGTTATTGTATTTTGTGGTGGTACGGAACCCTCAGTGCGCGAGCCCGACTCGCACTTGGCCGGTTTATTTATACTTTAAGTGTAATTTTTGATGCAATTAATTTACAATTTATAAACAAGTGGTTGAGTAGAATAGGTCGCTTGTTTGTCTGCTGTAATACTCACCGAGCTGGCGGTCCATGGTGCGGCGCCGCCGAGTGCGGAGTCCCCGGCGCGGAGCCCTATATACCGCCGTGGCAATCAGCGCCGTGACGGATCCGACACCGCGCTTCATTACCGCTCACTCTCTCAGTAACGCGCGGAACGATATTAACACTCTAATTAGATAATCTGACACGCCTGGCTGCCGCGCCTGGCTGCGCCCGCTGCCATGCTGGACACACCGCCTGGCTGCGCTCGCTGCCGTGCTAGACACACCGCCTGGCTGCGGCGCCTGGCTGCGCCCGCTGCCGTGCTGGACACACCGCCTGGCTGCGGCGCCTGGCTGCGCCCGCTGCCGTGCTGGACACACCGCCTGGCTGCGCCCGCTGCCGTGCTGGACACACCGCCTGGCTGCGGCGCCTGGCTGCGCCCGCTGCCGTGCTGGACACACCGCCTGGCTGCGGCGCCTGGCTGCGCCCGCTGCCGTGCTGGACACACCGAACGTAGCGAGTTTCATCTCCAAGCTAGCTCCGAGTGCTTTCAGATTTAGGAACTCATCAGCCATGACGTTATAATATATGTCGGTCGAACGCTTAGCTTGTAACGAGATCTGGCCACAATCAAACTATACACCTTCCAAGTAACCATTTTATTATCAGAATTGTAGTTACAATTATAAATTAACGAAACATATTCAATCCTATTATTATTTTATATACAAAGTAATAATATCTTCCCGTTTACATCATTAAACGATTGAGAACAAAGTATTGTGTTAAGGTGCCCGCCCACTGCACCGGCCCACACCACACCGTCACCGAGTCCACACCACACCGTCACCGAGTCCACACCACGCCGTCACCGAGTCCACACCACGCCGTCACCGAGTCCACACTACCATCTCTTTGTACACAGTTTTTACAATAAATTATTCCTGATTCTGACACAGAATATTAACTTGTAATGATCGGAAAGTTCTTGTTTATGTACGGCCGGTGTGCACTGTGCACTGTGCAGTACCTATATGCGAACTGAAACAGATTGTTATGCTCTAAATGAATATATATTTATTCTCAAAAACTGTGTACATGATGTTAGTCTGCTTTTTAAGCTCAAGTGCATAAGACTGCTTTTTATCCTTTAGTGAATGAAAATGTTTATTATTAATTGTTCAATTTGTTCAAAAGAAACGGTTCTAATGTAGAACCTCCAAGTTGGTTAATGCATTTGCAAACAACTCCCACTAGACTGTTCCGTCACCGACCAACACCACAATACATATATAAACTAAAGCAGTAGTTCGACTTTAAACAAACGCTCGAATAGAGTGGCGTAATCAAACGAGCGACTTCCCCGCTCGCTACGATACTTCACGGTACGCTCAGAGCAGTCGCGCGCGCCGCGTCATCGAGATACGACGTGTGTGTGTCGTCGGCGTAGTAGACTACAATGCTGATGGATGCTGATGGTCAGTTGCACTGTGCGCCTTGCAACAGGACCTTTAAAACTAAGTTTGGTTTTGCCAGACAATATACGTGCTCATAACCGGCGCTAGTCAGGTTCGCCGTTGACGGACACGTCAAGGAGGCCGATATAATTATATAGACTAGAACAAAATGAAAATGTTCTTAAAACCCGATAGTGGCAACCCTAATCATGTGACTGTGAGTCAACCTACTGGTTCAGCTTATATACTGTGGCGAGACTGCAGTGAGTCCTGCCAGTGTACACACGACTTTATAGCGTTGTCGATAAGGTTCTAGTTGGCCGGTGAGTTTTATTCGAGTGTGGTGCGGTGCAGACTGTGCAGTAGGCCAAGTCCTTTGAAATGTTAACAATATGAAGATAATTTAATTTTAATTGACTTACGCTAATATAAGAATAGTAAGGCTCAAATATGATTCAATAGAGATACGATAAATATTTCAAGATATAACAATTCTACGAAGAATAATTACTACTTACTACAAAGTATTGCCATGAAGTTTGGTGTTTCACCATTTATAGTCGTGAGGGATGTTATTGTTGTAAGTGACATTTTATAGTCGTCAGTGACATTTCATTGTTGAATGTTATATTTTATTGTTGTCAATAAAATGTTATTGTTGTGTGTTACATTATATTGTAGTAAATAACATTATGTTGTTGTAAATAACATTTTGTTGTTGTAAATAACATTTTGTTGTTGTAAGTAACATATTGTAGGCGGAAGTGATTTTTCGTAGTCATAAGTAACGTTTTATAGTTGTAATTTAAAATTAGAATAGTTTAAATTTCTGCATAAAGACATTTGAATCTATGAATATAGAGTCAGCGTTAAAATGCCCAAACCAAAATTAACTCCAGAAACTATAAACGTAATCTGTGTATTTAGCTTACATTAATTGCAAGCTATATTGGACATTGTAACAACGACGTTCGATTTGAATTCGTTTGTCAATATTTATAAAATAATGCTCGGGACACTTTTTTCGTGGATTCTGGACCCAACTTTCATAAGTTTGTAAATATATGTAGTTGTGAGTCACGTGTCTGGTCTAAAGGGTGATTTATGCTCGACCGTGGCGGGCACGAGCCGTGACCCGTACGAGGCACGGGCGAAGCACGGATTAACACTTGGGTACGGCTCGGCCGTGTCCCGGCACCTACGCCTTCATATAAAATGTTCGTGAAGTATCAATCCGTGCCTCATCCGTGCCTCGCCCGTGCCCCGTACGGGACACGGCTCGCGCCCGCCTCAGTCTACCATAAATCATACTTTCTTCGTAAGATACAACAGTTTTGACGTAAGTGCCACATGAGTTGTGAGTTACTACAATATTATAATTATATCTAAATTGTTCCACATTACTCCTCAGTTCCGAGGATGATCCCGACAATTCCATGTTCCCTCGGATGACGGTACACATAACAAACATAATTATAACAGTATAATACTAGATTATAATAGGCAGGGTTATGCATATAGACTGTACTAAGCCGGAAGGAGGTCATTGTACTCACATTGAACAACTTTTACTACGGGACCAAACATCCTTGATCGAAGGGACCAACTCTGAAATCGCGATAAAAAATCTGCTACTGCAAACCGTATGTGGGCGCGTCAAGGTTCAAGTTCGCGTGATTTTACAACTGAGTGGATTTAACGTTAGTTTGGTGCCGCAATAGTTGTTGTCCGTAAGGTCCCAGTAAATTTGTTACAAAATATAGATATTGGTTTTATTGTTGTGTATTAACACTTCGGGAAAGCACACGAAGGCATAATCTTGTCAGATGTTTCGTTATCACGTAACAATAGACACGTGTTGCACTTCCTACGGCTGGAGACCGACTGAAACGAAGTGAGCGCCGGCGCTCATTTTGTAATCTTCAAAAATGCGCTTTTTCTGGGCCCGTCCATTCAAGTTATTTTGGTCGAAGGGTGTACTTTAATATTTTGTCAGATCGAGATTAGGAACCCATTGTATATATAATTGTATGAAATGTAAACATTGAGTTAAGCCCTTAAGAGAAGTAAATAGTTGAATATGAAATGTAAGATATGCTGGAAGTGATGATACTGTGTATTGCTTATGTTCATACCCCCTTATTAATAAACGTGGAGTAGGCTTGGAATAGTTACTCCGTATTTTGTCTTTTTCGATAAAGTTCAAAATGTGAAAGAGAGAAGAAGACAAAACACGGCGTAACTATTCCAAGACTACTCCACGTTTATTAATAAGGGGGACAGTTACTATAGTCATTTATACTAATACTTTAATTGAAACATTATTCTGGCATTACATATTAAATGTGCGTTAATATAACATTATTTTGAAAAATACTCTTAGTAAAAATAATTGCGAATATATGGAAAATCTAGATAAATATTAATTCAAAACGTCTGCACTTTTGCTTAATTATCGAAAGAGAACAATTTATTATTGTTACAATGGAAAATGTTTTTGTAAATATTATCTATGTCATATTTTAAATATTTAGTATATTTAGTATTATTTAGTAATTATTATCAGGGAAAATTATAATTAAATATTATTTATTTCTTATATAATTATCATATGCGCATTGGATTTGTACAGGGTTACTGATAATTCTAACAACGTCTCGCAACATTTTCCTGAGTCGGTTAAAAAGGAAGTTTGTCGACATCACATCTAACAAAGTTAATTATACTTACTTTACTTTTAAACATTTAACCAACTGTAGGAGGGAGTTTCTTAATTCGGTCAGTTTATATGTATGTATGTATTTATGTATGTATGTATGTATGTATGTATGTATGTATGTATGTATGTATGTATGTATGTATGTATGTATGTATGTATGTATGTAGGTACAACGATTACTCCACCATTTGTAAACACGTTTACGTGATTATTATTTATATTATTTACGTAAAGCTCTCGAGGTGGACCCACAAATATTTCATTAACTTTGGTTCAGTAGTTTTTAAACCAACTTCAATAATACATTTGTAGTCAGTCTTCAATACAAAATCAAAAATATTAAAATCAGAGATCCAAAATGCCAACAACTTTACTTTACGCGGTCTCAAAGTCAAAGTCTCTGAGCAGTCACGAGCCGACACTTGTACAAACTTCACAACAGTTATTTTTACTAATTTTTTTTTAGTTAATGTTTACATTACTTTTTGTATGGAATGGCAAGAACTGAAGTCTATACGTTGACTTAATACATCATAGAAAAAAATATATATTAAATTGTCATCTAAGTCAAAGGAGGTTGCTATCACTACCAAGAAGATGCTTCAAGGGGGTATATAAAGTGGGTGAAACCACAGGGCGCAGCTAGTATGTATACAATAGGGTATTTGACTGTATTGAAAATATTATGCCAATTGACATCATCCATAAACATGACATAATGAAAAAGCATATTTCATTGATTTTTTAATTAAAATATGCTTATTTTTTGTAAAAAACGCGAATAAAATAACTTTATTTTCGACATTTGATCACATGATCGAAAACGGTCTGTAATTGGCTTCATCCCTAGTGACGTCACACAGATATAAACAAACAGGTTTTTCTATTAATATTTGCGAATTTAATGTTGTAAAGCTATTTTGAGAGCGATTTATCCAGAAATTTTCACCAAAAACAGTCCGGAGGTTAAATGTGAGAAGAATGGAGAAACATTTTGTGCAAGCAGACAGCAGTAACTTACCCAAAATTAATGTATTTATGGTTGCATGTTTCTTCAATAATAATCTACGTCATTGTTTCTACGCTGCAGAACTCAAAACGTAAAAACTACAATGTTAGTATTAATGTTTAATTGTTCTCCAAGCAAAACATTCAATCAAGTTGTACAAAAAGTATGTTGTACTAGGTGGATATCACTATTTTGTTAGGTTATGTCGAGCTTTACAATGTTTAAAAAGAAAGTAACAGTACATAAAATAGTAATGCAATAAAAACACAAATTATAATAGAAATATATAGACTCAAATATGTACTTCAAAATGATCTTCGCACATAGAAACACTTGAATTAGCTCCAACACTATTGGGTTCTCTACGAGCTACTTAGTTCCAACCACTTTTTGCGAGTTTTTGGGGTCCATTGGAACAGGAACGAATAGTTTTTCCGGTGTCTTTATGGAAGTATTTGTACATTGTGGCACTACACAACATTTATAAACCAAAACTTCTATTAGAAATTTAGTGATTATCAAACTTTTGCTGCCTGGCTGCAGTTGTTCAGATCTGTGTGACGTCAATGAGTCGCTCGACCGGAGCAGGTCTGCGTTTTGGCGCGATATTTTTTTATTGAAACTTTAACATCGATTTATATCGCAAATACGACTGATATCCAGAAAATATAAATGCAGTATACATTAAATTATATCAGGCAATAATGTGCAATAGTTTCCCAAAAGTAGTCAAATACCCTATTATGTATGTATGTGTTTAATTATTATTTAGTATGTTTATTTTTGTGTGTTTATTATTGTTGTATTGTATTATTTGTTTTTGTTTTTATATGTTTAAGTTTCATTTGTATTTTCGGTGTGTAATAAAGAAATATTGTATTGTATTGTATATTATATAAAAATAGATTGCGGAGTTTTTGGGAGACTACGCAAAAACTCAAAAATGGCTTAACCAATATGTTTTTGTTTTGTTTTGTCCGTTTGATCGCCGCAATACTGAGAAGAAGAAAATTTTTATTGTGAAATTTGAAAGTGCCTTTTTAAATAAGCAATTGGACCGCACAACTAATAATAAAACAAATAACCATTTCACTCTTATAGCTCGCGATATAAACCACTAACACATAAATAAACACACACAGAGCTTATAAGTAATCCATCATTCAAACACCCACCCGAGACGTCATGAGGCAGACGTGCTACCAGAAGGGGCGGATTTGATACCTCAGCACGATCCCGCGACCGATTCTTCTCCACCGTGTTCTGTTCCAAAACGAATACTAGTGGCATTGAAAATACTAAATAACTATAAATAATAATACTAATAAATGAATTTTATTGATTTTTTTTTTGTTAAATACCTTAATTAACAATATTTGTTTTCAAAGTTAAAGACTTAAACTGGTAGGTACTAAGTGTAGCCTGTAGTAGAGCAAAATGAAAAGGATATGCTTTAACTTGGAGTCAGTATATAACTGTAAACAAAGATCTACTTCGAATCGTCCACACCTGTCATTTCTCTTGCTGTTGGTGCTGTGGACGCATTTTTGAGTTTTTAAACGTTGACGTATCCATACAATCACAGAGGGCGCGACTAATAAAAAAATACTAACTAAGTTTTGCCGCCCTCGGCCCGGGCCTCTCAGCCTATAGGGAAATCCGCTACTTGCTATTACCGAGCCGACCTGCTCGTCAATAACTCAATAATTATCAATAACCCTGTACACATGTTCCACATCCTCACAGCACGGGCAGGAAGTCGCGAGGAGACATTTCAAAACTTTCAAATATTAATATTAAAATTGACTTAATCATGTTTACTTGTAATGTAAAGCAGACGATATATACTTGTAGAGATGTATACAAGAATAGACCTGGTTGTTGGAGCGCTGGAGGCTCCGTCAGCGGCCCGGGGGCGAGGGGCGCCGCCCCCGCCGTTTGGCCTTCCTCGTGGACACCTCCTCCGTGGACTGGAATTTCATCAAAAATGTTATAGTATTACCTGCATCCCATACTTAGTTCTTAGTGTTTTAAACGTTTATCGGGACTTATCACGTATTATTTAGTGTAGGTAAAAAATATGTACCTTTCGCTCGACGTTTCGACCATGTTACAATGGCCGTGGTCACGTGGTTTAGTTCATAGTATTTTTAACCCCCGAAGCAAAAAGATGGATGTTACATTTCTATTACTCCGATCGCTACCAAACTTCGCAGAATCACTCTCCGGGCTAATTTGAGGATTGCTTAAAATTGTCATCAACATTGGTCGAGCCATTTCCGAGTCCTAATAGAACATTTATACATCGCGTCCCAACCGGTCGGGACGGCGACCGCGGGACAGGGCGACACGGAGGTGGATGCCATGCACTCTCGCACTCCTGACTCCTCACTCCTGCGCCGAGTCACTCGTGATATGCGGTTCGGCGTGTTCGGATGCGCGCAGTTGACAGTGCGTGCGCCCTTTTGTGACGAATAATATGTTTGTGTCCGCGTACTCGGATGCGTGCTGATATACATACATATATAGTTGTAAATACGTACTTAAATATATATTAACACCCAGATATAGAACAAACACAAATGTTCATCACATGAATGTTTGTCCTAGGTGGAAATCGAACCCACGCCTCCAAGCTCAGAAGGCAGGTTCACTACCAACTGGACCAACGGACTATCAAATACGCATACGCACGCCGCGCCCTTTCTTTCGGTGGAACCCCGAGTCCGTGTGCTCGAGTCCGATTAGACGCGCGAGTGATAACCCGGACAGTGATTAGGTACATAACCTGAGGGGTACCAAGATGTAGGGATCGTGAGGTGATAGTTCGGGGCAAGCTACTATTAGTGTCACTATAGAGCTACTTACAGCGAGCGCCGCCGTGCCGCCCCCCGGACGTGACGTCACACCCGGGCACGCTGATGACGTCACACGGAGCCCTGGAACATTAGAAACCGAACGTTAGTTATGTGTATTTACGACGAGCCGTGTAGCTCTCCTGTAGAGAACTGAACATAGAAGTAACTCGACACAATACAGGTGAGAGAACCATTAAAAATATTCACCTGGCGCCGTACTCGGTGACGTCACGCTCGGGCTCCGTCTGCTGTCCGGCGACGTCGGTGTCATGCAGGACGACGTGCGAGACATGCGACACGTCACCGCCACGCTTGAATATTGCTGCGGCAGATTGAGTGACACTGACGTCACACTCGGCAGTGTTGGCGCCATGCTCGGTGATGTTGACGTCGAACTCGGCATTGTCGTCGTCAGTTTCGGCGCTGTAGACGTCGAACTCGGCATCGTTGACGTCAGGCTCGGCAACGCAGACATTTTCGTCGGTACCCAACCGGCAGCGCACGGGAAGTGAGTGACCGTGGTAGACGATGGTTCGACGCGACTCGCAGACACTTTGTTTGTAGATGTATGTTTGTTTGTCCGTCTCGGCGCGTGCTGTTCCCGGCCGGGGGCGGAGGGGCGCGTGTCTGCAGGGGAGCGGGGGGAGCGGGTGACGGGTAGCGCCTGCGCGGCGGAACACGACGCTCGTGCTGATCCCATACTGAAATGTAAATAGTTTTGTGATGAGATGTTTGGGGATTATAAATAAGTGGCTGTTGCTGTGCTGAGGTAGCGCGGCGGGTTCATGTATGTATATACGCACTGGTCTGGTGTCGCGGGCGCGGGCGCAGGCTGGGATCACAACACGGTGTCGAGCGTGTCGAGCGAGCGCAGCGCGGCGGGGTCACGTGACACCCACACCGCCAGCTCCTCCGGGGTCACCACGCCGTCCGCGTTCAGGTCCATCAGCTGCAAATTATCATCATTGTCCCGTAACTGTTGCGGTCTGTTCATTTAAAAACATCAGTAATTTTGTTCGAGTGCCTGTTGATTTGACAACTTCAATAATATCGGCTTTTACAATCCTTGCAATATTTGTGTTAGTTTATGTCAAATCTTGCAAGTTGAGTTAGAACCAGTTCCTGCTAACAGATTTTCTAACTTTTTAACTCTCTGAGAGTAAATCTGAGTCCCAGCAGTGGGAACATGGTAGGCTGATGATGATGTAGATAGTAATGTACTCACGCTGAAGATCCTGTCGACATGTTCCTTAGCGGCGTGCGCGGAGACAGGCGGCACGGCGGCGCGCCCCACCAGCTCGTAGATCGCCTGCACCACCTGCAGCCAGGTCACTGCTCACATCACCAGATCGGAACCATCTCTTGTACGTGGAGATAGACCAATGATGATGGGCAGGCCACGTTAGAAGAACCGATAACCGATGGGGAAGAAAGGTTCTGGAGTGGAGACCACGAACCGGAAGACGCAGCGTAGGTAGGCCTCTCACTAGATGGACCGACGACATCGTGAGAGTCGCGGGCATCCAGTCGTTCAGTGTGGAGGTCTAAGAGGGAGACCTATGCTTAGCAGTGGACGTCTCCTGGCTGATAATTGTAATGGGTGTCTTTAAATCACGAGTGAATAGGTTTCTTGTAGGCAAGCGTGCTACTCGCGTCGTAGCTGCCTTTATATTTGTTTAGGAGTTGACGTCAGGAGTTGTGAATACCTGTTCCATCTCGTGGCGCGAGATGCGTCCGTCTCCGTCCACGTCGTACAGAGTGAACACCCAGGCCAGCTTGTCCTGCACGGAGCCGCGCGCCACCCGGGACAGGATCTCCAGGAACTCCTGCACCACACGACTCTACTACAAACACAGTCGTCACTTAATTACTCATGTAACTCAGCCGAATCTACAATAAAGCTACCCTGACAGATTGAAGTACTTCTATATTATTATGGATTCCATTTGAGATCGAAGTCCTACAGTTTCTGTCTCGATACCGCGGAACTATTAGCTATTAGAACTTCTCTGCGCCAACTTGGTCCATTACCTCATCGCGTTACAAGCTTCAGCCGCTCCAACTGGAAAACGAATCTGGGAAAAAATGCCCCTGTTAACAGACTAGCCAGGGAGTGTAATGTTTTCTCCCGAGACGATGCAGTGGACTTATTCACTGGTGGCGCACGCGCAGGTAAGTTCAAATTTTCTATTCGTAGCAAACGGCTAATTAGTAATGTTTTTCGTCCGATTCACAAGAACTCCATCGACTAGATTCGATTGACTAGACTGGACTGCCTTTACCTCCGGCATCGCTGCGATACACACGTCGCGGTACCACGCGGCACCACGCGGTACCACGCGGTACCACGCGGCACCACGCGGTACCACGCCGGAACTACTACACTGATTGTGACTTACATTCACATTCACCTTAGATTACTTAGTATTTATGACTTTATTTTATTTTATTATTGTAACCTTGTGACATTGGGTGTATTTTGTTTTATTATTGTAACCTTGTGACATTGGGTGTATTTTGTTTTATTATTGTAACCTTGTGACATTGGGTGTATTTTGTTTTATCATTGTAACCTTGTGACATTGGGTGTATTTTGTTTTAATTTTATTGTGTTAATTTTACTTAATTTTTTTCAAATAAAACAATGGATATTTTGCCTTACTAATATGGGTTAAGCCTGAAATAAATTTATTTTGAATTTTACATTTGATTCCCTCTATTCAGCTGAGAAGGCTCTGAGCTGTTCAGTGAGTTTGTTGTACTTTCATTTCCCTCACACCCGGTATACGATCTTATCAACTGACTTTAAGAGGGAGTTTCTTGATTTGGTCCGTATTTGATTTATCTGGAAGTGATAAGACGCACCTTCGAGCAACTATCCCAGGAGCAGCAATCACATTTACTTTGTTTCAATAAATTCCGCATTTCCGTCAAAACAAACTTAACTTCTACTATTTTCCCCACACCTTTTGTTGGAGCTGGGATCATTTAAATTGCACTGAATGAAATAGATTGTAAGAAATTTTAAATATTTGCGCTCACACACGCACAGGTCTAGCTGCTGGTCGGTGGTGCGGTCGATGGTGCGGTCGGTGCTGCGGTCGGTGGTACGCTTTTGCTCTGATATTTGATTGTGCAAAATAATTGACTAGTGATGGAACTGGACCGACAAGCAATACATCTCTCACGTTAGTTGCTGAATGACCTGCAGTGACGTCCAGCCCGGGGTGCACTGCGCCCCCCGCCCTGCCCTTGCCCCTGCCCCTGCCCCTGCCCGCCAGACTGCTCACAACTCACCTCGAAGTTGAGTTTCCCGCTCTGCTTGTGCTTGACGGTGTTGAACACGTAGTGTGCGTACTGAGACGCGTCTGAAACAAACAAACAAAAAAACACCACTCCCTCAACCATTCAGCACTATACAGATATTTTTCCAGGTGAAGTGTGAAACAGCTTTTCCATCTCATTCCTGCGTCGAGTTTCCGCTACAGCACATCCTGACACTGCCAAAAAGCTCATTCCCCAACTTGCAGGTGTGGAATGTCATTCCCCGAAGGTCTTCCCGCCAAGCTCCAGCATGAAGCGTTTCAAACACGGTGCCTACAAACATTTCTCGGAACTGACGAAGCATGGACAACGCTACTAGTGTTGCAGGTGTCCGCAGGCGGCGGTTACCATCAGGCGCTTGTCTATTTGTCGTTATTTTCTATAATGTTTTATATGTTTATGGTAAAGGAAGATGCGGTGTACGATGGAGCTCGAACCGACTCCTATCAGAATATCGTCTCCAGGTTCGTCATGACACATCAGTTTGTCACGATCAGCACTCAGCAGGCCGAGACAAGTAGGTTTCAGAATACGTCAACATATTTATTAAATAGTACGGAATTGTATGGGACTGACATTGTTGACGTTGAAGTGGTGACTCCGCAGGAAAATAGCACTTTATATTTCATTTGGTTGAAGGTAGGTATTTAAACATAGAAATAGTACCTAACGCAACGCGCGTCGTGCGCGGAGGCGGTGCATCGACGTGCCTGCAGAATGCTGCCCCCCCCCCCCCCCCTCCCCTGCCTGCAGGTGAATATTTGTATTGTAAAACCTACCAGTAGCCTGCAGGTGAATATTTCTCGCAAGTTGTAGTGTTCACTCGGAACTAGTGTTGTCACTCGACAGGACTCACCTCCGAGAGGGAAGAACTGCGAGAATATGTGCTTGAAGGCGTCCTCGTCCACCACGCCAGTGGGACACTCCTGGAACAGCACGCCCAGCTGATGGTTAGCGTACAAGTTAGTGATACCTACTGCATGCATGTACATAGTACATTTAAACTAAATGGTTAACTTGTTATTTTATTGAACTTGCAATGTTTGTTTGTTTGTTTATGTCAAACCTTACAGTTGACCAGTTCCTGCTAACAGAGTTTGCTGAAATGTTGCATACAGCTTTAGTTCTGCTGACAATACAATATGCAATACTCAATATTGTAATATTTTCAAAATGGCCTCTAAGGTGCCGCGAGAGAGTGACGGAGACAGAGAGTGACGGAGACAGAGAGTAACTCGCCTGTTTGAACCCGCGGTACATGAGCTTGATCTCGTGCGGAGTGAAGCGCGTGCTCTGCGCCAGCGCACTCACTCCCTCGGGCCGGTGCCGCGCGGGAGTGAGAGAAGTCTCCTCACACTCCTCCTCTGAAACAATGCAGAGAGTGAGTCAGATTACATTTGTAAGTTAAAAACGTAACTTATACTTGACCGTGGAATTAATTATCCATTCAAAAACTGTCTTTAAAATTAGTCTAAACAAACTAAATGTTTATTTGACATGACCTCTGTCTTGTCCATGTTCAGTTTAAGGTCACCAGTTGGGAGACTCGATTGAGGCCTTCGAGCATCATGCTTTGTTCGTCAAGACTCGATTCCCGGGATGGATCTACATTCTACGTACATGTTTATTACGTTTGTACGGAACCCTCAGCCTGAGAACCTGAGGGCCTCAGGTTGCGAGTCCTATTCACACTTGTCTTTTATCCACACGGGTGAAACCGCGGAGCGCTACTAGTAAATAAATATTAGAAGAACTAAATACAAAATTTTGGCTAGTAAACAATACGCACAATGTTTATGGTTATTTTTTTTATATGTGCGTAAAAATAATATTTAATAGTACATTGTTACCCTAGGGGTGAAAGTAACTGATGTAGTCCCGAGACGGAGTTTGGTGCCCGAGCGTAGCAAGGGCGCTAATAGTTCGAGAGACTAAATAAGTGTTTAACCCCGAGGTAAACAATGTGCCTTTCATTACGAATACAAGGAAACTAAAAAGTTTTCCACTACTGCCTTCTCTTCTCTTATGAAATCAGGTGTTAAATCCATATCGGAATCAGATGAACTCATTGTGTTAATACAAATCTGCTATACGGAAGTATAAACAAAACTCTACAATGAAGATCGGATTCCCGACAATGTTTTGAACATCCTGACACTGGCAAATGCACAAGAAGTGCGGGACCATAATCCTCTGAGGAGAAAAAAAAATTAGAACATGGTTCAATAGAACTAGTATTTTTTTTAATTATTTGATTGTCTGTCAGTTGTCAACTGTCACTGTCAGTTGAAAGAGAATCTCCCTAGGGCTGAAATGTATTACTTTCAACCCGCTCCTCAGGCAGCTTCAGACCTACTTTCCGAGTATGAGTAATGAAAAAAACATACAGTCGAATTGATAACCTCCTCCTGAAGTCGGTTAAAAAGTTGGCCGTCACGGAATGCCCGGCAGATAGGAAACATGATGGCATAACAGAGTGTCATGTCGTTTGCCGTCACGACATACGAGTCAGTTTTTCTGCTAAGGCGCGATAATAATAATTAGATATTTATATAATAATTATTTCACATCAAAAGTCGGTTCAGAAGTGTCAGTACATAATATTATGTAAAAGATTTGAACATTAAACTCGCCATGTTGTAAGGGAAGGGCAACATCTGACTCAAACGGGAATTTATTTGAGTTTCTCCTAAAAGCAAAAGGAAATCACACAGTTTCCACCCGAAATGCAGATGTATCCACTAGAGATGGGCGAACTCGGGCTTCAGTCGAACCGAGTTAACTCGACTAGATAAATAATAAGTAACTCGGGCTTCAGTCGAACCGAGTTAACTCGACTAGATAAATAATAAGTAACTCGGGCTTCAGTCGAACCGAGTTAACTCGAGTAGATAAATAATAAGTAACTCGGGCTTCAGTCGAACCGAGTTAACTCGAGTAGATAAATAATAAGTAACTCGGGCTTCAGTCGAACCGAGTTAACTCGAGTAGATAAATAATAAGTAACTCGGGCTTCAGTCGAACCGAGTTAACTCGACTAGATAAATAATAAGTAACTCGAGTTGAGTTGAAGAAGATATCTATTAGTCTGCCCAGTTAGAGAATCTATTTGAATTGAAAAAATGTATGTTTGATGCTAAAACAAATCAAATTATTTATTCAGAAATATTTATTGGGCATAAAAACATTAAATGTTATAGGCAAGTCACTTATACAAAGATTTTACTAATATGTTATAAGAGATAAATAAAAATCGGCATACTTATAAAACAAAGATACTTAAAACAAAAAACTATTTTTACAACTTAAAGCTAACCTAAAACTGACTAAACTTACAAACATTAGGATTCCGTGAACTCCATTGAAATGTATTCACTTAATTTGTAATAATATGGGTTATTTTCAAAGAAATGCTTTAATATCATAAATTTATTGTCTTTTAGATAGCCCGTTGGTCCAGTTGGTAGTGAACCTGCCTTCTGAGCTTGGGGGCGTGGGTTCGATTCCCACCTAGGAAGGACAAACGTTCATGTGATGAACATTTGTGTTTGTTCTATATCTGGTTGTTAATATCTATCGGATACATTTCGGAGAGTGTGCTACAGATCTGTATGATTTGATTCCCTCCTGCCCATTTTTCTATCGGACTGCCAGAGTGGGTACGAAGAATCGACACTGCTTTATGGTTGATAGTAATTTTTAAACTTTCGCGATTTGTTTTTTTTTTATTTTCCTAAATTAAATAATACGTGATAAGTCCCGATAAACGTTATGGTTGATGTTCCGAGAACCCGTACGAAGCGCTTTGATTCCACATTTATTATGCGAACTGCTAGTCTGTGGAATTCGCTGCCTGAGTGGGTGTTCCCCGATAGTTACAATCTGGGTGTCTTCAAGTCGAGAGTGAATCGGTTTCTTCTAGGCAAGTGTGCTCCATCGTAGGCCGCATCATCGCCTAACATCAGGCGAGTTGGCGGCCAAGCGCAAGCCTATTTACAATTAAAAAAAAACTATTTAAGTATGTATTTAAAACTGTATATGTATGTATATCAGTCTCTGGCAGCCATATCACAAGCTTTGCTTAGTTTGGGGTCAGATGACCGTGTGTGCAAAAATGTCCCGAATATTTGTGTGAACATGGTAGGCACACATACATATAAAGTAGCATACATGGTCGTAAGAATGGAGACGTATCTCATGTCCTTGCGTGTACAGCGTACAAATGTAAGTCGAGACAAGCGAAGCTGCTGAACGAGTTGTAACAAACTCTAACTCGAAATAACCTTAACTCGAGTTGCTAACCCGAGTTGACCCATCTCTAGTAGGTACTGTCGAGTCTGGAGAGATGAATGCAGACCCATTTGTAAGAAGATATAAAATGTTGTAGAACGTGAAAGAGCCGCCATGGAATACGTCACAGTACGAGGTTCCTTTCAGCTGCATCATGAGAACTGAAGGGTTCAACTCTGAGCTGAGAGGGAACCTGAATAGATGTTTACGTTTGGAAGGTGAACATTAATACAAGAGCGTCTTTTTAGGGGTCCGATAAAATACAAAGAACGCGCCTCTTTTGACCTCCGACGCAAACAGAGGGGTGTCATAAGTTTAACGTGTATGTTTATACATTATCTGTCTGTGCATCCGTGTGTCTGTGTGCGGCATCGTAGTTCACAAACGGCAGAACTGATATTAATTTAGTTTTGTTGACGACAATTGGGAGTGTACGGTTCTAGAATAGTATTAAGATAATCAGATGAATCAGCTCCGTACACGGGAGTTACTCACGTAACATTAAAAACAAAAAACACGCCATTTCATTTTCTATAATATAAGTCTTTTATGGGGGATTAAAAAAATTACTTGTTTCATAACTGATATTAGTCTTGTAAGTACTTGTCTACGTTATAGTAACATTGGAGAGCAATATGTCTCTCTGTTTTAGGTTTTTGGTAAATGTGATCTCATTTTGTATTATTTGCTGGTATCATTATTTTAGCCGATGGGGAAGAAAGGTTGTTGAGTGGAGACCACGAACCAGAAGACGCAGCGTAGGTAGGCCTCCCACTAGATGGACCGACGACATCGTGAGAGTCGCGGGCATCCAGTGGATGCAGATGGCAGGCTGTCGTTCAGTGTGGAGGTTAAAGGGGAAGGCCTATGTTCAGCAGTGGACGTCTTCTGGCTGATGATGATGAATCATATAGGTCGCATGATATTTTCGTGCGAAATAGTAAACCAGCGATTCAAAAATCGATCCCGGGACAATGAAATAATCATACAATCAAATATTTGCTGGCAAATTGTAAATTCTTAACGACCCGCGCCATAATGAAGTCGTACAGAGCTCCAAAATAATAACCATTTCGAGAGGTTGTGTAAAGTTTACAAATAAGGCCCTTGTCCCGGGGCCCGGGGGCCCCCGGCGGGCCCCGGGGCCCCGTCGGACCCGGAACGTAAACGGCACAAATTATAATTGGTTTTTACACAAAGTGGAGTTGGTCAGTTAAATCCGTCCGAGAGAGGTCGTTGACCGAGGAGAGGTCTCACATTCCACTCGGACAAGTTTCTATATAATGTACTATTAAGTTTATATGTTTGTATATGTACTCAAAAATGATCTATATAAAACAGACTTCAACAAACTGTTTGATAACAAATAATTCCCGCCCGACTTCAGAATCCGTGCGTGTACTTTACGGTATTTTTTTAATTTCCATTTCCATAAAAATTGTTTCTTTTGTAGCCTTTTTTTCTCGCAAATGTGTTGTAAAACGTTGTGTGGCACACGTGCGGATTGGTTTTTACAAACTCGTGACTATGGTAAGCCCTCGATTTCGTCTCGGGCTTACATTCGTCTACTCGTTTGTAATAACCAACTTACCGCACTTGTATCATAAATAACTATCTTGTTATTTGTATTTTGTGGTTATTTTGAAGTCGTTTTTAAAAAAATACATTTTATTTTAGAATTTGTAGTGAACATTACAATCCATGATAGTGGAATACTTAAAACATTATTTTACTCTGTTCGGGGCGAACTGCTAGCTTATTTGTAGATACGAGTACACATCCACGCATGAATACCTGCGCCTGAACAAAAAAACTGTTGTAAGTAGTTATTTGCGAGCAAAATTGCCCATAATTTCGAGTTGGGTTAGAAACTACTACGCCAAAATTAATGAAATTTTTGTGTGACCACCTCGAGAGCTTTCTCTGCATGATAAAAAAGAAACAAGCAAATTGGTTTACAAATGCCAACGTATTCTTTGTAAATACATAAAACATAATAATAATAAAATATACGCGCTGAATTGAGAACCTTCCTCCTCCTCCTCCTTTTTTGAAGTCGGTTAAAAATGCTTGTAATGTGATCATTAGTTCGACAACTATCTTCGAGCGAAATCGACCTTCCCGCGCTACTCGCATGGGTGCTATCGGAATCTCACTGGTGGTGAGGTGGAGCCACCACTCACTTCCTATCGGAATCTCACTGGTAGTGAGGTGGAGCCGCCACTCACTTCCTATCGGAATCTCACTGGTGGTGAGGTGGAGCCACCACTCACTTCCTATCGGAATCTCACTGGTAGTGAGGTGGAGCCGCCACTCACTTCCTATCGGAATCTCACTGGTGGTGAGGTGGAGCCGCCACTCACTTCCTATCGGAATCTCACTGGTGGTGAGGTGGAGCCGCCACTCACTTCCTATCGGAATCTCACTGGTGGTGAGGTGGAGCCGCCACTCACTTCCTATCGGAATCTCACTGGTGGTGAGGTGGAGCCGCCACTCACTTCCTATCGGAATCTCACTGGTGGTGAGGTGGAGCCGCCACTCACTTCCTATCGGAATCTCACTGGTGGTGAGGTGGAGCCGCCACTCACTTCCTATCGGAATCTCACTGGTGGTGAGGTGGAGCCGCCACTCACTTCCTATCGGAATCTCACTGGTGGTGAGGTGGAGCCGCCACTCACTTCCTATCGGAATCTCACTGGTGGTGAGGTGGAGCCGCCACTCACTTCCTTTGGAAATCCATTAATATTAAGTTTTGTTTCACTCATGTGCTAAAAGATTTACATGTAGGTAATAAACTTCCTATAAACTGGTTTTTCTAATAAAACTGAAATAGTTGTAATAAATCTGTTTTTATTTATATAGCTCGCATTGTTTGAGCGCTGCTACGTAGCCTCGGTCCGCAGTGGCCGCTGGCCGCGCCGTGATGGCCTGCGCTCTCGGGCTTCCAGCGCGGTCAGCACTGCAGCCCTTGCTGTCCGCGAGCCAGTCGAGATGTCTCGAAGATAATTACTAACATATATGTACTATCATGTAGTGTAGTAACCGAGCCAGGCTGCATCGCAAACTCGGCCGCACGCCGCGCGCCCTTGACCCGTCCAACTTCCTTGTTCGTAACTCCCCGCGCCGTGAAACATACCCAGGAACTTGTCACGGCTCGGCGACTAACTAACTGACTGACTGACTGACTCACTAAACTAAACTTCGCTCGAGCGAGGACGGACCGTGCCGCCCTTGTATTTACTTATTTGTCAACACTTTTTAACTGATTTCAAAAAATATGTGTTTCTGTTTTTATGTTTGTTACCTCAGAACGACTTTATTTTTAAACTGATTTGTTTTTTTTTTATATGAAAGGTTATACTTTCAGATTGGTCCAATAGAAATTTCATCAACATCGGCTCAATAGTTTGGATTTTAAATGAAGTTTGGATTGGATTGAATTAGAATTTACATAACAGGATCGACGTGGTTGCTAAATCACTCCGTAACCGATGTAGCGTATTTTACTAATGTTGAAGTCGGTTTTAGTAAAGTTGGTAAAGTTAACAGATTGACTGCGACCGGTGCCGGGTAATCCTCGGCTAAGTGGATCAAGTGACCGCACCGGCGGCAGGCGGCAGGAGGCGACAGGCGGCGGCGGCGGCAGGCGGCGGCGCGTGTTTGTGGAGTTACTCGAGTTAGTTAATCCTCTGAAGTGGCCGGCGGGTTGTCGCAGGGCGCGCCGCTCACCGCAGGCACTTGACTTCATCCCACGGACTAGGTAAAGCTACATCTCAAAAGATACATAATTGTTAGCATAATATTTTTGAGCGGGCCAATCCTACGCGCGAATCATTTGACGAAGAGTCTCCAATCACAAGCGCCATACGATACCCCCCCGCGACCGATGTGGGTTGCTCGTGTAAAAGAAATGATGACATGCACGATGAAATGATTATTAGGGTTCCGTACTTCTAAAGGAAAAAAAACGGACTCTATTACTAAGTCTACGCTGTCTGTCTGTCTGCATGTCCGTCCGTCCTACCTTTTTAAAGTCAAATAGTAAAAATTAAAGGGAAACCTACATTACATACAACAATTTTTTTACTGACTTCAAAGAGGAGGGCGTTCTCAATTCGTTGTATGTTTTTTTTAACGTTTGTTAAGTACCGCAAAACTGTCAATTAGAAAATTCTAATAGAATCTAAAAATAACTTCCTTCATGAGTCTGGTTGGACGTTTCAAAGTTACGAGATCTTTTCAAAATTGGTTGTTAGGTGTTTAATTATAATTTTTTTTTTTTTTTTAAACACCTTTTTAAATTGCTTCACCACGAATAATATATATCTGCCGACTGTCTAGAGCTACGACTCGTAGCGAGTGCTACGCAAAATTAAGACGTGCTACGAATGTCTACGAGTCGTAACGGCGCTACGAGCTACACGACAAATTATCCAGCACAACGGTAATTTTTTTAATGAATTTACTTACATAAACTACTTAATCATCATCATCATCATCAACCAGAAGACGTCCACTACTGAACATAGGCCTCCCCCTTTAACCTCCACACTGAACGACAGCCCGCCACCTGCATCCACTGGATGCCAGCGACTCTCACGATGTCGTCGGTCCATCTAGTGGGAGGCCTACCTACGCTGCGTCTTCCGGTTCGTGGTCTCCACTCCAGAACCTTTCCTCCCCATCGGTTATCGGTTCTTCGAGCGATGTGGTCTGCCCATTGCCACTTCAACTTGCAAATGTTAACAGCTATGTCGGTGACTCTGGTTCTTTGTCGAATATCCACGTTCCGGATTCTATCGTACAAAGAAACTCCGAGCATAGCTCTCTCCATTGCCCGCTGTGTGACTCTGAGTTTATCCAAAAAGGGAATTATTATGTTTTGTGGTGGTACGGAACCCTGAGTGCACGAGCCTGACTCGCATTTGGCCGATTTTATTTTTTAATTGTATGAATGGTAACGTAGTTGAGGAGGGAGGAGGGAGGAGTGAGAGTTGAGAACTCCTACCATCACCCGCGATACTAATACAATTGGCGTGTATGTATGTATGTATGTATGTATGTATGTATGTATGTATGTATGTATGTATGTATGTATGTATGTATGTATGTACGTTCGGTGCGTATTGACCCGACACTTCTGTCGGAGTTCTTTTGTTGTTGTTCCTCGAAGTTACTTCTGCGGTTATTTTCTTTTGTTCTCTTCAAATTCTTTTTAACGACTTCAAGTTCTTATTTCGGTTCCATTTTAACCAACGACGCAAATAGAGGAGTGTTATACGTTTAACATGTGGATCTGTCTGTGGAGGATCCAATAATACGAATAACTTTGTTCGAGTAATTTTAAAGTCACTTTTTATATTGAGAATTATAATACAATCTAAACAATCAGCTTTCTAACTAGTTTTACTATTTGAAAATTAACATTATTTCGATCTAAATAAAATTAGATCGATACCTTGTTGCATTACCTCATCCCTAACAATCAACAAGCCGGCTGTAACAAACAAACGCAACAAACAGCGCGACACGTCTCTACTCTGTACTCTGTACGTTGGCGCCGCCATTAGCACGTCACAAAGCGCCCGAACTCTAATACCAGTAAGGGCGCACACGACATCAGACTCTTCAGTCTTCATATTATTATACTAGCTGCGGCCCGCGGTTTCACCCGCGTAGTCATCAAAAATGGTGATGATGATGAAAAGTAGCCTATTGTATGTCACTCTCTGGCCCTTGAACTATACCTTCACGTTTATAATATTAGTAGGACTTGTTTCACAAAAATTATCTTTTAAAAAACCCTCTAAAATAATCTCAAAACAAACGACCACAAGAAACAAAATAAAAATATTTTTACACAGATGTTGAAGTCGGGCGGGAACTATATTTTATTATCAAAATTAGATTCGAATTTTGATAAAAATTTTACTGGACGAGAATTTGTAATTGGCCCAGTCACCTTATATAAAAAAAAATAAAAAAATTGTAATATTGATAATAATTGGTAGGTTAGTTTTTATTAACCTGACTTTATTTTGTATACTTATTTAGATGTATAATAAATAAGATGTAGATGTTCTGGAATGGAGACCACGGACCAGTAAGCGCAGCGTAGGACGTCCACCCACAAGATGGACAGACGATCTAACAGAGACCGCAGGGAAACGCTGGATGCAGGCCGCTTCCAACCGGCCTTTTTGGAGATCCACGGTGGAGGCCTATGTCCAACAGTGGACGTCATACGGCTGGAATGATGATGATGATGATAACAGATGTATTATTATAACGATGCAAACCCTCACGTAGTTCTCCGCGGTGAGGTCCTTACTGCGCGCTCCGCGTACGACCGAGACCATTTCCTTCAAAGGCGCGTTGCTTCAATTCGCCCTCGAGGGCGCTACAATGGCTGGACGCATTTTAATGTAGCTTTCATATTTAGAAAGTAATCTCACAAGATCAAAGGCTCCGGATCCTGCTCCGACCGTTTGATCTTAATGGAGCGCTCTCCGTCCGAGCTAAACATTTTAATTCAGAGGCCATTTTTTATATATATACGTATGAATAGCGTGTTTGTTTGTTGCGTGGATGACTGCGCAAAGGTTACCATTGTCAGAGTTAAGGCCTCCCCAAAAGTATCCATGTCAACAACTACATATATAATAGTATTTTTTTACATCTGATAATCTTTAAACGTTACAATCTTCAATGTTCCCCGATGGTTACAATCTGGGTGTCTTCAAATCACGACTGAATCGGTTTCTTATAACAAGCGTGCTCCACCGTAGACCGCATCGTCGTAGTTGGCGGTCAAACGCAAGCCTATTAAAATAAATATAGCTCAACAGATTTTCTTGAGTCACAGCTAAATCGATCTCAATCAAGTCGCTTTTCAAATAAAGATCATTTTTAATTTTTCGCTATAACGACATCTATACTAATATTATAAAGAGGAAAGATTTGATTGTTTGTTTGTTTGTTTGCATTGAATAGGCTCCGAAACTACTGAACCGATTTGAAAAATTCTTTCACTGTTGGGAAGCTACACTATCCCCGGGTAACATAGGCAAACATATAATCTATACCCGTGCGAAGCCGGGGCGGACCGCTAGTAATCAATACAATAAGAAATGATTACTCTACAGAAATGTATCAGCTAACCTGAAACAAAAATTAGTTATATCTGAGTGATTATTTGAGTGTATTGTCGCCAAGCGTCCGAACTCGTCGTGAGGAAATAATGTAAGCCTCTACGACGGGTCGTTGTAACGCGACGCATAAACCAACACTGTTCATACTGCCCACTTCCCACCGGAGGGCTACCTACTTTAAGCGATTCTGTTTAGGGGATGCGAAACGTTGCGCGACCGCAGACCGTATCTCGGCGCAGTAAGGTTCACGTTCGCGTGGTTTTCCGCGCTTCGCTGTATCGAGCCCGCGTAAGGCCGCAGTGTGCCGGGTGCTTGTTTAACTCGAGGTGTATGTTTTGGTGCGAGAGATTGTCAGATAATTAACAATTACCCTGTATGCACACTAGCATGGCTTTCACACATTGTACACTATTTAATAAAAAGTAGATGTTCTATTCGTCTGCATTTTTACAAACTTTTATTTAACTTGCCCTGTTTGTATGTATGTATATAGTATGTATGTGTGGGACAAATCTTGCGACTGAATTTTAGAGCAGTCATCCTCAACCGACTGTATGTAAGTTCTGTGACAATGCAATGTTATGGATCCATCGAGCAGGGCCTCGATTCTACTAAAAAAATTGTTTATAAATTGTAATTGTTTCAATTTTAATTTTTATTTTATTTTAAAATTAAAATTGAAACTAAATTGTTTGGTAGAATCGGAGCCCTGGATCTATCTCCATCATCAGAATGAAGGAGATAGAAGGTGGTCATAGGAACTTCTAAACGAAACGACATAACCCCGTCGAGTTCGGGTTCGTTGGATTTATCTCCCCAAGCACTTTGATCCAAGATGATAATAGATAAATTCAATATGGCAGACGCCCCAAGATGGCGGACAAAATGTTTTATCAACCATCATGTTATGGGTAAGTATTGAATGAAAGGATTTGCTGAGAAGAATCCGAAAAAGCTTGTCTAAAAAGCTTTTTTTTTTTATAAACTCTGAATTCAATCAAAACCTCTGAAATGCCGGTTCAGATATCGTCACTGTCAGTTACATGTAGGTATTTATATTGAAGGGAAGGGAACCAACATCCCTACAACATCTCACATACAACCTGGCTCCGATCACATTACTCACAGCTCCGTCTAGCATCTGTAAGCACCACATCATGGGTTCACTCGACGGACGGATCGGGTAGGATGGATGCTCAGGTCAGGGGCGAACGCAGTTAAGAGGGAAAGTGCTTTACTTCTTACTGATACTGATGTTCCTGACCTGTGACCCCGTGACCCCGTGACCCTTATATCTTAATATTTGTATTCTAATAATGTGTTAAAACGAAATTAAAAATAAAAACCTTACTATTATCTCCACACTCTATAAAAAACAGCCAAGTGCGAATCAAACTCGCACACTGAGGGTTCTGTACCACTACAAAATACAAAAAGTAGTGCAAAAAGACAACATCACGCGCAGGCGGTCACCCATCCAAGTACCGACCGCGCCCGACGTTGCTTAACTTGGTAATGAACGGAAATTTGTCACCGACTCGCACTTGGCCATTATTTATTGCTTTTTGTTATACTTTAGAATGTTTACTATATTCATACCAAGTGTGACGTTTATACGTATTACCGTTTGTACATTAGAGCTCATACAAATTTACGTTAAAAAAATACGTTTGTTGTATGGGGACCGAGCTTTCGTTTTTTTACTTTTTGACTCTTTTACACCGGAACAATGTTCCGGGTCGTAAAGGAATCCAACGACACCTCACGCGTCAAAATCGGTCAAGCCGTTTAGGCTACAGGAGGTACAACAGGAACCTCGAACCATACATGCTTACATACTACCCAAAAACATTACCCTCTTTCTTGAACAGTCGGTTAAAAGTTCGCAAGGTTTGAAGGGAAACGCGTTCCGGTTCGTGAGTAGGTAAGTCCAGTTCGAGCACTGCGAAGGCCCCCCCAGGTCCGTGCCTGAATGCGCCCCTGCCCCGGCATATATCCCGGCTGTCGCTGCGTTCGGCAGATATATGTCCGGGATATTGTCGTGTCTACTCTTACCTGGGAGAAAAATATTGCTCTGTCATAAACAGAAACGTAGAAAAGGGTCCGACCGTGTGGTAGAGACGGTTATGTTTTTTTTATACATAGGTTTTTTTAAGCCTGTCATAAACTAATTTACTTATGAATTATTAACATACAATTGTATATATCAATAATCAACAGGAAAAATGTAATACAAAAGGCAATTCATCATCATCATTTCAGCCGTAGGACGTCCACTGCTGGACACAGGCCTCCTCCATCGATCTCCAAAAGGGCCGGTTGGAGCGGCCTGCATCCAGCGTTTCCCTGCGGTCTCTTTTAGGTCGTCCGTCCATCTTATGGGTGGACGTCCCACGCTGCGCTTACTGGTCCGTGGTTTCCATTCCAGAACCCCCATCGGCCATCTGTTCTGCGTGATATGTGCCCTGCCCACTGCCATTTCAACTTGCTAATCCAGTGGGCTGTGTTGGTGACTTTCGTTCGTCTACGGATCTCCTCATTTCTGATTCGATCTCGTAGAGAAACCCCGAGCATAGCCCTCTCCATAGCTCGTTGTGCGACTGAGCTTGATTATGAGGCTCATAGTGAGAGACCATGTTTCAGTGCCGTATGTCATCACTGGCAACACACACTGGTCGAAGACCTTCGACTTAAGGCACTGAGATATTTTGGACGAGAAGACGTACAGATGTATTTAAAGATAGCTTTTTTTTTTCAGAATTAGATATCTCTTCCATTCGAGAACGTCGAAGAACTCATAGGAGAGCTATTAAGTAAAGCGAGCCCATCCATGTGTGAGTCGATTATCCCGCCGGTTGATAAAATACGAGGGTAACGGGCGCGGGCCCACTGCGGGCCTGATACGGGCCCACTGAGAGCTGATACGGGCCCACTGAGGGTCACACCGCACCGGGACACGTACGCGACCAAACACTAATGACACTATAGAAAGTTTGTTAGCTCTATCACTATTTAGGATAATTTGTGTGTTAGTCTTTGTGTTTTTGTCTGTGTGTATTATTTTGCCGATCGAAGAGAGGATGGGACAAGTCGACGTTTCCATGTATGACTACAGACTGCACAGAATGTCATATCCGTACAAAGAGCCACTATTGCATAATCTCAGGTTGTCAGGAGGATTTTTATAATTTTCTCTTCTTACTAATTTAAAATATTACCGTTTCTACCACCATTATGCTTCTCATTTCCTCATCCAACACCAGCTTCCATACAGTCCACCAGCTGCCATACAGTCTACCGTGATATAACAAGCATAGGGTAATATTTTTATTTATTTACTATCATCCGTTTTCATGGTTTTCATATTTATTGTATCCCTTCTGCGGAATTTTAACGCAGTTACGTGAACTTACTCCCCATATGACATGCACGCGTTCATTTCAAAGACGTTAGGGATTTTTCGCCGGAAATAGCGAAGTGGTGGCTTTTTACGAACAAAATTTAAATATTTTCGGTGTTCCGTACAATAAATTATGGAAAGAAAACACTATACTATTGATTTACTTTCAGTACATATCATCATCATAAATACCTTTACATGGAGGCACGGCGTTAGTGTTAGTGGCAGCATTCGTCGGGGAATATTGAACCGTTGGCTGTTTGCGTAAAATAAAAATATTATATATTTTTTATATTAAAATAAGGTCGTTTCTTTGTCAATGTAGCTAAATTCATTTGCATTATAAGCCCCTAAAAATACAATAAAGGAAAAAAGCCCTAACGGCCACTGTGGCCTTCTCCTACGGATAGGACGAGAATAGTGCGTTGTGGTGTTGCCATGAAACGAAGGTGCGTCACCGAGGATACTGCGGCCGGTCACGCTGGCAGCCCCGGGAGCGGGACCGGGGCCGGGAGACGAGCGACGCCACGCTCGCAGGAAATTGGTAGATGTTATCTACGGAGTAGGTAGCGACAGTCGCGGGGCGGGGGCGACCTCATCACGTCTCAACCTTCATCTCTGTCTCAACACAAACTGAATCATACTAAAACACTAAACACTGTATTAAATTATAGCGGTTGTTTTTTTAAATTATTTCTTACAAAAATGCCTTAAATTATTATTCTTTTCTTTGGGTATTATAGCCTTAAATAAAACAAAATACTAGCTAATACTAACAGTACAAATACAGTTAGATGTTTTGAAGTTGTAACGACAATCCAAATGCTCGCGGAGCCAGCTGGTAACCTTTGGCAGCGTACTCAGCATGCTGGCGGCATTACCACGCTGAATGACAATGCTTATACAGTACTCAATAAGTGATTGGTGCAAGGCCAAGGATCAAACCGGGTGCCGTCAGATTGTAAAGCGCACATGGAACCGCTCGCCCACCGGTAAATGCTTGGGCCGAGTATCAACAGTAAACTAAGGTCAAACTATCTGGCTTCAGCAGACATCTCCGTGAGACACGGGCTGTGATGTCCCACGCCACGCCACGCCACGTCAACTGACGCGACGCTGTCGGAAGCAATATTGCAAATGCTTCCGGCTTTTAGCTATCGATCACTACGTATTGGTTACTGACTGACTGACAATACTATGATTTCAGTATGCTTTTAGGGTTCCGTACCCAAAGGGTAAAAACGAGACCCTATTACTAAGATTACGATGTCTGTCTGTCTGTCTGTCCTACATATTAATGGCAGTATCTTTCACACTGTAATAGACTGCCAGTTGAAATTTTCACAAAATATATGTAATGTTACGGCGGATTAACTAACAAATAAAAAAGTCTAAAAATATAATTAAAAGGGTATTTTACAATAAATAAAACAGACAAAAAACGTTTTTTTTATATTAGATCTAATGTAAAAACGGTAACTACGGACTACAAGCGTCAAACTTGGAATCGTAGGCTCAGCTCGCCGTAGGTCCCGTTTTTACTCTATGGGTACGGAGCCCGGGAGCTAGCTAAGACTCACCCATGGCTGACTGTGGAGTCACGTAGGGCTCCTTGTTGACTCCTGCTTCTGATCTTCAGACTATCTTCTCTTTCAACAGTAGGACTAGTCCGGGTGGTCTCCGTACCACGATATGAGTTGGTATTCAAACTAAACATTCAACGGGGAACATGAAAATTAAATATAGTACATGATTGGGTGAAATTAAAATAAAACTGGCCAAGCGCTTGTCGAGACACGCATATGGTAGGGTTCCGTTTTCCGTAGCCAAAGTCATGTAATTGTTATCACAAATTATATTTCAGAAATTGGTGGTCACAGAAAAATTCGAAAGAACGAAACCAAATGCCAAATGGCAGGTTTGTGAAAAAAAATATAATAAGTTCTTTTTATTTTTAATTTAATTTAATTTTTCCATTTGTATTTTTTGCCACAAATAAATTATGTCTAAATTTCAGTTGCATCAAACAAATATTAAATAATATACTTTTTATGTTTAGTCAAAAACAAAACTATTTGAGAAACATTTTGGTAATTATACGGAAAGGTCAATGACCTTTGGCCTGGAACGTTTGGAGTTTATTACAGTTTTATCGTTATTACGCAAAAAATTGTACACGATAAAATGTTCAAATAATATTGAATAAATGTTTCAAATAAGACGTATGTATTAGTCTTGTGATTTACACGTTTTTATGTGAAACAGTTTAGAAATGCAGGGGGGCAGCATTTTGCCACTTTGGCGGGCCATATACGTAAGTATATACCTATCAATAGGTATTTTTTGCGAAATAAACATATGTATATTTCGCAAAAGATACACTTGATAAATAAAACCGGCCAAGTGCGAGCTTGTTAGCGAGTGAAGTACAAAAAATTGTGCAAAAAGACAACATCACGCCCAGGCGGTCACCCATCCAAATACCGGCCGCGCCCGACGTTGCTTCACTTCGGTGATCGTACGAGAACTGGTGATGAACACAAATTTGTCACGGACTAGGACTTGGCCATTATTTATTATTAGTTGTTTTACTTTAGAGTGTGTACTCATGCCAAGTTTGACGCTTGTACGTATTACCGTTTAAGCCCCCCCCCCCCCTCCATTTTTTTTTTTTCAATAAATTCACCGTAACATTACATATTCTGTGAAAATTTCAACTGTCTATCTATTACAGTTCGAAAGATACAGCCGATGAACGGACGGACGGACACAGACAGACAGACATCGTAAGCTTAGTAATATGGTCCCATTTTTACCCTTTGGTTACGGAACCCTAAAAAATAAATTGTCATCTAAGTCAAAGGAGGTTGCTGTCGCTACCAAGGAGGTTGCTTCAAGGAACGATATATAACGCGGGTTATAATAAATAATTGTAAAACGCATAGATTGGTGAAATGTTTTTAAATAGAGTCAGGATGGCTTGTGTTGGTACTTGTAACACTAACAGGTGGTTGTCCGCGGCGGGAACCGAGCGTATTGTAACTAAACACCACTAAACATCTAATAAACTCACTACAAAAATAACGTTCTACGTAAAAATTATAAAAGATATGAATGACAAATGAATCATATACAGTTAATGAAGTACTGCGTGCGAGGGTAGAGCGGGGCAAGGCAGGCAGGGGACCGCGCGTCGAGCCCGCGCCGGCCGGACTGGCCGCTCGGAGCCACGCGCGTGCGTGTGACGTAGTGAGGGGACACGCGAGCTGACGGCTCGTGCCTCAGAAACAATTATGGAAGTGTTATACCTATACTCTACAGTTTCCTCAGTCCCATTTAATAACATTTTGGTCATCTCGCTTGCAGTTAAATGTGTTTATTCAATAAAAAATTACAAGTAAAATAAAAACTATCTTATATTTTAATTTATAACTAAAACCAAATTGTGAGCTTGCAGTTGTGTGCCGCTCAATATAGAAGTGTGCGTTTGTGTTGTTTGTTGTAAGAATATGTCAGTGTGTGCAATACGTGTTTACCTCGCACCCTTCAGTTTTTGGCAAACTTCTTTGGTACTTTTGCTAGTTTAAGGCAAATCCAAACTATAATTATAATTATGATCGAAGGCCCGTACTGACACATCTTTAATGACGGCGAAATGTTACGTGAACACAAACCGTATCTCGGCGCGTTAAGGTTCACACTCATGTAATTTCCCACAGCCACCTCAATTGAATCGCGTTTAAAAGCTCACGCTGCGTGCGGGCAAACTAGTTGTTTGCCCTAACCTGAGACCTCGAGACCTCAATCTTGCCACCCCTGGACCGATTTAAAACTTTAACAGTTTAAAACTCCGCGCGGCACTGCACTGCACTCGTCACACTGTAATTTCACTGAAAACATTGCCCTTCAATCTGGAGCGCGATAATGTTTGCACACTACTGCTTGGCGGTTAAATAACTAGCAATGGTGTGGTACTTCTCTAGACGGACTCTGCAAATAGCCTTACCACTACAACTACTAAAATAATGCGCGATGTTCCGAGTCTGCCGCGGTGGTGCTACGGAGCCGCTGCAGGTGGTGCTGCGGAGCCGGTCAGCCGCCCTGCCGTCTGTACTGCTCCGACAACACACTGGGGGCTTAAACATGTGCTAGTGCCAAAAAAAATCTGCCAAAAACTGAAGGGGAGAGGTACACACGTATTGCACACACCGACATATTCTTACTAGGTCTACAAACGCACACTTCTGTATTGAGCGGCACACAACTACAAACGAGATTAACAAATGGACGACCAAAGGGGGAGTATAATAAAAGGGTAAACAGTAGTATATCAGTTAAATTATTTTTGTCTGAGCTCAGCTGGATTAACACAACAATAAACAATTAATTCTAGAAAGAGATACAGTTCCTACATTGTAGCAGGTAAAGCCACGGGCCGCTGCTGGTTACTCGTATTTACCGTAACTCCGAAACAAAGTTGAGCAGTATATCACAACCCTCGATAAGCCGGTAATTGTTGTAATTCCTCACCGGCCGCGTTATTGCCGTGTCTATTGTCTGCCGGATCATTAATAATAGTTATCGAACTTATCGATACCCTTTTGTTTAACGATTATTAATGGCGTCCCAACACTATGACCTATCGGCAGTATCGGTGCGTTCGTATTCAGTCTGTGGTATCGGCTCGCGGCGGGAACTTTATAACAAAGGACCACAACTTTACCCCTCTTCACTGTATTGTAGGTATAATAATGCTTGTTAATAGTATGTTGAGTCGTATTTGTATTGAACAAATCACATTCATCATCATCATCATCATCATGAGCCAGAAGACGTCCACTGCTGTCCACTGCTTAGATAGTTGCAAATTAACTTTAAAAAAATACTAAAGTTTGTTCCTCTAAAACGCATTATTTATGATATTTAGAGCAAAAAGTGAAAAAGTCCCAAAGTTTTGCCAATTTTGTATTTACACTTCCCTAACTGATCCATACAACATACAGAAACACCAGAACTACATCTGACATGCACTGGGACTGGGCCAGCATGGTGGACTAGGGCCCACCCTCTCTCTCGGAGAAGTTCGTGTCCCAGCAGTGGGAACATGGTAAGCTGATAATGATGATGACATGTAGTGAGTCTAGCTGCGCCGCTTGGTTTCCCTCGCTGGGAGTGTCTCGGCGAGGGAGGGCGCGCCAGTAGGGAGGGAGGGAGGGTACATTAGAGGATGACTGTGCAGGACGCAGAGCCGGGAGAGGTATTGTCACGACAATAGTCGCAGGTTCCTGAAAGGAAGAGTTATTTACTGACCCACCACAGAGTACATAATGCATAGTATAGGTACTACAAGTAAAGAAGACTCGTTCATTTTAATATCGAGAATCTAAGGTGCATATTTATTTTCACTTTTTTTATTATTATTATTTATAGGCTTGCGTTTGACCGCCACGCCAACTCGCCTGATGCTTAGGCGGTATTATATTGTCATGCGGTTTTTTAAAATGCCATAAGTGGCAAACAAGCTGACGGGCCGCCTGATGGTAAGCGGTCACCGTCGCCTATTGATACCTGTAACACCAGCGGCATCACAGATACGTTGCCGACCCTTAAATACATTCGCTTGCAATGAAAATAGAATGAAATTCACAGGTCAGAAAAAAATTGTGTTTTTTCGACGGAATTATTTTATAGCCATTAAATTAGAATTAGGTACATAAATGCTTGCAGAGTTTTAAATCCATACGAACATTAAAAGTAATAACGAAAGTCAACCGACATAGCTCACCGGATTAGCAAGTTGAAGTGGCAGTGTGCAGGGCACATAGCACGCAGAACTCCACTGTGTACACGCACTCGTTCCGTGCCCCGCGATTAACGAATTAACGGATAATAACGGCCGTTAGCGGCGTTACTGCGCCGTGTAATTGCGTGGTGGAATTATTTCAACAATTTTGTTCCGCGGGTTCCGTGGAGGTTATCAGCCCATTAGCATATTATGTTAGTTACAATTTTAAACCGACTTCGAGGAGAGAAATTCTCAATTCTATCTGTATTTTAAGTTTTCACCGACTTCAAAAGAAGAGGGTTCTCAATTCTGTTGAAATCCTTTCATTAAAAAAATTCAAATTGGTTTAAGAATGACAAAGTTTTGAAATAACAAACATAAATAAACTCCTTGTTTTATGTCGGTAAAATAAACCGGCCAAGTGCGAGTCGGGCTCGCGCACTGGGGGTTCCGTACCACCACAAAATTCAATAACGAAATTACCAGCTATAACTTGGTAATAAACAGAAACTTATCACCGACTCGCACTTGGCCATTTTTTATTATTTGTTGTTATACTTTAGAGTGTGTACTATAATCGTGCCAAGTTTGACGCTTGCAAGTATTATCGTTTTTACATTAGAGCTCATACAAAAATACGTTACAAAACGTTTGTTGTATGGGAACCCCTTATCGTTTTTACTTTTTATTATTATTTGTCAGTTAATCCAACGTAAAGTAAAGTAAAGTAAAGTAAAGCTATCTATTACGGTTCGAAAGATACAGCCATTTAAAGGTAGGACGTACAGACAGACAGACGGACAATGTAGGCTTAGTAATAGGGTCCCGTTTATACCCTTTGGGTACGGGACCTTAAAATGGAAAATAATTTTTCTCCGCCTATTTTTTGTCTTTGCATTTTCATCGGTTAAAAGGCAAAATGTTGACGTGACCTCCAAGGTACATGAAATTTTAGTCGTGTGTTATATTCTCATCTGATCAGACAGCAGGGTGACAGCCGACGTGATCAGTTATGAATGAGATGGAAGGTCGCAGCGGAGTTATGGCTCCTCGATCTCACCAGATACCACAGCGTGGCGCCTCCAGTAGCTCCACTTCACTATAGTCGTGTGTTATATTCTCATCTGATCAGACAGCAGGGTGACAGCCGACGTGATCAGTTATGAATGAGATGGAAGGTCGCAGCGGAGTTATGGCTCCTCGATCTCACCAGATACCACAGCGTGGCGCCTCCAGTAGCTCCACTTCACTATAGTCGTGTGTTATATTCTCATCTGATCAGACAGCAGGGTGGCAGCCGACGTGATCAGTTATGAATGAGATGGAAAAGGTCGCAGCGGAGTTATGGCTCCTCGATCTCACCAGATACCACAGCGTGGCGCCTCCAGTAGCTCCACTTCACTATAGTCGTGTGTTATATTCTCATCTGATCAGACAGCAGGGTGGCAGCCGACGTGATCAGTTATGAATGAGATGGAAGGTCTCAGCCATCTCTTAGCTCGGTACATCTACCATGTACAAATACAGTTCCTATATGTGAAAATTAGCCTTAAGGTATTATATAATAAAAAATATATATAAATAAAATAATTGTATGAATATTTTTGAGGTTATGGTAACCCACCACGACCACGAGTGGTCGCTCTGCAGCAGTTGCGCTGTGGCGTGACTCGGGGCTGGCAGTTGGTACGCCGCGGCGCGTCAGGTGGCATTCTCTATTTACAGTTTCATATCCAGGAGACAAGATTTCATATACTATTACATATTGTTTTTTTTTTGTTTTCCCAAAGAGTGTAAACGAGACCCTATTATGACGCCTACGCTGTCTGTCTGTCCAATTTTTGTTCTTTTGAATCTTTCGAACCGTAATAGATAGCCAGTTGAAGTTTTCACATAAAAATATATAATAGTAGTTTTTAAAGTTTCGCGATTTGAACACAATCATGTTGTGAGTGAGGTCGTGAGCACGGCCATTGTAACATGGTCGATACGTCGAGCGGAAGGTTCCTGCTTACCTAAATTAAATAATACTTGATAAGTCGCCGATAAACGTTTAAAAGAATAATTATGTAATGTTACGGCGGATTAACAAACAAAAAAGGCAAAACTAAAAATACAACAAACGTATTTTTGTATTAGCTCTAATGTAAAAACTGTAATACATACAAGCGTCAAACTTGGCATGATTATAGTACACACTCTAAAGTATAACAACAAATAATAAATAATGGCCAAGTGCGAGTCGGTGACAAATTTCTGTTTATTACCAAGTTATAATTGTGTTATACTCGAGCGCCTGTAGCAAATTGGGTAGCAATTGATCTGACTATTTTGGAAGGCGTTATAATAACTGGCAATTCGGTTACTTAGATAACCTTATTGCATTTTATGGTGGTACGGAACCCTCAGTGCGCGAGCTCGACTCACACTTTATTTATCGCACTAAGTGAGAGGCTTTAAGTTCGGATATGGGCAACATCGCTCGAAGGGTTCCTAAGATTGAAGAGTCGCGAGGTCACACAGTTCGGGGCGACCTACTAGTTTATGTTCAGTCCAACCCTGTCATGAGTAGTGAGGTCGACAGCTCAGCTTTGCAATTAGAATCGGTTTCTGCTGCCAGTTGCGACCCGCTGCGTCCAGCAGTTAGCGTAAGTACTCGACCTTTGGCACTTAACTGACTCAGAACTCCGCTGCGGTAACTTGGAGGTTAATTGGTGTACAATTTTAATAACTTTGTGCCTCGAGGCGTGAATATACGCTCGTTTAGAACTCTCCACAGAGTAACAGGGGCGGCGTGTCGGCAAACGTAGAGTAGGAGTGGCTGTACTGTATCAAGAGGCTCAAGCAGCTATACTCCATTCCTCGTATCTCTTCTCTACATTGAAGTCGCTTTCTGCGTCTGTCTGTCTGTATGGCTGCTAACTCCTCCTAAACCACGCAATGGATTTTGTTGCGGTTTTCACCATCAGTTAGATACATTTTCAAGGAAGGTTTATATAATTATATAACTAGCGACCCGCCCCGGCTTCGCACGTAAGTTACACCCGTGCGAAGCCGGGCGGGCGGGTCGCTAGTAAGGTATAAGGGCCACATTCCGGGGCGAAGTTTCAACAAGTTCGCTACGACTTTGTAAAGCGACCCCTCGCGTGGCGCCCTTCAAACTCGTGCCGGATTACAAACCTACAGAAACACAACTGCTATCATACTGCCGGTTTTGTATTAATTATAAGTCATTGATAGAGTTTTTGTATTGTATTGTATTTTGTATTATTGATTGTACTTTGTAAAGTGATACTGTAAGTATGAATGGAATGACCCCCTGCCTCGGTGTTCTCTACAAGGTACAACCTGGGTCTCTTCAGGACAACAGTGAAGGCACCTCATGAGCAAGCGTGCCCTATCTTACACTGCATCGTACCACTTACCAACGTCATCTTAAAAAAATTTAAAATAAATTATTAAAACCCCCGACAAAGGAGCTGATCATCTTCAAACGACGGAACAGAATTTCTTGAATCATATATAGCTAAGAACACGCTGGATCAAGTCGCATTTCAAACGAAATTAAAATCTATGTTGCCAGACCAATAACACAAAAAAAGTGTCAAGTGACGCAGTCGGGGACCATTTCAACAACACTCGTCATTCGTATTGAAATACTTTATACGAGTGCCGACTAGCTGCGCCTCGAGGGGTCTACCGCCTACCAATCACTCGGCGACCATCGCTCTTACGATGCAGTAAAGTTTGCATTACAAGTTGCACAATCCGTACGCCGCAGTGTACAGAACAGTGTACACTGTACACTGTTCTGTACACTTGTGTACAGCGCACACTACTGACATATTAAATCGACTTATAATGAATGACATCCACGTACTGACATCATAAATTAATATTGTACTGCGCGTCACTCGTTCCATCATATTATTTGACGAGCGGACACAGTGAAACCAAGAGAGAAAGGAAACTTGCAGCCGCGGAGTCAACGTAAGAAAATCATGCCGCCTCATCGTATTATTATCGTCAACTTGCGATTTCCAATTGTTCTCCAGCCTGAGCTCTCCTGCGCATATTATTAGCTGAGGGAAAATTAAAGAAAGATAACGGTTTAGGTATTATCTTTAGAAATAACATTGCAAATAGTAAAAATCTATTTTTGTGTTGATATTTTATTGGAGGAGATTGAAAGAAAATTCGAAAATATGGTTTTTAAGATTCCGTAACCAAAGGGCACAACGGGACCCTATTACTGAGCTTACGTTGTCTGTCCGTCTGTCCTACCTTTAAACGGCTGTATTATTCGAACCGTAATAGATAACCAGTTGAAATGTTCACAGAATATGTAATGTTACGGCGGATTAACTAACAACGGCTGATCAAACCAATGCATCATGTGTTTAGGCTTTGCTATGAAAGTGCATTTTATCCAGATGTATGGAAGCTGTCGCGTGTTGTCCCGATACCGAAAAATTCAGGATCCGAAGTAAGCGACTATAGACCTGTGGCGGTGTTGTCGGTGTTCGGTAAATTGTTTGAGTCAATTCTACAGTGTCAGATAAGCAGGCAGGTGGAGAGTCAATTGACTAATGCTCAGCACGGTTTTCGGGCTGGTCGTTCAACTGTAACGAATTTACTGTCTTTTTGGTCATACACAGTGGAGGCAGTAGATTCTGGAGTGCAGGTAGATGCAGCATATTTTGATTTCCGGAAGGCATTTGACACTGTAGACAATGACGTACTTTTACAAAAACTTTCTAGAGTGGGATTTACACCGCACTTGCTCAAATTTTTCTGTGAGTATTTACGTAATCGCCGGCAGTATGTACAATACAAAAGACATATTTCTGAACCATACGACACGTACTCAGGAGTGAGCCAAGGTAGTAATTTAGGCCCATTGGAGTTTTTGTTAATGATAAACGATTTACCGGAGATCGTCAGCACAGCCTGTTGTTTGTTATTTGCTGATGATCTGAAACTGTTCATGAAGATTCGAGACAGCGGAGACAGCTTACTTTTTCAGAAGGATATCGACAGTTTGCTTCGTTGGAGTGAACGCAATAAGCTTTTCTTCAACGTGAGCAAATGCTCTGTGATTACGTTCACTAAAGCTAAAACCCCCTTAACAGTGCAGTACAGTCTCGGGGACATCGTCTTACCAAGAACGGACACAGTGAGGGATCTCGGGGTTCTTTTAAGCGGCGACCTAACTTTTAGTTTGCACATCAAAAAAATATGTGCTCAAGCTTTTAGAACCCTGGGATTCGTTATGCGTCAGGCTCGTCATTTGAATAGCATTCCAGCTATTAAGGCCCTCTACAATGCATTTGTCCGGAGCAAGATGGAGAGTAATTCGATAATCTGGAACCCTTACGAGGACAAATACATTGGTATGGTCGAAAAGCTGCAAAGAAATTTTTTAAGGTGGCTTTATCACAAGCGGTACGGGTATTACGTCGGATTCCCTTTTTTGTATCCCAGTGATTTTGTCATTGGGATGCTGGACTACAATACTCTGGAGGAACGACGAGCGTTGTCCCTGATACTGTACATATGGCGGATTATAACTGGCCGTATGAGTGTTCCGTCTGTGCTCGAGCGGTTAAGTTTGGCGGTCCCTACCAAGTATTTGGCAGCTCGGCAGCGCAACTTGTTCCGCGTTCCCTGGTGCAGAACGGAGTACGGTAGGCTGGCGCCGGTGCCGAGAGCACTGAGCACGCTCAATGCCCTGCTGGCCCAGCGCTTGGATCTAGATTTGTTTCATTGTACGGAGGCAGAGGTTCGCAGAGTGACAATAGATTTTTATAATAATATTAAGGAACAAATACAGAACCCTCTAAAATAAGGGCTGTAAGTGTTATAAATAGTAGATATTTTAAATTTTTGTTTGTCTGTTTCATTTGTTATTATTATGTAAAAAAAAATATTTTATTTTTGTAGGCAAATTTTGTTTTTCTACTTTTTAATAGGTTTTAAGGTGTAATTTTTTCTTATATCCATGGGTGGGTGAATTGGGGCCCCCTGTAACTGCCCACCTAATTGTATGTTAAATAAATAAAAAAAAAATAAAAAATAAAAAAATAAAAAAATAATAAAGACAAAAAGTAGAACCCAAAGGGTTACCCCACACAATAAACATATTTTTTTACGTATTTTTATATTAGCTAATGTATAAACCGCATTGTGCGTTTGACAAGTAACATCGCGTTCATTTTTGCTTCGCAATTTATTTTAATTAATGTTTTTTGTGTAATTGCACCGCACATTCACCACTATCACCGCGACGAACAATAATACTTGTTTTTAGTTCTATATCCTGGTGTTTCGGCACCATTTCATGGACGAATCGCCCATGAAAACAATTTTTGTAATTAATTATATTTTTATTGGACTTGCTTGGTCGCTGGACAGGATGGAAGAGAATATTTGACACTGACATTTGTTATGTTTTAACAGTAAGTACCTACGTACAAAACGTTAAGTCAGTCTTGCCTTCTGGCGGTCCCGCATAGCCAACCCTGCTCGTCCCGGAGCCGGTGGTATCCATTGTAGCGAGTGAGTGGTCCCACTGCGTGCCTGCGCTGTGCCGCTGCCGACACAGCTTGCAGTACATTGTAGCGAGTGAGTGGTCCCACTGCGTGCCTGCGCTGTGCCGCTGCCGACACAGCTTGCCGTACATTGTAGCGAGTGAGTGGTCCCACTGCGTGCCTGCGCTGTGCCGCTGCCGACACAGCTTGCCGTACATTGTAGCGAGTGAGTGGTCCCACTGCGTGCCTGCGCTGTGCCATACATTAGGCTCTGGTCATTAATCATCGCAAGTTTAGTTTGTGTTGGTGTGACTGGCTGTTTCCCGCGACTTTGTCCGCCCTTGTTGGACTCACGTGTTGGAATATTAGTGGACAACCATTACTTGTTTAGTCAAATTACTTCAGTCAATAAATATAGACTCAATACTTGCCCTACAGTTTTACAAATTTTCATGACTTTATTTCAAACTTGCTATGTATGTATGTGTGGGTCATATCTTGCAACTATATCTTCAACCGGTTGAGCTGACATGTTACATACACGTTTAGTTTGTATGACAGTGTATGGATGCGTTGTGTTTGGATGCAAGCTGAGACTTGTAATTTTATACTAATATTTATAATCGCTTGATGTTCCGCACTGCGCTGTTTCGAGCTGTAAGGCCTCTAAAGTAAATATTGTATTTAAAATAAAAATAAAATCAAAATATAAAAATTAAATATAAGAAAAAAGAATTGGAAGAAATAGGCTTGAATATACTAACATTTAGATATTACTGCATCTACAATAATACTAACCCACGCTGTAAACCACATTATTAATTTGAGAGCTAGCTGCTATTTCAGTTTAATTTAATTGAAACCCCCGTGCTCTGGAGACCGCGGTCTTATTCATTGAACCGCACGAGAAATACAATTTCACTAATAGTTTCTGTTATATTTTTCATCTGTACCTATCTATCTATCTAACCCACGTTCGGGAAACTGCGTGACATCTTCTCGTTCAACATACCACAGTGTCTATAAAGGCAGGGAGTCTGGTGCTCCGTGACTGCTGGCCTTCTGGATAAACTCAAAGTCACACAGCGGGCAATGGAAAGAGCTATGCTCGGAGTTTCTTTGTACGATAGAATCCGGAACGTGGATATTCGACAAAGAACCAGAGTCACCGACATAGCTGTTAACATTAGCAAGTTGAAGTGGCAATGGGCAGGCCACATCGCTCGAAGAACCGATAACCGATGGGGAGGAAAGGTTCTGGAGTGGAGACCACGAACCGGAAGACGCAGCGTAGGTAGGCCTCCCACTAGATGGACCGATGACATCGTGAGAGTCGCGAGTATCCAGTGGATGTAGATGGCAGGCTGTCGTTCAGTGTGGATGACTAAGGGGGGGGGGGGGGGGCTATGTTCAGTAGTGAACGTCTTCTGGCTGATGATGATGATGATGATATATAACGTTAGTGCTGTATGCAGGGTATCTTTATGCGACGATGCAAATCAAAAAGGAGGGAACGGTGTTTGGCTGGTAACTCGTACATTTATTACACGTATAATAGGTATATACATTTCGGAGAGTGTGCTTCGGATCTGCATGATCTAATTCTCTCCTGCACAATTTTCTACCAGACTGGCAGAGCGGGCACGAAAAATCGACATCGATTTGTGGTTGATATTCCAAAAACCCGCACGAAGCGCTTTGATTGCACTTTTATTATGTGAATAGTCTGTGGAATGCGCTGCCTGAATGGGTGTTCCCCGATAATTACAATTGCGTGTTTTACTACTTTTGAAGTTGGTGTTTTTAATTAATCATTATTTAAAATGTATTTTAAGTGTTCACACCTATACAGTTTGTCATTTTACGCAGTTCTTTTTCTATTTAAATAATTGAATTTTCGAAGAAATATTGTCAGAATAAAGTAAATACTTGTAAAGGAAAAGAAAAGCTATCATAAATCTCTGTAAATACGCACACAGAGGCAATAAGTTCATTAGTGACGCGCCGCGAGCGCTAGTGATGGGCAGCAGTCGATAAATAACCATCGAACTATACTCATCGAAACGATACTTCACGCGAGTTCAGTTACGTTATTGGACGCCAAGTCAAAAATGCAAATCAATGTTAAGTAAATAAATAAATAAATAAATAAATTCAAATTCAAATTCAAATTCAAATTATTTATTGAGAATAAAAACGGACAAATTCCACTAACATTTATCTCACATACTGTTAAAACTAAAATAGATTTCCTAGTAAAAATAGGAATAATATTATAAAATTACTAATATAATAAATACAACAAATTGCTGTAAAAATATGTCAACATAAAATTAGTATGTCATACAAATTGTCATTATAGTCATCGGCCTTTTTGCCCCTGTCCCATTGATCAGTTAAATTTTCACAATAAGTTAAAAACACTTTCGTTACTGTTTTCCAATTGTCACAAATAATATCACAATCAGTTTTGGCGGAAAGGAGTGCATTGAAGTGGCGGCGGGCGCGAATCAGCGGAGACATGGAGCGCGCCACGGTGCGGCTGTGATCCACGTGGAAAAACTTGGGCAATTTTCCACGCCTATTAGCCGGAACCCCGGGTTTATCTGGCACAAACAAAGTGCACAATAAATTGTGCAGATGCAAAGAGTCAACCGATCCTCTGAGCACCTTGCAGCAAGTAGCAAGCTGATCCGACATCCTTCTCACTTCTAGTGAGTTGTAGCCGAGCTGGCCGAGCAAGAATTTAGTTGGGTACATGAACGGGTAATAACCGTGAAGCTTCTTATACAGCGATCTTAAGAAAGCCTTTTGAACTTTTTCAAGCAACCGCACATAGGCGACGTGGTGCGGGTTCCAGACACATGCGCTCGACTCCAGCTTGCTTCTGACTAACGAGTTGTACAATGTTCTAATAACTAACGGATTTTCAAAATCTTTGGCATTTCGTAATACGAAGCCCAGACGACGATAGGCCTCTTTGGCGATAAATATTCGGGACATTTTTGCACACACGGTCATCTGACCTCAAACTAAGCAAAGCTTGTGATATGGCTGCCAGAGACTGATATACATACATATATAGTTTTAAATACATACTTAAATAGATATTAACAACCAGATATAGAACAAACACAAATGTTCATCACATAAATGTTTGTCCTAGGTGGGAATCGAACCCACGCCCCCAAGCTCAGAAGGCAGGGTCACTACCAACTGGACCAACGGGCTATATAATAGCTATATAAGTGCTTTATAACGCCTTTTGTTCTCCTTTAGGTACCTACAATTTGCAATGCTCAGTCATATACAATACAACAAAGCAATACTGGGGTCTTACGCCTAGCTGTTTGAAGGAATCCAGCTGTTTAAGTGATGAAAAAAATTGCGCGACCGCAAACCGTATCTGGGCGCGTTAAGGTTCACGTTCACGTGATTTTCCGAACTGCGCTGTTTTAACGTTAGTTTGAGACCGCGTAAGTAGTTGGGCGTAAGGCTCGTGTACAAGTTTCGAAACTCGACCATGCGCCAGAGTGCCTAAAGCGAGTCTTACCAGTGTTATTTGATCGCGTTACCGTTAACTACGATTTGTATGAAATAAGAGCAGTGCCATCTAGCGCCATATAGATGGAACTACTATTATATCATACACATATATTATACACCGAATAGGTAAACGCCGCACTAGGCGCTCTGAATTACAGGGCCCTTAACTTCAAACACGCGCGTAACGCGGTGCGTTAAGTTAACCTCTAAAAGTTTGTCATTATTCCGTCATCATCATCATCATCAGCCAGAAGACGTCCACTGCTGAACATAGGCCTCCCCCTTTAACCTCCACACTGAACGACAGCCTTATTCCGACGGCGTTATTCAGTAAGAAATCAAAATTTTAGAGGTTAACTCCATTCGCCGCGTTACTAGTGTTTGAAAGTTACGGAATCAGGGCCCAGTTTCTGTGGGGAATCTGTTAAATTACAGAGCACACCTAATTTATTGATATCGATAACAAAATAGGTGTTATTAATTTCCCCTCCCTAAATATGTTTCAGAATAGTAGTAAGTAATGGTTTCCTTGGTAAATGGACGGGAGCAGCCAGTTGTTGGTGACTCCGACGCGGAGTCATTTGTTCTGAGGGCAGTCGAGCGCCCTTCCATACATCCATCATTTGCAGGGCTAAGTAGTATTATAGCTCTCAGATGACTGCGCTAGCGGGCAAGGAAATAATTCCTATATATTATTGGGTTCTGGAGCAGAGTTGCACCTAGTCCGTTTGTCCCTGCGTCTGTCTGGATTTCTAGATCATTTTACTCAAAAACAAACTGGCCTATTTGTACTTATATATATTATGTATTCTGTGATAGTGCTGAAATTTTAAACACGTATATTTATAGTAAGTAATATCATCATCATCATCATCAGTCATTAAACGTCCACTGCTGAACAAATGCCTCCCTCTTAGAGAGGGGTGTTGCCATAATCCCCATCTTTGGCAGGCTGGTAATATTATAACCTTAATATATTAAATTCTGAGATAATAACAAAGTTTTCAAAAAAATACGTGTAAAGCATCAAATCAACCAAAGGCAATCATAATTCATTCATTCATTCATATTTTTAGAATAGCGACATCTATATTTTAGTGTAGTAGCGTCGGTAATAAAGCTATATACGTTTGATGATGTATAATAAAATTCAAAGATGGCGCTGAAACGAAGTTTCAACAGATGGCGTTAGTAGTAATATCCAAAGAGTGTAATATCTAGCTAGATTTTAATTTAGGGTCAGTCGACACGAACTTATTTACAAAATAAAAGTGTTGAATAGATTGTTTTGTTATAATTAGATGCAATATAGTTCTGACCTGGGTCCGGGTGGAACCGTTTCTTCATGTAGTCTAGGAGCTTGGCGGTGAAACTGCGCCCCTTCGTATCCTCTTCCACATTCTGCAAACAACGAACACTTTTATACAATCTAACACGGCAAAACAGGGGCCTTACGGACAACAGTAACTGCTATTGCGGCACCAAACTAACGCTACATCCGCTCAGTCGGAAAATCACGCGACCGCAAACCGTATCTGGGCGCGTTAAGGTTCACGTTCGCGTGATTTTCCAACTGAGCGGATGTAACGTTAGTTTGGTGCCGCAATAGCAGTTGTCCGTAAGGCCCCTGGTCGTTAGCCTGATGGTGAGAGCACAAGAGCGTGTACATTGCATTTTTTTATATAAAAAGAGCATCAAACAAGCATATGGTCCGCCTGATGGTAAGCAGACACCTTAGTGGTGTTGACGGTGCTAAGCCAACCTGGAGAGGTAGTTTTAGACACCCTTCTTAATACGCTTTATTTGAATTTTCAAAATTCGATAAAACAGCTGACAATATACGAATTGAATCGAATTGATCACACATTATTACTCCAAAAGCTTTTCTCGGCCGGAATCCATGGCAACTTGTATAGGTGGTTTACCTCATACATCGAAAACAGATCTCAAGCTGTAGTTCTTAACGGATACGCTTCAGAATGGAATTATGTACCTTCTGGGGTACCCCAAGGCTCCTTGTTAGCTCCTTTGCTGTTTAATTTATTTATTAACGATATAGCCGCCTGTTTCCAACATTCAGATTTCTTGCTGTACGCAGATGATATGAAAATCTTCAAACAAATATGTGATGTTGGTGATTGTCATCTGTTACAGCAGGATCTATGTAGGTTTGAAGAATACTGTCACCTCAACAAACTAGACCTGAATGTTGCAAAATGTTATGCTATCACTTTTACTCGTAAAGCTAAAACTATTGAATTTAAATACTTACTTAAAAGTCATCCTCTTAAAATCGTAAATGAGATTCGCGATTTAGGTGTAATTCACGATTCTAAGCTCACATACGATAAACACATTGATGATATCGCTAATAGGGCCAACAAGTCCATGGGATTTATCAAAAGATCCTGTTCCCAATTCTCTAGTATCAAAGTTATCAAAACGCTATATTGTACGTATGTGCGTAGCATACTCGAGTATTGCTCACATATTTGGAACCCTCAGTATGATATATATATCAACAGACTAGAATCAATCCAGCGTAGATTTGTTAGATATCTTCAGTACAAGTGCAAAAAATATGACAATGATTATGAGACGAGATGCAGGAGACATCACATGTTACCACTCCGTGAGAGACGCAAAATAGCTGATATCCTATTTTTAACTAAAATAGCGCAAAGTCATGTTGACTCTCCACATCTCCTCTCTAACATTAATTTAAACGTCCCCAGAATATCTGCAAGACATCCTAAATGTTTAAATATACCCTTTAGTGCGACTAATTACAGGCAAAACTCCTTCTTCATAAGAGCATCTAACTCCGTAAACACACTGGAAGACTTCCCCGACCTTGACTTGTTCAATACGTCCTTGAGTTCAATTAGACAACATATTAGTAAAAGCTGGTTTGGTGTGTCTCCCTGACTGTCTTGTGTTAGCATAAAATAGTATAATATACCTATTTTTTTTTTTTTTTATTGTATCATAATATTAATATCTTTCTATTCATCTCCATGTGCAAAAATTGTTTCAATATGCGAAAACTGCTAAATGGTGTTTAATTATACAATGTATCTGTAATTTAGTTATTTATCACTGTATGTTTTCCAAATAAAATAAAATAAAATAAAATAAAATAGCATGAACCGAATTTTAGAATTATAATTCTATTAACCGGACTAGCAAGTTGAAGTGGCAGTGGGCAGGGCACATAGCACGCAGAACAGATGGCCGATGGGGCCGAAAGGTTCTGGACTGGAGACCACGGACCGGTAAGCGCAGCGTAGAGGTCCACAAGATGGACAGACGACCTAAAAGAGACCGCAGGGAAACACTGGATGCAGGCCGCTTCCAACCGGCCCTTTTGGAGATCGATGGGGGAGGCCTATGTCCAGCAGTGGACGTCCTATGGCTGAAATAATGGTGATAAAAAAAGAATTGGAAATAGTTTACACATCCTGGTTTAGCGCATAGAATACTTTTTATTCCGGAATCGATTCCTGTAGGATAGTTTTGAGACATGAAACGCGTCGAAAGACAATCTTGCTCTACCAATGGCTACGGCAGAGCTCGAAAGAAAGTTGCAAGAAATATAAACCCGCCAAGTGCGAGTAGGGCTCGCGCAATGAGGGTTCCGTACCATCACAAAATTAAATAATGAAATTACCAGTTATAACTTGGTAATGAACAGAAACTTGTCACCCACTCGCACTTGGCCATTATTTATTATTTGTTGTTATATTTTAGAGTGTGTACTATAATCATGCCAAGTTTGACGCTTGTACGTATTAACGTTTTTACATTAGAGCTAATACAAAAATACGTAAAAAACGTTTGTTGTATGGGGTATTTTTGACTTTTTTATTATTTGTTAGTTAATCCGCCGTAACGTTACATAACTGGCTATCTATTACGGTTTGAAAGATACAGACGTTTAAAGGTAAGACATACTGACAGACAGACAGGCAGACAAACAGACATCGTAGGCTTAGTAATAGGGTCCAGTTTTTACCCATTGGCTACGGAACCCTAAAAAGTTGTTAAGTTAGTTGTTGTTGAGTTGGAAGTCGCGCGACGTGCAGCAAGTTGCTACATCAGTCGCTCGCTGCCGAGATTAGCTACTAAATAATAGTAGGTGGCGTGCGGGACGTCCCCTCGCGTGGCCTCGGGGGACGACACGTCTTCATTACTTCCTTAGCACTCGAAGCGAAGCCGCGGGACAGATGCTACTTCATAATAAATACGTTACAAGTTATTTATGTATATGCCATACTAGCTGCGGCCCGCGTTTCACCCGCGTTATGTACCTGCTTGAAGCACAAGGAGGTAGCGACAGCAACCTCTTTTGACTTAGATCACAAGTTGTTTTTATTTTTTCTATGATGTAATGTCATTGACTTAAATTGTAGCCGTTCCATGCAAAATGTCTTCCTTTCTCAAAGGAAAATGAATGTTCTTCTTTGATGTGTGTAAGGAGTAACTAGCGCGCGCACAGATCTACTATATCTGTGAGCGCGGGTGAAGATTAATAATTATCGATTTTAAAAACGCAGTGTCGTTTACTCGGATGACATATTTTTTCTAGTCTTTTTAATTTAAAAACCAAAGTACTAAACTGTTTTTTTTTTATGGGATCAATCTGAAAGTATGTATGTAAAGTTATATGATTATTTACGGGATATTTACCGTGGTAAGGTTGTGGAATGAGCTCCCGATATTCGCGATATTAAAATTCGCGTTCAAAATACTATACGCAGTGATACAGTGAGTGTGTTTTGTCGGGACTTAGGTTCGAGTTCGAGTTCCAGTGATAACCGTAGCAAAAGACTAAGAAAGAGGGTAGATCGTTATGTCTGCACCTAACTTTTTAACTGTTCTCCAACCACCCGCATTCTTCAGTCTTCCCGTGAACATGGTGCATGTAACTGCGCCGAAATATCGGGAGCTCATTCCACAACCTTACCACGGTAAATATCCCGTAAATAATCATATAACTTTAGTAAACAACCGTGATAGTTTAAAACAGTGTTTTATGTATGTAAGTATATCCATTCAAATAGGTATAAAAATATAATATTTTTATATAATTATGACGGAGTTCTGAGGTAGGTAACAAACATTTAAAAAAAATAAGCAGCTCTTTTATCGCCTGCCGAGCGTGGGGATTATGGCAATACCCCTCTCGGTTTAATGAATGATGATGATGATGAAAAACAAATTAAGAGTCCCCTCCATTTTCGTAGTCTGTTAAAAATAGGCCCAAGTTCGTACGACCGATAGTGTGGATATAAAACCACAGAATACTAACAGTTGCTACGCACCGCACACACCGACCAACTTCTGAAATGTTGACCAAATGATGGAACTGAAAATATTCTCCGGATCGCAGTCAGTTTTGCTCAGAAAATACGATGCTGGCGCCCTCACACAACTACAAATAAGTTGCTCAAAGTAAAACTCTTTTACGATTGAAGGCACAGTTACAATAGCAGTCACCCGTCGAAGGTCTCGAGGGTCCTGTGGACGGTAGAAAGTCGTGAAACAGTTGTGACCTATTTTAAATGTTTAAAGCAAACAAAATTAAATGTTTAAGTCGAAGAACAACTAAATCTCATGGCTACTTGCGCACTGCAGTAGATTTAATAATTAAAAATTCGGCACAAAGTTTAGGTTTTAAAAATATAAAGTACCAACATAATAAAATTAAAAAGGAGGTTAAGAATATACTGATTCTCAACATGAAAAATTGGTTTGACCACGGAAGAGGGAAGGGTTTAAAATAGAAGTACATAGAACGGAAATGAGAAGGAACATCTGTTACCAGGCATTATGACAGAACCTTGATTGAACATTCGTATTTAGATCAACACGTCGAACTCCGCATCACAGTTGCTGACTGATTTCGAATGACTGACGTTTCGTTTATATGGGTGCAACTGGCTCAGGGGCGGATCCAGGATTTAATTTTGGGGGGGAGGCCATTCTGGATTTCATTTTCATTCTGACAAGGCTCGAAGAAATCAAATCGAAAAATTTAGTCGAATGTATGGAATTGCTAGGTATTTGGGGGGGATCTACCCTGGATCCGCCAATTAACTGGCTACAACTAATTTCGTACTAAAATGCCTTCACAGCCGTTCGAATTTAAATTTTAAAAAAAACTGGGTTTATATTCACATTTTTGTTTAGTTAGATTTTAGGTTCAATACGTTTTGTGCATTCAGCCATTGATAAGTTAAAGCATGTTTTGCTATAAAATTATATATATATTTCCATAGTAACCACGTTAAAGTAACTTTTACATTTAAATACTCAATAGCTTTAGGTAGAACTTCTTGAATATTGTGAGCGGTGCTGAAAACATGTGACAGGCGGTCCGCGCGGAATAGATTAGGTTTGTCTGGCGCGGGTGTTGTGGCGGTCGCTCAATTATTTAATTACAGACATGGACCGATCTTACGAGGTGGAGTGGACTAAGAGAGCGTTTCCACAGATAATAAAGAGTGTTAATCGAATCTGCATGAACTAATTCCATCCAAGAACTCGATTTTTCAATCGCTCGTAAAATAACAATATATCATGCGAAGCAAGTTCGAATGCATGGGCACAATGGGTACGTGAACAAGGATGAACAAGGATGAATGCGTTTCGTTAGCTAGTGATATGATTATATAAAAAACTATATTTGTTTGGGATTTCGTTCGAAAGTCAGTCATTTCGAATGATATTTTCGTGCGAAATATCAAAGGAGCGATCCAAATCTCGAGCCCCAGCACATTTTTCTATCGGACTGCCAGAGTCACCATCAGAGTCCACAAAAGAGTGGGCTAAGGTAGTATTTCCACGAGCGAAGATTTCGCGTTCGCTGTGTCGCAAGTGGCAAGTCTTAGTGTCACAATTTTAGGCTGCTCGAACATAACCTAATACTGACAGGTAATATTATTGTAGAGTTCAATTCAGCTGATCATTGTGAACCCGCACTAGAGTTCTGTGTCCTTTGCCAACGTGTTGCCAACCGTACCAGATGGTCGATAATGGGCATTATTTTAATGTTGGCAGCACTCCAACAGAGTCCGGTGCGAATTTATTGCTTAATCGTCATTTTATAGAGAATTTTACCAGCAGCGCAATTACGAACGTCTATGTTCCTACTTAGATACAAATGAAAGGCATAAAACCACAAAATAACTAATGGTATACTTCGACCAAAATAAAATGAATGGACGGGCCCAGAAGAAGCCCATTTTTGAAGATTACAAAATGAGCGCCGGCGCTCACTTCGTTTCAGTAGGTCTCTAGCCGTAGGAAGTGCAACACGAGTCTATTGTTGCGTGATAACGAAACATCTGACAACATTATGCATTCATATGCTTTCCCGAAGTGTAAAAACAACAAAAAAACCGCTATCTATTTTTTTGTAACTAACGTACTGTACATGGTTATAACTAGGCATTGAAGTATATGTCTGACGGTTTTGACTCATCGAAAAATTTAGTCGAATATATGGAATTGCTAGGTGTTTTGGGAGGGTCATGGCCGCCATGCCGCCCCCCCCCCCCCCCCCTTGGATCCGCCAATGGTTGAAGATGGTATACCTAGTACAAGTGAAATGAAGTTATAAATTATAAGTAGGTATAGGTACTAGGTATATGTAGCTAGGTATAACATCAAGTATTATGTAGACTGTGACCGCGATACTCGAATTATATTTACATTGTTCAAATGAGTTTATTCACAAGTCTCAGCAACCTCTTATATAGCCAACTTAATGTATTATAGCATAGATAAACCTCCACCAACTAATGTAAACAGGGTTCCGCGGAAAGGTGATACTCATCGTTATGAACAACTTTTATCACGGAACCAATAGAAAACGATCATACCCTCGACAAAATGTCTATGGAACCGCTGATATATTTTTCGCGATTTCTGGATTGGTATAAAGTCAAAGTTTTTCATAATGATGCGTATACAATGAACCTCTTTCGGCTTAGTCTACTCTTTCCGCGTAAAACAGTATAGGTATATATTAAAAGAAAATCTATAAACCTACATCATAATAAACGTAAAACGTGTAAAAGAAAATTCAGATACAATCAAGCCATGGTTACATGAACACAGCCGCATGCACAACACGTGCAGAGCCAAAATCACCCAAACGAGACAAAACTTTTTTATTACCAACATAATACAAATAAAACGTTCCCGCCAAAAGCCGTTTAACTGAAAAGCCCATGTTCATTTAATTACTGCAGAGTTTTCAACGTTTTCATTGTTTCGTTTAAAACCGGCCAACGAATTGTTGTTACCAGCTGACGAATAAATGCCTAAAGTACTAAAACAACTAAATTTAATATTGATTCTTATTGAAAATTCGTTAAGTAAAATTTATTTTGTTTAGGTACTTTGATTAGAAAATCAGATTCGTGAGAATGAGTAGGTATAATATATTTACTTCTGACGCAAAAGAACCCCGTTCGAAGAGATTTGAATCCACTTTTATTACGCGTACTGCTAGTCTGTGGAATAGTCTGCCTTATAGAATGGGTGTTCCCTGATGGTTACAATCTTGAAGAATCGGTTTCTTCTGGCAACAACGATAAATATAATCGATCCTTGATACATGTTTACTTTGGATGAGAATGCATGGGTAAGTGTCATTATAAATCCAAAATGGCGGACTCCCAAAGTTGGTAGACCAATATTTTTTTATGCACCCCTGTGATATACATATTATTATTATGGGTATCAAATGAAAGATCTTAGAGAAGTTGTCCCTTCACCGGTTCTCTAGCTGTCGCCGCCGGACGCACCTTCCCGTCTTGTCCTGCCATCACGCCGTACATCGTCACACTCACCGGTTCTCTAGCTGTCGCCGCCGGACGCACCTTCCCGTCTTGTCCTGCCATCACGCCGTACATCGTCACACTCACCTGTTCTCTAGCTGTCGCCGCCGGACGCACCTTCCCGTCTTGTCCTGCCATCACGCCGTACATCGTCACACTCACCTGTTCTCTAGCTGTCGCCGCCGGACGCACCTTCCCGTCTTGTCCTGCCATCACGCCGTACATCGTCACACTCACCGGTTCTCTAGCTGTCGCCGCCGGACGCACCTTCCCGTCTTGTCCTGCCATCACGCCGTACATCGTCACACTCACCTGTTCTCTAGCTGTCGCTGCCGGACGCACCTTCCCGTCTTGTCCTGCCATCACGCCGTACATCGTCACACTCACCTGTTCTCTAGCTGTCGCCGCCGGACGCACCTTCCCGTCTTGTCCCGCCATCACGCCGTACATCGCCACTCTCACCTGTTCTCTCGCTGCCGCCGCCGGACGCACCTTCCCGTCTTGTCCTGCCATCACGCCGTACATCGTCACACTCACCTGTTCTCTAGCTGTCGCCGCCGGACGCACCTTCCCGTCTTGTCCTGCCATCACGCCGTACATCGTCACACTCACCTGTTCTCTAGCTGTCGCCGCCGGACGCACCTTCCCGTCTTGTCCTGCCATCACGCCGTACATCGTCACACTCACCGGTTCTCTAGCTGTCGCCGCCGGACGCACCTTCCCGTCTTGTCCTGCCATCACGCCGTACATCGTCACACTCACCTGTTCTCTAGCTGTCGCCGCCGGACGCACCTTCCCGTCTTGTCCTGCCATCACGCCGTACATCGTCACACTCACCTGTTCTCTAGCTGTCGCCGCCGGACGCACCTTCCCGTCTTGTCCTGCCATCACGCCGTACATCGTCACACTCACCGGTTCTCTAGCTGTCGCCGCCGGACGCACCTTCCCGTCTTGTCCTGCCATCACGCCGTACATCGTCACACTCACCGGTTCTCTAGCTGTCGCCGCCGGACGCACCTTCCCGTCTTGTCCTGCCATCACGCCGTACATCGTCACACTCACCGGTTCTCTAGCTGTCGCCGCCGGACGCACCTTCCCGTCTTGTCCTGCCATCACGCCGTACATCGTCACACTCACCGGTTCTCTAGCTGTCGCCGCCGGACGCACCTTCCCGTCTTGTCCTGCCATCACGCCGTACATCGTCACACTCACCGGTTCTCTAGCTGTCGCCGCCGGACGCACCTTCCCGTCTTGTCCTGCCATCACGCCGTACATCGTCACACTCACCGGTTCTCTAGCTGTCGCCGCCGGACGCACCTTCCCGTCTTGTCCTGCCATCACGCCGTACATCGTCACACTCACCGGTTCTCTAGCTGTCGCCGCCGGACGCACCTTCCCGTCTTGTCCTGCCATCACGCCGTACATCGTCACACTCACCTGTTCTCTAGCTGTCGCCGCCGGACGCACCTTCCCGTCTTGTCCTGCCATCACGCCGTACATCGTCACACTCACCGGTTCTCTAGCTGTCGCCGCCGGACGCACCTTCCCGTCTTGTCCTGCCATCACGCCGTACATCGTCACACTCACACGGTTGTTTTTTTTTACTAATCTGTTACTCGTTTCCACACGAAATATTTTTACGGTGCAAAGCAAAAGTCTCGCTGTCTACCACCTACTACTACTACTACCAGAACCAACCAGAACTAACTAATCAGCGTTTGTTTATTTTATTTTTAACAAACATTGTCACTCGAAACAAAAAAATATTCATCAATAACAGTGAATAAAACTCTTTTTAACTGACTTCAAAGAGGAGGAGGAGGTTATCAACTCTCATTTTAAGCGAGTTCAAAAAAGCGCTAAATCCTTTTTCTCAATTCGGTTGTTTATTTTAAATAATTATTTATTACAATACAATTCTGTATACCTCCATGGTTATAAGTCAAACTTCGTCAATACACTTTCTACAACGATGTAAGTAAGTATATAAACTTATGTATAAATTATAATTTAATAATATTCACATATTTATTTACCTTCTTAAATTTACGTTTTTTTACAATATTTCCTATAAAAACATAAAATATTATAAAAAAACCTAAACCTAGAGTGCCACCGGCAGCGGGGCAGGGCCCAAGCTACCGGTGGTTAGGGCTGCAGAGTGAGGAACCTCCTGACAATACGTGCCGTGTCCAGGATTACCGCCTTCTGCATCTGACCCTTGACCCAACCATCTAGCGAGAGCCTCTTAAGATGTTGGTCGAGGCTCTTCGCTATAAAACCGTTCACCGATACGACTATCGGGACAATGATCATCGAGTTAACATCCCACATGGCGGTAACCTCGTGAGCCAAGTCAAGGTACTTGCTGAGTTTGTCCTTCTCGGCCTTCACGAGGTTCTCGTCATGTGGGATGGTGATGTCGACGAGCACTGCCCGGCGCTGGGATCGGTCGACCAACACGATATCAGGCGACAATAATATTATTATTATGTGTTGTGTAATAAGTATACATAAATACATAATGATAGCCTGTTGGTCCAGTTGGTAGTGAACCTACCTTCTGAGCCTGAGGGCGTGGGTTCGATTCCCACCTAGGACAAACATTTGTGTGATGAACATTTTGTGTTTGTTCTATATCTGGTTGTTAATATCTATTTAAGTATGTATTTAAAACTATATATGTATGTATATCAGTCTCTGGCAGCCATATCACAAGCTTTGCTTAGTTTGGGGTCAGATGACCGTGTGTGCGAAAATGTCCGAAATGTCCGAAATAATAATTATATTACCTTAGAACGCCGCCATTTATACACAAACTTTATTTGTAAGGATATTATTGTAGTTTCAGATTGGTCCCAAAGGAATTTCATCAAAATGAGTTCAGAAGTTTGGTTGCGTAAGAAATTGCGTATTTACTAACTGTGAAGTCGGTTTTATATTGATAAATATATAAAAATGCAGGAACGTGTTAGTATCCAGGGCGTGCGTTGTTGGTGCAAGTTCACTGCGATATAAATCATTGGGATATCTCGGAACAAAGCCGCCGCTGCGCTGACCGGGAGTGTATTACACTTTACTTCACTCCCATTTGCGAATCTCCGGAACAAAAACCGAGAAATACATTTTTCGTAATTTTACAGAAAACACAAAATAATGATTACGTAATCAATTAAAAATAAGAGCCTTGTTTATTGCGTTTTAAAGAGATTTGCAGCAGTCTGAGTGATGTGTGGTATATACCTATAATTACTATGACTAACAGAAAAAAAGGCTTAGTGGGAGTCGGCCTCGTGCACTGAGGGTTCCGATTTCCGAACCACCACAAAATACAATAATATTATCAATTTAAAAAAAAAACTATTTGGTCCGACATAACGCCTACCTCAATAGCGAAGCAATTTCTACGCCGTCACAAAGTTAATATTTTGCAGTTTGGCACTTGGCCATTATTTCAACTTTGACGCTTTTACGTATTAACATTTTTACATTAGAGCTCATACAAAAATACGTTAAAAAATACGTTTGTTGTATGGTTCCCTTTCCGATTTTACTTTTTGTCTTTATTATTATTTGTTAGTTAATCCGCCGTAACATTACATATTCTGTGAACATTTCAACTGGCTATCTATAGAAGATATTAGAAAGATACAACCATTAGAAGGTAGTACGGATAGACAGACGGACAGAGACGGACAGTCAACCGGGCAGACAGACATCGTAGGCTTAGTAATATGGTCCCGTTTTTACCCTTTAGATACGGTACCCTAAAAATACAACCGAATTGAGAACCTCATCCTTTTTTGAAATCTATTAAAAATACAGACCGAATTGAGAATCTCCTTTCTGAAGTCAATTAATAGCTTTGCGTGATAATGTGAAGGAAAATCATCTATTGCCGCACACACTGTGATTTACACTAGCAACAAGGACCATAAATTGGTGACGCCATGGCGAAAAAGTACCACCCTAAGTTTAAAAAAAAAAAAAATATATAATAATATCAAAGATTATATACTAGAGATAATATAAAGCACTTCTTTATTTGTACTGTGCATTCTGCCCTAGCCTTGCTCATCTCATAATAAGTAAGATTAAAAAAAATAACGAAGTATCAGTCAAAAGTTTCGAACGAAAACTTTTTGCCGCGATTTTTTCGCGCGTTTTCTACCGCAGCGCTCGGCGCGGCCTCTCTATGCGTACTAATGCTACAGCTCTGCGTACATTGCAGCATCCTGCCGAACCATTCTCTATGCTCGAATGATAAATATTTTGATCTTTAATTCTGACGAATAAGGTTAAAGCTTACTTTTTGAACAGCAAAAACAACTTTGCAGGATCCTTCATTGTTAAACTTTGGTCTATTTCGTCGAAGAGTGTTTGAACCTTGTTTCCTAGAGTTAAGGGAGGATTCAAATGTTTTGTTTACAAATACAATTTTGCAGGATGAATAGATTTCCAGCGTGCTTTGAATAAAACCTTAACACTTAGGTATCAGTTTAGAATGCGGTAAAATTATGCGTAGGGACAGGCATTGCAACAATAATAATATCTACAGAAAAGTTTTTTGGTTTTGTTTTTCTGTGCTAATAATTATTGATATCTGTGGGAGCCATGTACACAATAATTTGATTGCTTTTTTAGGTTGTTATTGTTGATTGTGTTTTGTGAGGCATAATTCTGTAGGACAAGACAAAGGGTTTTTTTGCACCATTTTTCCATTAAAATTAGTTCTCCCTCACATCCTTTGATTACAAATAATTATAGTAATTCTTCAATGTTTAATACCTTGTAAACCTGGTTATTATTCTGACTGAAGGAATCTTTATCCAAGGTCATGAAATAATTAAAAAAAAAACTTTTTGAAACGATGTTCTACAATGTCATGTATGTCATTTTTTATTGTTATTTATATTTTACGCCCATTGCTGAGCAGGCTAAAGCTTTTAAGACCATACCGCCATGTCTTCATTTTACTGTCCTGACTACAAAGAAAAAAAATAAGGCAAGATCTTTGCCTGACTATAATATCACTCGTATATTCCCTTACGGAGTTTTAAAAACGACATGAAAATAAAAATATTACTCCACTTGATCGCTTACCCGAACTCGAATACATTCAAAAGTTTAAGAAATTAATACAATGAAGTGACATGCTTTTTCCACGTTGGCGCCAAAAACTTTTATATGTCAAAGTCAACTTCAAGATTTGAAGTTTGTCTATTTATTTTTATTTATTTGGAAAAATAGGAAAATGGCTTTCTTTGAAAAATAAATGATTGTACAAAGTTTATGTTGTACCTATGTAATAGAAAATGGCTTTTCCTCGAATAGAGGGCTATGTGGTTACAGAAAAACTTGGTTCTGGCAGTTACTCCACTGTTTACAAGGCTTACAACAAGGTACAAACTTTATATCGTGTAAACAAAAGATTCATTGAGATTACAGTTTACAGTTTTTCTTTCAATGTTTATTTAATTTTTATTGAATTTACCGGCGTTGAGTTTATTTACTGGATGTGCCTGGATTGAAGTTACATATTCCCAATGTCTTGATGTGTTTGGTTAATATTTATCCTCGATAACCTTAGCAAACAAAGTTCCAAAGTTGGACTTACATTTTTATCTGAAGCACCAGAAGTTTATATCAAAACTTATGTAAAGACTAAAAATTATGTAAGGTTAGGCTGAGTGAGCAGTCTGGGTGTCAGTTTCTGGGGTGCCCGAAGGCTAATGGGGCAGAATTTTACTAAACACGAGAGTCGCACTTATACGGCACTACGTACATTAACACGTCCAGTAGTTTATTTTTAAACCTATAGGGTTGCTGGTGTTGATAATAAAGTCCTTTGGTAGTTTCTATATTGTGTTTATTGCTTCATACAATTATATCATACACAGGTAGCTTATATTTAGACAACCCTAAATGAGGAGTGAAGGGGACTGCGGGGCTATCGCCCTCCTAAACCTCTAGTCGAGGAATATGAGGCCTGCGGGGCTATCGCCCTTCTAAACCTCTCTAGTCGGGGAATACGAGGCCTGCGGGGCTATCGCTCGTATATCTGCCTTGCACGTACTTCCGAAGGCTGTGGGGCTACCGAACGGAAGTAGTGCTTGGCACAAAGTGGACTGCGAGGCTATAGCACTCTACGCCGTCTAGCGTTCGACTGACCATTGTAGCGGCTGCGGCTCTCTATATAGTGGACCGGCCGGTGTAGGTGAGGTCCGATGTATGACTGTGCGTGCGCCTTCGTCGTGTGAGCTCGTAGGAGCGCTAAGTAACCGCGTCGTTGGATGCTGTATTGTTATAAACCCCGATAATCTACAAAGGATGAACAGATTTCTTGAATCATAAATATGAACATTCTCGCTCAAGCCACCTTTCAAACAAAAATATTAGATCGAAATCGTTTGAGTCGGAGGTAAAAAATCAATAATGGTTCTCGCAGGTGGGTGGTCGTCAGACGGTGGCCATCAAGTGCGTGGAGAAGTCGCGCGTGAAGCACTCCGGCTCGGCGGTGGACAACCTGGTCACCGAGATCCGCCTGCTGAAGAGCCTCACACACCCACACATCGTGCGCATGCACCACTTCACCTGGGATGACAAGTATGTACTGTATACCAGACATGCGCGTCGCCGCCGACCAGGTCGAACTTTCACGCAGACTACTAATCTACGTTGAGCCGAGCCTACCTGACTCGACCTGTAAATTGCCAGACACAATGTTGCCAATACGTCTATTGGCAACACTGCTTCCGGTTGGCCATCCCGAGCATGTCTCGCGAACTAATTTGCATCGTCTGGTATGGAAGTAGCTCGGACGCTAGTTGCCTCAACTCCGAGCCATTTTGTGTTGATATGTGGACGGTTAGGGAGACAGTATCAGCGTGATACAACTTTATGGCAGTTTTAAAATGTCGTGATAGAAGGTCCACGAGCGATGCTTGACCTGCCTCGGTCGGCCTGGACTACAGTGATGTTTAAATGTTCCACAGTCTGTCTGTCTGTGTGTTGTAGGAACATCTACATAATAATGGAGTACTGCTCGGGCGGAGACCTCTCCCGCTACATCAAGCGCTACGGACAAGTGCCAGAGACACAGGTACGCACACTGTATACACTGCGGTAAGGAGCATATTGTGGCTACAATGGAGCTCCTTTCTGCTTCATCATCATCATCCATACAAATACAAATATTTATTAATAACACTGACTGATTTTGAGGAGACTTTCACTGGCAGATAGATGATAAAACCGCGATGCGCAGCGTAGAAGCATAAATTGTTTTTAAATAAATCCCCCGACAAAGCACTGATAATTTTCAAAAAGCTGAACAGATTTTCTGTATTTCGTGGCAGTCAAGCCAACCCTACTGTAGTGTCCAGTTGTCCAGCTGCCAACCCCACTGTAGTGTCCAGTTGGTTGCAGGTGCGGTACTTCCTGCAGCAGCTCGCTGCGGCGCTCAATTTCCTCTACGACAAAGGTAACGGCATCCTCACCAATAAAGAAAAATAGACACTGCTTCATGGTTGATACTCCGAAAACCCGTAAGAAGCGCTTTGATTCCACTTTTATTGTGCGAACTGCTAGCCTGTGAAATGCGCTGCTGAATGGGTGTTCCCCGATAGTTACAATCTGGGTGTCTTCAAATCACAAGCATGCTCCATCGTAGACCGCATCATCAGTAGACGAGTTCGCGGTCAAACGCAAGTTTTCAATGTTTATCGCAATTTTTTTGTTATATTTTGTGTTCCGTACCCAAAGGGTAAAAACGGGACCCTATTACTGAGGCTACGTTGTCTGTCTGTCCGTCCGTCCATCCGTCCGTCTGTCTTACCTTTTAACAGCTGTATCTTTCGAACCGTAATAGATAGCCAGTTGAAATTTTCACAGAATATGTAATGTTACGGTGGATTATCTAAGAATTAATAAAATAAAATTAAAACGAAAGGGAAACCAACCCCCATACAACAAACGTATTTTTGTATTAGCTCTAATGTAAAAACGTTAATACGTACAAGCGTCAAACTGGGCATGATTATAGTACACACTCTAACTAAAGTATAACAACAAATAATAAATAATGGCCAAGTGTGAGTCGGTGACAAGTTTCTGTTCATTACCAAGTTATAACTAGTAATTTCGTTATTAAATTTTGTGGTGGTACGGAACCCTCAGTTCACGAGCCCGACTCGCACTTGGCCGGCTTTTAATTTTGTGATGGTACGGAACCCTCAGTTCACGAGCCCGACTCGCACTTGGCCGGTTTATTTTATTAAAATATGTGTTCAAATCGCGAAAGTTTAAGGACAAACGCAAACCTGTAATAAATTGTTTGAAACAACCCGGTTGATATAATATAGCTATATTTTCTCATTTGAAGTGGTTAACGAGCCGTTCTTGTTAAGTTTAAAGTGAGTAATGTTGTGTTGTGACGTGCGCCGGCGCGCCCGGCAGGCGTGGTGCACATGGACCTGAAGCCGCACAACCTGCTGCTGCACAAGCGCTGCGACGGGAGACTCACGCTGAAGGTTGCAGACTTCGGGTGAGCACCACCTCCCTCCCTGCCTTCACCTGCCTTCTACTCTAATAATGATCATCATCATCAGCCAGAAGACGTCCACTGCCTCCCCCTTTAACCTCCACACTGAACGACAGCTTGCCGTCTGCATCCACTGGATGCCCGCGACTCTCACGATGTCGTCGGTCCATCTAGTGGGAGGCCTCCCTACGCTGCGTCTACTTTAATAATATACAATATCAAACGCAAAACTCATCTAAAAGCTATGATGGAAGGAAAAGTGGCCAGTATGCTGGCAACATTGCCATCCACATTTATTTTTGCCAAAGTAGGCATAAATTTATTTCTTTCTACTTATGTGAGATGGAAAACTGACCCTGACCTTTGAGTTTTGAACATTTCACTAAATCCTGACATACGTGTTCGCTTTGTAAGGTTCATGGGTTCCTATTATTTTGGGTGTCCTCGTACCTACGTTTACCTATCGGGACCTTGGGGAGATTCAACATAAAAGTCTTGTGATTTAGACTCCATACTACACTGTACGAGGGGGTGGGGACGACTGAGCTGTGTTCTACTTAATATTGCTTAATCAGCATCACTGGCGCGCACGGCTACAGCGTATTAACCGCGGGAGTACACAATTCAAGTGTTGACCGTCCAGTGTGACGGTGAATATGCTTCCGCTATGAACGCTGGAGCCAGACTTAACTGCCTTTTGCCTACGCATCTATATCTTATCTCGTATCTTTTCCTACCTCCAGACCATCGTTCTTCGTTCGCAGTACTGCTGAGTCTCTCGAGTCAACACGTTTCCGACCGCCATTTTAAATAAAAAGACTGTTAGTCAAATTTGATACCAAATGGTTTAAAACACAAATCACAAAGAAACAATTGCAATAATTAAATAATTATACTTAAAAATTATGACACTTGGCTTCGGCGATCTGTTACAACGTCACCTGCCGCGGAGGGATGATGATGATGATGACGCGTGTGATGACATCTGACAGGTTCGCTCAGCACATGCGGTCGGAGTGGTCGGGCGGCGTGCGCGGCTCCCCGCTCTACATGGCGCCGGAGATGATCACCGGCGAGGGGGGCGCCACTGTCGACCTATGGAGCGTCGGTACGTATTCCTCCCCATAAGTATCTGGGTCCACCGCTAACAAATCTTAAATTAAACTTTATATTTATGCTACAACGCCTACCCTCAGCTGGGCCAAGCCCTTCAATCCTGCCCCCCCCTAGTCTCTTTTACAAGTGACTATTCAACTTGCAATGACCGGTTATAAGGCCTACTACCAGGCGAAGGTCCTGTCGTTGCAACTGCAATTGTTAGTGACTTGTCAAGAATTGTCAAGCGGCTTTAGCATGCTACTGCTTACAGTCATCTTTCTTGTCCCACAGATTCTGTTGTTCTTTTTTCAGTGTGACGACGCAGTAGCTCTCGCACTCCCATCGCTGATGGTTTGCAGAGGCCTAATGCGTCATCACTTACCTGTTTTCTAGCACCAAAGATAATATAACCACTTGATCGCGCTTGTAGTCAAATTTCCGTTTGCAAAACGATGCCACGTCGGTCGCGGGGGGCAGCTTGTGATTGGAGACTCGACGCTTGTGATCGGAGGATACAAAGTCGTTCATTCAATTCGCGCCTACGATTGGCCCCGCTCCAAATATTTTAGGTTGACATGTTAGAACCTTTGCCTCATGCGGGGTAAAGGATGAGCAGTCAAGTGGTTACGTTGTCATTGCCTAGCACCCTCCGTGGCAAGTGTCCGCCGTTATATTAGCCACGCAGGATCCGTGGCCTTTCGTCCACTATCGTTCTGTACTGTGAGGTGCATGTTGCATGTCGCAGGAGTTATCATGTACGAGTGCTTGTTCGGCGCCGCGCCCTACAGCTCCGCCACCATCGAGGAGCTGCTGCTCAAGATACAGCGCAAGCAGCAGATCACGGTGAGTGTTGCGCAGGAAACTGTCGGGTACAGCACAGTAGGACTGCGGAGGACGGTTATATTTATCACAATTTTAAACTCAATATGATTAAAAATTTAATTGTTTGTTGTTTTTTGTTACAAAAAAGTAGTGCAAAGAGACAAAATCACGTCCAGGCGGTAACCCATCCAAGTACGTGGCGCGCCCGACGTTGCTTAACTTGACCGTAGCTTCAATAAAAGCTTGTGAAAAGTTAAAATGGAATTAGATCATGCAGATCCGATACACACTCCGTAAATGTATCCGATAAACTGACTACTGGTAATGTCGTTGTCCCCCCCAGCTTCCCCCCGGCGCGGCTGTCTCCCCGTTGTGCGGGGAGCTGCTGCGTTCGCTATTACAGCACGACCCAGCTCGCCGGATCTCGTACGAAGAGTTCTTCAACCATGAATACTTAGACTTGGAACACATGCCCAGCCCCGAGAACTATGAGAAGGTAACACTTGGATAGCCCAGAAGACTAGTACCCAAAAATGGGGTGCATAAAGAAACAGTTTTTTGAAATGTTCCTAGTTTCATCCCATAATTTTTTTAACTTGCCTTGTTAGATTGATTCAATCTATACTCAACTGATTGAGCTGAAATGTCGCATACACGTTTAGTTTGGATGACAAAGTATGGTTGGCTAAGTGACGTCATTATAAATCCAATATGGCGGACTGCCAAAGATGGAGTACCAGTTGTTTTGTGTCAATTGAAAGGGTTTGCTGAGAAGAATACGAAAAATTTAATGTCGTCACACTAATTTCAATAAGGCGGACGCCTAAAGCTTGTTTTTAAAGTTTTTTTTTTAACTTGGTTAAAACATGCTTATGAGACTTGGTAAAACAAACTAAACAATTCAAACTACTTACAGGAGATTTATTGTAAGCAATTAAAGAGTTCCACTATCCACCTCCCTGCTCCATCATCAGGTGCTCGTCACCAAGTGTGGGACTCGTTAGAACAAACCAAATGAGTCCAAACTCGAGAGCTTACAGAACTTTGTAAATGATGCTGATGTAACGTAACCTTAATGTGTAGTGTAATGTGTAGTTATGTATGCCAGGCGCTGTCTCTGATCAAGCTGGCGGTGTCACTGGATGCGAGCGGAGACCTGCAGCGAGCGTTCTCCGCGTACAAGGAGAGCCTGCGGTACCTCGTGCCCTGCGTCAGCTGCGAGCGGGACGCGGTGCGCCGCGCCGCGCTCAAGGATAAGCTCACCAGGTGACGCTATGATGTATATGATGCATTGGAAGCCAGGTTTGAAGTACAGGCTATCTATACTGACTTCTCAAAGGCATTTGATGTTGTTGACCACAGCCTTTTTATCCAGAAGTTAGGTTACGCGGGAGCTTGTGGTTCTTTATTACGATGGTGCGAATCCTACCTCCGTGACCGTTCTCAGCTCGGCAAGGACAGAGGTTTTGAATCCGCAACAAAGATAGTACCATCTGGAGTTCCACAGGGTTCACACCTTGGTCCTCTCTTTTTCTTAGTTTATGTGAACCACTTGTGCAAAACTCTTACGTCAAAATACCAAGTGTTTGCAGATGACCTCAAATCGTATAGTGTGACATTGTGGCCTTGCAGAAGGAAATTGACATGGTCAGTGAATGGTGCTCCGTTAATCGAATGACAATCAATACATCAAAATGTATCCACATCAAGTTAAAAAGAAAAAGGAACACAAACCTAGGACAAACCCAAACCTAAAAGCGCGAAAAAGTATCAGCTGTTCCATACATTTTGTCGAGTGTGAATGTATCAGCTGTCCCATACATTTTGTCGAGTGTGAATGTATCAGCTGTTCCATACATTTTGTCGAGTGTGAATGTATCAGCTGTTCCATACATTTTGTCGAGTGTGAATGTATCAGCTGTTCCATACATTTTGTCGAGTGTGAATGTATCAGCTGTTCCATACATTTTATCGAGTGTGAATGTATCAGCTGTTCCATACATTTTGTCGAGTGTGAATGTATCAGCTGTTCCATACATTTTTTCGAGTGTGAATGACAGTTTTCTATGGAACAGCTGATGAAAGTTAGTATTGATAATGTTGGGTACTATGGATCCCTTTCGGCTTAGTATACGGTTCCCGTTGTAAGCCAGTATATAGAAGTAGTGGTATACCTGCAGCTACATGGAGCGCGCGGAGCAGCTGAAGCTGGTGCTGGCGGGGCAGGCGGCGCCGGGGGGCGCGCCGGGCTCGCGGCCGGGCGGCGCTGCACGAGACTCCGCGCCGGGGCCGCTGCCGCAGGTACAGGACGAGGTACGTACGCACTCATACTATTTATCTATCCAAGCCCAAGTTGGTGTTGCAGCGGGGCATGTACACTATCATTCATAGGTTGTGTATCTAAGTTTGTGTTAGTGAAAACTTTTTTTGGCTTTTGTGTTACTATTTATTGCGTATCTACCGTGTTTGTTAACAGCTGTTTGTTTTCCATGTCAAATAAAATAAAATAAATAAATCTTAGACGTTTTATGTAAACAAAGAAATGTCACGAAAAGTCAGTGTCAAAGTGACATGCCAGTTGCCCAAAACATTTTTCACTTGTGAAAACGTCAATAAACATTTTTCAAAAAATAAATGATTGTTCATTACATTAGTATGTAAAGCTATTTATCAGTACGAACCTTATTATTTACATGTGTTAATAAACCATTATTTACTATTTTTAGCAGTTTATTGACTTGCTTTACTATAGCTTTACATGATCATGTGAAGAATATTCATAGATTGTCGCAAACATCATGATCGTTTACAATAATTACCCGGCCTCGCTACAAGGACAACAAAACTGAATGAATTTTGAGTTTCCCTCCATGGGTTCCACCTAACATCTTGTAGGAACGTGCATACAATATTTTCAACTAACTTCAAATCAGAAGGTTCTATTTTTTGTGTTCTACCATTAGTGTTTTTCATCCTTTTTGAATACGCGACACCTTAATAAATAAAAAAAATCTGGCAACCCCCAGGGCCATATTAAAACTACATATTATCTATACTAATATTATAAAGAGGAAAGATTTGATTGTTTGTTTGTTTGCATTGAATAGGCTCCAAAACTACTGAACCGATTTGAAAAATTCTTTCACTGTTGGGAAGCTGCACTATCCCCGGGTGACATAGGATATAATCTATACCCGTGCGAAGCTGGGGCGGACCGCTAGTATTATATATTATGACATAATAGACTTCAATTAGAAAATTATTTTGTTATTTGCGTCTCTAAAATAGAACCACGTTTTGAAAAACTATTCAAATCAAAGAGGCACAGCCTTCTTCCTCAAATTGTTGTTTTTCTATTGTAGTGTTAGCCCTACATACACTTGCCCTATTCTATTATCCGCGATCCCCCGTGTATTGCTTGGAGACCCCCTGGGGGTCGTGACCCACAGGGGGTCGTGACCCACAGGTTGAAAAACACTGTTCTACATGATTGTTCACATGGTATGTACCAGACGGGCGTGCCCTCCGCCCCCGCCCCCGCCCCCGCGCCCCCCGACAAGCCGCGGCGGTCCGCGCTCCGGCGGCTGCTGGGCCGCCAGGACTCCCTGCCGACCCTGGACACCGACTGCTCCGCCGTGAGTTTCTTACAAGCTTTATTTAACTTGCCCTGTTAGTATGTATGTGTGGGATAAATCTTGCGACTGAATTTTGAAACGGTTATCCCGAACCGATAGAACTGACATTTTGTCATACACGTTTGTAGCAAAATGTATGGTTAGCTAAATGACGTCATTCTTAATCCAATATGGCGGACCAGTTACAGCCACAACTATACAGCCTCACAGCCGTCCCAGTAGAAGTATTTCACTCTCTAAACACACAACGTGGCATATTTGATTAATTTTCACACTCCAAAATCGCGCCACGTACGTTTTCGTCGTCGCCAGACAGGACGGACTGAGTTCACTCAAGCTAATTAACTCGTGTTCGCATCGCCGCACAGACCTCGGTAAAACGTACCTACCTCAGTTTATATATAACATGATTGGTGTTTCCAGACAAATGATGCGCAGTCGCAAGACAGGAGTCAGAAGGAGAGTGAGAACGACGCGTGCCGGATCACGTGAACTGAACTGCACACTACTACATAATGGAACTTAAAGCTGGAAACAGACTGACTACACCCAGCACAACACAACACCCATCGAGATACAATTCCTATAGAGTCACAATCTCTCAGTGAACACAGTCAAAAAACGTCCGAGCGTCATTGTACATACATTGTATCACACAATGCCACATTTACTCCAATGTAGACGTTATGTCGCTTGCATAGTGTTCAACGTTAGTTGTCCGCTATGTCATCGTAGCTCTGGCATCGCGCGGCGTTGTACTCGGATCGCGGTCACCTTGTAACTAAACAAAAAGTCTGCGCAATTCGTAGCGTGCGCCGAGTTTAAGTTCGGACATTTTTTGGCACGTTTTTTTTTAATGTAATAGACAAACAAGCGCCGAGCCACCTGATGGTAAGTAGTCACCGTCGCCTATGGACACCTACAATGCCCGGGGTCATTGGCAGTGCGTTGCCTATTATATGTGTATTATTGTATTGTATCTCGATGATCTTACCACTTTGTTAGACAATACTGATGCTATTCTTATTCAAGATGAAAGCGATGAGACAGGCTTCCCTCTAGGGACCGAGTGAGCCCAGCTCCTTGCAGTACCGGAGCGAGACTCTGGGCTGGTTTCCAGTGTCGCAGGTGGAAATGCAGATGAAGCAGTCAAGCTGACGTGGATGATGCTCATGCAACCCATAGTCTTCTGTGGCTTCACACGGCCACAGCACATGCTCTACAGTATCGTTCTCCTTCATGCAGCCACGACACAGTGGACTGTCCGTGGCTCCTAGCTTATATCTCATATCTCTTATCTCTTTATTCGTAACACAAGTTACATGTCATGGTGTAATTAGCTAATTGCAATAACAATTTATCAATAGTAATAATAATCATACATCATACTGTCTATAATACAAAACATCAATATACATCAATAAATTACCAATTGTGGTCAATAAAAGAGTCAAGATAATCAAATAATAATATAAAAAATTAAAGTATTAGTAATTTGCTGCATTACGCTACAGTATGCAAAAATTCATTCACCCCATAAAATGCTTGCTCAACAAGCCATTTCTTCGCTCTAGACTTAAACGAGTTGCGGGAAGGTGCATCTTTTATATCTTGTGGGAGACGGTTGTACACGTCTGTCGCCATTACTTGCACCTGCCTGGACGACTTCTCGAGGCGGCGGGCCGGCGCGCGCAGCACGTGCGCGTGCCGCGCAACGTGCATGCGCGGGTACTCGTCCAAGTGGTCCCGAGCATACAGGGCCGCTTGCAAGATCACCATACATGGTAGCGTGAGGATTCTCATAGAGCGGAACAGAATTAACGCCGTCGTGTCCTGCGGTACTCTCGCTATGGCTCTCACTGCTCGTTTTTGCATTCTGAAGACGCGTTCCCAGTCTGCAGAACGCGCCCAGAACTCTACACCATATTGTAGAAGCGAGTGCACGGATGCAAAATAGCAGCTCCGTACCATACTCTCCGGCAATATGGCCGATAAACGCCACAGAGCAAAACACGCGCGTCCCATTTTCCGGCACAAAATGTCGACGTGACCTTCCCATGTGAGCGCACTGTCGACCCGAAAACCTAAGAACACCAGGTCTCTCACCTGCTCCATCCTAGTGCTTCCAACTACCACACTCAGAAGCCTTTTCTTATGTCCTGAGAGATCGAACTGAACAAATTGGGTTTTATTTATGTTCAAGCATAAACCATTCACTTCGAACCACTGGTATAGGTCATACGCAACTACATTCAATTTCCGCTCTAGATCTTCCACATTCGGAGCAGTCACAATTGCAGCCACATCATCGGCGTACATAAGTACATGCCCATCCCTGATATTCTCAGGTAGATCGTTGAGGAGCAGGGAGAACATAATATTGGATAGCGAGGATCCCTGCGCTACTCCTATAACGGTTGTGAGCGGCTGCGATCTTACTGCGCCACCCTCTCCCACGACCACCTGGCGTCCGATCCGTCATGTAGTCCGACAGCAACCTCAACGCATTCTCCTGTATGCCGTAATGCCTGAGCTTTGCAGCGAGGACTCCATGATCAGCGACGTCGAATGCCTTAGACAAGTCGCAGAAAATCACGGCGACCTGCTGCCGACGCTCACGTGCATCCAAGATTTTGCGAAGTAGTTCGCGAGTCAGAGAAGTAGTGGAACAGCCGCTGCGATACGCATACTGCCTCTTTGATAGAGACGTACTCCCCACCAGGTACTCAGTCAATCGCAAGCTAAGACCGTACTCAAAGATCTTGGCAACTGCCGGAATGATCGATACTGGTCTGTAGCTGTTTATCTCTTCCTGTTTGCCTTTTCCTTTATATAAGGGGAGACTTTTACCTGCTTCATAGAGGAAGGATACTGACCGTCATCGATACACCGGTTGTACAAAGAGGAGAGCACGTCCGCTAAAGACGGGGCTGCAGAGCACATCAGCGATGTCGATATGTCGTAGATGTCTCTAGACTTTTTGTTCGCTACCCCATGAGATAAGATCCGAAGTACCTCTCGGGGTGTGAACTGCCTTAGCTTGAGCGAGCGGTCAGCAGGAGGTCGCACCGCCGCCAGTGCACGGGTCGCCGCGGTGACGTCGGCGGCGGGTGCGCCGCACGATGTCGCCGCGTTTACGAAGTGTGCGTTTACGGCATTTACGACCTCCGTCTTGCTAGAATATTTGGACCCATTGGGTCGCTTTAGCACGTCTGTGTAGTCTTGAGCTCTACTAGACCTCCCCGTTTCGGTTTTTACTACTTCCCACATTTGTTTTGTTACATTTGTCGATTGGCGTATGACTTTACGCTCTTACTTACTTACTGACTTACGCTTTACGCTTTATGACGCTCCCAGCTTATACAAGTGACTATTCAAGTTGCAATGACTCGTTATAGGGCCTACTAATAGGCGAAGGTCTAATCGTTGCAACCATTCTGGTTATAAGGCCTAATATGCCAAGGTTAGCCGTTGCAACTATTCAAGTTGCAATGACCGGTTTGAACGTCCTGTCGTTGCAACTATACAAGTTGCAATGACCGGTTTGAACGTCCTGTCGTTGCAACTATACAAGTTGCAATGACCGGTTTGAACGTCCTGTCGTTGCAACTATACAAGTTGCAATGACCGGTTTGAATGTCCTGTCGTTGCAACTATACAAGTTGCAATGACCGGTTTGAACGTCCTGTCGTTGCAACTATACAAGTTGCAATGACCGGATATAACGCCTACTAATAGGCGAAGGTTGCAACTTCAGTAGTTTGTTAGTTATTTTCTTGTCCAGAGTTCGGAAACCAGAGTCCAGCATGCTCACAGTGGTGTTTCTTGTTCCACGGATATTGTTTATAGTTCTATTGTTCATATAATTGTATATTTTGTTTGTTTTATTGTAAGTACAATGTGCAATATGGCTGGAACTCTGAATGTAATAGTTTAAAGAGACGTGCCATTACTGTGAACTGTTGTTACTGTTATTTTGCTGCCATTAATGTTGTGTAGTTTTTTAAGGATTTTATTTAATAAAACTTGTTCTGAATACTTTTTTTTTTCTTTTGATTTCTTAAAATATGGAATTGGATGGTCCGGCACCACCGGACTGTCCGGCACCACCGGACTGTCCGGGACCACCGGGTAGTCCGATCCAGCGGGCAGAAGCAAAATTTCAATGTTAAGATATAATTATTGTTTAACTAAAAAAAAAAAAAAACAGAAAATTGTTGTAAATTTTTTATTGTAATTTTTTGCCCCACCCAAAATTAAAACCTGCATGGCTACGCCCATCAAGTTTGTACAGGAAATGCTCATAATGACTTCGACCAAAATAACATGAACGGACCGGCCCAGCAGAAGCGCATTTTTGAAGATTACAAAATGAGCGCCGGCCCTCATTTCGTTTCAGTCGGTCTCCAGCCGTAGGAAGTGCAACACGTGTCTATTGTTACGTGATAACGAAACATTGACAAAATTATGCATTCATATGCTTTCCCGAAGTGTAAAATAAAATACACAAATAAAACAGGGATCTATTTTTTGTAACAAATACTTTTTTATTTTTTATTTAAGTGTTGAAGTATATGTCCTACGGTTTTGACTCGCTTTAACTGAGCCAGTTCAATGGTTAGGGCCCGTCCATTCATTTTATTTGGTGGAAGCATAATGGTGTACTCGCCGACTGTTCTACGGCCCAGTAGTGCTAAGTAGTCAAACTTTTTCGTAATCTCAGATTTTGACAGAAATTCTATCAGAACAGCAAGTCGGAAGCAAAATGTCAGTTTCGAATCAAAATTGTTTGAAAGTGCTTACAAAATTACTGAAATTTATGATATTTAGATAGAAATCTAAATTGGATAGCTTATTCACGATGAAAATACGGAAATAAAATCCTCTGTTTTAGAGCGATAAGCTCTCTCGACGAATTTATCCGTAATTTGTATATATTTTACTTGCTGTGCATTGTTTTCAGAAGGTAAGTTATGATAAATTGCTATATTATATTTAAGTGCTTGGGCCACTCCACTTGTATATTAGCTGGTTAGCAGTTAATAGATACCTATTATATTGAGATTTTGCCCTAAAAATAAATACATTTTTGTGAGTTTTAAAACCGCGCGCTTTTAGGTAACGTCACAAACTATCGACGTCGATGCAAAGGTTTTTGGAGAAATAAATATATTTGTGGTGTGGTGTGTGGCTGCTCGTTACAAGAAAAATAAGTTCTCAAGGTAAGAAACAATTTTTATTATTTGTGTCTTAGTTTATTTTTCTTTAATTTTATCATCATCATCATCATTTCAGCCGTAGGAATAGAATAGAATAAATTTTATTGTTTAAAACTGGTACATGAGTTGTTACAAATACATCATTGAGTATCACAGTTCTACCCTCTGAGGGCGTACAATATTTTCTTAGCCTACATTTATATTGTTTCCATTTACTACCATAAAAAAGGACGTCCACTTCTGGACATAGGCCTCTCCATCGATCTCCAAAAAGGCCGGTTGGAAGCGGCCTGCATCCAGCGTTTCACTGCGGTCTCCTTTAGGTCGTCTTAATCTTTGGGAGAGTTGTTATGAATGCCACACTGTCATTTTCCATTCCACCACTTTACTGGGGCATGAGTTTGACTTGGCCGTGACTTACTTTGGTTGACTACGACTTGTTTGACGCTATTTAATACTATGTAAACTTGTAGGACTTTGTATTCATGGGCATGAGAAAAAAACCCATTTCGATGACGTATCGATGTTGTTGCTATCCGTGTTTTTTTACCCGGCTACGGCAATAGGACAGTCAGACAGTCCGTGTTGACAGTCTTTATAATGTATTGTCCAAGTCCTGTTAGAAGGCAAAGCTCCTTTATCTTATTCAATGAAAAGTATGTAAACATAGGTGTTGTGTTCCCTTGATATGTAAGTTTGTCAGCTAAAAATATGATGCTGGCTCCCTCGCGAAACACCTGCATAGACGTGGAGCTTGGGCCTTGGACAGTTCCCCCATGATTTGAACTAGTTTTCCCCAACAGCAAGATGTATGTTTATGCCATTCCCCCCCTAAAAATCTTATTTTATTCTCTGAAAACAGTGTACTAAGTATAAAAAGCACTTTTAATCACTATTTTGTTGATAGAATTTAGAACACACCAATAATTATATTCGACCTCCAACTCAACGCTATACAACCTCCTTGCACAAAAAACACTCGATACAAACTCCTTAAATCTTTTTTTTTTCTCGTAGTCATGGTATACAGTATTAGTATTGGTTACAGTGGTATGCAATTCTTAAATAAAACGGATTTATATCGAGGGCCATAAATCACTCGCGTCGCTCAGGATTCTAACACATGAATCATGAATCACTCCCTACGGTCGTAATTTTTTTTATGCCATAGGTGGCAAACAAGCAGACAGGCTGCCTGATGGTAAGCAGTCACCGTCGCCTATGGATACTTGTAACACCAGAGGCATCACAAATACGTTGCCGATCCTTTAGGACTCTATTAACTCGCCTTTTGAAGAACCCCATGTTGTATTATCTCGGTAACACCGCGGCAGGTAGCTCATTCCACATGTTGCACGTGTGAGGCAAGAAGGATTGTGTGAATCGCACAGTGTGGTCCACTGATCTATGATGTGTGGATGAGCCTTCAGGCGGTGGCGGCTAGTGCGAATTCAGTCGTTAGAATCCTTCACTTGCTCGTGATGGATCCGTCCTTTAATTGCATGATAGTATTCTCTCTCGCAGTGCAGATGAGTAGAGAGTCGCCCGTCCTTGAGCGACGCCCGTTCCGAAACGTCTCCTCGCGTGACTTTCACCGCGCCAGGGCGCTGTACTGGCTCGTCGTCATCGGCGTGGTCGGCACGCTGGTGAGCGTGCTCGTGGTGGTCGTGCTGTTCTTCAGGCGCGAGCAGCCGGCCATGCGGCGCGCGCCGCACCTGCCCTACACGGAGGGGAAGATCTGACGTGCAGTGGCGACGGGATAGGAGAGTTCACGTTTAACAAAAAGAAAGACGTAAGCGAAAAAATACATGTCGCTCAGATAAAGTAGGGGTTCAATCTATCTCAATAAAAGCGGCCACGTGCGAATAACTGAGGATTCCATAGTTCCATTCCCTACCACCACAATCACAAAGAGTAGTGCAAAAAGACAACGGCAAAAGATAAAGGCAAGTACCGACCGCGCCCGACCTTAGTAAAGAACAGAAATTTGTCACCGACTCGCACTTGGCAATTATTAAGTATTTATTGTTATACTTTAGACTTTTTAGAGTGTGTACTATAATCACGCCAAGTTTGACTTTTGTACGTTTTATCGTTTTTTACATTAGAGCTAAAACAAAAATACGATAAAAAATACGTTTGATGTAAGGGGACCTCTTTAGTTTTATCTTTTTGACTTTATTATTATTTATTATTTAATCCGCCGTAACGTTACATATTACGGTTCGATTGATACAGCCGTTAAAAGGTAGGATAAACAGACAGAGTAGACTTAGTAATAGGGTCCCGTTTATACCCTTTGAGTACAGAACCCTAGTCATAGGGCCGTACCTACTTCATACGTACCTAGTGTATAAAACTGAAATCGACTAACATTTCAGAGCCGTGCAATATGAAGCCGCAGCGGCCGGGGCTCCAAGAGCCCGCGTACAGAGACGCTTTCCGCCAGAACAGGCCCCTGCGAGGCCAGGCCGGCTGCCTCGGACGGCACTTCCGCACCATCATCATCTGTATCGTCTCCCTGCTAGCGGCGCTCTTCCTAGTCATGGTCATTGTGTTTATTTGGAAAATAACCGACTAGTGTTCACTTTGTGGAGTTACCGGTGGAACGTGGTGGTGCTTTTAGTGAAGTGACTTTGATATTTTGTGAATCTGTTTGACATTAAACGATTATGACGAAGAGTTATTATCGATTCATCATCATCATCATTTCAGCCATAGGACGTCCACTGGTGGACATAGGCTTTCCCCATCGATCTCGAAAAGGCAGGGCCGTCTTTAACCTATTAGAGGCCTTGGCCACATTAGAATAATGGGGTCCCTATGACCTTGACAGAGCACTATTTTGTTCGAATAGACAAAGAAAGAGGATATGCTGATTTTCAGGCGAGAGTAGAGTAAAGCTAATAAGCAAGTAGGTATTGTTGTCAGTCATTCTCTTATGATTTTTTCTAAATAAAAATGTTTGTCGGTAATAAATATTGGTTATCATTTGGTGATCTGGCAGGAACTAGGGGGCCCCTGTCGATCGCGGGGCCCTGGGCACGTGCCCAGAGTGCCCAGTGGGAAAGAAGGGCCTGCCAAAAGGTATGGTTGGAAGCGGCCTGCATCCAGCGCTTCCCTTCCGTCTCTTTTAGGTCGTCTGTCCATCTAGTGGGAGGCCTACCTACGCTGCGTCTTCCGGTCCGTGGTCTCCACTCAAGAACCTTTCTTCCCCATCGGTTATCGGTTCTTAGAGCGATGTGGCTGTCGGGGACTCTGGTTCTTTGGCGAATATTCGGGTTTGCGGAAGGACGTCAGATTAAATAATACGATTTGAATATTTCCAGAACTAATGCCAGTGCTCGGGAAAACACGCGTCTTGAACTGAGTTTTTGCTGCTTCTTTATCGCCATCGGGGGGATTATTATCACATTGTTACTGTTTTACGTTGTCTTGTAAATATACTGCGACGACAATGAGTGAGGGGTAGCATTCTCCAGGTCAAGTGGAGACTCCCGACTTCCCACAGTATTGCCTGTACAACTTGGAACAAGTGTTGCTAGCTACGCATCCAGGGGATATGTGAGTTTGCTGCTATTTTTACAAGCGTTTAAACGACTTCAAAAAAGGAGGGTGTTCTCAATTCGGTTGTATTTTTTTTTGTAATGTTTGTTACCTCTTGCCTCCGTCATTTATGAAACGGATTGAACAATTCTTTTTTTGTTTGAAGAATACTTTCAGACGTCTTATTTCTTTTTTTATTAGTTTGCTTATTAAATTAAAATAATTGGAAATTAGTTTTCTTGGATGACTTAATACTTTTGTCGAACTGAACCGAACAATTTTCCAAACCCCGAGAAACCCCTTGAGAGGTTCGTGAACCCCTTTTCGAAGTCGGTTAAAAATGTATTAGAGGCTAGTTTTGAATAGAAAGAGTGACAAACAAGCCTCAAATTCATATTCATGTGTTTTTTTTTTAAATAGCTTACAGTCGAATTGATCACCTCCTCCTTTTTGAAGCCGGCAAAAAATATATTTTTTTGTAGTGTTGGTATTAGCCTATATTTTATTTTATTAATAAAGGCACTTGCCTTATAAAACAAAATGATGAACGTTAAAACTGTGAATATTTTTAGAACAGTCGCGCAAGATGCCACTGCGCGGGGCGGACTCCTGCCTCGGCCGGAAGTTCAACATCATCATGATCTCCCTCGTGGCGGTGACAGCGCTCCTCGCGCTTACCTTCATCATACTGAAACTTCTCTACGACAACGACTATATAGATCTTGACGTGGACGACGACTCGTGACGACAAACCAAAACTATCTCCATATAAATAGGTGCGAGTGACATTTTGAAATTGTACTTCGACATCAGTGTGCCGTAGTCATTTGTAAGCTTGTATTTGTATGATATTAAAACACAGGTTTTATTCACATGAGTTTTAGTTCATGTTTTATCACATTTACAACGTGAAGAACTGTTTGATCTGATGCCGGCGTCACGGTTTTATCATCGCACTAGCCGCCACCGCCTGAAGGCTCATCCACACACCATAGATCAGTGGAAATCGCACACTGTGCGATTCACACGTTCCTTCTTACCTCACACCTGCACAATGTGGAATGAGCTACCTTCCGCGGTATTACCGAGATAATACAACATGGGGTTCTTCAAAAGGCGAGTTAATCGAGTCCTAAACGGTCGGCAACGTATTTGTGATGCCTCTGGTGTTACAAGTATCCATAGGCGACGGTGACTGCTTACCATCAGGCGGCCCGTCTGCGTGTTTGTTCGTTCGGACGAGTCGTCGATTTTGCAACACCGGGACATGAAGGCAGCTTACGAATGATATATTTTATACCATTAAACCTCTAAAAAGCTTATTTTATTCACTGTAAACAGTAAATAAAAAGCATTTTTTGCGATTGAATTTAGAACACATAATGTTCTACCTCCAACTCAATGCTATACAACTTCCTTGCGCAATCCTTAAATCTTTCTTTTTCTCGTAGTCATGGTATAAAGTATAGTATGCAACTCTTGAATAAAACGGATTTATATCGAGGGACGTGAATCACTCGCGTCGCTCAGTATTCTAACGACTGAATCACTCGCTACGGTCGTGATTCAGTCGTTAGAATCCTTTACTTGCTCGTGATTCTCCTCGGCCCTCGCTTTAAATCCGTCCTTTATTCACTAATTGCATAACATGATATTTAACTCAGATTTGTTTTTATATATTGCTTATATTTGAATCAATCGTGATTCCCCGGACACATAAGTACCTACGTATCTTTTTGGCACTTATTGTAAACCCCTTCCAGACGCCCACTAGACTAGAAGTTGTATTTTTAACTGACTTCGAAAAAGGAGAAAGGGTATCAATTCGGCCCGTTTTTTTTAATAATCATATCACTCTCCGAGTTGTTTGAACCATTCGAATTTGCTTTCTATCAACAGAAAATCTTTTTTTCATGATCTTTTCATTCGAAATCATACGACCGATTCAAAAATCGAACCCTAGGTCAAATCCGGGGAGTCCAGGGGTCTTACGGACAACAGATATTGCGGCACCAAACTAACGTTAGATCCGCTCAGTTGGAAAATCACGCGAACGGGGACCGTATCAGCGCGTTAAGGTTCACGTTCGCGTGATTTTCCAACTGAGCGGATCTAACGTTAGTTTGGTGCCGCAATATCTGTTGTCCGTAAGGCCCCTGGACGGGTGGCAGGCCTGAGCTCCGGTGTATATATTACTCTATGCCAGAGCTAGACTAGCTTTGACAGAAAGGCACCCACCCTCTCTGTCTGTATGTTTTCGTCAAACTGCAATATATGATGGATAGCAACCCCGAGCCCTTTTTGGTTTATGTCTCAAAGTTGTTTGTCCGCAACACAGTTGCTAACTGATGTCGAATGACTGACGTTTCGTTTATATGGGTGCAACTGGCTGCAACTAATTTCTTACAAAAATGCCTTCAGAGTCGTTCTAATATAAACAAAAAAAAAATTTATGATTGAGCTGGACCAGCTGTAACAGAAGTCACCGTCTCCATCTCTACGTACTAGTCCAGTGTATTTTCATCAAAATGCAATAATAAAACGTTCAAATTATGTATTTTATTATAACAAATTTAATTCTGTATTTCTTATAACTAACATTGGTACACAAATAAGTAATACAACAAAACAAGGTCACATCACACCCGACATACATACATACAGTCATACATACAAATTAAATGTATTAAGAACCCACGCTTCGTGCTTCCTCTACTCATTGGCACAATTCAACAGTTTTGAAGATAATTGTATACAACATTTTTTTTATTAACCCAATCTATCCCACTCTTGGCCAAGGTCTGCCCCATCTCTTCCCAGCCAGTGCGATCTCCGCCAGACTTGACCACTGTAACTTTTTTTATGAATTGTCTCAAAGTTCATAATGATGAGTACAATATTTCCACGTCTCACTACCACCCTAAATATAAAATATTTTTTTTTTTAAAAAGGAACATTTTTTTTGCACACACAGTCATCTGACCCCAAACTAAGCAAAGCTTGTGATATGGCTGCCAGAGACTGATATACATACATATATAGGTTTAAATACATAAATAGATATTAACAACCAGATATAGAACAAACAAAAATGTTCATCACATAAATGTTTGTCCTAGGTGGGAATCGAACCCACGCCCCCAAGCTCAGAAGGTCACTACCAACTGGACCAACGGGCTATAATATATTAATATATATACTCGTATGAAGTAAAATTAATTTTCATTTGGACTTCCAGTTAAACACAACGCTAGTAAATAAAAAAGGGGTTGTCTGTTAAGTTGGTTTACGGACGATAATGTTAAATGATAACGCTTAGGCCGCCCGTGCCTCTCTGTCACTTGTTCCACGCTCTCGCTCGCACGCGCGGCTCAGACGGGACGTGACACTGTATCGTGCGTCATATCATCCATATATAAGACATCACGACAAAAAAAAACATTGAATCAAAATTAAAATTGTACTGAACCTTTGTAATGTTAGTTTTTCGTTCTGCGTAGATTTAACATTCAATCATTTTATATCTTCCTAAACGTTGAAATGCGCGAGCGATCACTCGCTGCATGGGTTCTTAGTAGTTGATGTTATTGGAGACAGTACAGTATGTCGGACAAATGATACATGTTGGATTTGGCTGACCGACCACCGCCTGACCAATGGGGAAGAGAAAAAAAATTCTTTCTCTCCCATTGGTTGGAGGTTGACCAACGGGAGAGAAAGAGAAAATTATCTCTTTCTCTCACTTTCTCTCTCACAACCAACGGGTTTAACCATTGAGAGAGAAAGAGATAATTTTCTCTTTCTCTCCCTTTGGTCAACCTTCAACTAACGGGTCCAACCAATGGGAGAGCAAGAGAAAATTATCTCTTTCTCTCCCATTGGTTGGACCCGTTAGTTGAAGGTTGACCAAAGGGAGAGAAAGAGAAAAATATCTCTTTCTCTCCCATTGGTTGGACCCGTTGGTTGGAGGTTGACCAATGGGAGAGAAAGAGAAAATTATCTTTTTTTCTCCCATTGGTTGGACCCGTTGGTCAGACGGCGGTCCGTTAGCCAACCCACACGTCTGTTAGTACTTTAAGGCGGCGCGGTGTGCAGGAGCCTTACGGCTGCCTGTTTTAGCGATTCTGTTTAGGTGATGGCGAAAAGTTGCGCGACCGCAAACCGTATCTCGGCGCGTTAAGGTTCATGTTCGCGTGATTTTCCGAACTGCACCAATTCGAGCCCGCGTTAATAGGTAGCCGGTGGTTCGACGATCGCATCACGTCAGTCCGACAAGGGAGACGTAAGGTGCCTCTGATAAGGCCAGCAGGTGGAGCGCCCTCAGCACAGGTCGATGACTTCGTTGGTTTTGGTGACCGTTCTCTTGTTTGGTCCATTCTTCGGGAACACATTCAGGTGGACACTGTCGAGCCCTCGCGCGGCTCTCTGCGCGCCTGCAACACGGGAGGAATTGGTCAGGATACCACATTTCGTTTTGTGGGAGGCCACATAAAGAGTATTGTTAACCCCACAGAAAAGAGAAGTAAATAGAACGGAAACAAGAAGGAAAATCTGTCTGTCTGTCTGTCTGCATTATGACAGAACCTAGATTGAACATTCTTATTTATGTATAGAACTTGGACTTTTTGGTTTATGTCTCAAAGTTCTTTGTCCGCATCACAGTTGCTAACTGATTTCGAATGACTGACGTTTCGTTTATATGGGTGCAACTGGCTACAACTAATTTCTTACAAAAATGCCTTGACAGCCGTTCTAATATAAACAAAAAAAATATCTTTTCTGTGGCTAACCCCCACACTAAGTAGTATTGCTAACCCCACACACAAAAAAAGCAACGTCGTGTGCAGTCGGTACTTGAATGGGTGACCACCTGGATGTGATGTTCCTTTCCGTGCACGGTTGCCTGGAAGAGATCGCTTTAAGCGATAAGGCCGCCTGTTAAAAGCCTAGATAATATTTTTGTTGTAATTTTTATGTTATCCTTGTTTTGTGGTATTTTAATAAAGAATTTTGTATTGTATTGTATTGATGTTGTCTATTTGCATTACTTTTTTGTATTTTTTGGTGGTACAGAAACCTCAGTGAGCGAGCCCAAATCGCACTTGACCGGTTTATTTTTAGACGGGTGTCTAAAAATAAACCCTACAGGACCCTGCACCTGTCATACCTTGCTGTGCTGCTGACGCTATAGCTGTAAGATGAGATTCGACAGCTCTAACCCTGGAAGGCATGACAGCTGCAGGATTCTCGTTGAAATGTCATAAATTACCTTTCTTAGTAGTCTGGGTCCCGCTGGCAGACTGTGCCGGCACACCGCTCGATCTTGACTGAACACTGTTTATTCCCGAATTAGCACTGTTTATTCCCGAATGAACACTGTTTATTCCCGATTGAACACTATTAATTCCTGACTGGACACCATTAGTTCCCAGAATGAGAGTGTCTCCCGGTTGAACACTGTCTAATCCCGAGTGAGCCTCCTCTGTGACGGAGTGGACAGCCGAGATGACCCCGAGGGGCGGCTCCCCCCTCAGCAACACGTCAGCATTCGGGTCTGTCGCGCCCTGGAAAGTAACACAAACTATTATTTAAGTTGCAAGACAACTGAATTTTAGACCAAATTAATATAAATTTAATTTGTTTATTGAATTTTATGATCAATTACATTTACCTCACACAGTAACACAGAGAAATAATAATTACCAATAATAATAATACATTCAAAAACCACAATTCCATAAAAATAAATAATGTGGCCTATTCTGTCACACCGCTGACTAAACTAAACCAATCTGACAGGACTACAATTGTCTGCCTCTCTTAATTTTAATACGTGAGAGAAGGATGGCAACAATTTTAGAGCTGTCAAATTTAGTTTAGAGTACATCAGAATCGATGACAATTTGCATGGTTGGCTAAGCTGACGTCATTCTAAATCCAATATGGCGGACTCCCAAAGATGGCGGAGCAGGTACTTTTGATGCACCCCCCATGATATGAGTATCAAAGGAAAGGGTTTACTGAGAATACGAAAAATAATGAAAAGTATCAGCCTGTTCTGCAGAAAACGATTCCAGAGTTGGTCTTATAGTAAACATTGTTCACGAGTACAATGACCGGAATGAATGGTACTGAGACGTGGCCCTTAACTGTTGGACTTTTGGAAAAACTCAGAGTCACACAGCGGGCAATGGAGAGAGCTATGCTCGGAGTTTCTTTGTACGATAGAATCCGGAAGTTGGATATTCGACAAAGAACCAGAGTCACCGACATAGCTGTTAACATTTGCAAGTTGAAGTGGCAATGGGCAGGCCACATCGCTCGGAGAACCGATAACCGATGGGGAAGAAAGGTTCTTGAGTGGAGACCACGAACCGGAAGACGCAGCGTAGGGAGGCCTCCCACTAGATGGACCGACGACATCGTGAGAGTCGCGGGCATCCAGTGGATGCAGATGGCAGGCTGTCGTTCAGTGTTGAGGTTAAAGGGGGAGGCCTATGTTCAGCAGTGGACGTCTTCTGGCTGATGATGAGTACAATGACCTCCTTTCGGCTTAGTACAGTGAATATCCGTAACCGTATATAGGATACCGGAGGCCGCATCGGAAGACCAGCGCCGGTGGTTAACAAACGGCATCATGCTGAGCCAGGCCCGGTTTGTGACAACAGTCCAACATATCATACATATATATTGTCAGATGTCTTACCATATATGATATGACATCCATAGGGATTTTATCCTCCCAGTCGGTTTCTCTCTGCTTTTTAGGCGGCTCGTCGCTCTGTTTATCTCTGTCTCGCTTCCGCCTGGCGCTGTCCACGTCTCCGTGTCTCATCCTAGCATCTTCCGTCTCTTTCCTGGCATCATTCTCTGTCCCATCTTCATCGTCAATGATAATGCTGTGAGTAACCACGTTGTTGTTCTTGAACGGAGTCCCCGACATGAGGGTCTGCATATCCTGGCTCGTTGCAGCTAATACTTGATTCCCCGCTGATGCCTTCTGCCTCATCGATGGAACGTTCACTTGCATATTTTCAATGTTCTTCTTCAACACTTGGAAAGGTATGTTATCCGATACGACGGAGGCTTTGAACGTGTCGTTTTTGTTCATGCCTTTCAAGAAGGTGGTGACTCGGTTTGGCTCCGTCACGAGGTCAAAGTTGACTCCGTTGTGGAGAGCCAGCTTGGGCGTTTGTATGACAAAGTTGGATTTGTCAACTGTCATCAACTGACCGTTAATTATCTGAGCGTTTAACGACGGCACCGACATAACGCCGTTATTGTCAACGATGGGGTGCAGCAGAAACGATGTGTTGTCCGTATCATCTAGAAGTTTCTCCAGAGACACTATGGACGGGGAGGGTTTCTGCATGGTAGCTAGCAAGGGGGGTACGGGGAGCTTGGCGGGTTTGACGCGGCGTGGCGTGGGTACTTCCTCGAGTGTGGGCTCCTCTTGTTTGATCTCGATGGGGTCTCGCTCGTCGTCCTCTATTATCACTGAATCCATGAAGATTTCCGGTTCGCACAAACTGAAAATTATATTGTTTATTAAGGCGAGTTTTTCCCAACAGCTATATGATTATTTTTATCGTGGAAAATTAACTTTTATCACCATAAAACATAGCCTATGGCATTCAGGGATAGTGTGCCTTTTTATTAGTGAAATAATTTTTTAAATCAAATCAGTAGTTTTAGAGATTACCTCCTACAAACATACAAACTTTACCTCTATATAATATACTAGCTGACCTGAAAGACGTTGTCCTGTCTTAGAACTGTCAAACACGCAAAGTCAAAATTGGAAATCTAATTTTTTTACACCTTGCGTTACATTATTGGAGTTTTAGTAAGGATCCCTATTTTTTTTGAAAATATAATATAGCCTATCACCCGGGGATAGTGTAGCTTCCCAACAGTGAAAGAATTTTTCAAATCAGTTCAGTAGTTTCGGAGCCTATTCAATGCAAACAAACAAACAAATCTTTCCTCTTTATAATATTAGTATAGATTATTGTAGATTAATGGGATATTTACCGTGGTAAGGTTGACCGAGGGTTTAGGTTCTAGCTGAAAGTGTACCTTTGGCTGACGGCGGGGTAAAGGATGACCAGTCAAGTGGTTATATCGTCATTGGGGCCAGCAGTCCCAGCAGTGGGAATACGATAGGCTGATAATGTTGAACTATCGTCGGTTACCAACAGGCAAGTTAGTGGACATCCCCTTCTCCCATTAACTAATTCCCTCCTGCCCATTTTTCTATCGGACTGCCAGAGCGGGCACGAAAAATCGTCACCGCTTTATGGTTGATATTCCGAAAACCCGTACAAAGCGCTTTGATTCCACATTTATTGTGCGAACTGCTAGTCTGTGGAATGCGCTGCCTGAATGGGTGTTCCCCGATGGTTACAATCTGGGTGTCTTCAAATCACGAGTGAATCGGTTCCTTCTAGGCAAGCGTGCTCCAACGTAGACCGCATCATCGCTTAACATCAGGCGTGATGGTGGTCAAACGCAAGCCTATTAATTATAAAAAAAAAAAAAAAAAAAAAAAAACAAACGCGGAATTATTCAAGAAAAAAAATTTGTAGCGGGGGCCCTTGACCTCACAATATAAGTATATACAAGTGTGCTCACGCGGCATCCATGGGCGCGGGTGTGGGGGGGCGGCGGTCGGGCTGCACGGGCACGGGCGAGCGCGGCGCCCCGTCCGGGATCAGGTACACGTCCGACTCGTCCAGCGGCGACGACGGACGTGACGTCATGTCGCCCTGCACACGTTGCAATCATGTACACTGTTGCAATCATGTAATGTATGTGATATGGCTGCCAGAGACTGATATACATACATATATAGTTTTAAATACATACTTAAATATATATTAACAACTAGATATAGAACAAACACAAACGTTCATCACATAAATGTTTGTCCTAGGTGGGAATCGAACCCACGTCCCCAAGCTCAGAAGGCAGGTTCACTACCAACTGGACCAACGGGCTATCTAAATGATGTATAGTGGTTGCAATAATGTAGTGCTGTAATTTGCAACCACTCTGCATACAAATGCAAACAAATTATAAACACAGGCCAAGTGCGAGTCGGGCGCGCGCTTAAGATTAGCAGAGTATGTAGTAGAACCGTCGGTGCACGAGTCTGACTCGAACTCGGCCGATGTTTGTACCGTCTGACGTGCTACTGCCAAGACGACCGAGAACGAACTGAATGAGAAGGAGACGCAGATATGCAGTTACCGTGTTGGAGGGCGGGACGGAAGCCACCACCAGCACCTCAGTGTGCAGCAGCGTGGAGCGAGCGCGGACGGTCTGCAGCCGCGCCTGCCACTCGAACGCTTGCTGCACGATGCCCACCTGCGGACACAAGCAAGGACATTACATGCGGACTAATACCCCCCTCAGGCAATTACATAATAATCTCTAGACATCGAGATACAATACATATAGAGTCACAATCATGCCAAAAAAATTACCAAACCAAAACTTGTGCAGAGTTTGTGGTTAGTTACAAGGTAACCTTGATCCGAGTACAACGCCGCGCGATGCCAGAGCTACGATGACATAGCGGACAACTAACGTTGAACACTATGCAAGCGACATAACGTCTCAATTGGAGTAAATGTGGCATTGTGAAGTATATAATTGATACAATGTATGTACAATGTCGCTCGGACATTTTTTGACTATTTTCACTGAGACATTGTGACTCTATATAAATTGTATCTCGATGTGTCTAGATTAACTTTTTTTTCTTTTTCCGCTTGCTATATAGAACAACTCTTTATTTTTCTGCTGCGAAAAAAAAAATAAAAATAAATAAAAAAAATAAAAATATTCTATATAGAATATTATTTTTTCTTTTCCCGCTGCGCATAAAGAATAACTTTTGTTTCTTTTCCCACCGCGTATATAGAATACGTTTTCCCACTTCAAAACAAGGATTACTCAGCGCCTTTGACTTTGTTAATGTTTCCATCTATAATATAATATATAATATATAATATATAATATTATAGATTGATAGCCCGTTGGTCCAGTTGGTAATGAAACTGGAAGCGTGGGTTCAGTTTCCACCTAGGACAAACATTTGTGTTTGTTCTATATCTGGTTGTTAATATCTATTTAAGTATGTATTTAAAACTATATATGTATGTATATCAGTCTCTGGCAGCCATATCACAAGCTTTGCTTAGTTTGGGGTCAGATGACCGTGTGTGCAAAAATGTCCCAAATATTTATTTATTTATGAGATAGGAGCACCCCCTTTGTGATTATTAAATATTGGAATGGAATCCTATCTTTGAACAGTTTACCCCTGATAAGAGAGCTGATCATCTTCAAACGGCTGAACAAGTTTTCTTGAATCCTAGCTAAGAGCAATCTAAACCAAGTAACCATTCGAAACAAAAAAAAACTAAACCAAGTTGGTTCATTCGTTTGTGAGCTACGATGCCAGACACAGACACACAGTAAACTAATAATACCCCGCTGCATCGAGGATCAAAGGTAGAAATATGAATGCACCATATCTATATGATTTCAACAGAGCCGGGACCCGATTTAACTAAACCAATTGTTTTTTTAATTTTAGTTGTTTAATGAATTGCCTCAAAATGTACACTTTTTAATCCTTTAACTGTAATTTTTTACACAATAAATTAACAATTTAAAAACATTTGGTTTTCTAGAATCGGGGCCCAGCAGTGCAAGTACCGTTCTTTATCGGTAGTAAAATTCGATCAAATGCCATAGAATCAATCATAGCGAGTACTTAGCAAACGGCATTTTATCGGATTTGATAATCTAACTGTCAAATTAGACTATAACGAACTTTGGACAGTGATATGGTAGATCAGGTAGATAGTGGACGGTGTAGTGTAGTTGTGCGCACCGGTTGAGTTTCACCTCGGAGCTGGTTGGCGACATCCCTGCGGCGCGGCACGGAGCGGTCCATGAGGGAGAACAGACTGTGCACGGAGGCCGACAGGTTGACCGCGAGCCGCAGGCGGTAGGCGGCCGCGGCGGCTCGCTCGCACGCCCAGCACACGCGCTGGAACTGCACACGTCTCCATGTCACAACTAGTCTCCAAACTGTGCGAATGACCAATAGAATACCCGGAATAAGTTGGGGCGAGTAAGACTCCTAAAACACTATATGGGGTGGAATTTCCAGTCGGTCAGTCTCTTTACACGCGCGGGCGCAGGATGTTCAAGTGAACATGTAACAATTAAAAATCTGTGTTGAATTGATTAGATATTTATAATGATCAGATGTACGGAGCAAGTTATTGTTAAACAAATATACATACAATCCCCGATTTGTAGCCTTAGATACCGAGAGCTTCCAAAGTTTTTTTTTTTTACTTAAACGGCTGTCAATGCATTTTTGTAAGAACTTTGTTGTAGCCATTTGCACCCATTTATACGAAACGTCAGTCATTCGAAATCAGTTAGCAAGTGTGACGCGGAGTTCGACGCGTTGACATAAATAAGAATGTTCACTTATAATGCCTAGTAACAGATTTTCCTTCTCATTTCCATTCTATTTACTTCTCTTTTCTGTGGAGAGCTTCGCTTTTTGTCGATTAGAGTAAAGTTTACTAATAAAGTAGATGCTAGCTTGTTCTACCAACAGTGTGCCGTATTATTATGAGCAAGTTATAGAGCCCACCACAGGCCTCTGATGTCGACAACAAGTTGTTCTATAACAGGCACAAGTACGAGCTACCAGTCTAACATGCCATTCACGACATGCAGCCTCATTTTATCTCTCTGATATTGTAAATACAGAAGTAATTATTTGTCCCGATTCAGTGTTGTGAACCGATGTTAGTTTCGATCTGGGAGCTAGTGTGCATCATGACCACGGATTATAGTATAATGTATATCCCGGAGAATGCAGGACGAGTGGAGAGAGAACACAACGCGGCGCGGGAACAGCTAGCGACCAACTGTGTAGTTGTACTCACGTCACTGTGGTAGTTGAAGGGCAAGTTGATGCTTTTAACAAACAGCTCGAGGCTCTTGATGTCGACCATGCGCCGTTCTTGCCCCGACCGCAAGCAAATCACACAATACTCCTGCCGCACGCTGTACAGCTCCTCGTAAATACGCAGAAGCTCTGTCATTTTGGATTCACCTCTTGTTTAGACCGAATATCATGTGAATGTTAACCGAATAGTGAGGGCCAACTGGGCCAATGAAGTATATTCAACACAGCGTTCTTATTTATATACGAAAACACCAAAAGAAAAGTACAAGACGACAAAACAAAACTGGAATGAATTATTATTGGGAACGGAATGGTTGCGACACTTTTTTTTTTTTTTCTTCTTCCCCGAGTTGGGGCTTTTGGCTCCGCATGATTGATGCAGTTGCCATATTCAAGTCGTATGAGTTTAGTTTTAGAATTTAAAGGTAGGGAAACGATACGCGAAAATTAGGATATAGGAAGGATTAGGATGGACGGAACTCATGCCCCTGTAAAGTGGTGGAGACTTTACAAGAGGCTCCTATGGAGTTTTGGAAACAACACGAAAAGACACGTTTCACCTCGTTATATCACTTCCCCACACTCGGGCACGTTTACGAGCACTTAATGAATAATAATTCACCATTTAGTACACATTAACACTCGAAAATACACAAGTTTAGGAAAATAATCCAACGAGCCGACATGTTTTTTCCGCGTTGGCGCCAAAACTCCGTTGCGACACTTGCTTGCGACTTGCGATTGGTTTGGTTGTTTTTTTTTTAAATATTATTTCCTGTGAGGATTTTGGCGTCGCACACTTGTGCATTTGCTAGTTTTAAGTATTAAATTAATTATAATCAATTTAAATGATTATGTCTTTAAACAAGTCAGTCACAGCCAGAGTCAAGAAAATTAGGTCACGGTCAAGTCAGTTATGCCCTGGTAAAGTGGTGGAGACTTCAAGAGGCTTCTATGAAGTTCTATGGAGCCTTGGAAACAACACGATAATATTTATGTTTCACCACGATATCACACTCGAGCACGTCCACGAACACAATAAATAATAATCCATTATAAATACGCACACAAGTTTAGGAAAATAATACAATGAGACGATACGCTTTTTTCACATTGATATAAATCTGTTTGTTTTTTCATGTTAGCGCCAAAAACTCCTTTGGTTGAGTTAAGCTTTGATTTTGACAGCTCCAATTATATTTTTTTGCTATTACTTGGCAGGCTAAAGTCATTGAGGACTTACAGCCTCGTCTTACATTATTAATTTTACTGTCATAATATTATAGTAAAGACGTGTGAAGGACGTTTTATACCATTTTTATACACAAAAAAGTGGTTTTTGTCGTTTAGGTCAATCAAGCAGTGGTGTGTGTAAAAGAGTTTAGTAAATGTATGTGTAGTGGTGAAAACTTTTCTATAAAATGATGCACCTCCATAATATGGGTATCAAATGAGTTGAGAATAATACAATATATAAAGACGTCACATTGTATTCAATATGGCGGACGCCCCAAGATGACGGTCATAATTTTCATATCAACCATCATGATATGAGTATCAAATGAAAGGGTTTACTGAGAAGAATACGAAAAGCTTGTTTTTTTTAAATATATTTATTTATTTATTTGTTGTGTGATAATAGGTGGTGTTGTTGGCGCGTGCGCCCGCCGCTGGTGCGCGTAGAGCGCGGCGCGCTGCCGGTACTGCGCGCCGCACCGCGCGCACAGGTGCCGCCGGCCCGGCGCGTGCGTCGCGCGGTGCACGTCCAGCGCTGTCACAGTCTGCAACCACACTATCTATTCAACACGCACGCTTTATAAGGGAGAGTTTTTTTTGTAAATTTTTTTCATACTCTCTGATAATAACACTGGGTTGCAGAAACGTTCGGAAAGGTTCGAAAGGTCTTATGGACGGCAGTGCAGATTTAAGGGACGGCAATTCAGGTCTTATGGACGGCAGTGCAGATCTAAGGGACGGCAATGCAGGTCTTATGGACGGCAGAGCAGATCTAAGGGACGGCAATGCAGGTCTTATGGACGGCAGTGCAGATCTAAGGGACGGCAATGCAGGTCTTATGGACGGCAGTGCAGATCTAAGGGACGGCAATTCAGATCTTATGGACGGCAGTGCAGATCTAAGGGACGGCAATGCAGGTCTTATGGACGATAGTGCAGGTCACAGGGGCGTCTGTGCATGTCTTAGGGAGGTGGTAGCACCCGTATGACTCCTATGTGGTGGTGATGGTGCACGTCTTCGGTAGTGCTGGTTTTATCACCGCGCTTTGAATGAGAATGGTACGGATCTGATGAATGCTTACGTAGAATCTGTTCCCGCAGTCGCTGCACTCGTGGTCCCTGCTCCGGGGCAGCCCGTGGTGCTTCTGGCCGTGGTTCTTCAGTCGCCACTCAGATATGAACAACTGGAAACAAGCAAACTATATAAATTACATGAAATGCTAGTTGATTTAATCAGACGTTACTTTGCAGACGTTTATCTTCAAAACTGTTTCTTTGACGTATCTCTAGTGTATTACCGTTATCATCATCAGCTGTAGGACGTCCACTGCTGGACATAGGCCTCCCCCATCGATCTCCAAAAGGGCCGGTTGGAAGCGGCCTGCATCCAGCGTTTCCCTGCGGTCTCTTTTAGGTCGTCTGTCCATCTTGTGGGTGGACGTCCTACGCTGCACTTACCGGTCCGTGGTCTCCATTCGAGAACCTTTCGGCCCCATCGGCCATCTGTTCTACGTGCTATGTGCCCTGCCCACTGCCACTTCAACTTGCTAATCCGGTGGAGTATGTTGGTGACTTTAGTTCGTCTACGGACCATTTCATTTCTGATTCGATCTCGTAGAGAAACCCCGAGCATAGCCCTCTCCATAGCTCGTTGTGCGATTTTTTTTTACGCGAATAAGTCCACATTTGAACTCCAACTCGTCTGTTAGTAAGCGACGATGTGGTCGAAGATGAAGCACGCTGAAGAAAACTATTCACTGGTCTTGAAAAGACCCAGATTATATCTCTCAGGAAACAAGGAAGCTGGCAGGTTGTTCCAAACTTTGGCCGTACGGATTAGAAACGTAGAATCGAAACATTTGATACATATCCAAGGAAAATCCACAATGTATGGGTGGTAGTGGGCCGACTTCCTACTTGTCCTGTAGTAGAAAGGGGATGGCAGGATAAGGTCATGTAGCTCCGATACACATTCCCCGAAATGAATCCTGTAGAAAAACTTTGAGTTTCCTTATGAGGCCCATAGTGACAGACCACGTTTCAGTGCCGTATGTCAACACACACTGGCACACTATAACCTTATGCACATATCTATTTTAACTAATTCTGTAATTTAAAAGTAGTGGTTCACTGTACCATCTTATTATTATTGGAGATGGGGGTGATAAGTCCCGCTTGTGGTGTATTGTGCATGTCCCGCTACCAGCACCTACCCGAGCCAACTCAACTCCTTGAAACCGTACCTTGTTGCAGGAGTCACACTTGTACTGCGACTTCTTGAGATGGTAGAAGTTGTAATGCTTCGTCCGGTAGATCTTAGAAGCAAACTTCTTGTTGCACTCCGGGCACTGGTACCTGGACATACAGCAAAAACTTTATTTCAAACCACGTACATTGTTATCCTAGGGGTGGAAGTAACTTATTTAGTCCCGAGACGGGGTTTGGCGCCGTAGTTCGAGGGACTAAAGAAGTCTTTAACCCTGAGGTAAACACTGCTTTTCATTACGAATACAAGGAAATATTTGATAATAATAATAATTTGAGTGTCTGTCAGTTTTCAACTGTCACTGTCAGTTGAAAGTGATTCTCCCTAGGGCTGAAATGTATTACTTTCAACCCGCTCCTCAGGCAACTTCAGACCTACTTTCCGAGTATGAGTAATGAAAATAGTGTTTTTAAACCCCTGATAATCTTCTAACGGCTGAATTTTGAAGCACTATTCGATCGAGTCACCTTTCAAACAAAAAAATCAAAATCAAAATAGGTTCAGCCGTTTTTAGCTACGATGCTGTGACACATGTTAAACTTATTACACCCCTCTGGTTCGTTGGGGCGGAGGTAAATAAACTTATTACACCCCTCTGGTTCGTTGGGGCGGAGGTAAATAAACTTATTACACCCCTCTGGTTCGTCGGGGCGGGGGTAAATAAACTTATTACACCCCTCTGGTTCGTCGGGGCGGGGGTAAATAAACTTATTACACCCCTCTGGTTCGTCAGGGCGGGGGTAAATAAACTTATTACACCCCTCTGGTTCGTCGGGGCGGGGGTAAATAAACTTATTACACCCCTCTGGTTCGTTGGGGCGGGGGTAAATAAACTTATTACACCCCTCTGGTTCGTCGGGGCGGGGATAAATAAACTACTTCAAAATTAGTTAGCGTCTGTTGAGAATATTTCACTTTTTAACCCCCAACGAAAAAAGGGTGTTATAAATGTAATCTGTCTGCGGCGAGCTACCAAACGGCTGAACCGATTTTGATTAAGTTTTTTAGTTTAAAAGGTGACTCGATTGAAAGAATTATGATTCAAGAAAAGCTGTTCAGCTCTTTTATCGAAAGAATAAAAAAAACTAATAATACCAAAGGGCCGAATTTAGTGAGTCAAAATGTACTCCTGGGGCCTGTTACCTGTTTTAAGCGATTATGTTTAAGTGATGAGAGAAGTTGCGCGACCGCAAACCGTATCTGGGCGCGTTAAGGTTCACGTTCGCGTGACTTTTCGAACTGCGCTGTTTCGAGCCCGCGTTAAGGCCCCTGTATGTTCTTGTACTGCAGCCTGCAGTAGACCTCACCTGTTTTGAGCGTGGCTGACGTTGTTCTGCAGATGGCTCCTGTACACCTGTATGTTCTTGTACTGCACTCTGCAGAGCGCGCAGTAGGCGAGCCGCCGCGCCAGGGTCTCGCTGTGCGTCACCAGGTGGGACTCCAGCCGGGACCTGGTCACGAAGGAGCGCTGGCACACCTCGCACACGAACTCGCGCTTCACTGCGTGGATCCGACTGTTACATACATCATGTTAACAATTATATTACTAGTAGTTCGCCTCGAACTGTGACCTCGCGACCTATAAATATTCGGAACCCCTAGATCGATTTTGTCCATATTCGAACTTAAAAATTGTATTGAAATGAGCTACTTGCCTACAACGTTTCATGAAGTTCGGATCAACGATACGCAAATTACCGTCGAACAAACCATGCACAGAAACTAATTAGAACTGTCCCATTAGAATTTGAGACCTCTCTTCGTTCGGTCAACTTATAATTATCTATGTAATAATTATTATAATTAAAAAAAACGTATAATTATCTATTTAATAAATATTATAATTAAAAAAAACGTATAATTATCTATTGAGAAAACCGACTTCAATATCAGCGCTCGAATAAAAAATTTGATACTGCCAAATCAACAGACGCTCGATCAAAATTATTTATTTTCTCAAATCAAAAGGTTATTCTATATAAAAAAAAACCGGACAAGTACGAGTAGGACTCGTGCTCTGAGGGTTCCGTTGGACAGAACACTCAGAGCGCGAGTCCAAATAAAAAACTAAAGTTGATAGCTGAAAGACAAACTTAACTTTGTAGTTGACTATAAGGTTCTTCTATACATTCCAACTACAAAATGTAAGTTTGTAATAGCAAAATAATTATTTTTAAATGATATAACTTCAAATTTGTAACTTTCAGATTTATTCCTATATATGTGCTATGAGACCTTGTCTTTTGCCAAATTTCATGATTCTAGGTCAACGGGAAGTACCCTATAGGTTTTGATTCCCCTGTGAAATCGCAAAATATGCGACATTAACGTTCATATCTTTTGATTGCGTTGACTTACAAATTTTATTTTTTTACAGCCGAAAGAAACCGTAGACCCAAGTATTTAATATAAATTTCAACCTTTACGCGTTCTTGAGAAAAAGAGTCTTGACAGATGGACAGACGGACAACGAAGTGATCCTATAAGGGTTCCGTTTTTTCCTTTTGAGGTACTGAACCCTAAAAAGAACCCATAATACTTTTGCAATCAATTTGCAATGGACATTAATTTTTAGGTGAAAAATGTAATGGCATCTGGTAACTTACACTCTATGTGCTCTAAGTGTGTGTTTTCCCTTAAATTTTTCCCCGCAGTCTTTACAATACAGGATGTGCTCAGATCTTGTGTGTTCGGATAACTCTTCAGAAGTTCTGTAATTCGTAAAGATGAGGCAATATTAAGTAGAGTTAAGGGGCAGGACTAACTATTGTAATTAGGGGTAATACTACGTATTATCATAGATAAATAATAATTAGGAACAATTTATTTATATTACACGGGAATTACTCACGTAAGATTAAGCCGGTCACTCCGACTATAGTTAATAATAATATAAATAAAATGTGTGAAAACCACGTCAGTTTCTATAATAAAATTAGGAACAATACTACAGATTTCAATTAGGAACAATACAAGGGATTGCAATTAAGGGAAATACTAAGTATTTTAATCTGGGGCCAAAACTGAGTATTGTAATTAGGGCCAAAACTGAGTATTGTAATTAGGGGCAAAACTGAGTATTGTAATTAGGGGCAAAACTGAGTATTGTAATTAGGGCCAAAACTGAGTATTGTAATTAGGGGCAAAACTGAGTATTGTAATTAGGGCCAAAACTGAGTATTGTAATTAGGGGCAAAACTGAGTATTGTAATTAGGGCCAAAACTGAGTATTGTAATTAGGGGCAAAACTGAGTATTGTAATTAGGGGCAAAACTGAGTATTGTAATTAGGGCCAAAACTGAGTATTGTAATTAGGGGCAAAACTGAGTATTGTAATTAGGGGCAAAACTGAGTATTGTAATTAGGGCCAAAACTGAGTATTGTAATTAGGGGCAAAACTGAGTATTGTAATTAGGGCCAAAACTGAGTATTGTAATTAGGGGCAAAACTGAGTATTGTAATTAGGGCCAAAACTGAGTATTGTAATTAGGGGCAAAACTGAGTATTGTAATTAGGGGCAAAACTGAGTATTGTAATTAGGGGCAAAACTGAGTATTGTAATTAGGGGCCAAAACTGAGTATTGTAATTAGGGCCAAAACTGAGTATTGTAATTAGGGGCCAAAACTGAGTATTGTAATTAGGGGCAAAACTGAGTATTGTAATTAGGGGCAAAACTGAGTATTGTAATTAGGGGCAAAACTGAGTATTGTAATTAGGGGCCAAAACTGAGTATTGTAATTAGGGCCAAAACTGAGTATTGTAATTAGGGCCAAAACTGAGTATTGTAATTAGGGGCCAAAACTGAGTATTGTAATTAGGGGCAAAACTGAGTATTGTAATTAGGGGCAAAACTGAGTATTGTAATTAGGGGCAAAACTGAGTATTGTAATTAGGGGCCAAAACTGAGTATTGTAATTAGGGGCCAAAACTGAGTATTGTAATTAGGGGCCAAAACTGAGTATTGTAATTAGGGGCAAAACTGAGTATTGTAATTAGGGGCCAAAACTGAGTATTGTAATTAGGGGCCAAAACTGAGTATTGTAATTAGGGGCAAAACTGAGTATTGTAATTAGGGGCCAAAACTGAGTATTGTAATTAGGGGCCAAAACTGAGTATTGTAATTAGGGGCCAAAACTGAGTATTGTAATTAGGGGCCAAAACTGAGTATTGTAATTAGGGGCAAAACTGAGTATTGTCGCGTGCTTAGTTCGGAGCTCACCGACCAAACACATACGAAGTCTTACTAATCGTAGTCTACTTTTAAGATTTGTTTGCTAATTAAATGCTCTTTCTGTGTAAGTTTCCTTTTTGTGTGAATAAAATTTATCTATCTTTGTAATTAGGGGCAATACTGACTATTGTAATTAGGGTCAAAGCTAAGAAGGGATGTAATGAGGGATGTTGATAGCATTATTGGAGAATTAATAGGGTAATTCTAAATGTAAAATGTTGTAGATAGTCTATTAAAAAAAAAAAACTAGCGGTAGATATTTATAGTATTATTGTGACGAGTATAAATTGAAAATGTAATTGGGGTTCTTGACACTAATTAGGGGCATCTTAATAATGTAATTAGTTAGTAATGCCGTATATGAACAGATCGGACAGTGTTAATATGGATATTTTGTGTATTTTTTTTTAAACCGTTACCTGAAGACTGCCGTACACTGCTTACAGTGGATTCTCTCTCTCTCGTCACAGGCGTGTTTATTTCTACAGTGGTTGACAGCCGCCGTCACCGCTGTCGTCTTGTAATCGCAGAGCGAGCACCTGTAGTGAAGGAAGTGCAGAGTGCGGTGACGGGACAGCGACGGCACCGAGGCAAAACGGATGGAACAAACGTCGCACACGTGCGGCCCTATTGCCTGTTGGTAAATCAGGTTTATCGTTATACACTAGTTAATGTATATAGAGGCAACACCAAGTAGTGTAGTTAGAGGGCATATTAAGTAGTGTTATAAGGGGCAATACTAAAGTGTAATTAGGGGCAATACTTAGTACTGTTTAGGGGCAATAGGGTATTTGACTACTTTTGGGAAACTATTGCACATTATTGCCTGATATAATTTAATGTATACTGCATTTATATTTTCTGGATATCAGTCGTATTTGCGATATAAATCGATGTTAAAGTTTGAATAAAAAAATATCGCGCCAAAACGCAGACCTGCGTCATAGCTCCGGTCGAGCGACGATTGACGTCACACAAAACAAAACAGCTGCAGCCAGGCAGCAAAAGTTTGATAATCACTAATTTTCTAATAGAAGTAATGGTTTATAAATGTTGTGTAGTGCCACAATGTACAAATACTTCCATAAAACACCGGAAAAACTATTCGTTTCTGTTCCAATGGACCCCAAAACTCGCAAAAAGTGGTTGGAACTAAGTAGCTCGTAGAGAACCCAAAAGTATTGGAGCTAATTCAAGTGTTTCTATGTGCGAAGATCATTTTGAGGTACATATTTGAGTCTATATATTTCTATTACAATTTGTGTTTTTATTGCATTACTATTTTATGTACTGTTACTTTCTTTTTAAACATTGTAGAGACATAACCTAACAAAATAGTGATATCCACCGGGTGTCTATAATGTACAACATGATATTTGCCAACAGGATATTACACGGCATGATAATGTACAGCATGATAATTGGTGTACATGTACAACGAATATCATGCTGTACAATCCATGTCGTACAATACTGGCCGTCAATTATCGGCTCGTGTCTATTAAGTACGGCAAGGAATGCACAGCCAGGATTGTACAGGCAATAATCCATGTACGTGGGAAAAGTCCACGTTTTATCGGGCTGTACATTATTGTGCCGTACATTATCATGTTGTGCAATACGGGCCGTGTTTTGACGAAACGGGCCGAAAATGTACGACCGATAATGTACAACATGATAAAAGGTGGCATCGCCCGTATTGGTTAATATTGCTGAAATGTCTCTGCTCTTATTGGCTGTTGAGTCTATGACGTCTGTCGATTCCATGCTTCGTTTGAACAAGATAGTGTAAGATAGTCACAGATAAAAAATATGAGAACCATCAAAACTTTTTGGTGGTGACGCGGAGTGAGGAGTACAACTGTGTTAGATCTGTCACTCATTTCGAACCTAACCAACTCAAGTCTGACTCCAGGTGGGCTCCCGCCAGAAGCTCTTGCGGTCGCCCCTGAGTGGTCGCTTCGCCACACTCGACCTTCACTTCACTACGGAGGTCACCGGCTCGCTTCGCTCGCCACCTCCCCCCTTCGCTCCGCTCGGTCTCGTATGGCTCGCTCTCACTCAGGATCTCCCTAGAGCTTCTGGCTCCCGCGCTTTTTATAAACACTCTAGGGGTAGGGACCACAAGACTAGGTGGAGTCGGGGTGCTCTGTGTCGGTTCTGTGGCCCATTTCGAACCTAACATACTCAAGTCGTTGTGCTCTGTGTCGGATCTGTCACTAATTTCTACCTAATACACTCGAGGTGGAGTCCGATGACCAAGTCTAAAGGAAGCTTCAGATTTGAATTTTTATGATCACCAATTATCGTGCTGTACAATATTGGGGTGTGCATTATTGAATCGTGTCAATAATGTACGGCATAATATTGTACGCCACAATATTGCACAGCATGATAATTCGTGTACTTGTACATCAAATATCATGCTGTACATTATCGTGTGTGCATTATTGGGCCGACCTGATAATGTACGGCATGATAATGCACGACACGATATTGTACAACATGATATTCCATGTACATGTACACCAATTATCATGCTGTGCATTATTATGCCGTACAATATCATGGTGTACATTATCTGTGTCGTACATTATTGCCTCCCTATCCACCTACTACAACATACTTTTTGTACAACTTGATTGAATGTTTTGCTTGGAGAACAATTAAAACTTAATACTTACATTGTAGTTTTTACGTTTTGAGTTCTGCAGCGTAGAAACAATGACGTAGATTATTATTGAAGAAATATGCAACCATAAATACATTAATTTTGGGTAAGTTACTGCTGTCTGCTTGCACAAAATGTTTCTCCATTCTTCTCACATTTAACCTCCGGACTGTTTTTGGTGATAATTTCTGGATAAATCGCTCTCAAAATAGCTTTACAACATTAAATTCGCAAATATCAATACAAAATCTGTTTGTTTAGATTTGTGTGACGTCACTAGGGATGAAGCCAATTACAGACCGTTTTCGATCACGTGATCAATTGTCGAAAATACAGTTATTTTATTCGCGTTTTTTACAAAAAATAAGCATATTTTTATTAAAAAAAACAATGAAATATGCTATTTCATTATGTCATGTTTATGGATGATGTCAATTGGCATAATATTTTCAATGCAGTCAAACACCCTATTATAAATAGTGTGTTTAATATTTAGGGAAAATACTAACTATTAGTGTAATTACACTACTTAGTATTTTCCATAAACACTATTTATAATTGCCCCTAATTAGGTACACTACTTAGTGTTGCATTTGTAATTAGGGGTGTTGTTAACACGATTAAATAAACAAATAACTGCGAACAGATATACGCCTGCAATTACATTGACTGATTTTGCCTCTGGGTGGCGCATTGATTGTCGATCGGTTGGATGGGTCGTTCGGCCATCTAACTCAGTAATCAGTGTACATAAAAACAAAAATACGGGCAGAATTAAGATCCTTCCTCCTGAAATCGGTTAAAAAAAGGATTAAAATTTTACCTCATTATGTTTCTTTTCCAAATGCAAATCGTAATTCTCCTTTTTTGTAAAACCAAGTACACATGTGTTACATTTATATGGTATCTTCTTATAATTAGGGTGATCCCTCTTTTCTTTTCTACTTCTTAACATTTCTTCTTCTGTCAAAAGAACAGTTTCAAATTTCTCCTTTAACACAGCAGAGCCAATTTCCAATTTTTGCTTTTGTGACAAAGATTTCTTCTTTGGAGACGTTTTGTTGTACGAAAATGATTTTTTCTTTGACAATGTTTGTTCTTGAAAAGATTGATTCATTTTTGGTTTCGCCTTCGATATTATTGCTGGAAAAGATCTTTTCTTCTTTGGCAATATTTCTTCTTTGCTATTACCCAAGCTGTCAACAAATACTGTTAACTTCTGTTCATAATTTCTATTGTCAGTTTGGTGAATTGTACGTAAATCTTCTGTACCATCATAATCAAATTCATGTTTGATTTTCGAGTCCAAATCTTCTTCTTTGGTAGTTTCATTAGCAAAGGAGTCATTATTTACAAATTGAAAATCATAATTTTGCTTTGTTGAATGCAATAATTTGCTTAGTGTTTTTAAACTCTGAAACTAACAATAAATCATTTAAAAAAATATATGTAATTTTTTAATATAAACCAGCTAACCAACCATCCAACTCTCCTGATGTAAAGCGATGATGCAGTTTATGATGGAGCATGCTCGCCCAGAAGAAACCAATTCAATCATGATTTGAAGACACCCAGGACTTGACTTGACTTAGGAGGTTAAGTATCGAGGAACACCCATTCAGGCAGCGCATTCCACAGACTTCCCAGCGATATCTAGGACAGCCATGATGTGGAAGTCCAATATACGCCTTCTTGACATAGCGACCCTCCCCCTTTCCAGTCCAGCTGATACTATACCTTACAAGTACATACCTTATCAAGTAATGCAATTTGAGCATTTTTCGCTTGTATTCTAAATGCGTGAAACTTCATTATTATTCTGTGACACTCCCAGCATATGACTTTGCTATCCAGCTGAAAAATTTATAAGATATTATTATACATGGTCAGAGCAAAAAAATAATCTGATAGCTATAATAACATTGTAAAAGTTTAAAGTACACATTTTTAAAGATGGCAGGCTATTGTTCCGTGTTAAAATCTAAAGGGGAGACCTATGTTCAGCAGTGAATGTCTTTTGGCTGATAATGATGATACATTTTTGTTTTTATTAATGTAAAGTAAATTTTATTGTAAATTTAATCTCGAGTAAAACAGATGTATTGGTCGATCGATGTAATCTAAATATTAGTTATTATGAGTTAATATCGAATCTTGTATACAAGTCACTAAGACGGACTGGCCCCAGGGCAATTTGAAATTTCACCCATTGCTCCCCCGTATCCGCGCCTGGGCAGACGTGGTACCACTGAGCCAAACTTGTCGTCAAGTTTTAAGAGGATTTGTTTACTAACCTCTTCGCATTGTATTTCTCTCAGAATTGAAAGAATTCTTGATGTAGCGAGTAGCCGACGATCACTACTGAGACATGTTTCACAAACCAGCTTCACTTTTTCACCCATTTCTTGACGAAACCGGAGGATTTGCCCTAGTTCATAGGATCGATAAAATTTTGTTGTTAATACACCTTTTGCATGAAAACAAAACAAGGACTAATACTTCTTGTTTTATCGCATTTTAAAAACAAAAAAGAATCGCTTGCGCTTTAGTCAGCAATTTTAAGTTACTGTAGTTAATTTTGTTTTTGTTAGTTTTGTTTTGTTTTAAATCAGTTCAACAGTTTTTTTTTTCCTTACATTGATTTTATTCATTTGACTTTGACTTGATTTGATTGAAGTTTGACAAGTTGACAGTACTCTAATCTCATTCCGAATCAACGCCAATAGCACCACCGAACCCTCGTACAGCAACAATACTGCATGCATGCCTCAGAAGAAAAAAAATGCATAAAGATAAAGATAATTTATTTACACAAAACACGAGGCAAATACTAAATAATACCTTAAAAAAACTAAACTAATTGAAGATCGTCTAAACTATCTTTAAGCAGCGAAGACTTAAAGATAGTACAAACGACTACTAATTTCAGGCAGAGTGTCCAAAATGCTGACCGCGTTGCGTCGCTGCATTGCGAGGCTAACTTTCTGACCAAAATACGGGCCAGCATTTAGGTCACGCAAAGTAACAAAATCTAGTAAATCATACACACATATAAAAACGCATGCACAAGAGATGGGTTTTTAGTCGCGCGCATCACTTGACAGCGAGCGCACGTATTTTAATAAGCTTTTTATAAGTGCGGCATTTGCTGTTATCTTTGGCTTTAAATATGGACGAGGTCCTAAGACCTCGATCCATTAGTGCATTAGGTGGCGATATCGACTTTCGCGAGTGCGATATGAGTGAAGATGAGCTTACTTTGAGTGGTAAAATATTGAAAGATTCAAGAGAGTACGCATCATGCATAAACATAGATAGCTGTGGGAGTAGTACAAACGCGAAGAGGGCAAGAGTAGATAGTGATGAGCAAGTAAGTGAGGACGGAAACAATGATGGTTATACATTGGTTCAGAATAAGAAGAGTGCCAAAAGAATTAAAAATTTGCATGATAATATGGGTGCCATACGTGGAGAAAATTCATTTGAAGTTTGTGTGTCAGATTCTTTTGAAGTCTGTGTGACAGCAGATGAAATGTTACCCAAACAGGTTGGTTTAGCTAAGTTGCTCAAGGCCGAAAATATATCGAATAGCATCACGCATATCAGGTTTAAAACTCCATATAAAGTGATAATGAAGTTCGAAAACAAAGATGATGCAGAAAAATTAATAAACAGTAGTGTGTTTGAAGAACTAGGATATAGATGCCGTTTTACTAACCAAGTGAACTTGTCATATGGAGTGGTCAAATATATAGAATTAGATATGAAAGAACCTGATTTAGCGACATTTTTCAAATGTGAAACTGAAATTGTATCCATTAGAAGACTGAAACGTTTGGATGACAAGAAGGAGTGGATCGACAGTGAGTCAGTGCGTTTTTGCTTCAAAGGTGCCATTTTACCACAGTACGTGTATGGATCTGGCTGCCGCTTTAAGGTAGAACCCTACACATTCCCAGTTTCACAATGCTCAACCTGCTGGCATTATGGTCATCTAGCAAGGCTTTGCCCATCCAATAAAAAGATTTGCCCTAAATGCAGTGAAGCTCATGAAAATTGTGAAACTACTTCGTATAGATGCGCAAACTGTAAAGGCGAACACGTGGCTTTTAACAGAAATTGCCCTACATTTTTAAAAGAAAAAAGGATCAGACAAATCATGTGTAAACAGAACTGCACATATAAAGTTGCGTTATTTGAATATTTGAACCGACAAAAAAGAACTCTAGGGCACAACATGAAGGGTTTGTCTGGTTATAGTACTGAAGTATTTGAAAGGGGAAGTAGTGTTGGGCCCTTATCAGCTGAGCTATTGCAGACGGAAGTTACGAACAATGATGATAAATTAACTTATAAGGATTTTGAAAATGATAGTTCTGATTCGGGAGATTATATTAATGCAGGAACGAGTCATAGCAATGTTCAAAAGAAAAAAAAGAAAAAAGGTAAAGCACAGACGAAAGAACTTCATAATTATATTGATAGTAATGGAGAAAAACTACTCTTTTCCGAAGTTGTTAAAAATAATAAAAAAAACAAAGTTGGACCAACTCTTCCAATTAAAATTCAAGAGTGTCAAGAGACAAGAAAGGAAGAAAGGAAGAGTAGTGAAAAGGAAGAAATTTTTAACTTTCAGGATTTTCTAAGAAATTTCAAAAATATTGTTTGTGCAGAAATAAGCTTCGAAGAAAAACTTATTTTAATTTTTAAATATTTAGTAGAAGAGTTAAAAAATAGTTTTATGAGGGCAGTAAATAGTGGGGATATTTTAAGGAAAATAATTAATATCTTCCATAATGGATAGTACATCTTATGTAAGAAACCGCGTCACATTAGGCTTCGGGAGTTCTGCTGCCCAATTGCGTATTGGGCAATGGAACTCCCGAAGCCTTAATAATAAGAAAATAGATTTAGAATTATTAATAAATCAAGATAAGATTCACATATGTCTGGTCAGTGAAACTTGGTTGACTTCAGACAGGGAATTTAGAATTAATGGATATAATGTATACAGGATGGACAGAGATGAGGCAAATGGTGGTGTAGCCATAATAGTTCATAATTCAATTAAGTCACAGTTGCATCCTGTTGCTTTGAGCAATCCAGGCATCGAGATAGTTTGTATACAAATTTTTAATTGTAAACATGTTAAATATATAGCATCAGTGTATTGTCCGTCTTCTGTCCATACCACTCAATGTGACTGGGATGAAGTTTTTTCAATTTTTGGAGAGAAATCAATTATAGCGGGTGATTTTAACGCACACCATTCCAATTGGTCTAATAGTACAAGTTCTGGGGGTAGATCTAGAGGAAAGAAATTATATGATGCTAGTTTAGACAGTAATTTTATTTCTCTAAACAGTGGAGAAAGCACTTTCATGAAGTTAGCTAATGGTGTGTTACAAAAGTCATCACCAGATGTCACCTTTGTATCAACGGACATAGCCGTTTTATTTAAATGGTTTGTTACGAATGAAAGTTTGGGTAGTGATCATTTATTTATTGAATTCTGTTTGGAATTTTTACATGATTCTCCCTTTATAAGACGCCGCAATTATAAACTAGCTGATTGGAAATTCTATCGTAATTCATGTCAAAAGAGTTTTTCTGATAGTAATATAGCTAGGTTTAGTAATGAAAGCGATGTCCAATCAATGTACAATTTTTTTATTGAAAAACTAAATCACGCAGCGGATAAAAGTATACCTAATTTAAAAACTCCAACAAGTTTCACAAGTTCTTTTACACCAAAACCGTACTGGAGCCCATCTGTGTCACACTCAGTTGCTAGACGTCGCTTAGCACTTAAAATTTTCAGAGCAAATCCAACGCCTAATAATTTTGATACTCTCACTAAGACAGTAGCTGACGCTCAAAAGTGTATAAGGCAGGCTAAGTTGAATAGTTGGAAGAGTTTTTGCGGAGAAATTAACGAAACAACAAGTGCTTCTGCTATGTGGCAAAAAATGAGGTGGATCAAGGGGGTAAAGAAAACCCGGATTCGTGCTCCAGATGATAAAAAATATGAGTTATTGCGATCTTTGGCGCCTGATTTTGTAGAACCAGCCTTACAATCTTTTAGTTCAGAAAACCCTCAGTTAGAGAGCGCTTTTTCTCTGCAGGAGCTTAACAATTGTTTAAAGAAAAAGGACACTGCACCAGGTGTAGACGCTATTACTTACAGTATGATTTATCATCTTCCTAAAGAAGGTAAGTCATTTCTGCTAAAAATCTTTAATCTAATATTTTTAAAAGCATTAATACCAAAGCAATGGCGTCAAATTAAGGTGATACCAATTCCCAAACCCAGTACTGACAATAATGCTACACCAAAATTTAGGCCAATTTCATTGATATCTTGTTTGTGTAAGACTCTTCATATAATGCTAACAAAAAGACTAGAATGGTTTATTGAACGAAATAATGTATTAGCTTGTACTACATCTGGCTTTCGTAGATGTCAGTCTAGTGTAGATTGTATAGCACGATTAGTATTACATATACAGGCGGGTTTTGTAGAAAAAGTACCTACCCTTGCATGTTTCCTAGATGTAGATAGTGCATACAATAATGTTTTGGTAGATCAACTAGTTTTGATGTTGGATCAATTTCAAATTGGGGCAAAATTTTGTAATTATCTTTTTGAGTTTCTGAGAATGAGATGTTTAAATATCAAAGAAGATGGTGAAGATATCGCTTTATCGCGATGGACAGGCAGAGGGCTAGCCCAAGGAGACCCAATCTCTCCGATTTTATTTAACATTGTTACAGCAAAAATATGTCAATCCATTGATGAATTGTATTCATTACAATATGCTGATGACTTTGTTTTTTATGTTCAAGACAAGAATATTCAGAACAGTGTTCTGGATATGCAGGACTGTATATCTTGGGTTTCTTCATGCTTAGACCAAATTGGTTTAAATATTTCATTTTCAAAAACTCAGTTATGTCTGTTCAGCAGAAGTAGACAAAGAGACCAAATAACTGTGAATTTAGGGGGTAATATTATACCAGTGGTAGATTGCGTGAAATACCTAGGAGTTTGGATGGATAGATCGTTGAGTTGGAATAGACATATAAATGAAACCCGCGAAAAATCTTTAAAATTACTTAATATTCTCAAAGTTTTAGCAGGTGCATCTTGGGGAGTACATCCAAAACACCTTCGGAGAGTTTATTTATCGCTTATCAGAAGTAGGATAGATTATTCCAGTTTTATTTATGATAATGCTGCGAAAACTAACTTATTGAAATTAGATAGAGTACAAAATGCAGCATTGCGTGTAGTAGGGGGGTTTATTAAAACCACACCAGTTCATGTAATGGAACACGAGTTGTGCATACCACCACTTTACTTGCGACGTAAATATCTAGCTACAAGATACTGTCTTAGATCGCAGTCCTGGGCCAGTAATGTCACTGTTGATCGGCTGGAAAGTTTCTCACATTTAAATTTATCGAGATTAAAGAGGTGTCCTTTACTTTTAACCGTTTATAGTGAAACTAAAAAAGAAAGAATGAATACCAGCAATCCTTTACTTATGTTTACTTTGAATACTTGGGTTTCAAATATAGATATAAATTTCATTCAAACTGAAGTAGATCATATAATTGAACCGAAAAAGAGATATGACAATAGAATTTTAAAATACAATACACTGCACATGTTAGGAAATAAATACAATGGTTGGCATACAATTTATACTGATGGTTCTCAAACGCAAAATGGTCGTGGTGCGGCCTACTATGATCCCAGTCGCAATGTGAGGGAGGGGTTTAAGTTGAATGTAGCCAATTATTCAATTATGTTTGTGGAGCTCTTTGCTATCTCGGAGGCGCTTTCTTATGTCATCAGCGAAGGATTCGCAAAGGCTGTAATTTTGTCTGACAGTAAAAGTGCCTTACAGCACTTGGCTCGATGCGCCTCCGGACACAGAGGTGCATCGATAGCATATACCATATTGAGCAAAGTCCTTACGCTGGTGGCTCGGGGAGTGTCTCTGGGGTTGCAATGGATTCCTTCACACGTCGGCATACGTGGTAATGAGGAGGTGGATAAACTAGCTGGAGAAGCCATATCGAATGGTATTGAAGTTCATTTGAAGCCTGAATACACCGAAGTGTTAATAAAATACAAAACTAGCGTTAAATTACAATGGAAGGAGTATTTTGATCTTGTTTCATTAGAAAAAGGTATATGGTATCGAACAATGCAATGCGAACCTCCTCATGTACCATGGTGGGCCGATGTGAAGATGAGTCGGAAATATATTGTGATTGCTCACAGGTTGCGTTCTGGGCACATGTCGTTAAATAACTTTAAATTTATAATGAGACAAGTTGATAGTCCTAGTTGCGATACATGTGGCGCACCTGTTGAAGATGTTTACCACTTCCTCATGGAGTGTGTCCAGGGCGTATCTATGAGAGAAAATTTGTGTAGAACTTATAAATTAAATGTATTAGATGTAGGATTGATTCTGAGCGTTTTAGCGGCGCCAACATCTAGCGCAGCTAGGACGCTCTATCAGTCTACCTACGGGCTACTTAAGGATAGACCCTAATACTGTGCCCTAGTATGTAAACTTGGTGATTCCTATGGGACTGACATAGTCATTTATGACTAAATGTCCCCAATAAAAAGAAGAATTAAAAAAAAAAAAAAAAAAAAAAAAAAAGAGATGGGTTAAAATATTAGTCACTTTGTGCACTGTTGGTTAACATATTTTGGCAGTTGTTGGTGTGATTCGGAACGCTATCGATTGTCAAGCCATTTTGACACATGACATTAATGACGATGGTGAGCAAGTGAGCAAAGGAGTTTTGGCGCCAACGCGGAAAAAACATGTCGGCTCGTTGAATTATTTTCCTAAACTTGTGTATTTTCGAGTGTTAATGTGTACTAAATGGTGAATTAATATTCATTAAGTGCTCGTAAACGTGCTCGAGTGTGGGCAAGTGAAATAACGAGGTGAAACGTGTTTTTTCGTGTTGTTTCCAAAACTCCATAGGAGCCTCTTGTAAAGTCTCCACCACTTTACAGGGGCATGAGTTCGACTTGACTGTGACTTACTTAGCTTGACTCTGATTGTGACTATTTTCGCGTATCGTTTCCCTACCTTTAAATTCTAAAACTAAACTCATACGACTTGAATATGGCAACTGCATCAATCATGCGGAGCCAAAATCCCCAACTCGGGGAAGAAGAAAAAAAAAAAAAAAAAAAAAGTGAGCAAAGATTATACAAAGATCTTGTATATGTTGCAGTCAAAACTACTTTTGACTAACAAAATCAGTCAAAACTACTTTTGACTGAGCAGGTTGGTCAAAACTACTTTTGACTGTTATATCAGTCAAAACTACTTTTGACCAACCTTCTCAGTCAAAACTACTTTTGACTGATTTTGTTAATCAAAAGTAGTTTTGACTGGTTAGCAGTCAAAAGTAGTTTTGACTGGTTAGCAGTCAAAACTCTTAAAAAGTTAACGAGGTCGATAAACATAACAAAGAAACGTACATTATAAATATTGATATACCTGAATATTCACTTCGGTGATCGTACGAGAACAGGTGGTGAACAGAAATTTGACACCGACACGCACTTTGTCGTTATTTATTCCTTATCTTATACCTTAGAGTGTGTACTATAATCATGCCAAGTTTGACGCTTGTACGTATTATTGTTTTTACATTAGAGCTAATACAAAAATACGTTTGTTGTGTTTATCGTTTTTACTTTTTGCTTTTTTTATTATTTATTAATTAATCCACCTTAAAACACTGTTTTAAAACTGTTACTGTTTTAATCCGCCTTAATATTACAAATATTCTAATTTCAACTGCCTATCTATTACGGTTCAAAAGATACAGTGTTAATAGGTAGGACAGGCGGACAGACGGACAGACGGACAGATGGACAGACGAACAGACGGACAGACGGACTACGGACAGGCGGACAGACTGACTGACAGACAGACAGACATCATAGGCTTAGTAATAGGGTCCCATTTTTACCCTCTGGGTACGGAACCCTAAAAAGTAAGCAAAACACTTTTGAGGCCTCGTGGTTCGTTAGGCCGCGAGTCTCACTGAGGTGCTGAAAAAGCCTGGTTGTCTTTTCGTCTCTCAGTGTGCGGGCGATAGACACCAGCATAAAGAATTTTCTATAAGCCGGTGTCGACCAGAATCCACAGAATGAACAATTTAGGATCTTCAGGGTAACGGAGACGCCTGTAGCAGATGTCGTCGCGCGCATAGACGCAGATACCCGCCCACGATTTAAAGCTGTGCTCGAGAACATAGGCTGGGTAAGAAAGATATGCTGCGTCTTCGGGACATCTGATCTAGGTCTCTGAGAGGAACAGCACGTGGGGTTTCGTAGGAGGCACCACGAAACCCCACGTGCTGTCTCATCCGGTCGCCAACCGGCACCAAGGAATCCCGGGATTTTCGCTATACAGCGGGGCAGGCTTTCACATGTGGCAATCATGCTACTTGGGCCCCCAACTATCTGCGGTCGGCCAGCGGAAAAGAAAGAAACGTGCTACGGATCCTGTTACCCTCCAAAACTAGTCGCCAGGCACGGTGTCAATCCGTGCTAGTGCATGAAGACTTTTGTGAGGATGCAACTGCCCAGACCTGACTCCCACTACGGTTACACCAGGCCTGTTTTGCACCACACGTGCAATTCACACGTCCTATTAAGGGTGCCTTCTTACGGTCGCGGGCAACTCAGCCCCCAAATACCATTTAAATTACCACCACCAATAATCGGGTAAAAGTGATTTTGCCTGATGATCTAGCGGTCAAAAGTAGTTTTCACTAAGAGCATCAGTTAAAACTACTTTTGACCGCAAATTTTTAGTCAAAAGTACTATTAACCAATGATTTTCAGTCAAAAGTAGTTTTGACCAACCCGCTCAGTCAAAAGTAGTTTTGACTGATTTTGTTAGTCAAAAGTAGTTTTGACCGGTTAAGAGTTTTGACTGCAACATATATACCCTCAGACTAAAGAATAGTCCGTTTCACGAAAGAAGTCCCGCAGACGCGGCGCTGTCATCGCGTATCAATCACTATCAGTATCATTTCTCGAGTAGAACTTTAACAACTTTTGGCATCGTACACGACTCTTTAACGATGGAAAATTAATAAAAATGTCACTAGCGTCCAAACACAGTAACGACACCTGACAACTACAACATGGACATTTAGTTCCGCTGTTTGCCGTGGGACTTCAGACATGAAAAGGACTCTATCTGCCTTTCTTTTCATTTTAATGCGTGAGAGAAGGATGGCAACAATTTTAGATCTGCCAGTGATCATCCGCCGGTGAAACCGCGGGGCGCAGCTAGTTAAAAATATAATTCATGCTGGAAAAAACCAACCATCAAATCCGATACTTACATTGTAGTTTTTACGTTTTGAGTTCTGCAGCGTAGAAACAATGACGTAGATTATTATTGAAGAAATATGCAACCATAAATACATTAATTTTGGGTAAGTTACTGCTGTCTGCTTGCACAAAATGTTTCTCCATTCTTCTCACATTTAACCTCCGGACTGTTTTTGGTGAAAATTTCTGGATAAATCGCTCTCAAAATAGCTTTACTACATTAAATTCGCAAATATCAATACAAAATCTGTTTGTTTAGATTTGTGTGACGTCACTAGGGATGAAGCCAATTACAGACCGTTTTCGATCACGTGATCAAATGTCGAAAATACAGTTATTTTATTCGCGTTTTTTACAAAAAATAAGCATATATTAATTAAAAAATCAATGAAATATGCTAGTTCATTATGTCATGTTTATGAATGATGTCAATTGGCATAATATTTTCAATACAGTCAAATACCCTATTCATCCTAGAATATAAGAATGAATCTTAAGAATTGGCTTAAATCAGAGAAAAGAGAAGCAAATAGAGCGGAAATAAGAAGCAAAATCTGTTACCAGGCATTATAAGTGAACCTTGATTGAACATTCTTATTTAGATCAACGCGTCGAACTCCGCATCCAAAGAACTTGGACCTTACCTTATTGGGTTAGGTCTCAAAGTTGTTTGTCCGCATCACAGTTGCTAACTGATTTCGAATGACTGACGTTTCGTTTATATGGGTGCAACTGGCTACAGACCATTCAGTTATTTTACCTCTGACACTATGACGTTGTCTCTGTCTGGTCGCATGGCATCACTTGCAGACAGAGCGAGACGCTCAATTGATATGAGAGGTAAAATAACTGGACTGTACAACAAATTTCTTACAAAAATACCTTGACAGCTGTTCTAATTTGAATTAAAAAAAAAACTTTTCTGTGGCTTATATATCATGATACTATCGAAAGAATAAGTCCGATGGTCGAGTAAGAACATCAAAGTCCGATTGCTTTTTACAATAAACTTTATTATAATTATTTTACATACATATTAAACTTATCTCTACTTATTATAAAATTAATTCGCTCAATCGTCGTCAGTGCAAAGATATTGCAGAAATTTCATAATAAATTTTATGATGATTTTCACTAATAGATGGCGTTAAAACTAACAATTTGGGAGATGAAAGAAGGCGGGTGGCCCTCTTTCTGATAAAGTTTAAACTTTTTTTTTATAGACGCAACACTTATTTGGGCCTTGGCTTTAATATTAATATTGCCGATTCTGTAACATTCCCTAAACTTAATTGTCTAACAGACTCAAAAAAATTAAAGAATCGACGAATTTTTAATACTGCCATTTTTTACTATTAAATACAATTAAATTTAACAAAACAAACAACAGTATATTATGTCACAACCTAGATGAAATATTTTTTTTCTTTCTGCCTTTTTAGACTTTTGGCGTCGCACGTTTTGTGAATTTGCCAGTGTCAAGTATTTTATACAATTATAAAAATATATCGTCAAACAAGTCATAGAAAGTCAAGCAAAATGGAACACTACAAATAAATTTAAAAAAAACCGCACAGATATCGTATTTTGCACCATTGTCAAGTAAAATAAATTAAATAAACAAAATTTGAGGGGTCTAAAATTGTTGCCACCCTTTTCCCCTGTATTGAAACGGAAAGAGTTATTTAAGTGATTCTTTAGTTCAGCGAATACTTGACAGAATCGACAAATTTAAATCTACCTATCATTAGACGAGACCAACATATTATACAGTATTATTTTCAAAAATATAATAATTCATTTGATCGAACTTGAGAGCTAAAATTGTCAAAAAATATATTTCTTTCAACGATATACATACTATTTTTACATGGATATTCAAAATATATTTTCCTTATAATTATAATAACTAACAATACTTGTTTTAAGGCCTTTAAAGTTAGGTCAAATCAAATAAAACATTAAGGCTCGGTTGCACCATAGTAGTTGTAAAGTTTTATGACAAATTTGACATTAACAGTAACGCTGACTTTAGCAGTTACTGCGGAATGCGTTGCACCAGCGTATTCACTAGCATAGTTAAAGTCAAGTAGTGCATGTGAAATGAGACCTTATTTACCCCAGATACATAGCTGGAAACATTAGATTACATCTGACAGATATATAACATAAACGATAACACCTACCCAGCGAAGCGTGGGCAGTCAAGGTTAAATTTTTTAGTTATGATGAAATGACATCAATAATATAATATAATTAAATTAATAATTATATATTAAAACTTTTTTTATAATATTTTGTTTTTGTATAGATTGTAAAAAAACTTTAAGAAGATAAATAAATGTGTGAATATAATTAATAATTTTTGACTATAAAATTGTCAGATGGTCAAGATGGCGATAAGGCCGCCAGTTGTTACACTAGTTTTTAAGAGTTTTTGTCCTCTGTATCAAATTTAATGGTGTGAACAATAAAGAGTTAATCAATCAATCAACAAATTTGCCTAACAGGTACTTTCACTGAAATGTTCACTGTTGTTATTGTTAAAGCAAGATGGTGCAACCCACCCTGAAATTATTTTATTAATTCAAAATATATTAACTATACGACACTTGGCTTCGATTCAGTTCTACATTATGTAAACTAAATCAATTTGTAAAAGTGACAGCACTAAAACTATCTGCCTCTCTTTTCATTTCAATACACGAGAAAAGAATGGCAAGATATGAAGGTGCTCGCGTTTATTTTAGTTTAGAAAACGAACAAAATCGATGCCACTTACTGGTAACAAAGTTATTTCTAAAAAACATTAACTATTTGTTAATGGTAAAAGAACTTATACAGAAAATATAACTTGTCGGAGGCCTTCGGGCGGCCTCAAAACTCTGACACGGCTGGCGAGTACGAATTTAAAACAATCCAATATCGTAGTCTGACCGAAGCCTTTTAGTTGTACCAAATCAAGCATCCAAAAACGACAGCATAAAAACCAGACCTGTGCTGCCACCTCTTATTAGAAACGAGGCAACTTTCGTTAAATTTGGGCCTGAAGCCAAAGTGAGAACCAATAGGGTATTTGACTACTTTTGGGAAACTATTGCACATTATTGCCTGATATAATTTAATGTATACTGCATTTATATTTTCTGGATATCAGTCGTATTTGCGATATAAATCGAAGTTAAAGTTTGAATAAAAAAATATCGCGCCAAAACGCAGACCTGCGTCATAGCTCCGGTCGAGCGACGATTGACGTCACACAAAACAAAACAGCTGCAGCCAGGCAGCAAAAGTTTGATAATCACTAATTTTCTAATAGAAGTAATGGTTTATAAATGTTGTGTAGTGCCACAATGTACAAATACTTCCATAAAACACCGGAAAAACTATTCGTTTCTGTTCCAATGGACCCCAAAACTCGCAAAAAGTGGTTGGAACTAAGTAGCTCGTAGAGAACCCAAAAGTATTGGAGCTAAATCAAGTGTTTCTATGTGCGAAGATCATTTTGAGGTACATATTTGAGTCTATATATTTCTATTACAATTTGTGTTTTTATTGCATTACTATTTTATGTACTGTTACTTTCTTTTTAAACATTGTAAAGACATAACCTAACAAAATAGTGATATCCACCTACTACAACATACTTTTTGTACAACTTGATTGAATGTTTTGCTTGGAGAACAATTAAAAATTAATACTTACATTGTAGTTTTTACGTTTTGAGTTCTGCAGCGTAGAAACAATGACGTAGATTATTATTGAAGAAATATGCAACCATAAATACATTAATTTTGGGTAAGTTACTGCTGTCTGCTTGCACAAAATGTTTCTCCATTCTTCTCACATTTAACCTCCGGACTGTTTTTGGTGATAATTTCTGGATAAATCGCTCTCAAAATAGCTTTACAACATTAAATTCGCAAATATCAATACAAAATCTGTTTGTTTAGATTTGTGTGACGTCACTAGGGATGAAGCCAATTACAGACCGTTTTCGATCACGTGATCAAATGTCGAAAATACAGTTATTTTATTCGCGTTTTTTACAAAAAATAAGCATATTTTTATAAAAAAATCAATGAAATATGCTTTTTCATTATGTCATGTTTATGGATGATGTCAATTGGCATAATATTTTCAATACAGTCAAACACCCTATTATGATAAACGTATGCTTCTTCGAAGTTTCAACGGCATTTTTTGAGGAAATCCAAGACTTCTTGCGGGTAATTTTGCCTTGTGGTCGATTTTGTGGCAGAACGGGCGTATTCGAGGGGAGTCACCGAACTGTCGAATTAAAAAAAAACTAAAATCCAAAATCACATAGTATATTATGCGATTAGTGAATAGAGGACGGATTTCAAGCGAGGGCCATACATGAATCACGAGCAAGTGAAGGATTCTAACGATGATTTCGAAGGATTCATGATGATTGAATCACTCGCTACGCTCCTGTCCTGTACTCAAATGTTAGAATCCTGAGCGAGGCGAGTGATTCACGGCCCTCGATATAAATCCGTTTTATTCAAGAGTCGCATACTATACTTCATACCATGACTACGAGAAAAAAAAAGATTAAGGAGTTTGTATCGAGTGTTTTTTGTGCAAGGAGGTTGTATAGCGTTGAGTTGGAGCTCGAATATAATTATTGGTGTGTTCTAAATACAAACACCAAAATAGTGATTACGTGAATAATTTCCGTGTGATATAAATAAAAATTGTGTCATAAATTTCAAACCAATTTCTAAATTAGTAAATTACTCAGTTATTTTCGATTTTTAAGCCAAACTACTGAAACGATATTAATGACATTTCTACAGGAAAGTATATCTTTTAAATTAAACAAAGAATTTTCCTAGTCGGTTTATAAATGACGGAGTACTGAAGCAACAAACATTTTAAAAAAAACCTCCATTTCTGAAGTAGGTAAAAATATGAATATGAGTAAAATAAATAAATATTCGGGACATTTTTGCACACACGGTCATCTGACCCCAAACTAAGCAAAGCTTGTGATATGGCTGCCACAGACTGATATACATACATATATAGTTTTAAATACATACTTAAACAGATATTAACAACCAGATATAACAAACACAAATGTTCATCATATAAATGTTTGTCCTAGGTGGGAATCGAACCCACGCCCCCAAGCTCAGAAGGTAGGTTCACTACCAACTGGACCAACGGGCTATCTAAATATCTATCTATATATCTGAGTGGATTGCTTTGAATCGCAACAAATTACCTCATGTTCTGGCAATGTGCTAGTTTCTTCCACATCTTGCGGTCGATCTGTTTGAAGATCATCATGATGACGCGCAGGTCGCAGTTGGCCGAGTTGACCGCTAGATGGAGCGCTGTGTCGCCGCCTTTCACGTCCTAAACGAACAAACGTCATTAGTTCACGGCCCTGTCACTAGATGGCGCGTATACCAAACATGTTACCATACAAATCCCATTCCAAGCATATATATGCTTTGAAAATAACATTGTTTAAAGTTAAATGAAAACCACAAATTCTGATCACTTTCGTTAGGTTTTTGAACGTAAAATTATAACTAATACCCGATATAATTCAAAAGAAAATGTAATTATTCAGATTTTTTAGTTATTGATTTGAGTTCGCCATGATTCCAATGATGCATAATTTCTTGTTTTCATTAATATATTTTATTATTATAAATTCTTGGACCGAGTTAAGTAGGTTTGAAACTTTGGTGGAGCAGCAAGACCGATGACCGCAACATGGCTATAGTGAGAATAGTTGAAGTGACACTAAGACCACGGAGTGGGAACAAATCCACGTTTGATTCCGTTGACTCGATTTTCACCTTTAACAGGTACTTTATTTTATTTTGAATATGAGTAGCATCGATCGAGGGATTGTAGAGGTTGTACGTCATAGTTCGGGGTGAGCCAGTACGGGTACAATACTCACTCCTTTCCAGAGGTCAGCGTGCGCGTGCTCCAGCAGTACGTGCAGTGCGTGCAGCCGCGACGAGCCGGCGCTATGCAGGCTGCACGCCACGTGCAGCGCTGTGTGCCCTGCACAAACCACATGCTAACTGGTACAGCCGCTAATTCGCTAATTCACATATATACAGGGTCCGCGTTCCACAGAAGTGTGGAACTAAGTCAGAAAGGTCTTTGTACCCATTATTATTTACAATGTAGACATATACAGGGCCAACCGTGAAATCATGAAAAAAAATCAGCTGTTCCACTGAATGTTATTCATATTATAAGCCATACTGAATGTTTCTGTAACTGGTTGTAAAATTCAATTCATCATCATTTCAACCGTAGAACGCCCACTGCTGGACATAGGCCTCCCCCATCGATCTCCAAAAGGGCCGGTTGGAAGCGGCCTGCATCCAGCGTTTCCCTGCGGTTTCTTTTAGGTCGTCTGTCCATCTTGTGGGTGGACGTCCTACGCTGCGCTTACCGGTCCGTGGTCTCCATTCGAGAACCTTTCGGCCCCATCGGCCATCTGTTCTGCGTGCTATGTGCCCTGCCCACTGCCACTTCAACTTGCTCATCCGGTGGGCTATGTCGGTAACCTTCGTTCGTCTCCGGGTCTCACACATTTATTTTCTCGATAAGTGTCGCTGACACTATCCGTGTAAGTCACACGTGTGTGAGTAATACAATATTGCTAAAAGCGCCATCTGTTATCCAAATAGAGGTGCTAACCGTGAGTGTTAGCGCGGTGTATGCCAAACAACGGATTATGAAACTATACGGGTAAGTCACAAGTAAGTAATACCAAGGAAGATAGACTAAGAGGAAAGCCAATAGCGGAACATTAGAGCGTAGTTCGGAACATTTGCATAAAAACGGAACGAACTTAGATGGCGCCGTAATTTGAGCGTGTTATAGGTTGTCTCGAACTTCCGTAAGCGCTGCAGTCAGATAATGTACGAACGGGTTCTACAAATTACCGTAGCGCTAATATCGCGGTCAAGTTTCACAACATTTCAAGAGAAGAGCAACTCATACCAATAGATGGCGCCTCTCTTTATTCCCTTGAAATGTTGCGAAACTTAACCGCGATACTAGCGCTACGGTAATTTGTAGAACCCTTTCGTACATTATCTGACTGCAGCGCTTACGGAAGTTCGAGACAACCTATAGCACGCTCAAATTACGGCGCCATCTAAGTTTATACCGTTTTTAGGCAAATTTCCGGGTACTCTCTAATGTTCCGCTATTGTCTTTCCTCTTAGTCTATCTTCCTTGGTAATACGTAATACAACATTGCTAAAAAACGCCATCTGTTATCCAAGTAGAGGTACTAACCGTCAGTGTTGGCGTGGTGTACGCGGAATAGCGGCGGCAGATCTGCCTGCACGTCGGCGCGGGTGATCTCTGAGAGGACTAGAGCATATGCGTCGCCGCCGCGGGCGCACGCGATCACCAAGTTGTCACCCAACGCGTCCACCTGTTTAAAGACTTTTTTTTTAAAACTATGAATCATAATTATGTAAATGTAGAAACTTAGTAGAATTTCGAAACAAGTGGTTAATATTTAGCGGTGGAGTAAGATAGGCGATGATAAATATGATAGATAGATGATGATAAAGAAAAAAAATATATTTCGAGTCTATTCGCACGCCAACTGAAAAATCGAACAAAGACAAAAAAATATCGGCTGTTCCATATATTTTGTCGAGTGTCAGTGACCGTATTCTATGGAACAGCCGATTTTTTCCACGATTACAACGTTGTCCCGTGTCGGCTTAATACAAACTTCGACTTTCGACTTACTCAAATTTCAATAAATTTGTTCGAGTTCATACAAAAATCCAACAGGAAAATTGGTGTAATAAACATAAAAAGTAGTTGCAAAAATTATTAGTAAAAGCGCCATCTATTGGTGAAAATAGCGAACCTCGTGGAAGACGCACTCTTGCGCGGCGGCGGTGCTCTCCTGCTTCAACGCAGCGTATATGAAGTGCACAATGAACCGCGTCAGCAGCGGCCGGTGCGGGCAGCGCATCACCGCTGACTTCAGTATGCTGAGACCTGGCAACAAAACGAATATAACTATATGGGTGTTCCCCGATGGTTACAATCTGGATGTCTTCAAATCACGAATGAATCGGTTTCTTCTAAGCAAGCGTCTCCATCGTAGACCGCATCATCGCTTAGCATTAGGAAGGTGGCGATCAAACGCAAGCCTATTATATAATACTTTTTAAAAACTAGTCGTTCCCGAACTGAGATTTTACGACTCCCCTATCCTTAACCTCTCTGGAAAAAAAACGAATTGAAAATCCCCCCTTTTTTTAAATCGTTTAAAAATAGCAAAACAAGTCTATATCAAAAGTAATTAAAAGCTCAAGTTAAATAAAAATTTGTAAAAAAATTAGACTATATAAGTTGAACCCCGAGAGCAGCAAAGGACTCTACAGGAGAATCCTGAGCGGAGCGAGGGATACAAGGACCGAGATGGGTTTTTACGAGTTTATTTACTAAATTTTTTACCTTTTGACTGTGAGAAAATAAATAATAGTATGGTTTTTATATTTCCAATGACATAAAACAACTACGATAACAAAAAAGAAGCTAACTAAAATTGGCGGGTAATTTTTTCCTTATTTAAATTGGATAGATCAATGGAAGCTCCATTCAGCCAGCCAGTAGGTACGATCAACACGTTTTGTTTATTTTACTAGTTTTTATTTAAGGCGTGCTGGTAGAGAACCGCACACTTGTATGACGGTAATGCGGCGTGCGCGCTTTCAAATTTTTTTTTTTTTTTTTTTTTTTTCTACAAATAATCTTACGCTTTTACAAAAAAACTGCGACCACTAAAGTATTTGAATGTTTGTTAGGATAAAAATATCTTCTATTGAATTTTGAATGATGTTGATTCAGTCCATTGAAGGGAACGTAAAAACAGGTGGTTTTTAGGAAAGTTTACGAATATTTTTTTAATCGAGCCAAATTTATTTAATCGTGTATCGGTGAACACATCTAAATAACATATTTCAAGAACATTTATAAAACATAAAGAAATAATTTCAATTAATCGATTTTAAAGGTCTACTTTTGAATATTCGTGATGACGAATCGTCAAATTTGAAGCATATTTCGCCTTAACTTGCAATGTTTGTTTGTTTGTTTGTTCAAATCTTACAGTTGACCAGTTCCTGCTAACAGAGTTTGCTGAAATGTTGCATACAGCGTTAGTTTTTTTTTTTTTTTTTTTAACGCTGATAATTCCCCGTTTGACCATCAACTCGCCTGTTGGTAAGCGACGATGTGGTCGAAGATGAAGCAATTGTTATCAGTTCTGCTGACAATACCATATGCAATACTCAATATAGTAATATTTTCAAAATGGCCGCCACCACAAGATGGCGGATTATATTTTCTATGCTAAAGCTAATTTATAAAAATGATTTTTACTACATATTAACTTATTTGTACATAGGTAAATGGTGCTAGTTCAAATTCAAAATGTTTTTATTTGTTAGTATTTTTGAAGTTATCAATGAACCAAATGTCATTTTTCGAGTGGCTGCGGTAAAAATAGAATTTACTTCGGGGTTTTCACATGATGCAAGAATGATGAATTATCATTTTGTTTCAATGTTAAACTAGTTTGGAGTCTCGGTGAACGAGTCAAGGACGCCTGCTTCCTTGCACTTCTTATGTACTCAGTGACGGAACGCTTCTGTTTTAGGACGCGTTTTAAAGCCGATGGTCAACGAACGCATCAACAAAACGTCAAAAAAATATACGAGCACCTACGATATTCCTTTCCGTGCACGGTTGCCTGGAAGAGATCGCTTTAAGCGATAAGGCCATCTGTTAAAAGCCTAGATAATATTTTTATTGTAATGTTTATGTTATCCTTGTTTTGTGGTATTTTAATATAGAGTTTTGTTTTGTATTGTATTGTATTGTACGAGCGATGGTCTCCGGCTAATATCAGAACAAGGGAGATATGCATTGCTACAATCATTGATCGTGTTCATGTCTCTGTATTTCACCCACTTTTTAGGGTTCCGTACCCAGATGGTGTAAACGGGACCCTATACTAAGCCTACGCTGTCTGTATGTCTGTGCGTCCTACCTTTTTTGGCTTTAACTAACGAACCGCAATAAATCGCCAGTTAAAATTTTCACAGAATATGTAATGTTAACTGACAAATAATAATAAAGTCAAAAATTTGTTTAATTAATTAATTTAACGTATTTTTTCTAATGTAAAAACGGTAATACGTACAAGCGTCAAACTTGGCATGATTATAGTACACACTCTAAAGTATAACAACAAATAATAAATGACGTGTAAATATGAGTCGCGTGCGCTAGATCCTGAACTGAATGAAAGAAAACATATTTCAGTGTGCGGAACCATCAGTGCGCGAGCCCCAGAAGCATTTGACCCTTATTTAATTTCAGGTTGGTCCCATAGTAATAGTTGCTCAAGGACAAGGGTCTTGGACTAGTGTGTGTTGCCAGTGATAACATATGGTACTGAGACGTGGTCCTTAACTGTTGGCCTTTTGGAAAAGCTCAGAGTCACACAGCGGGCAATGGAGAGAGCTTTGCTGCTTTGCGCGATAGAATCCGGAACGTGGATATTCGACAAAGAACCAGAGTCACCGACATAGCTGTTAACATTTGCAAGTTGAAGTGGCAATGGGCAGGCCACATCGCTCGAAGAACTGATAACCGATGGGGAAGAAACGTTCTTGAGTGGAGACCACGAACCGGAAGACGCAGCGTAGGTAGGCCACCCACTAGATGGACCGACGACAACGTGAGAGTCGCGGGTATCCAATGGATGCAGATGGCAGGCTGTCGTTCAGTGTGGAGTTCTATGGAGGTCTCTGTTCAGCAGTGGACGTCTTCTGATGATGGTGAACAGTTCATAAGGATAAGTACAACTTCCGTTGGGTTAGTACCACCTCTGAGTAACTGTGTATATAACGCCATAAATTCCTAGTTACATAGTAGACGCCGCTCAGACCGGTCCAGGACCTGCCCATATAATATAATTATGACCATAAGCTGACAAATTACTTTGCTCTGGGGAAATCGGAGTGGGTTTTCGCATATTTAACTTTAATCTACTTCAACAATCAGGTAATACCAAGTGGATAAATAGTTTTTTCAACAGCCCAGGAGCCTTACCGCGGAAAAGAGAAGTTTTTTTTTTCTTTCCTGTGGGCATTACGGCCGAATCCTTGCGCGGTCTCAAAATAACGTCATTTACTTTTTGACTTTTTTATTATTTGTTAGTCAATCATTACATATTCTGTAAAAATTTCAACTGGCTATCTATTACGGTTCGAAAGATACAGCCGTTAATAGGTAGGACAGACAAACCGACGGACGGACAGCGTAGGCTCAGTAACCCGGGCCCCGTTTTTACTCTTTGTGTACCGAACCCTAAAAACTTTTTTTTTTTTATTACTTTTCACGTGTAATCTTTTTTCGTATTCTCTAAGCTAAAATGTTCATGTGGTACTCATACCATGATGGTAGATAAAAAAACGTTGTCGGCCATCTTGGGGAGGCCGCCATTTTAAAAGTGTAACGTAATTTTATTTTTTATATTCTTCATTTGATACCCATATCATGGGGGTGCATCAAAAATACCTGGTCCACCATCTTTGGGAGTACGCCATATTGAATTTAGAATGACGTCATTAGCTAACCATGCATTGTCATCCAGACTAAACGTGTGTGCAATATTTCATCTCAATCGGTTGGGAAATAACTGTTTCAAAATTCAGTAGCAACATATGACCCTAACTAACAAGACAAATTTGCTATAGCGGTGCTCACCAAAATGTCCATAGAAGAGCGCCGGCTTCTGCGCCAGCACTCGCTGGCAGACCAGCACGAACAGCGCCTGCTGCAGGTCCGGCTGGTCGCCGCCTCGGGCTGCGGCCAGGATGATGTGCTGGAGCACCCTGGAACCAACAGGTCGGGGTCACAATAACATATTTAAAACATGCGCAGAGACGTTGGGTCTCTCTGTATCTTTTATCGCATTTACAACGGGGAGTGTTCTGAAGAACTGTTCGATCTGATGCCGGCGTCTCGGTGTTACCATCGCACTAGCCGCCACCGCCTGAAGGCTCATCCACACATCATAAATCGGGTATTAATCATCGTCATCAGCCAGAAGACGTCCACTCCTGAACATAGGCCTCCCCCTTTAACCTCCACACTGAACGACAGCCTGCCACCTGCATCCACTGGATGCCCGCGACTCTCACGATGTCGTCGGTACATCTAGTGGGAGGCCTACCTACGCTGCGTCTTCCGGTTCGTGGTCTCCACTCAAGAACCTTTCTTCCCCATCGGTTATCGGTTCTTCGAGTGATGTGGCCTGCGCATTGCCACTTCAACTTGCAAATTTTAAATTATAGTAATCGCCTGAAGTAATAATTAGTAGTAATTGACTTTATTATTTCAGTTTGTAGTGTGCATACTACTTACGTTTTTTTTTTTGTTAAAATTTTCATGACCGTGGGTTCAATGTCCTTTAGTCGTAATATTAAACAGTTTAAATAGTATTAATAGCGTCAAACAAGTCATAGTCACAGTCAAGATAAGTAAGTCACGGTCAAGTCAAACTCATGCCCCTGTAAAGTGGTGGAGACTTTACAAGAGGCTCCTATGGAGTTTTGGAAACAACACGAAAAGACACGTTTCACCTCGTTATATCACTTGCCTACACTCGAGCACGTTTACGAGCACTTAATGAATAATAATTCACCATTTAGTACACATTAACACTCGAAAATACACAAGTTTAGGAAAATAATCCAACGAGCCGACATGTTTTTTCCACGTTGGCGCCAAAACTCACAAATTGTATAATCTAGTATGACATGTGTGAGCAGTCTCACGGCGGAGGACGACGCACATAATACCTGACTAACTCCTTTATCTACTTACTAACCATTCGTTGGAATGATCTCATTCGCGGCTCATTTAAACAAAAACAACAAATATGTCCATGTATTGATTAAAATACCTACCTACAATATGGTGCATGATATGCCCTATTAAAAGCATGTAGTGGTTATGTTAGGTGTTGTTGTTGATTTAATATGCCTCGATTCACAAATTCACTGCATTTTGACCGCAAATTAGACATACGAAGGAGATATGCCTTAGTGGAATAGGCTCGAGTCGTAATGTTTCGTTTATCTATACTAATATTATAAAGAGGAAACATTTGATTGTTTGTTTGTGTGTTTATTTGCATTGAATAGGCTCCTAAACTTCTGAACCGATTTGAAAAATTCTTTCACTGTTGGGAAGCTACACTATCCCCGGGTAACATAGGCTATATTATATTTTCAAAAAAAATAGGGATCCTTACTAAAACTCCAATATTGTAACCCAAGGTGTAAATAATAAGATTTACAATTTTAACTTTGCGTGTTTGTCAGTTCTAAGGCAGGACAACGTCTGTCAGGTCAGCTAGTTACAAATAACAGGCTTAGCGAAGAATATAACTAAATACATTACACATACTGAAACAAACCGGCCAAGTGCGAGTCGGGCTCGCGCACTATGGGTTCCGTATCACCACAGAATTAAAGACATCTTAGCTTAGTAATAGGGTCCCGTTTTTACCCTTTGGGTACGGAACCCTAAAAAGGAAAGGTTGCCTAGAAGAGATCGCTTTTATTGATAAGGCCGCCAGTTGTTACACTAGTTTTGAGGAGTTTTTTGTCCTCTGTATCTAATAGTATGAACAACAAAGAGTTAATCAATCAATTAAAAAAAACTGTCGACTTAGAATAACTACTCAGAGAAGGTAGGTTTCCAAACAACGCCTTCTCAAAACGTAAGCTACAAATTCGCTTTGTAGCTTACGTTTCGATTGGTATTTTAAACGATTTAAGCAAGAAAATTAATGGATTACATGTGGAATGTCACACCATAACTCTTATGCTGCTTTTCTGATTTGTTGTGGTACGATTTCACCGCGCAAATTGTCATAGTAAAAAAAATTTTTTTGAAGCCATATATGACACCATTTGAATGGCTCAAATTTTGCGAATGTACTTGGTTTCTTTGTGTAGTTATTCTAAGACTGTCGATTTGATAACCTCCTCCAGTTCGTCGGTTAGAAAGAGTTACCCGTAAGCAGTTGTCAGTTCCATTTTGGCCACATTGAAGCACAAGTTTTTCGTCTGGACTGCCTTCAGTTGGCCGACGAGCTCGTCGAACAGCTGCTTGCAGGTCTTCCTGTTCATCTGGCAGCAATCCTTCTTTGAATACTCGTTGGCGATGTCTTTCTGCATGTCCTTGAAGTTCTTCATGGTCATCGAGGATATGGAGTTGGTTCTGGTCAACGACGACACGGAGTTGACCCTTCAAATAAACAATAATAAATCTATATATAAAAGAAAGAAGTGTTAGTTACACTATTTATAACTTAAGAACGGCTGAACCGGTGAAGAACCAGGAGACGGACATAGGCTACTATTCATCAGCATCATCACCATTTTTCATCACTACGCGGGTGAAACCGCGGGGCGCAGCTAGTAAATAAATAAATATTCGGGACATTTTTGCACACACGGTCATCTGATCCCAAACTGAGCAAAGCTTGTGATATGGCTGCCAGAGACTGATATACATACATATATAGTTTTAAATACATACTTAAATAGATATTAACACCCAGATATAGAACAAACACAAATGTTCATCACATAAATGTTTGTCCTAGGTGGGAATCGAACCCACGCCCCCAAGCTCAGAAGGTAGGTTCACTACCAACGGGCTATCTGAAACACAGGTTTTGTATGTTGAATTTGGGGGTTGAGCTGTGGTGGCCGATTAGTAGGATGTGCGTTTTACAATCTGACGGCACCCGGTTCGATCCCCGGCCCTGCATCATTTATTTAGTACCTAAATTATGTGCAGTTTCGATGCCATCGCTCAACAACGGAGCCTTATTAGTACACGGTGAACGTACTGTGGTCCCAAGCCGCCTGCCAAGCGTGGGGATTACCCTTGCAACACCCTTTACCTGGCAACACCCTTTTCTAAGAGGGAGGCCTTTGTCCAGCAGTGGACGTTTAATGGCTGCTGATGTCCTCAACAACGGTGAAGGAAAACGTTGTTAGGTCATTGTATAATTGGATGTAACCAATGTCGTCTTCAGGGCGCTTGATATTTTCGGTTTTTCCGACCCGCCCGCCCGGCTTTGCACAGGTGTAATTTATGTGCGAAGCCGGGGCGGGTCGCTAGTTATATGTATAAAACTTCCGCGAAAATGTATCTAACTGATGGTGAAAACCGCATCAAAATCCGTTGCGTGGTTTAGAAGATAGCGGCCATACAGACAGACAGACGCGGAGAGAAAAGAAGAAGCGAGAAGCAGTTGCTGCTTTTTCAGAATCCATGATAATCACTTCATCAAAACTCGCGTGAGGATTCATCACCGTGAGTGTAAGCCGGTGTTATAATAATGTATCCATGATGATGTGTAGTTTAGGCAAGAGTGCAACACTGAGCCATGTTCCGCAGATGCCAAAGCCTCACTAAGTTGCTGCGACTGGCGTGCTGTGTGCGGAGTGTAGCGTTCAGTCGCCGCTTCGAGCGTCCAAAAAGCGACTTGATCGCTGCGACTGGTAGACCTAAGTGTGCGGATCGAGGCGTTCGGTTGCGGCATCAAGCTTCCGAAAGAGACTGAATCGCTGATGCTAAAAGTCGCTAGTCTGCCTCGGAGGAAGGGCTCTGAAATGCTTCCAAAAACGTCACAAAAATAATAGTTACCTTTGTCTGTTTTGCTCATCATTCTCAGACACAGGAGACTGCTCTTCGAACTGTGACAAATCTTGATACCTCTCGTAGTCGCTGTGGTAGACTGGAGAGGAGCGCTCGGGAGAGCGGCTGTTCTCCCACGTGGCGCACGTCGGGGGGTAGAAGGAGGCCTGGGACTCGGACATCGGGCTCGGCACCGTCTCCGAGCGAGGTGGCGTCGGAAATATTGAACTCGTTTTGTTATAACCCGGGACACTTTCGAAGCTTAAAAGAGAATTATTCAAGTCCATGGTATCCTCGTAGTTGGGCATGTTTTGATACTCGGTAAACTCTTCAATAGCATTGGGTATTGAGACCTGATTGGGCACAACATCGATGCGTAAGCTCTGCTCTTCAACAAACTCCTTGAACTCTTCGAGAAAGTCCTCGGGTTTTTCTTTTTGGAGGAAGTCTTTTAGGATGTCTTCTGTTTTCTGAGAGTCTTCGTCGATGAGTTCTAGCACGTCTTGCCAGTATTCCGACTGGTTGCTGGTGGTTTGTGCGAGTGTTTCGCACTGTTTGAGGGCCTGGTCCACTTCGTTGTAGTTATCTGAAGGCGCCGCGACGAACACTTGGCCGCCGCACAAAGCTTGCTTATTGACTTGGTGGTTCACCTGGAAGATAAGAAAGAGATGTGAGTAAAGGTCGAAACGAGAGGGAAAGAATTACCCCCATATTAATACATAATGAAAAAAAAAAACAAAAAAACAATTGAATGAAATAAATAAATAAATTAATTAATACCCGAGGACCTAAACGTTTTACTTTTCTGTGAGGAAGACACCACAACGATACCACTTTACCACTCCCTATCCTCACTCAAGTCATGTTTTAGCATTTTTAGTTGTTTAAATAGGGTAACCTTAAGGTTCTTTTATTGAACCTCAATTTGATTCTTTGTTCGAACCTCGGCTTGAGCCGTCACCGGAGTGCGAACCTCGGCTTGGGCCGTCACCGGAGTGCGAACCTCGGCTTGAGCCGTCACCGGAGTGCGAACCTCGGCTTGAGCCGTCACCGGAGTGCGAACCTCGGCTTGAGCCGTCACCGGAGTGCGAACCTCGGCTTGAGCCGTCGCTAGAGTGCGAACCTCGGCTTGAGCCGTCGCTAGAGTGCGAACCTCGGCTTGAGCCGTCACCGGAGTGCGAACCTCGGCTTGAGCCGTCACCGGAGTGCGAACCTCGGCTTGAGCCGTCACCGGAGTGCGAACCTCGGCTTGAGCCGTCACCGGAGTGCGAACCTCGGCTTGAGCCGTCACCGGAGTGCGAACCTCGGCTTGGGCCGTCACCGGAGTGCGAACCTCGGCTTGGGCCGTCACCGGAGTGCGAACCTCGGCTTGGGCCGTCACCGGAGTGCGAACCTCGGCTTGAGCCGTCACCGGAGTGCGAACCTCGGCTTGAGCCGTCACCGGAGTGCGAACCTCGGCTTGAGCCGTCACCGGAGTGCGAACCTCGGCTTGAGCCGTCACCGGAGTGCGAACCTCGGCTTGAGCCGTCACCGGAGTGCGAACCTCGGCTTGAGCCGTCACCGGAGTGCGAACCTCGGCTTGAGCCGTCACCGGAGTGCGAACCTCGGCTTGGGCCGTCACCGGAGTGCGAACCTCGGCTTGAGCCGTCACCGGAGTGCGAACCTCGGCTTGAGCCGTCGCTAGAGTGCGAACCTCGGCTTGAGCCGTCACCGGAGTGCGAACCTCGGCTTGAGCCGTCACCGGAGTGCGAACCTCGGCTTGAGCCGTCGCTAGAGTGCGAACCTCGGCTTGAGCCGTCACCGGAGTGCGAACCTCGGCTTGGGCCGTCACCGGAGTGCGAACCTCGGCTTGAGCCGTCACCGGAGTGCGAACCTCGGCTTGGGCCGTCACCGGAGTGCGAACCTCGGCTTGAGCCGTCACCGGAGTGCGAACCTCGGCTTGAGCCGTCACCGGAGTGCGAACCTCGGCTTGAGCCGTCACCGGAGTGCGAACCTCGGCTTGAGCCGTCGCTAGAGTGCGAACCTCGGCTTGAGCCGTCGCTAGAGTGCGAACCTCGGCTTGAGCCGTCACCGGAGTGCGAACCTCGGCTTGAGCCGTCACCGGAGTGCGAACCTCGGCTTGAGCCGTCGCTAGAGTGCGAACCTCGGCTTGAGCCGTCACCGGAGTGCGAACCTCGGCTTGAGCCGTCACCGGAGTGCGAACCTCGGCTTGAGCCGTCACCGGAGTGCGAACCTCGGCTTGAGCCGTCTCTTGAGTGCGAACCTCGGCTTGAGCCGTCGCTAGAGTGCGAACCTCGGCTTGAGCCGTCACCGGAGTGCGAACCTCGGCTTGAGCCGTCACCGGAGTGCGAACCTCGGCTTGAGCCGTCACCGGAGTGCGAACCTCGGCTTGAGCCGTCGCTAGAGTGCGAACCTCGGCTTGAGCCGTCGCTAGAGTGCGAACCTCGGCTTGAGCCGTCACCGGAGTGCGAACCTCGGCTTGAGCCGTCACCGGAGTGCGAACCTCGGCTTGAGCCGTCACCGGAGTGCGAACCTCGGCTTGAGCCGTCGCTAGAGTGCGAACCTCGGCTTGAGCCGTCGCTAGAGTGCGAACCTCGGCTTGAGCCGTCACCGGAGTGCGAACCTCGGCTTGAGCCGTCACCGGAGTGCGAACCTCGGCTTGAGCCGTCACCGGAGTGCGAACCTCGGCTTGAGCCGTCGCTAGAGTGCGAACCTCGGCTTGAGCCGTCACCGGAGTGCGAACCTCGGCTTGAGCCGTCACCGGAGTGCGAACCTCGGCTTGAGCCGTCGCTAGAGTGCGAACCTCGGCTTGAGCCGTCACCGGAGTGCGAACCTCGGCTTGAGCCGTCACCGGAGTGCGAACCTCGGCTTGAGCCGTCACGGGAGTGCGAACCTCGGCTTGAGCCGTCGCTAGAGTGCGAACCTCGGCTTGAGCCGTCGCTAGAGTGCGAACCTCGGCTTGAGCCGTCACCGGAGTGCGAACCTCGGCTTGAGCCGTCACCGGAGTGCGAACCTCGGCTTGAGCCGTCACCGGAGTGCGAACCTCGGCTTGAGCCGTCACCGGAGTGCGAACCTCGGCTTGAGCCGTCACCGGAGTGCGAACCTCGGCTTGAGCCGTCACCGGAGTGCGAACCTCGGCTTGAGCCGTCGCTAGAGTGCGAACCTCGGCTTGAGCCGTCACCGGAGTGCGAACCTCGGCTTGAGCCGTCACCGGAGTGCGAACCTCGGCTTGAGCCGTCGCTAGAGTGCGAACCTCGGCTTGAGCCGTCGCTAGAGTGCGAACCTCGGCTTGAGCCGTCACCGGAGTGCGAACCTCGGCTTGAGCCGTCACCGGAGTGCGAACCTCGGCTTGAGCCGTCACCGGAGTGCGAACCTCGGCTTGAGCCGTCACCGGAGTGCGAATGAATTTAAGACTTTTTTGGACACCTACTTCAGAGTATTTCTATTTTCCTTGCTAGGGCAAGGCATGAGTAATTGAATTACGAACAGATTATAATAATAATATTATGTAAACGTTTTACACATACCTATCTAATATGAACAAGTCACCTCGGAAACTTCCATACAGAAGTACGCAAGTTTCCTGTTCGCCGTACGTCGGCCACAGAGCTGATAGTACCAGTACATGGCCACGTTGGTGGTAACACTCGGTCATCATCATCGTCAGCCTTTAGTCATCTGGACAGGTTGGTTGGTGACAACAAACTATTCGCCAAAAATTGCAAAGCCTCGAGCACTGGCGTCAAGTTACTTGTCTGTTTTATTGCCCCCGGTGGTCCAGTTGGTAGTGACCACAGAAGGCAGGTACCTTCTGCTGTTGGGGGCGTGGGTTCGATTCCCACCTAGGACAAACAGGCCTTTATAGGAATAAACATTCGGCGAATAGGTCTTTATTTTAATGGTAACCCGTTTTACAAATAGGCCCAATGTCGACCAAACCAAACATTCATGTGATGAACATTTGTGTTTGTTCTATATCTGGTTGTTAATATCTATTTAATTATGTATTTAAAACTATATATGTATGTATATCAGTCTCTGGCAGCCATATCACAAGCTTTGCTTAGTTTGGGGTCAGATGACCGTGTGTGCAACAATGTCCCGAATATTTAATATTTTATTTATTACCGCCACTAGTCCTGCGGATTGGCAGCCGCACTAACCCTACCTTGTGGACCGCTCCAACTGTGAGTCCACATTTCACCACCTTTAGTCAAGACAGGTAGAAGACGTTTTAAAACTTCATGTCATCGAGAGCTGGTATTAAAACAAAGAATTTAGTCACTGAATCCTACATCTATCTATATATATAAAAATCAATTGCTGTTCGTTAGTCTCGCTAAAACTCGAGAACGGCTGGGCCGATTTAGCTGATTTTGGTCTTGAATTATTCGTGGAGGTCTAGGGAAGGTTTAAGCGGTGAGTAAACGGCTGGACCGATTTAGATGAAATTTTGTGTTTTGGAGTGGGTCGCGGTAGCGAGGCCGAAGGCCGAGCTCTACGCGTACGAAGTCGCGGGCAACAGCTAGTTGTGAATATGTTTTTCCTCGGCCCTAATAAAATAACGTAGCTCTTTATATTCATGTAGCGTGCTTGTCAAGCCGCGACCTGACAAAACTTAGCTTGACAATCAGCTCGCTACACGTCCCACCTGGCTTCACTCGAAGGCCTAAACACAAGTATAAAGTTAAGAGAAAGTTGTGAAGTGGGGTAAATGAGAAAGGGAGAGAAAAAAAAAATTGACTCTTTACCGTCTTACCACAAAAGATTTAAGCAAGCTTTAGACAAGTGTTTAGCATATTTTTCGCAGTGAAACAATTGCTAAACACATGTTTAAAGCGTTCTTAAATCTTTTGTGGTAAGACGGATAGTGTTTAAGTTTAATTTAAGTCTGTGTGTTTAAGTGTGTAATATTACGCCTAATAGAAATTTAAATAATGAGCAAATAAAGGCATGGACGATTTTGTCCATGGTGGAAAAAAAAAACACGTTGAAATTTTATCGTCATCATTATCAGAATCAAAGGTTGCCTGGAAGAAATCGCTTTAGGCAATAAGGCCGCCCATTATACTGCCGTTTATTTGTTTTTTATGTTAGTTTAAGTTTCATTTGTATTTTCGGTGTGTAATAAAGTTGTATTGTATTCAAAATCAAAATCAAAAATTATTTATTCAAGAAATGTACATTATAAATTGTTACTGGCTCTAACTGCCAAACTGGGTGTTGGAAACCCGTGTCTTGGTAGTTAGTTCCTTCCATTAGTCATATGCTGAGGTCGTGTACATTTGTAAAATGTAAAATGTAACGAACATTACATTACATTAACATTAACATTTACTTCTATTTAACAACCTAAACTATGCATCTATAAATCACTCTTACTTAATTATTTAAATGCCCTCAAGTTAATTAAACAATTATTGACTTTTCCTTTCTTTTACTTTTCTCCCTTTCCCTTCTTTTCTGTGCCAAGTGTATGTATTTTAGACAGTTTGTATCATTGAATTATGAATTCTGTATATATATATGTTTTTTTTTTTTTTTTTTTCTTTTTTTTTTCTTTACTTTGAATATGAATTAACAAAAAAAAAAAAAAAAAATTGGCAGACATTAACACTACAAAAAAGAAAATAAGAAAAGCAAAATATAAATACATTATCATTATATAAAAATGTCATCAAAAATACATAAAATGGGCACTTACATAATTTATTATCTATAACAGATTTCAAAGTAAGATTTTAATAAAAAATAAAATAAAAAGTAGTTTACAATACGCTATTGCTAACATAAATTAATAGTCATAATAGAATTAACGCAGATCACACAATACGTACAAAATAAAGTTATCATAATAATGTCTATTACACACATACAATTCGAATATAACAATACAGTTTTACAAAAGGTGAGTGACTATTCCAAGATTTTAAATAGGTTTTCGGTTTCATCGTAATTTAGGTTTTTGAGCCATGTGATTAATGTTTTTTTGCAGTCTATCAAGTGAAGAGGATATATACATATAGATTCGCTAATAACATTATACAAACGTGCGCTGACAGATTCAAAGTGACGGCAAGCCAGAGCAGTTCTTTGCCTGTCAATAACACAAACTCGATCTTGTCTTCTTTTGTTTTTATGTGAATTAAAATCGATAGCCAGAGTTTTGTGTTTACGTAAAACAACTTGCAGAACAAAAAGTTGCCGTACTGTAAGTACAGAACATTCTCTGTACAGCTCAATGGTAGGGTACCTAAACGGCTTGCCAAACATGATCTTTAGAACAGCCCTTTGTGCTACTTCTAAGTGTTTCATGTTGGTGGTATAAGTACCACCCCACACTGAAATGCAGTATGAGATAACCGATTGCCCTAAAGCACAATACACCTGTTTCAGCACTTCAGTAGAGGCAACTGATCTCAATCTTTTGAATACAAATAACAGCTTCCTCACGCGAGGTATTAGTGCCTTTATGTGTCCATTCCAGTTAAGTGTTCTATCAACCATGACCCCTAGGTACTTAAATTCTGAACTACGTGTTATCTGGAGACACGAGCAGGTTGATGTAAAACTGGGATCGCAAGTGTGAGCCTTGATGTTAAAGGAGTCTGGTGGCTGCGATCCAGTGTTTCCGGAGAAAGCAATATACCTTGTCTTGTCGACATTTAGGGTTAGGATATTTATGGTCAGCCATGTTGTTACGGTCCTAAGAGCATTTTCAGCATGGTAGCGAGTGATGCTCCAGCTACTGCCATGCACTAAAAGGGCTGTGTCGTCGGCATAGGTAAAAACTTTGCAATTTGGTAGAGAGAGTTTGCATAATTCGTTTATGTACCCTGTGAACAAGGGAGGACCCAATACACTACCCTGTGGTACCCCATATGATATGTTCTTATCTGAACTAATATTATTTCCTATTTTGACACATTGCTTCCTGTCAGTGAGATAACTTCTAAATAGGTCCAGAGCCACGCCGCGAATTCCCATGCTCTCCATCTTTTGTAGCAAAAGGGGAATTGAAACAGTGTCAAAAGCCTTAGAAAGATCGAGGAAAATGCACATAGCCTTGTTTTTCAGTTCAATGTGACGTACTACGGTATTTGTGAAGTCAAGGACTGCATCCTCCGTGGATTTCCCTTTTCTAAAGCCATATTGGTTGTTGGCAAGGACTTTATTACTCTCGAGAAAGCTTGTTAGTCTCACGTTCATAACTTTCTCCAGGAGTTTAGATAATATGGTAAGAACTGAAATAGGTCTATAGTTATTGACACTGTTCTTGCTTCCGCTCTTAAAGATGGGGTGTACTAGAGCTTTTTTAAAGGCATTAGGAAACACACCTGTGGAGAGACATAAGTTAAAGACATACGTTATGGGAGGAATTAAGCTATTGCGCGCAAATTTTATTACTTTGGTTGGGATATTGTCCCATCCAGTAGCACAATCATTACGTAGACCAATAATAAGCGTTTCAATTTCTTTAAAATCAGTCGGCATTAAAGCCATAGAGTTAGAGAGACATTGCGAACTGTGCCCAGTTTGCAATGTGTCTGAAGAAATTGGTAGAGAATTTGTTATTTTTTCAGCTAAATTCCTACCCACATTAACGAAAAAATCATTCACTTGATCTACAGACGACACTGGGTCATCAGCTAAACTTAGCAGCTCAACAGGACCCGAAGCATTCGTATCCAGACCGGCTATATTTTTAATAGCTTTCCAAATTGCTTTCGGATTACCCTTGGCCCTGTCCAGCTGTTCCCTATCAAAGTGTCGTCTGAGTTTCCTAATGAGGTTTGTGCAGTAATTTCGATACCGAGTGTATGTAACATGAAGAACTAAATTGTCAGGATTCTGCTTCACTTTTTTATGCATTTTATCTCGTAGTCTTAAGCACCGCAGTACACCAGGTGTGATCCAGGGCTTTAATGTTCTATTTTTTCGTGAAATTTTGACGACTTTGGTATGGTTTTGGATGGAGATAGAAATAATTTTCATGAGTGTATCAGCAGCATTGTTGGCATCATTACATGCAAAAACAGATTCAAAATTAGTTTTGGACAGATCTTGAGTTACGGCATGAAAGTCTATGCGTGATTTTTCTTTTTGACATCTTTGTGTATTGATTGACGAATTTTCTAAGCAAAGGATAAGAGGCGAGTGATCGGTAACTAAGGAGTCGAGGATCAAAGCTGTCGCATTATTAGAGTTATTAGTGGTTTTAAGAAAAATATGGTCAATACAGCTTTTATCTCTGGTCGGATGCACGTGAGTAGAGAAAAGCCCGTGAGACGCTGTTGTGAATAAATATTCCTCAGCTGCATTTTCATCACCTGTTTCTGGATTTATATTTATATTTACGTCTCCCACTACAACTATGGTCCTGTAAGAGGACAAAGACACAAACGTATCGTTCAGGTAGTTTACAAAGTTCTTGGTGTTTTTAAAAGCTGGAGGTCTGTAGACAGCTATGATAGCCATATCCGTGCCACACGTTAAAATCACACAGCTACAGTCCACTGCTTTACTCTCTACAATAGTGTGCTTAATGCTTGACTTTATGTAAACTACAACACCGTCGTTTTGGTTACAAAATGTAGACTTATAGCTCGTGTAGTTATTTATTTTAGGTAGATTAATAACTTTACTCAACCATGATTCGGTCAATACTATAATGTCACAGAAAACCCCCATTCTTGCAAATAGAGTCATCATAATGTCAAAATTATGATTGATGCTGCGTATGTTTGTGTGAAAAACTGTAAACGATTTATTAATATATAGGTTACAGTCTTCAGGTGAACAAATAAAGCACCTAGCTACACCTAGCGTTTCCAACTCAGTATTTATATGATTTATGTCATCCATTACTATGTGAGTAAAAAAAAAATGGCACTGTCTTGTGACCTTATCAAAGCCGTAATAACCAAAATGTCGTTGTAATAATACGTCAGGTTTGGCATTTCAAATCGACGTGTGGCTGCAGTAGTTTTGACTGTAGAGAATATACGTAGCGTGTTCAGCATCAAAAACAGAAGACTTTGGCAGCCTGGAAATAATATCATGAGCGATCCCTGCACGCATATGTGTGAGCTGTCTCTCACGAAATCATAATAAATAGATATATAACAAGTAAGGGCTAAGATCTTAATTAGGAAGTCAGAGCTATAAATTAACAATACTAAAACATATAAGAATGGCATGCAGCAACAGTACACAGCAACGTTCTTGCACAGTCATTGAGCATCGCTTAATTCTTTCAGTTCAGTTTCATTGTTTACACGTATATGAGACGCTCCATCACTTTTTCTGACGTATATTTTTCCATGGGCACTCCAGCAATATTTATAATTGTTGGATTTTGCGAATTCGCGAGCCAGATAGAAGAGTTTTCGCATTTTTGCAGTTAAATTTTCAGATATGAAAACGGGTTTCTCAGGTCCTTCAATTCTCAGATTGCTAGTGTTCAGTTTGTTGTTTTTGTAGGTCTTGTTGTAAGCCTTTAAGGCAAGAAGGAATTTCTCCTTACATACAACGGTGCTGAAGTCAACAATGATTGGTTTGTTAGTCGTTTTGGAATTTATGCGGAAAATATCTTTGAAGTCAGTTGCTTTTATAGAAGAATTTATCACATTACTCACCCGAAGAACAATGTCTGAAAGATCTTCTTTGGATTCGGTTTTTAATTGCGGTATATTTCTGATTTCTACGCTACTAGAACGTTGATATTTTTCTATGTTTTCTAATTTTTCTTCAAGTATTTGGATGGCAGTTAAATTGTTTTTCCGATCGAGCTCAAGAGCACCGATTTTTTCCATGACCGTCTCATACTGTTTAGACATAAAGTCCATAGCAGAGCGCACTGCAGTAATCTGTTGCGTAAGTTCCCGGACATTGCTTTCTAGAGACGTAAAACTCAACTCTTGTCGCGTTTTAAAGTCATCAAACATCGTTCTCATGTCCGTCATAAAAGAGCTCATCTCGTCATTTCTCTTTCTCTTGGGCCTTGGCTTTGTAGCGTTCTCAGTTTCAGAAGCATATACCTTCTGACTAGGCTCGGAGTCGGACGTGTTATGGGTTCTGATTTGCGATAACGCGTGTGATGGCGGTGGAGTTCTCTTTAGTGGCATTTTGTACCAGGCAGGCAGTGCGTGGGAAGCGGTGTCAGCAGTAAGGTAACAAGATCCAATGTTGACAACTATATGCGGATATATCTGCGCGTAAATACTAGGAGTGCAGCGATCACCAGTAGTAACGCATAGCCGTTCTTGTACCTCCCACACAGCTCTCGTGGATGACGTAGGTTTCAAAACACAGTTGGTTAAGTGCGCCCCACTCGTAGTACGTTTGTATCAGGCTAGGAGTCCGTAGGAAGAGGTATCAACAAATTTTTAGCACCCAGGTAACCTACCAATTACTGTGCCAAGTGCAGGAATTTCGGGCCTTAATTACTAGGAGTGCAGAAGTCACTTACAGTATCTCACTCACACAGCGTGCACGTACACGCAGCTGCGGTGCTCTGAGATAAGCGCAACAGGTGGGCAGAGAGCTTAAATTCTGTCGTAGGCAAGCAATTTGTGAAGGAAGGATGTTTGTTTTGATCCGCAAGTACCAGGAGCACAGCGGTCACAGAGTAGTGCAGCGTTCACGTACCACACACACACAGCGCGCACACGCATGCAGCAAACTTGAGTCCGCCTCCTTGATGACGCGGAGAGCTAAGCGCAACAAGTGGGCGGTGCGTTTTCTTGTCGTCAGTTGTAGATTACTCACTCAAATGCGTCGCGGTGACCAGCAATGTTGAACTACTCACAGTTTATGCACTCCTATTTTTTTATACTCTGATTTTTGTGATAAAAATTGATTTTAAAATGTAATTAAAAATAAATAAGGTTTCTTCCCAAAATACGTCTGTACACCTCAGAGGTCCGGGGGGAAGGGGGAAGGGTATTGTATTGTATCAGCCTATCATGTTCCCACTGCTGGGACACAGGCCTTCTCTCAGAGAGGATGGGCCCACCATGCTGGCCCAGTGCATGTTGGTGAATACCATGTCTTTGTACTTTTGAGGTTTTCGGACATACCGGTTTCCTCACGATATTTTCTTTCATCGTTTTTGAGCGATAGCATCGAAACTGCACATAATGTATATAAAAGTGATTGGTGCAGAGCCGAGTTTCGAACCGGGTGCCGTCAGGTTGTGAAGCGCACATGCCAGTATAGAATAAAAATAAAATAGAAACGATCTGATAATCATCAAACGCCTGAATAGAATTTCTTGAATCATATAATACTATAGATCAAGTCACCGTTCAAACAAAACATAAGCTCTCCGTCACGGGACGTCCGGCAGATGTGAAACATGACGTCATAACAGGCGTCAAGTTGTTTGCCGTCACGGCATAAGAGTCGGTTTTACTGCGAAGGCGCGCCAATGGAAGTTAATATATATAAAAAAGTTTCAGTAGTGTCTGTGTGGCAGCTACGATGCCACAGACACACACATTATACTTATAACATCAAATGGTTGCCTGGAAGAGATCGCTTTTAGCGATAAGGCTGTCACTTGCGGCACTAGCTCGTAAGTGTTTTCTATCTGTTTGTATAAATTATATTTCTGGCGTACTCATAGAGTCCTCAAAGGTAGGCAACGCACTGACAATGCCCCGGGTATTGTAGGTGTCTATAGGCCACTTACCATCAGGTGGCCCGTAGCTTGTTTGCCAATTACTCTATAAAATAAAAACAATACTTTCTATCTATCTAACATCCCTCTTTTTGCATCGGGGGTTTGAAAGTTACCAGCACTGACATACAGACGCATACATGTAAATAATCATTAGCATAGCTATAAAAGTAGTATTTGTGTGCGCGGAATACCAATGTTCTTCCACGTCGTGTAAACGCCGGGTCTTTATATATTCTATGCGGATACCTGTTTGTTTGTTGGCACTGCGGAGGTGATCCATCACCGTCACATTGTCCATAGAGATATTACACTACACGCGTCTGCCGGGTTCACCCGAGTGGACAGTTACAGCGGGTACTGGGCTCCGGGGGGAAGTCCAATCATCGTGAGCCAGAAGACGTCCACTGCTGAACATATGCCTCCCTCTTTAACCTCCACACTGAACGACAGCCTGCCATCTGCATCCACTGGATGCCCGCGACTCTCACAATGTCGTCGGTCCTTCTAGTGGGAAGCCAACCTACGCTGCGTCTTCCGGTTCGTGGTCTCCACTCAAGAACCTTTCTTCCCCATCGGTTATCGGTTCTTCGAGCGATGTGGCCTGCCCATTGCCACTTCAACTTGCAAATGTTAACAGCTATGTCGGTGACTCTGGTTCTTTGGCGAATATGCAAATATATAATGGTAACAGATGGCCGTTGGGGCCGAAAGGTTTTCGAACGGTTACAGACCGGTAAGCGCAGCGTAGGACGTCCACCCACAAGATGGACAGACGATCTAAAAGAGACCGCAGGGAAACGCTGGATGCAGGCCGCTTCCAACCGGCCCTTTTGGAGATCGATGGAGGAGGGGAGAGCTATGCCGGCCGGCCGGCAGTGGAAGTCCTATGGCTGAAATGATGATGATGGAAATAGTTTAAACCCTGGGTTAGCACATGGACTACCTTTTATTCCGGAAAACTGCGTGAAAGGACAAACATACTGACGCATTTACATTGTCATGGATAATCCTTGACTTTAGGAACTTACTGGTGTCTCTTGGATTCCCCGCTTCAAGGAAGTCGGGTTCCCAACATCCTTACGAACCACGCGACGAACACTCGCGATTCTGACCGAGATTGTCTTTCATGGTAAAACCCATAGAAAAAAAAAACCTGTTTTCTGTGGTAATACTGCGGAAATGCGGAATCATATTTAGAGGTCCCGTATACAAACATGCCATAAGGCCCCTGTAGGTAGTTAGCGCTCGCACGTCCTGAATAGGCATCATCATCATCAGCCTTTTTAACAGTCCACTGCTGGACTTTCAGCCTACCCCCGAAAGGGTGATTTGGGCCATATCCACCACGCTGGCCCAGTGCGGGCTGGTGGATTCACATACGCCATTGAATTTCTTCTAAATATGCATGATGACTAATATTTTTTTATTACCTCATAAAAAAGCTGATCATAAATTGAGCACATCAACGAAAACAAAATTAAAATTAGTTCAAAAATAAATAAGATATAAGCATTTTAATTTCATACTAGACAGAGAGTGCACTATACTGAGTTATGACGTCACGCCTCAGGCGCGCCATACAAATGCTATACTAGTGCTACTCCCTTTGCGAGAAAGGGACAGAGTATCTATACCATCTAAAACTTAACACGCTCATATCTCAGAGATTTATCGGGCAATTTTATTTATTTTTAACCGACTTCAGGAGGAGGTTATCAATTCGACTGTATGTTTTTTTTTTGTATTTATGTTACGCAATTACTCCGCCAATTTAGAATTGTTTTGATGATTATTTTTTTGGTTGGTAGGTCATATCTCATAGGTGGCCCCATATAAATTTTATAGACATTGATTCTGCGCTTTTTAAAAAATCTACACAACCATGACAACGAGCAACGAATCCAATGTACATTGTACATACTACAGTGCCACCAACTTAGCTGTTAAGGTGGGCAAAATTGGAACTACAGTTATTTCTTGGTGAATTTCATACTTTGTTCTCCACTAGCGACGCTGTCAACTAAACAGCAAACATAACTGAACAGAAAGAACAGAACAGAACAGAACTTCATAACACAAAAAAACAAAGAAGTGTCTCCATGGCGACCGGGCTCTGTTGTTTTACGTTAAATTTTTCATGACCATGGATACAAAGTATTTCAGTTGTATATAATATGTATAATTTCCTTGTGTAAATAAAATTACCACGATAGTGGCGAATAAGTCGTAATATTAAACAATTTTATATAGTTATATGATTATTTACGGGATATTTACCGTGGTAAGGTTGTGAACAACCGTGATAGTTTAAAACAGTGTTTTAATTTTATATAGTTCAATAACTTAAATATTTTCTACTTTTTAATTTCAGTTTGTAAATGTAAGTAGTCATGAAGTAGGTATTATTTTTTTACAAAAAATTATTTGATTTATTAGTTATTCAGTATGTGTAATGCATTTAGTTAAATTCATCGCTAAGCTTGTTATCTATACTAATATTATAAAGAGGAAAGATTTGATTGTTTGCATTGAATAGGCTCCGAAACTACTGAACCGATTTGAAAAATTCTTTCACTGTTGGGAAGCTACACTATCCCCGGGTGACATAGGCTATAATCTATACCCGTGCGAAGCCGGGGCGTACCGCTAGTTTTATTTAAATGATTTTGCGGTGTGCGGTGTGAATGCTTTGTAGGTACTTTTACTTATATGTCGTCTGTGACAAAACTAACGAAAGTACGATTTCTAAGAATGCTACCAAAATATGCGACACAATTTGTTTAACGTACTAATTGACAATGATTATTATTTATTCTGTTAACAGTATAACATAAACAAAGGATTTGGCAGCCCATACAAACTGTCATACATTCCATACAAACAAGATGTATTGACGTAAACACGATGCAGCGAGAAAGTTACGTCAGTCCAAGTTATTTTAGGATGAAACATGATTCCTTTTTACCCGAAGACAGAATAATAAGGTTAATATTTAGAGAAAGAAAATACAAAAATCTACTTCATTACCTTAATACATGTACATGTACAAACTTAAACTAAAAAAACCACAGGAGTAGAACTCGCGTCCTGAGGGTTCCGTTCAGTTGGACGGAACCCTAAGAATGCTAGTCAATTAAAAAAAACAACAAAAAAAGTTGAAATTTTGAAAGACAAACCTACTTTGTAGTAGACAATAAGAACATACCAACTACAAAATATAAGTTTGTAATTGCAAAGAGCTAATACAAAAATACGTAAAAATACATTTGCTGTTGGACTCCCATTTAGTTTTTACTTTTGTTTTTTTTTTTTTTTTTTTATTAATCTGCCCTAACATTAGAGATTTTAAAAATAATATTTATAATATTAACATTTCAAGTGGCTATCTATTACGGTTCGAAAGATACAGCCGTTAATAGGTATGACTGACGGCCAGACAGACATTGTAGGCTTAGTAATAGGGTTCCGTTTTTACCCTTTGGGTACGGAACCCTGAAAATGATGACCTAAAGCTCGGTGACGTACAATACGAGTGTCGCGAGCACAGATTGGCCGTGAGATCGTTTATCGTTTACTTTGTTGTTGTATCTTCGGTTATTGACCTGCCTGCCTTACAAGGCGGAGCCTCCGCTGCAGGAGTACAGTACCCTTACTACAAGTTTTGATAGTATTCGAAAACTTTACCGTTTACGTATTGTTCCATACATTGCTGGGCTGAAAGGTATTCGAAAACTTTTCTCGTATTAGAGTGAAGCAATCTATACCGCCGAATACTACCGATTTTAGTTCCTCCGCGTTTCCGCTGGAGGCGCTTTACTAAAATGTATGGAACAATACGTAAACGAAAAAAGTTTTCGAATACTATCAAAACTTGTGCTATGGGTACAGTAGGTCAGGCTACTCGGTTTCATCTCACAAGGTCATCCACAATACATAGCCACAATCGTGCCGAAAAAACATCCGAACCAAAACTCGGCGCTACGAATTGCGCCGACTTTTTAGTTAGTTACAAGGTAACCGCGATCCGAGTACAACGCCGCGCGATGCCAGAGCTACGATGACATAGCGGACAACTAACGTTGAACACTATGCAAGCGACATAACGTCTACATTGGAGTAAATGTGGCATTGTGTGATACAAATGTATGTACAATGACGCTCGGACATTTTTTTGACTGTTTTCACTGAGAGATTGTGACTCTATAGGAATCGTATGAGATTCACAAAAACTCAGAAGCCCGGTAACCAGTATATTGTGTTGATAAGTTTGGATCTGCCTTAGACTCGACTAGGGGGTCTAGACAAGAGCCACACACTGTTAGCGTTCACGCCTGCGGAAATATGAAATTGTATGAAAATGACATTGACAATGACATTAGCATGAGATAAATTATCTGAAGCTAATGTCATTTTCATACAATTTCATCTTTCCGCAGGCGTGACCGCTAACAGTGTGTGGCTCTTGTCTAGACCCCCTAGTATCGAAAAAAGTCAAGCCAAAAACTGAAGGGGGCGAGGTAAACATGTATCGCATACACTGACATTTTCTTACAACGCACACTTCAATATGGAGCGGCACACAACTGCAAACGATCTGCCCCCCGATTCTACTAAAGAAATTGTCTTTAAATTGTAATTGTTGCGATTTTAATTGTTAAATAACTGCCTCAAAATTGACAGTTTTTAATATTTTTTATACTAAGTTATAATATTAGGTGGTTGTATTAATATAGTATAAAAAAATATTTAAAACTGTAAATTTTGAGGCAGTTATTTAACAATTAAAATCGCAACAATTGGAAATTTTAACCATTTGGAAAATATTATAATATTGGCATCGATTGTGTACTAAACTAAACTAAATTTGACAGCTCTAAAATTGTTGCCATCCATCTCTCACTTATTAAAATGAAAAGAGAGGCAGATAATTGTAGTCCTGTCAGATTGGTTTAGTTTAGTGAGTGGTATGACAGAATCGACGCCATTGTATTGTCAGTATTGTCACCAGAACTAAAGCTGTATGCAACGTTTCAGCAAACTCTGTTAGCAGGAACAATTCAGCTTGCAAGATTTGACATAAAGACCGTACTGAGCGTACCTACTGACTGGCTGAATCACAGTTTTTTTTTTTTTTTATTAGTACGGCTGTGGAGGCATTTTTGTAAGAAATTAGTTGTAGCCATATAAACGAAACGTCAGTCATTCGAAATCAGTTAGCAACTGTGATGCGAAGTTCGACGCGTTGATCTAAATAAGAATGTTCAATCAAGGTTCACTCATAATGCCTAGTAATAGATTTTCCTTCTCATTTCCGTGGGCAGAAAAGTTCTATTGGCTATCCAATTTAAATAAGGAAAAAATATCCCGCCAATTTTAGATATAAGTATTTTATGTTCTTGTGTTTGTTTCTGAACCAGTTGGTTCTAATTCAGCTGCAAGATTTGACCTAAACAAACTGACATTGCCAGTTCAATAAAAGCTTGTAAAAACTGGAAAAGGCATCGCAAAACTAAAAAATAATAATAAAGGCGGCGCGCTGGAAGCCAACTACATAGCTACATATATAGTAAATGTTGTCTTAAATTTATGTTATTCTTGGACAGTTTCCTCTAAATGTTTTCCTTCAGTTTTGAACGTCGGCAAATCCGAGCAATTTATCAAACTGATCGCTAATTAAACCATGGCAAATACACTGGCACTGAGACGTGGCCCTTAACTGCTGGGCTTTTGGATAAACTCAGTCACACAGCGGGCAACGGAGAGAGCTATGCTCGGTTTTTTAAAATATTTTTTAAAATTATAATTAGGCTTGCGCTTGGCCGCCAACTCGCCTGATGTTAGGCGATGATGCGGCCTACGATGGAGCACGCTTGCCTAGAAGAAACCTATTCACTCTCGACTTGAAGACTTCTTGAAGTTTCTTTGTACGATAGAATCCGGAACGTGGATATTCGACAAAGAACCAGAGTCACCGACATAACTGTTAACATTTGCAAGTTGAAGTGGCAATGGGCAGGCTACATCGCTCGAAGAACCGATAACCGATGGGGATGAAAGGTTCTGGAGTGGAGACCACGAACCGGAAGACGCAGCGTAGGGAGGCCTCCCACTAGATGGACCGGCGACATTGTGAGAGTCGCGGGCATCAAGTGGATGCAAAAGGCAGACTGTCGTTCAGCGTGGAGGTTAAAGGGGGAGGCCTATGTTCAGCAGTGGACGTCTTCTGGATGATGATGGTGAAGTGATTGGTGCAAGGCCGAGGGTCGAACCGGGTGCCGTTAGATTGTGAAGCGCACATTCAACCCCGGCTGCCATCACTCCAAAGCCAATAAACAAATGAAATTAGTGAGTTCATAATATTATTATTAATAAAGAACGAAGTCAAAGCTTGCTTCTAAACCTTACCTGTCGCGCTGCATATGGCTCCACATTGTAATCGCTGAGTTTATTCCTTATAGGAGCCCTAGATATTACAATATCTCTCAGTTTCTTCTTCTTGTCCTTATCTTCTTCTTTTTTCGACTCGTCCTTCTGTTCTTGATCTACTATTTTCAATTTGTCAAGAGATTCTATAACTTCTTGATCTTCTTTGGAGTATTCCTCTTTTGCTTCCGAATAACCGCTGTCTTCCGAAGAATGTCTTTTTCTGTCATCTTCTATGACTTTAAAGTTAAAACGGTCCAGCTCTTCTTCTGTGGAGTTTTTGCGATCTTTCTTCTCTTCTTCTTTGTTTTGCACTTTAATATCGAGATTCTCGAATCGTTTAAGAATGTTTGCGACTGTGACCTCATTTTCGTTTTTGTCTTCAGTTCTCACGTCACTGTGTTTAGTTCTTTCTTCTTTTATCTTTGCATCTTTCACGTGTTTGATCTTTTCTTTCTTCTTATTTTTGTCCGTGTCTTTGAAAAAGTTTATGATAGAAGAGAGGAGGGGGTTCTTGACCGGTTTGTTTTCCATTTGTAGTTGACGTTTGGCGTTTGATACTTTGGGACTACCCATAGTTCTCACAAGGTTCTTGAGGTCGATACTTCTTACTTCGTTGTGCTATGATTCGATCATCTGAAAAAAGGAAAATATTTGCTTTAGTACTATAGGTGGTGTCTAGTAAAAAATGGCAGGTAAAAAAATTATACAAGTGTTGGCTAAACTCTACGGCGTTTTGTTTTGTAGTACACGTTTGTATATTTATTATAATCATCTTTTAGTATAATTATAGTTTTTATTTAGTTACTAGCTGTGCCCCGCGGTTTCACTTACGTAGTGATGAAAAATGGCGATGGTGTTGATGAAAAATAGCCTATGTCACTCTCTGGCTCTAGAACTATACCCATGCAAAAAATCAGGTCGATCCGTTGTTCCGTTGCAGCGAGAAAGAGGAACAAACATACATCCATACAAACTTTCGCGTTTATAATATTAGTGTAGGTAAGACATAAGCTATCTATATTCCAAATTTCATCCAAATCCGTCCAGCCGTTTCTGCGTGAAGAAGTAATAAACACACACACAGTTCATCTTTAGTTTTTATATAAGTGTGATTATTTTTGCCCGTTAAATAGTAATGAGTTTCCGTGACACCCTGTATGTAAGAACGGACATAATTGTTTTGACAGTTGGGTGTAGCATTGTGTGTGGCGCTTCAGAAGGGCCATTACATCCGATGTTGTGGTTTACACATTTGGCACATCATTTCACATAAGTGGTCAAAAAAGTAACAAGACGCTTTCGCTTTTCATGCGGTCAACAGTTACTGTGACCACTGTATCCGTCTAAACGAGTACGACGCCATATCATATATTTCTAGAATTACAGTTACTGACTGATTTCGAATGACTGACGTTTCTTTTATATGGGTGCCGAGGTATTTGGTGACAGCAAACATGTAATATATATGTAACATTATGTCATAAAAAAAATAAAAATAAAAAAAACTGGCAAAAACAAAACAAATTAGTTACAGAAATGCCTTGACAGCCGTTCTTTTATTTTGAGTAATATGATTATTTACGGCAAATACTGGCGTTTTTGTCCCACACATACATACAGGGCAATTTAAATAAAAGCTTGTAATACCTAATCATCAATTAAAAAAACCGATATCACAAAATTAGTAATATACGCAATTTCCAATTACTATTGAACAGATATTGATGAAATTTCTATGGGACGCACAGAAAAGATTTTTTCTTGTTTTTTAATTAGAACGGCAGTCAAGGCATTTATGTAAAAACTAACTAAAAAAAAAAGTTTTTTTAGACAGTGTTTTACAATTTCTTTTCTTATCTGTGCCGCAGACATACACACAGGTACACACTTTAAACTTATAACACCCCTCTGTTTGCGTCGGGGGGTAACGAGTAACAGGATCGGATAGTCGTGTAAGGTAGATAGAATGGTTGCAGACGCGACTCTTATGGACATAGGCCCGCTTCAGGTCATCCAAGTGTGCCGCTTGCCTTGTAACGTAAGAATTAACGCTGACCGCAAAACATTTTGCAATGATCAATGAGCAATGACGGAGTACTGAGGTAAAAAACAATAAAATAAAATAATAAATATTTTGGGACATTTTTGCACACACGGTCATCTGACCCCAAACTAAGCATAACTTGTGACAGAGTTACAATACAACAGAGTTGAGTTTTTTTTAAGTCGGTTATAAAAAGAGCGGCAAACGGGCATGCTGTCCAGGGGGTCTAGACAAGAGCCACACACTGTTAGCGTTCACGCCTGCGGAAAGATGAAATTGTATGAAAATGACATTAGCTTGAGATAATTTCTCTCATGCTAATGTCATTGTCAATGTCATTTTCATACAATTTCATCTTTCCGCAGCCGTGAACGCTAACAGCAAGTGAGTGTTGTCTAGACCCCCTGCTGATGGTAAGCGGACTAAGCGGTATCTAAAACCAGGACGGTGACTTCCAAGGCCCCTTGTAGGCCGCGCCTTGACTCAGTCGGCGTCCGGTCTAAAATCTAGCATGCACACAAACATCACGTGTTAATATCGTACGTATGTAAATTGTAAATCATTTTAAGCCCATGTCGCTGAGAAATATTTATTAAAACCTTAATTCACATCATAGAAGTAAATAACAAGTTTACTTTGACATAGTTCTACGAGTCTCTACCATATCACAATAAATAGGTTACATAAGAAATCGAATTGGACACGATTTCGACAAGGTACTTCAGTAGTCGATAATCTGTAAATCCATGTCACAGTGCGTCAATTCGTAAATACTTTACAACACTGAATTGCATTAAGGCGAGGTGTTCCCGCTTTTAAGCAACGTGACGCTTTTTAATACATATAAGGCTTAATATATTGTATTAAAGTTGAATTTAGTGGAGCAAAACCATGGCGCTTACACACAGTCGTGCGTTACGATACTTTTTTTTAAAAGTATAGCTGTAATGTAAAATGTACCTTACAGTTACCTAAATAAGTATGAAATCTGTATATTAATATATCGTAGGCATCATTTAGTAAATAGGTATATGAATGATTAAAAAAAGAAACATGGAGAAAACCTTAGTGTTACTTAATATTTTTTTCTTTTGTCGAGTGAAATGTCCTCACCTAATCGTGTTTTGGTTGGATTGGACTACATAAAACATTTAATTTTGTTATGATTTTTTAAAATAATTTAAAGCTAACTATAGAAGCAGACAAACTAAAATAACTGTAGTAACAAGTTTAGTGAACAACCGTGATAGTTTAAAACACTGTTTTAAAACAACAGTTTTTTTTTAAAGTAGAAACTTTTAAATGGCCTTTGTCTCTAGCTAATTATTAACTCTGTTAATTAAGACCGTTTGTCTAAGATGATAAAAATAAATAAATAAAATAAAACTAGCCTAACATGACATTAGCTTGAGAGATGTTATCTCAAGCTAATGTCATTTTCATACAATTTCATCTTTCCGCAGGCGTTAACGCTAACAGAAAGTGGGTCTTGTCTGCCCCCTGCATGACCAAAATTGTAAAGGCGGGAAAATTTCGCCTTAAGTATTATCATGACGTGGTTATTGTAGTCAGTGATGTCTGCGGAGTTCATGAATACTGCATGACGTCAGCTTGATTTTATTCATGCTAATTTTAGTTTACGATCCGAGCCACCAGAACCAAAACAAGTCTTGCGTTATATTCTTGAAAATAAGAATAAATGGCACATGTTGTTCTGACAAATACATCGGTATTTCTTATCTTTTTTGACCGCGTAGAGGTCTCAGATTGTAATGGGACAAGACGGCGTTTCTATGTATTTTATTTATTTTTATGCCATAAGTGGCAAACAAGCAGACGGGCTGCCTGATGGTAAGCAGTCACCCTGAGAAAAAGCTTGCATTCTTCAAACTGCTGAAATTGTCACCAAAACTAAATATAATAGATGTATGCAAAATTTCAACTAAATCTGTTAGGAGGAACTGGTTTCACCTAAACAAACTAACATTCAAACATTGCAAGTTAAATAAAAGCTTGTAAAAGATGAATGAAATAACAAACGAATCACTTCCACGTCGAGTAACACAATCATGTTATCTGTGGATTGATACAGGGCGATGCGTTATGTCCTATCATGTTGCAATCAGTCAGGCCGGTACAATCTGTGACCGATTTCAACGATAACGTTGACAAATGTTTTCATATTGTTATGAGTGTGTTTCGGGGAATTAGTATCTAGTGATTGGTGATACATATAACTAAGCCAACACACGTTTATTATTTAAAGAAAAGTTTCTTCAAAAAGATTTAAAACTTGGCAGCGGTATTTTTGGCGAATCACAGGTGGCAAACATTAAAAAGTGCTAACAGACGTGTGGATTTGGTCGACCAACGGGAGAGAAAAAGAGAATAACATATTTCACCCTCTTTCTCTCACGTTGGTCAGACGGCGATAGAGATGTTACACCTGGACAAGACCCACTTTCTGTTAGCGTTGACGCCTGCGGAAAGATGAATTGTATGAAAATGACATTAGCTCAATGAAAATGAGAGATACATCTCTCAAGCTAATGTCATTTTCATACAATTTCATCTTTCCACAGGCGTCAACGCTAACAGAAAGTGGGTCTTGTCTAACCCCCCTGAACAATAATTATGTCTGAACCTCGATTCTTTCAATGATACATCACCATGGCGGGATGCAGTAAAAAAAACGGACAAGTACGAGTAGGACTCGTGCTCTGAGGGTTCCGTTGGACAGAACCCTCAGAGTTATTCAATATTTCAATCTCTTTTATTGTCCCCCTGTTATTCAATAATTTCAATAATAAACCCCTGTTATTCAATATTTCAATCTCTTCAACTTTTTTCGTCCATTCTTTATTACAAATACTCGAGGCTGACTCGATTCCCGGGATGGACATACAAATGTCATATTTATTAAGTTTGTACGGAACCCTCGGAGTGCGAGACCTACTCACACTTGTTCGTTGTTCATTATCGATGTTTTATTTACATACATGCATATTCGGGACATTCGGGACATTGTTGCACACACGGTCATCTGTCCCCAAACTAAGCAAAGCTTGTGATATGGCTGCCAGAGACTGATATACATACATATATAGTTTTAAATACATACTTAAATAGTTATATTAGATATTTGAATTGAGCATAATTTATTAAGTGCTACATTAACGGGTTAGTAAATGGTTTCTGTTCCGCGGAATACGCCCTCGCACGAACGTTACAATAAATCTACACTTTTTCGAATGCATTCTGCAAATTGTTATGTCCGACTATCACACTGACTCGAATGTAAAAAGTTTTCATTTGGGATTTAAAAAAACTTTATTTGCGGCATGTAGTTTTAGTGTTCCGTACCCACAGAGAAAACGGGACCCTATTACTAAGCCTACAATGTTTGTCTTTCTGTCCTACCTATTAACGCTTGTATCTTTCGAACCGTAATAGATAGCCAGTTGAAATTTTCACAGAATATGTAATGTTACGGCGGATTAACTAACAAATAATAAAAAAGTTAAAAAGTACGTATTTTTTTAATGTATATTTGTATGAGCTCTAATGTAAAAACGGTAATACGTCCAAGCGTCAAACTTGGCATGATTATACTACACACTCTAGTGCATAACAACAAATAATAAATTATGGCCAAGTGCGAGTCAGTGACCAGTTTTAGTTCATTACCAAGTTATAACTAGTAATTTCGTTATTGAATTTTGTGGCGGTACGGAACCCTCAGTTCACGAGCCCGACTCGCACTTGACCGGTTTATTTCTTTTGACGAATTTAATTTTGCACGCCCTTAGGGCTGTTATTAGATAAACATTTTAATCTTGCCAATGAAAGATATGTTTTAGTATGAACATATCTTCCACTGGCAAGCAAATAAAAACTTTGTGTTTGAGTTTGTTGTTCGCAGAGCCTCAACACCTGCACGATGAAGGCCACCCACCGTGCAAGTGTTGTTCCCAACAACACTTGCACGCTGGCCGACCTTTTGCAGTCGCATTTATTACATTTACTTTTAATGAACAAACAAGTCCTTTTTACCCTCTAATAATTGACGCATCGGTTTGAAAATTTGCAAGTACAGAGTGAACTCTATATAGCGACAATCGATTTAACGACAAACTCCCTAAATCGTCGAAATTACTTGATACTTTTGGTCTCCCGTTTTGGCTTGTGGTATAAGCAAAGGGAGGCCTATTCCCAGCCGTGGGCCATTTAGGGCTGATGATGATGAATGATTGAATAATACGAGTAGTTCGCTCGTGAGCTAGGTGACGGTGTGACTGCATCCCGACCTCATTCCCCCTGGCTCGCGGCCAGCGACCAGTGTTTACAGCATGTTATCGTCGTTCCTGGAAACTTGGTAATCCGGTGACCTTCAGATAGCTGGAGCTTCTTCACTATCTGTCAACACGATTACATTCAGATAAACAAACATAAGTTTGGATGAAATCTGCAAGGATATTTCAAGTAGACTGGTCCTCGCCTCGGGGGATCCTAGAGCTGGCACATACTTTTCACAAAAGCCAAGTATCTATACAGCGGGGCAACTCTGCCAGTGATCTGGGATCCTGCCGCACGGTGCTGATCAAATTCAAATTCAAATTATTTATTTGTCAGAACATGGTAGGTACACATACATATAAAGTAGCATACATGGTCGTAAGAATGGAGACGTATCTCATGTCCTTGCCTGTTACAGCGTACAAATGTTAGTTTTTTATTAATATTTTTATTAGTTTTTGCTAAAGTTAAAAAGGAAAAAAATAAACAAAATTATGTCTATGTTAGAATATTGTTAGAATCATATTTTGGTTTAGTTGTATTTTATACCTTAATTAGATGTTTATTACTACCTATCTAAGCTATTATTATTATTATTTTATTTGTTTATGTCTACATTACATATCAAAACATTTTTATCATTAAGGAATTCTGAAATTTCATAGTAGCTTTTTTGTGCTAATAAAGTTTTTAGTTTATTTTTAAACATTCCAACATTTAATTCTCTGATGATTTTAGGAATTTTAGTATATATTAAAGGAGCCATACAGAATACACTTTTTCTCGACGGCGTTTTTGTTTTGTAGTAGGTACATGTTTGTTTTTGTGATACCATATTATAGTCTTCGAAGTGGATTGAAAAACGTAGTTGAATTGATTTATATTTATTAATAGGACGAACGTGTTCATGACAGCGGCTGGTAAGATTGAAGAGAGTGTTGCCAGGCCTCGATGACAGAATAGGCTTATATGATAATGTGGCCAGTTACTGGACATTAGTATTGTTTGTACAACAAATTGTAGCTTTTATTTGGTTGTTTTTTCTTTAATTTTCTTGTGTTTATATCATTTTTTTTTTGTCTTTTGTAATTTTACTTTTAATAAGGGAATTGTAATTTTATTTTATTCAAGATTGAATGTTATGTATTTAAATGATTATTATTTTGACATTCTTTTATTTTTAACGTGTACTCTGGATATTTTCCGAAATAAATTTATTATTATTATTATATTATCATTGTCACTATCGTATCTTATCCCAGGACAGTCTTCTACTTTATGTAGCTGTTTTATTGTAGCTTTCACCGCCACCTAGCCTGATGTTAAGCAATGCGTTTCATCATTTCAGCCGTAGGACGTCCACTGCTGGACATAGGCCTCCCCCATCGATCTCCAAAAGGGCCGGTTGGAAGCGGCCTGCATCCAGCGTTTCCCTGCGGTCTCTGTTAGGTCGTCTGTCCATCTTGTGGGTGGACGTCATACGCTGCGCTTACCGGTCCGTGGTCTCCATTCCAGAACCTTTCGGCTCCATCGGCCATCTGTTCTGCGTGCTATGTGCCCTGCCCACTGCTAATCCAATCTTGCTAATCCAGTGTTTGAGTTTAGTTAATAAGAAAACTGCTAAAACATTATGTTTTAAGATCTAATATATTTTACTGGGCAAGTGCCTTTGTTAACTAAACAAAATACAAGCTAAAACTAACACTACAAATACAGTTAGACTGCCCACAGACCGTTGAAGGTCTAAAGACAAGCCGAATGCTCAAGCCCACTACCAGTTGGCAGCGTACCCAACATGCTGGCGGCATTACCACGTTGAATGGCAATGCTAATGCGTTGAACCAGAAACACGCCAGCATTTTGGTCACGCGTCGCATTAACCAGGCGCTCTGAAAGATTTTTCAAAAATGAGTGAAATTTAAGATCTTGACATTTGAACTAGAACGTCTAGTTTTTTTTTTTTATTATTTTAAGGCAACTTGTTGCTACTTTGGCGGGCCATATTTCGCAAAGGACAGGTACACTTTAAAAAATTGATTTATGAAACCTTATCTTCATTTTTAAAGGCTTATTCATCGATACACCAAGAGAAAGGACGCAGTGAAAAACAAATGCATTCCCCTTTCACATGTACTAGAGCTACCCATACAATTAAATATTATTTATCTCTTATAATTTTAAACTTGAGATCTATAACTACAACTGTAATTGTGCAAAGTTTCATGCATATAGAAGTTAGGTTATACAAAATTAGGACAGACAGACGAACTTATAAGGGTTCCTTGTAGGAATACAGAACCCTAAAACTTTCAAGGTACTTCATCAAACGCCTTTATTAGCTTGTAATGTATAAACAAATCTGCAAATATGAAGCGAAATCGGCGCAGGATTCGCGAAGATATAGGGGTCACGAGGTGACAGTTCGGGGCGACCTACTACTTTAATTGAGATAACTATTATCGGCGACGTGCCTGTGTGGGAAAACCAGAATTTTCACAAGCTGATTATTCAACTGGCAATGGTTTTTAGTTTTTTTATAAATGTCAAATGTTGCAAGTTGAATGGGGAGACGCACTGCTTATTTATCTCGCCAGGTGGCGCATTATCGCTGGTGTTGTTTCACTGTCAAAAGTGCCAAATATCAATAGATAATTTTAGTAATTACACAATAAATATCGTCTGGTATTAAAGCATGCCTCTGTGTAGTGCATTTCACTGTAAAAATAAAGGTACACACCGTTTTCCTTCCGATGAGAAAAAATAATATTGATAATTTTATTGCATAGATAGATAGATAGAAACTCTTTATTGTGTACACTAGAAATAAAAATTACAACACGATAGAAAACGCTTACGAGCTAGTGCCACAAGTGGCGGCCTTATCGCTAAAAGCGATCTCTTCCAGGCAACCATTGGATGGAAAGAATTTACGTAACAGAAACGCATACCTTGCGACAAGATCAGCTTTTTTACCAGCTAAGGAAGCATTAATTTTCTTTAACTCTTTTTTTATTTCGCCACTGTCATTAGAGAAACCGTTTTACTGTTTAAAAGCAAAGTTTATTATTATTGTTTCATTCAAGAGCAATTTTTATAATCCATTTAATTCAATTAATTCATTTATTTCGGGTCTTAGGTATAACTAATATACACTTGACGTCATTTACAGGATAAAAATCACAATTTAAAATTAAAATGATTCAATTATACAATACTAGCTGACCTGACAGACGTAGTCCTGTCTTAGAACTGTCAAACACGCAAAGTCAAAATTGTAAATCTTATTTTTTACACCTTGGGTTACATTATTGGAGTTTTAGTAAGGATCCCAATTTTTTTGAAAATATAATATAGCCTATGTAACCGGGGATAGTGCAGCTTCCCAACTTCAAATAAACCACAAATGACAGCACCAGCGAAGGTGGCGCCATCTGAGATTAGTTTTGCCTGTGGCTTCTCATTAGAAGCAGTTCCTGGTAACAGATTTGCTGAAATGTTGCTACACGTTTATATCTGGTGACAATACAATATTATTGAGCATTTGTATTGTCTTTAGACCTTCAACGGTGTATGGGCAGTCTAACTGTATTTGTAGTGTTAGTTTTAGCTTGTATTTTGTTTAGTTATTAGAGGCACTTGCCAAGTAAAAAAAAATACAATATGCAATACTCAATATTGTAATATTAACAAAATGGCCGCCGCCACAAGGTGGTATATTTATGTCACCCTTGTTAATATGAGTATCAAATGAAAGAGCTTGCGGAATAGGAACGATCGTGACATCACACTAAATTCAATATGGCCGCCGCTCCAAGATGGCGGTTTACATTTTCTTTGCTAAGATTAATTAAAAACCATGTTTTTTTTACTATTTACTTATTATGAACGTACGACGTGAACGTTTATTTTATACTAACTAGTAGGTATGAAATAGGTACCTAAATAACAATTAATATTAAAAAAACGACTTCATAATTAGTAAATACGTAATTTCGTTTATTCGCATGAAATATTTTTCACAGTTATTTTAATTTAAAACTCAAACCACTGAACCGATTTTGACGAAATTTCTATGGAAGCAATATGAAAACTTGTCCGTTCAAATAAATAAATAAAAACTGTTTATATATGACGAAGATCTGGGGCAACAATCATTTAAAAACAAAAAAGTAGAACCCCCCACTTTTTTGGAGGTCAGTTAAAAGTTGACAAGTCACGTGGAAAATATATTATCAGATTACTTATCACAATAATTATATTTATCTGCTAATTGTTGTAATGACGTTACCATCGAGATACAATACATATAGAGTCATAATCGTGCCAAAAAATGTCCCAACCAAAACTCGGCGCACGCTACGAATTGCGCAGACTTTTTGTTTAGTTACAAGGTAACCGCGATCCGAGTACAACGCCGCGCGATGCCAGAGCTACGATGACATAGCGGACAACTAACGTTGAACACTATGCAAGCGACATAACGTCTACATTGGAGTAAATGTGGCATTGTGAAGTACATAATTGATACAATGTTTGTACAATGATGCTCGGACGTGTTTTGACTGTTTTCACTGAGAGATTGTGACTCTATAGGGGTTGTATCTCGATGGATGTTACTGATAAAATAGACGTACCGATATTTATCAGTATTCAGAAATATTATGACATGTGCGTACGTTACCTAGCCTATGCTCAGTCCAAGCGTTTGTGTACTCTGACACCTGCAATAAAACTGTAAAAATCTGAATTAAAACATTTTCTTTTTAACCGACGTAAGGAGGATGTTATCAATTTGACTATGTTTTTTTTTTGTTGGTATATTTGTTACGCGATTACTCAGCCAATTATGAATTGATTTTGATGTTTTTTTTATTTTATTTGGTGGATCTTATTTCAGAGGTACCATATACATTATATTGAAATTGATTTAAGTAGTGCTTTATGAAATGAAATTAAATGAAAAAAATTATCAGCCCGATTTGCATCTATAACTTATGACACAATTTACATTCATTAATTGACGATTAGAAAATACATAAAACAAAAATAAATAATTAATTAAGTACATGTGCGATGTACATCAAAGTGATCATATAAGGGTTCCGTTTTTTTCCTTTTGAAGTACGGAACCCTAAAAAGTATTTTGTAGATATTAATATTATTTATACTTGAAATAATTACAATACAAGTGAAGCTAATTAAACGCATTTAAAACAACATAGTAATAACAATTTTCGATGTGGGAAACCCGTCGTCAAATGTAATTATATGTACAACAAACTACCTATATATGTATTTATTTTTAAATTTATTTACACCATTTACTTCGTGGGCTCGAGCATTTGGATTGTCTTTAGACCTTCAACGGTGTTTGGGCAGAAAAACCTGGAAAACCCAAGCCATTTTTTTTTTTTTTTTGATCTTGAAAATTTTCATGTTTTTTTTTTTTCTTTCAATGTCTTTTAGTCGTAATATTAAACAGTTTACACAGTCTTAATAGCGTCAAACAAGTCATAGTCACAGTCAGAGTCAAGCTAAGTAAGTCACGGTCAAGTCAAACTCATGCCCCTGTAAAGTGGTGGAGAGTTTACAAGAGGCTCCTATGGAGTTTTGGAAACAACACGAAAAGACACGTTTCACCTCGTTATATCACTGCCCACACTCGAGCACGTTTACGAGCACTTAATGAATAATAATTCACCATTTAGTACACATTAACACTCGAAAATACACAAGTTTAGGAAAATAATAGCACAAGCCGACATGTTTTTTCAACGTTGGCGCCAAAATTCCGGGCAGTCTAACTGTATTTGTAGTATTTTAGCTTGTATTTTGTTTAGTTAATAAAGACACTTGCCACAAAAAAAAAACTAAGTACATAATTTGTAATTTTTTTTTTATATAAGAATAGCTGCAAACAAGCTCGCGGTCCGCCTGATGGTAAGCAGAAACCGCCGCCTATGTACACCTGCAACACTAGCGGTGTGGATGGTGCTTTGCCAGCCCGGAGAGGTAGCAGTAGGCACAGTTTTCTTTTTGTTTAAATTAGAACGGCTGTGAAGGCATTTTTGTAAGAAATTAGTTGTAGCCAGTTGCACCCATATAAACGAAACGTCAGTCATTCGAAATCAGTCAGCAACTGTGATGCGGTTCGACGCGTTGATCTAAATAATAATGTTCAATCAAGGTTCACTCATAATGCCTGGTAACAGATCTTCCTTCTCATTTCCGTTCTCTTTACTTGTCTTTTCTGTGGTTGTAGCCCTTTGAATAATTCTAAGTTATAGCCATTTCTGAAACGCTCCATGTTGAAGCTCGGCGGGAAGACCTATGAGGGAAGGATATTGCACAGGTTCCAGGTCCGCGGAAGGAGTGGAAAAATCAGACGTTGTAAGATTCACAGCTTTGCAAGATGTGGGGGGTGAGCTTTTTTTTTGTTTTGGTTTTTTGTTGGTTTTTGTGGGTGTTTTTAACCTCCGACGTAAACAGAGGGATGTTACACGTTTAACGTTTGTATCTGTGTGTGGCTTCGTAACTCACAAACGGATGAACCGGTTATGATTAAGTGTTTCCTGTAAGGCCGTGGGTTTGGTGCTATTTGAGAGACTGCTACACTTGAAAGCGTGAGGTCGCGGGTTCAAACCCCGGGCCCGTACCAATGAGCTCTTTGGAGCTTATGTACGGATTTTCATACCACTGGCTTCTCGGTGAAGGAAAACATCGTGAGGAAACCTGCATTTCATACCACTGGCTTCTCCGCTAAGGAAAACATCGTGAGGAAACCTGCATACGTACGGAAAAGGAATTCAATGGCGTATGAATCCACCAACCCGCACTGGGCCAGCGTGGTAGATATGGCCCGATCGCCCTTCTGGGGTAGGCCTAGTAGTGGACTATTGAAAGGCTGATTCAGAGGTCTCAGTTCGGGGCGTGCTACTAGTTGCGTTCAATATGGCTCGATACGCAACTGCTCTTAATGATACAACTTTCACCGCAGAGACCCGTCCTGGGGCCCCATTCTGGCGCACTCGAGCTTATCTCGATCATTCGCATTCACATGTCGTTTCTGCCTCAGAAAAATTTATGACAAATAAGACCTTGCTTCTTGTCAAATTTCATGATTCTAGCTCTACGGGAAGAACCCTATAGGTATTGATTCCCTTGTGGACACGCAAAATATGCTCAAGTGTGCGACATAAACAGTCATATCTTTTGATCGCGTTGACTTACAAGTTTGATTTTTTAACAGCTGAAAGAATTCATAGGCCCGAGTTTTTGATATCAATTTTAACTTGATAGCTATACTCGTTCTTCAGAAAAAGGGTCTTGAGAGACGGACAACGAAGTGATCCTATATGCGCAATAATGTGAATAAATGATTTGATATATATAAGGATTGCTTTTAAGGTATGGAATCGTAAAAAACCAAGCTAAGCATAATTATGATCAAAGGTTTCTGCTGAGAGAGACAGTGGTGTCGATTCTGATGTACACTAAACTAAACTTGACAGCACTACCTGTAACTAAATTTGACAGCTCTAAAATTGTTGCCATCCTTCTCTCACATATTAAAATGAAAAGAGAGGCAGATAATTTTAGTCCTGTCAGTTTTTTTTTTTAAATTTATTTATTTCAAATTAGCACTGCACAAAAACGATTTACACAAATGACATTAATAACATTTTTAAAAACACAAAATTATAACAAATGTCACAAGATTACCTACAATAAGCAAAAAAAAAAAGATTGGTTTAGTTTAGTGAGTATGACAGAATCTACGCCAGTGGCCGAGATAGTCTCGAGCGCGCGAGAATAGGGCCTCGCAGCTGTGACGTGTGTAGCCTCTTACTATGCTAAGAGTAAATGTACTGTTAAGAGATTTTATAAGAGGTGTGAAATATAAATAAGTAAAAAGTTAGTATTTCTTTTTTAAAAAAACTACTTTATTTTTGGCTGATTGTTTTTCGCTATCATTTGTATTTAAAGGAAAACATCGTGAGGAAACCTGCATACGTACGGAGAAGAAATTCAATGGCGTATGTGAATCCACCAACCCGCACTGGGCCAGCGTGGTGGATATGGCCCAATCACCCTTCCGGGGTAGGACTAAGTCCAGCAGTGGACTGTTAAAAGGCTGATTATGATGATAATATTTAGCTAATGGTACATCTGAATATACCAAACATCACTTAAATTTTATCAGACCTAGTTCATCATCATCAGCCAGAAGACGTCCACTGCTGAACATAGGTCTCGAACAAAGACCTAGTTACAGAAGACTAGCGGTCCGCCCCAGTTTCGCACGGGCAGGTATAGTTTATACCTAGCCTATGTTACCCGGGGATAGTGTAGCTTCCCAACAGTGAAAGAATTTTTCAAATCGGTTCAGTAGTTTCGGAGCCTATTCAATGCAAACAAACAAACAAATCTTTCCTCTTTATAATATTACTAGCTGACCTGACAGACGTTGTCCTGTCTTAGAACTGTCAAACACGCAAAGTCAAAATTGTAAATCTTATTTTTTTACACCTTGGGTTACATTATTGTAGTTTTAGTAAGGATCCCTATTTAAAAAAAAATAGCCTAATATAGCTATATAATATAGCCTATGTTACCCGGAGATAGTGTAGCTTCCCAACAGTAAAAGAATTTTCCAAATCGGTTCAGTAGTTTCGGAGCCTATTCAATGCAAACAAACAAACAAACAAATCTTTCCTCTTTATAATATTAGTATAGATAGTATAGATTATAGATAAAAATTATATACTTACCAAACATCACAATAATCTTTAAAGACCAAACCAACACCCCTCTTTTTGCGTCGGAGGTTTAAACAATCTTCCTTTTGAGTTTGCCGTAGTCGGGTAAACAATGACTCCAACATCAAAAATAAATGGTCGAGGAACTTAAATAGTTTTAACTAAGGACAAAGTTATTATTCGCTTATCAGTAATACCTATGTACCTACTGTAACATTAGTATCTCGCCACTGGCTTGTATATTGTGCACCTAATTGGGTGTATAATTAATAAAACCACGACATGGTTTATTTATAAATAGATAAATACCTACTTAGTTAAAAAACCGGACAAGTACGAGTAGGACTCGCGCTCTGAGGGTTCCGTTGGATGGAACACTAGCGCGAGTCCAAACAAATTTTTTTTTTATTGAAAGACAAACTTACCTAACTTTGTAGTAGACAATAAGGTTCTTCCATACGTATACCAACTACAAAATATAATTGATTGAATCAGGCGTTACTTTGCGGAAGTCCATTTTTAATTTATATACGTCGAATTACACTAGAAATTCGACATATATATAAATTACAAAATATAAGTTTGTAATAGCAAAATAATTATTTTTAAATGATATAACTTCAAATTTATTCTTTTATATGTGCTGTAAGGCCTTACCTCTTGCCAAATTTCATGATTCTAGGTCAACGGGAAGTACCCTATAGGTTTTGATTTCCCTGTGAAATCGCAAAATATGCGAAAATATGCGACATAAACGGTCATATATTTTGATCGCGTAAACTTACAAGTTGATTTTTTCACAGCTGAAAGAAACCGTAGATTTGAGGTTTTGATATAAATTTCAACTTGATATATTTACGCGTAGTTGATTGAATCAGGTGTTACTTTGCGGAAGTCCATTTTTAATAACGCGGATATTTACGCGTTCCTGAGAAAAAGGGTCTGGACAGACGGACAGCAAAGTAATCCTATAAGGGAGCCGTTTTTTCCTTTTGAGGTACGGAACCCTAAAAAGGTATGTTTCACGTATGGCGGTAAATTAAAATATCAAACAGTTTTTTTATCCTTGTAGCTAGGCCGGGTAATTATTGTAAAACGACACAGTGTTTGCGCAAATTGTTGGCTGTTCTTTACATTATAATTCTATAATTGCAAAGTTACAAGAATTTATCTACCTATTATTATTATTAACTATAAAAGTAATGGACGGACGGGTAGACGGACAAAACGAACTAAGGGTTCCTTGTAGTACTACGAAACCCTAAAATAGACTTCAAAACTAGTAAGCACGTTTTTTAATCTAATAAGTGTGCGAGCTATGGAGAAGGCTATGCCCGGGGTTTCTCTGCGAGATCGAATCAGAAATGAGGAGATCCGTAGACGAACGAAAGTCACCGACATAGCCCACCGGATTAGCAAGTTGAAGTGGCAGTGGGCAGGGCACATAGCATGCAGAACAGATGGCCGTTGGGGCCGAAAGGTTCTGGAATTGAGACCACGGACCGGTAAGCGCAGCGTTAGACGTCCACCCACAAGATAGACAGACGACTTAAGAGACCGCAGGGAAACGCTGGATGCAGGCCGCTTCCAACCGGCCCTTTTGGAGATCGATGGGGGCTCCCTATGTCCAGCAGTGGACGTGATGATGATGATGAAGTGTGCGAGTGAGACAGGTATAGCGGGAATCATGTTACGGAGTAACAATGATTTGACCTTATGTATTACGCGCAGTCTTGTCTTTAAAAGGTCAATTTGCAAGTCTATTTTCGGCGCACACGCGTCGACTAATGCAACCTCTACAGAGGCTGCCAACCAAAGATAATATAACCACTTGATCGCGCTTGTAGTCAAAATTCCCTTTTTTAGAGATCCTTCGTTCTAAACTCCAGGATCGAGCACATTATGGCGGGCCGCAGCGGGCCGGGGCGCATCGCATAAATAGTTTTCATACTTTTTATATTTAAATCTGCCCCTCTGCGACCCGGCATAATGTGCGATACTTCATATAAAAAAATGATTCAAATAAAAAGGTTCGTTGGATTTGTCTTCTCAAGCACTTTAGTCCTAGACACAGGTCCTAGATGATAAATTCAAGATGGCGGACAAAATATCCTTATCTACCATCATGATTTGAGCATCAAATGAAAGGATTTGCTGAGAAGAATACGAGAAATCTTGTTTTTAATAAGTTTTTTTTAATTAATAATTTTTATCTGAAGCCGGTTAAAAACAACGGCGTTATAGGTTCCCTTTAAAGTATAAATAACGTCCTTGGTTACTATCACAATTTTCAACAGACTTCAAATAAGGAGGTTGTCAATTAACTTGTTTTTTTGTTTTGTTTGGCCAGAATTAAATAAACTCAGGAGAGTAGGAAAAATGCGTTTGTCATGTGAACGACACCTCTCCGTGTGCGGTGTGAGTGATACCATCTCGACCGCGCCAGAACACTGGCAGAGATGTCTCGTTGCCGCAACATAATGTTGCACTTTCCAAGTAGAAATACTGATTTATATGTTACGTTGACATCATGGGGCTGAGTCATTTAATGTTTTGCTGTCTGGTCGTGGTAGGTAGAAATACCATGGAGCTGCTGTATCTAATAATCGATGTAAAATTCCGCGCTATAGATGGCAACCAGCACGGGTCTGTATATGTCTACTTAGGATTAGGAGTAGGAGTACAAAATAATAATAAAAATTACACTCAAATATAAATCCAACAAAATGGGACACATTAGAAATTATATGTATACATTGGTCGGAGCACGCGTCGTGCGCGTGGTTTTCCCCGTGCGTCAGTTGTACACTGAAAAAACAGAATGGTTAATTTAACCAAAACTGTTTCGGTTGTATTTTTTTCGGTTGAATTTACAAGAAAATAGTTTATTTAACAAAAGCTTACTAAAACCAACGTGTTCAAACTAACAAATCCCATTTTGTTATACTTACAATTGTCTAAGTGGTTACAATGAAGAAAGTTACATGTTAATATAACAAAAGTGAATTGTTTGATTTTTCTTATGTTAGTTTAACAATTTTTTCTAGTAAAAATTATCAAAACGCTCTTTTGTTCAACTAAACATATAAACTTAGTTAAAGTAACCAAAAACATCTTTAAGATAAACTGTAAAATATAGTCAAAGTTAAGAAATCATTTTGATGAAATTAACAATACCAACATTAATAAACTGAACCTAACATATTTGTTAGAAGTAACAAAATGTACAGTTTGGCACAACAATATTTTTGGTTACCAATATCTTGACTAAATTTACCAGATATAGGCTTAATTCAACAATTTTATCTTCTTTAATATAACAAAGATACTTTGGTTCAATTAAACATATAAACTTGGTAAAATAAACTAAAACATCGTTTGGATCAACCATGGAAAGTAGTCAAGTTAAGAAAATATTTTGATCAAATCATCTATACAACTTTATTGAACGGAACCTATAATATTTGTTAGTAGTAACAAAATATTACAGTTTGAAACAACAATAATTATGGTTGCCAATATCTTGATTAAAGATGCCAATACAGACTTAATTCTACATATTTTTTTTCTTTAAAATAACAAAGTCACTTAAGTTCAATTAAACACATGAACTTAGTAAAAGAAACCAAAACTATCGTTTAGATCAACCATGGAATATAGTCAAGTTAAAAATAATTTTGATCAAATCAACTATACTACATTAATCAATTGAACCTAACATAATTTGTTAGAAGAAACAAAACATCACAGTTTGAAACAACAATAATTTTGGTTGCCAATATCTTGATTAAATTTATCGGATACAGGCTTAATTAAACAATTATTTATTATTTAAAATAACAAGGACACTTTAGTTCAATTAAACATATGAACTTACTAAAAGAAACCAAAAATATCGTTTAGATCAAACATATAACATAGTTAGGTAAAAAAAAAATTGATGAAAATAACTATACAACTTTAATCAACCGAACCTAACATATTTTTTTGAAGTAACAATATGCTACAGTTTGGTACAACAATATTTTTGGTAACCAATATCTTGATTAAATTTACCAGATTTAGGCTTTATTCAACAATTTTATCTTCTTTAAAATAACAAAGATATTTTGGTTAAATTAAACATATACACTTAGTAAAGGAAACTAAAACATTGTTTGGATTAACCATGGAATATAGTCAAGTTAAAAAATAATTTTAATCAAATCAACTATACAACTTTATTGAACGGAACTTATAATATTTGTTAGAAGTAACAAAATATTACAGTTTGAAACAACAATAATTATGGTTGCCAATATCTCGATTAAAATTGCCAACACAGGCTTAATTCAACATATTTTTTTTCTTTAAAATAACAAAGACACTTTAGTTCAATTAAACATATAAACTTGGTAAAAGAAACTAAAACATCGTTTGGATCAACCATGGAAAGTAGTCAAGTTAAGAAAATATTTTGATCAAATCAACTATACAACTTTATTGAACGGAACCTATAATATTTGTTAGTAGTAACAAAATATTACAGTTTGAAACAACAATAATTATGGTTGCCAATATCTTGATTAAAGATGCCAATACAGACTTAATTCTACATATTTTTTTTCTTTAAAATAACAAAGTCACTTAAGTTCAATTAAACACATGAACTTAGTAAAAGAAACCAAAACTATCGTTTAGATCAACCATGGAATATAGTCAAGTTAAAAAATAATTTTGATCAAATCAACTATACTACATTAATCAATTGAACCTAACATAATTTGTTAGAAGAAACAAAACATCACAGTTTGAAACAACAATAATTTTGGTTGCCAATATCTTGATTAAATTTATCGGATACAGGCTTAATTAAACATTATTTATTCTTTAAAATAACAAGGACACTTTAGTTCAATTAAACATATGAACTTAGTAAAAGAAACCAAAAATATTGTTTAGATCAACCATATAATATAGTTAGGTAAAAAAAATATATTGATGAAAATAACTACACAACTTTAATCAACCGAACCTAACATATTTTTTTGAAGTAACAAAATGGTACAGTTTGGTACAACAATATTTTTGGTAACCAATATCTTGATTAAATTTACCAGATTTAGGATTTATTCAACAATTTTATCTTCTTTAAAAATAACAAAGATAATTTGGTTCAATTAAACATATAAACTTAGTAAAGGAAACTAAAACATTGTTTGGATCAACCATGGAATATAGTCAAGTTAATAAATAATTTTGATTAAATCAACTATACAACTTTATTGAACGGAACCTATAATATTTGTTAGAATTAGCAAAATATTACAGTTTGAAACAACAATAATTATGGTTGCCAATATCTTGATTAAAATTGCCAACACAGGCTTAATTCAACATATTTTTTTCTTTAAAATAACAAATACACTTTAGTTCAATTAAACATATGAACTTAGTAAAAGAAACCAATAATATCGTTTAGATCAACCATATAATATAGTTAGGTAAAAAAATATTTTGATCAAATTAACTATACAACTTTAATCAACCGAACCTAACATATTTTTTTAAGTAACAAAATGCTACAGTTTGGTACAACAATATTTTTGGTAACCAAAGGTCTTAGAATAACACAAAGAAACCAAGTACATTCGCAAAATTTAAGCCATTCAAATGGTGTCATACCTAGGTATATGGCTCCAAAAAAAATATAAAAATTTTACTATGACAATTTGCGCGGTGAAAGCGTACCACAACAAATTAGAAAAGCAGCATAAGAGTTATGGTGCGACATTCCACAGGTAATCCATTAATTTTCTTGCTTAAGACGTTTAAAATACCAATCGAAACGTAAGCTACAAAGCGAATTTGAAGTACGTTTTGAGAAGGCGTTGTTTGGAAACCTACCTTCTCTGAGTAGTTATTCTAAGCGTAAGGTGTTTTTAGGTGATTGTGAAAAGTAGCGCGACCGCAAACCGTATTTCGGCGTGTGAAGGTTCACGTTTGTGTGATTTTCCGCACTGTACTGTTTCAGCGCTGTTTCAATTCCGCGTTAAGAGGTATTCGTTGTCACATAGGTAGGTATATAGGTATAGGTACTTACCTACCTTATATAAAGTTTGTGACTTGGTGTTTGTAGAAGTGCCTCCCTGGAATTATTTCACTGATAGAAAGATACGTAGGTACGTACCTACCTACCTACAGCATCATCATTATTTCAGCCATACGACGTCCACTGCTGGACATAGGCCTCCCCCATCGATCTCCAAAAGGGCTGGTTAGAAGCGGCCTGCAACCAGCGTTTCCCTGCGGTCTTTTTTAAATCGTCTGTCCATCTTGTGGATGGCTACGTCCTAGCTGCGCTTACCAGTCCGTGGTCTCCATTCGAGAAAATTTCGGTCCCATCGGCCATCTGTTCTGCGTGATATACCTACCTACCTATGCCCTGCCTACTGCCACTTTAACTTGCTAATCTGGTGGGCTATGTCAGTGGCCTTTCGTTCGTTTACGGATCTCCTCAATTCTGATGCGATCTCGTAGAGAAACCCAGAGCATTAGCCCTCTCCATAGCTCGTTGTGCGACTTTGAGCTTGCTTATGAGCTTATTTACATAATCTCTGACTACCTTACACATACCTAAGTAGGCAAATTTTTGTTATGTGTAAAACGCGGGTGAAGCCGCGACAAAAAAACTAGTTCAAATAATAACATCGTACCTACCTAAATTATACTAACAAGTAGGTACGTAGGTACCTATACTATACTAATAACATTCACATTATAAATTATATTTAGATCCAAACTACATAGAGGTACCTATTACCTATCTACTAAGGGAAATCTGTAAATTCAACAGCTAAATTAGGTACCTGTCTAGGCAAACAAGTTCAAACGTGTTTACGTTACAGGTAGCATCACTGACGCGCAATTTCATTGGTCGTTCGTTTCGATCGCTTGTGTGCCGGTGTTGCCAATTTTATAGTGTCGGTTACAACGTCGGGTAAATCTACTAAGACTCGAACCATGAATATAAGATTGTATTTTTTTTTATAACTAACCGTAAATCAGTAACATTCTGCGCTTGGGGATGTGGGTTCGATTCCCACCCAAGACAAACATTCATGTGATGAACATTTGAGTTTGTTCTTTAACTGGGTGAACATTTGTGTTTATTCTTTAACTTTATTTCAGATCCAAGATCCATAAGTAGCTAAATACATTAATTTAGGAACTTAAGTAGGCTAACACAAATAAAATTACAAGTTTTAACAGCAAATTTTGGACATTCGCGTCTATCCAAACGCAGTTAAAGTACAAAATAAACGTCAATTAGACAGTTTTATTTATTTTCAACTGTTATACATTAAATTACTTAAAAAAAAAGTTTTATTCTAATCGGGTAATTTCGGACTTTTCCTTCTTTGTCTAATGGGGATTGCCCACTGACTTTATAGTTTTATATTATTTTCTAATTAATTAGGCTATTTTAAGATACTAATTTGAATAAAGTTGTATTCTTTACAGTAGTTGATTTTAAAAATTATGATTGTGTTTTTAATGTGATGACGTCACCATCTGCGTTATATTAGTTCGTACAAAAATCTGTACAAAAAAAACTTACTTCGGTCATATTTTCATCTGCCAATGTCATTAGGATTTGGTGGGTTGCACAGTGGTTTGGCTTTTTTGTTTGTGTAATCGGCTAAGATAAATTTCAACATAACGCCAACGCTGACGTCATTCAAGGGTAAATGAAGGTCAATCATCATTAATCAAAAATATGTATCATTAGCGTTCATTTTTAATAAGAAATTATGTATAGTTATCATTAAGTCTATAATATTGCTCGAAGTGGTTTTGTAATTACAATCTATAAAAAAACAATCCCCATTGCTGATTTGCTGGCAAGGCAAGTGGCAACACCGGTACGTTACTCCCGTCGCGCGCGCCGCGACACCGGCAGCCGGCAAGCCCGCTCATTTAGTTAGTGTACAGAAAATCGTTTACCGCACTGACGCGAAGCGTCCGCGCTTTTATTTCTAACGTTAGTTTGTGAAAAAGTGACTAAATATATTGTCTGTAGTGCCATTACAGACGTCAAAAATGGATGAACTAATGGAAATTTGGGGTGTCTCACAAGATACAATAAAAGTATTCCGCGGTAAGTACTTTCGAGTTGGATTAGCGTTTAGGTTCTATAAAACGTTTCAAAACTCGTCCGATAATTCCTCCTATTTATTTACTATTTACCTGTGTAGACAGTTCTACCAAAGTTGAGTAGTAGGTAAGTACTTAATTACACAGAATACATATATTATTACGTACTATTGAGACTTTTTATGGTGTCCGTGCGTATGTTTGTCTGTTCGTTGTATGATTTTTATAATCTTTCAAACTTTTCAGATAACAATATAGACATATCATGTCTTGACGGCCTCGGCGAAGAAGAACTTAAAATTTTAATACCAGAAAATCGATTGAGGGACCGAATAAAATTTAAAATGGGATATAAAAAGTATACTGATGAAATAGAGACAGTCCATTCTGTGAGTACCTACTTACTTACCTAATTGTTGATTTTTACCTATTATATTAATTATTGACCGACGAGTGTACTGGAACCTATCTCAAAGTCTACAACAGATTTTCCGCCGATTTGTTTTCAAAAAATCGGCGTTGTATGTTTATAAATGTAGGTATGTTTGTCCGACAATAATCGTTGAGTACGTATCGTTGAACCGATCGTCATGAAATTTTATTAGCAAGTATCTAGTTACCTACCTAGTTCGTGCCAATACTTTTTTAAACTGAACTAGGTACCTACTTGATTGTATTGTAGATATCATCAAAATGATTTCTTTATTTTAACTGTGTTCTATGGTTAATTTAAACGATATTTTTGGTTTCTTTTACTAAGTTTATATACCTAGGTATGTTAAGTCGAACTAAAGTGCCTTTGTAATTTGAAGAGAAAAATAAATTTAAATTAATCCAATATTATAAACGCGTAAAGTATCAAGTTTAAATTTATACTAAATACTTGGGTCTACGGTTTCTTTCGGCTGTAAAAAAATAAAAGTTGTATAACATTCACAAGAAAAATACCTATGCAGTAGATAGGTAGTCATATTTTATTTGTCTAACAGAAATTCTCAACCTTCATATATAAAATAAAAATCAGACAAACGGATACTGGAAACTTAGTAATAGGGTCCCGTTTTTACCTTTGGGTAAAACGGAACCCCAAAAATAAGGGTCAAATTACAATGGATGATATTAGGTATAGTTTTATGTAGGTTGTTGGTAGTTAGATTCTATTTGATTTAAATTTCTTATGTTTACGCTCATTAAAAATAAAAAATTCAAAACAAATTATATTTCAGGAAACTTATGTTCCTAGTAGGACTCCGAGTTCAAAAAACACCATGCCAGCAAAAGGAAAATTCGTGGACAGATACTATAACCAATTGAGAACGCTATGTGTGTCTGCCTTGCCTAAAAAAAGGCAGAAAGTTGGTCAAAAAAGCGATAATGAAACCACAGATAGCGATTCTGAATCCACTGACAATGGTACTATAATTTTTATAACTAATAATTTTATTATACCTTTATTTATGTTTTATAAAAAATATTATGAATGGTTCAAATAATATTATTTTTAATAATATTTTTGTAGTAAAAATGTAAATATTAATAATATTCTGATTTAAGTTATATTCTCTGTGATATCTTTTAGTATCATTTTATTAAGTTTTTTTTTTTGTTTTATTGTTCAGACACTGAAGATGATGAAGAAATGACTTGGTTAAAATACAACCGGAACCCCTGGCCGATAGTAGAAGAAAAATGGAAGGCAATGTGCGCTTATCAAAAACAAAACACATACGACAGCGACAAAAAACTACCAATAATGATTAACAATTGGCCATGACGGAAATCAACCAATGGACATCGACTGGTAATGTTTTTGTTACTTCTAAATGTGGCGCATAGTGCCACTTATTAAATTTATGACACTAATATTATAAATGCGAAATACCCTTGTACCAAATTTCCTCCAAATGCCTTCAGCCGTAACTGAGATGAGTGGTAACAAACACACATACATGCCTGCCTATGTGTTAATGCTTATGTGGGCATAATCTACCACTTTACCAAATTTCATCCATATCCATGTAGCCTAGCTGTTAAGGAGTTGACTGGGAACAAACATACATACACATACAAAACACACACACACACACACACACAACTATCGCATTTATAGTATTAGTGTGATGCAAATAATAGCCTAATATAAAATTGTTTTTTTTGCTATTAATGTTTCCCCTTAGTAAAAAAAAACAAACAAATTTAGCTCAGCTCAAGTTTTATTACATGTATAGATTAATTGATTGATATAGATATTGGTCTAAGTCTAAATCTTGAAATATTGTTGAAATATCTATAATATTGAAATTGAACTTTTATTTTGTTTCAGAATTATGCTGACGTATTTTAAGAAGAGTTGCAGTCAGATGCGAGATGAATTTCGAAAAAGTATTGATAGATAAATAACCACAACTATTCACATTCTTTCGGGTAGGCGAGATTCAAAACCATAAAACATTTAAAGCAAATGTCAATAGCTTTTGTCAATGAAGTAAATCTGTACTTCTCTTCTATCAGTACATGTTTTGCTTCATGTCATCTACCACCACATAGAAAGATCTGTGGAATGCTTCAAACTCCGTAAGTGTACCAAAACTTATAATCATAGGTTGACAAGTTATTTTTTTTTGTTGTACGACTTGTATATTATAACCATGTAGCTAAATGTTCTAAAGAGCAATTTAAAGACTCTTTATAACCATTGTCTATTGTCGCAACCTCGTTTTCTTCAGGGCTATTCAAAGAAATGTTACATGGCTGAATGACGTCCGGCTCTACATGGAAGTTTCTAGTAGAAGCAATATGGCCAAGTTCGGAGGAATGTGTGCCTAAATGCTTTCGAAAACGTTCCCGATGTACCGTTTGCACCATTGACTTGGTGCAAACGAAATTACTTTGTACTGCAAACAGTATATCGGGAAAACTTTTAACATTATTATTTATTCTGTCACAATTATTTTGATTTTTAACATTATTATAATATTCTGTCACAATTATTTTGATTACAACAATATGTGAAATCTGCTACTAGACTATGTATAATCTTCATATGAAGAACAAGTCTAAGTTTAATGGTACCAAAATTACTTACACAAACAGGGCAACGCCACATTGTCTAAATACCCTCTTTCAGCTTAGTACACCCTTTCTGCGTATTTTTCATGTATGTGCTATGTTTTTTTTTATAATGTGTGAGATCAATGTAACCACAGAAGAGCAAAAATGTAACAGATTTTAATTGTTTTGGTTTCAATTTAGTGTATTTGTTTTGGTCTCTTCAGCAAATGTAACTGATTTTATTTTAATTTACTATAGTTATTAATCAGTAAGTAAGTAGTAGTAAGTTATTCAATTATAAGTATAATAAAAATAGTTTGATAAATACATGTTTTAGTTTAAGATTTGTTTTATATTAATAAAATTAATATTGCATTTTACATATATACTTAATTTTTATTTCTCTAATGTTAGTTTCATTATATCTTTGACTACCCAATAATAGTGTTACAGTTTACGATAATAATGATAATAATTATTTTTGTATTGCAATAATATACTAACCGTATTTTTATTAATAAAATCTTACTTATTGTTGTTAATGGGTAGTCATGGAGTGAAATAATTGTTGGATGTTAATCTATAGTGTTTTACATCAAATATAATATTTAGATGTATGCATATAAATATTTTTAAAAAATTTAACTTTTGGTTTAGTTAAGGCCTACTGAAAAATAATTGTTGGTTTTATTATGTCACTGGTTAGGACAACAACAAAAAACTGTAACATACTAAAACAGCTGTTTAGCCTAACCAGTGTTGTCTGTTAAATTAACTATATTGTTTTAGGTAGGGCCCACTGAAAATAATTATTGGATTTATTGTCACTTTAGTTAGGACAACTAAAAAAACTGTAACATACTAAAACAACTGCTTAGCCTAACGCTTATTGTCTGTTAAATTAACTATATTGGTTTAGGTAGGGCCCACTGAAAATTATTGTTGGATTTATTATGTCACTTTAGTTAGGACAACTAATAAAACTGTAACATACTAAAACAGCTGTTTAGCCTAACCAGTGTTGGCTGTTAAATTAACTATATTGGTTTACGTAGGACCCACTGAAAATAATTGTTGGATTTATTACGTCACTTTATTTAAGACAACTAAACAAAAGCACTTACAATACTAAAACAGATGTTGTTTAACCTAACCTGTGTCGTCAGTTAATTAACTATCGCTTTGGGTAGGGCGCACTGATTTTTTTGTTGGATTCATATTACGTTAGTTGCAAATTTGGTTAGGACTACTAAAAAGGCTGTTAAACATACTGTTTAATCAAAATTCTGTTCTAATATAATATAGTATTTAAAAAACTGCTTAATCTGACTAATCGTTGCTGTTTGTTCAGCAACAGACTACGCTAGTTAGATTAAGCAGTTATTTAGGTATTTTAGAAGCTTCTTTCAGTTGTCATAACCAAATTGACTAAATAAATATATTTCTTTTCGGTATGCGCAACTCAAAACTATTTGATACTTAAACGAACTATTCTGGCTAGATTAAACAGCTGTTGTAGTACGCTTAACAGTCTCTAGTCCTAACCAAAGTCGCAAATTGAATCCAACAAAAAATTCAGTGCACCATACCCAAACCGATAATTTATTTAACAGACAACACTGGTTAGGTTAAAAAACTGTTTTAGTATTTTTAACAGCTTCTTTAGTTGTTCTAACTAAAGTGACTTTGTAAATCCAACAATTATTTGTTGTAGGTCCTACTTAAACCGATAGTTAATTTAACGGACAGTACTGGTTAGGTTAAACGGCTCTTTTAGTATTTTTAACTGCTTTTTTTAGTTGTCCTAACCAAAGTGGCTTGGTAAATCCAACAACTATTTTCAGTAGGACCTACCTAAACCGATAGTTAATTTAACAGCCAGTAGTGGTTAGATTAAACGGTTTTTTTAGTATGTTTAACTGCCTTGTTTAGTTTTCCTAACCAAAGTAACTTGGTAAATCCAACAACTATTTTCAGTAGGTCCTACCTAAACCAATAGTTAATTTAACAGACAATACTGGTTAGGTTAAACGGCTCTTTTAGTATATTTAACTGCTTTTTTTAGTTGTCCTAACCAAAGCGACTTGCTAAATCCAACAACTATTTTCAGTATGTCCTACCTAAACCAATAGTTAATTTAACAGACAATACTGGTTAGGTTAAACGGCTCTTTTAGTATATTTAACTGCTTTTTTTAGTTGTCCTAACCAAAGCGACTTGCTAAATCCAACAACTATTTTCAGTAGGTCCTACCTAAACCAATAGTTAATTTAACAGACAATACTGGTTAGGTTAAACGGCTCTTTTAGTATATTTAACTGCTTTTTTTAGTTGTCCTAACCAAAGCGACTTGCTAAATCCAACAACTATTTTCAGTAGGTCCTACCTAAACCAATAGTTAATTTAACAGACAATACTGGTTAGGTTAAACGTCTTTTTTAGTATATTTAACAGCTTTTTTAGTTGTCCTAACCACAATGACATAATAAATCAAACAATATTTTTCAGTAGCCCCTACCTAAATCGATAGTTAATTTAACAGACAATATTAGTTATGTCTAATAGCTCTTTTAGTACATTTAACTGCTGTTTTTGGTGTTCTAAGCAAAGTGACAAAATAAATCCAACGAATATTTTGTAAGGTTAACCCAAAACAATAGTTAATTTAACAGACAATATTGGTTACGATAAACGGCTGTTTTCAGTTGACTTGGTATTTATAATAGATATTTTTTTGTCGTCCCAACCAAAGTCGCCTAGTAAAGTCAACAAAATAATAACCAAAATTAGGTGTTACTAGTAGAGACTACAAAAAATATTTGTTGGAACAACAAAATTATAACCAAGAGTTACACGTCAAAATAGCGCCAACCGAGAAATTTTGTTATTGCAACAAAAATCACTTAACATTTGTTGCAATAACAAAATTTCTCGGTTTTATAATAAGATTTTTTTAGTCGTCTGAACCAAAGTCACCTAGTAAACTCAACAAAATAATAACCTAAATTAGGTGTTACTAGTAGGGCCTACAAAAAATATTTGTTGATACAACAAAATTCTAACCAAAAGTTACACGTCAAAATAGCGCCAACCGAGAAATTTTGTTATTGCAACACACATTAAGTGATTTCTGTTGCAATAACAAAGTTTCTTGGTTTTATAATAGATTTTTTTAGTCGTCCCAACCAAAGTCGCATATTAAACCCAACAAAATAATAACCAAATATTGGTGTTACTAGTAGGGCCTACAATTTTTTTTTTGTTGGAACAACAAAATTCTAACCAAGAATTACACGTCAAAATAGCGCCAACCGAGAAATTTTGTTATTGCAACAAAAAACACGAAATGTTTGTTGTAATAACAAAATTTCTCGGTTGGCGCTATTTTGACGTGTAATTCTTGGTTAGAATTTTGTTGTTCTAACAAATATTTATGTAAACCCTACCTTAAGTGATATCGTGATAGTTAATTTAACAGACAATATTGGTAAGGTTAAACAGGTGCTTTGGAATCTGACAGCATTTTTAGTTATCCTAACCGAAATCATAAAATAAATTCAACAAATATTTTCAGTAGACCCAACCATAAAAGTTTTGTTATACCAACAGAAGCAGTTTCTGGAAATAGTTACTAAATTAAAATTTGTCATCATAACAAATGTGAATTCGTTGTTATTACTAATATTATCTGTTACTATAACAAAAAAATTGTTATATTAATCAATTTATTTATTAACTTTACGTGTTACAAGTGGTATAAGTAACAAATTGTAGTTTGTTGCAATAACGAAAATCTCGGTTGGCGCTATTTTAACGTGTAACATTTGTTAGAATTTTGTTGTTCCAACAAATAATTTCTCTCTGTGTATGCAACTCAGTTGTCCAACGAGTTTATCTATTAACATAAGTTGGGAGCTGCTGTGCTCAATATTAATTCCACTTGTTTATCTGTATGTATACGCCGTGTTTTTAAAATAGCATCATCATCACCAGCCAGAAGACGTCCTGCTGAACATAGCCCTCCTTAGAACTCCACACTGAACGACAACCTGCCATCTGCATCCACTGGATGCCCGCGACTCTCGCGATGTCGTCGGTCCATCTAGTGGGAGGCATCCCTACGCTGCGTCTTCCGGTTCGTGGTCTCCACTCCTGAACCTTGCTTCCCCATCGGTTATCTTTCTGCGTGATATGTGCCCTGCCCATTGCCACTTCAACGTGCAAATCCGGTGTCGGTAACATTCGTTAACTACGGATACCTTCTTTAAAAAAATTACTATTTTGTCCATATTCAAACTTAATAATAGGCATGTGTTTTAATTCCTAATGTTTAATTTATTACAAATAACCGGCTTAGCGATGAATATAACTAAATACATTACACATACTGAAAAAATACATTAAATTGGCTGATAAATCTCTGAGATATGAGTTTAAAGTTTTAGGTGGGGATAGAGATACTCTGTCCCTTTCTCGCAAAGCGTGTGTTAGTATAGCATTTGTATGGCGCTCCTGAGGCGTGACGTCATAACTCAGTATGGTGCGCTCTCTGTCTAGCATGAAATACTTATAACTAATTTATTTTTTATATATTTTTTTTTTCGTTATGGACTCTATTTATTATCAGCTTTTTTATGAGGTAATATTGGAATGAACTACTTGCCTACAAAATTGCATGCAGATCGGAGCAACGGTACGCAGTTATCGGCGGTCTTCGCCCGGCCAATAGTTCTAGTAGATATACTTTTAAAACGAACTTTTAAATAGCCTTTTTGTAAAGTAACTGTGTGCCTTACAATTCTACTTTTGCGCCTAGTTTTTTTTTTGTAAAAGGCCAAACGAGATACAATGATACAATGACTTTATTGGTCTGTGAAACTAGGTAATGATATATGTTACATGCGTGTCAAAACAGTTGTATGTGCTCTAGCTTCTACCTAGAAACTGGTATACAGACATCATGATGACTATGGCTATAAAAGTAAGTAATTGCTAAATAATTATATAATATTGCTATTTGATATAATACAGGGATCAACAAACAATTCCGAATACATAATTGTAAGTCAAACGAGTAGGTACTTCATTACATAGGTACATAACAAACAAAATTAAGCAAATGTCAAATCAATAAATATGTCAAAGAGAAATAACAATAAAGAAATACAATTCAGCTAACGTCACACAATATTATTATCATTTAAAAACATATCCACAGTGTAGTAGGCTTTCTTCATTAGTTGGTAATTTAATAGATTCTTAAAGATATTTATGTCCTCTTTACGTCGAATAGCATCTGGTAAAAATAAAAAATAAAAACTATGAAAAGTGTTTGAATGTTGAATGCCGGCTTTTTAGCATGTAGCAAACAGATCACTTTGTAGATAGTGTGCAGAATAAAACGATAGTATCTATTTTGAATTAGTTTTGAATAGGCACAAGCTAATAGGTTTAACTATTAATAGGCACTAAATACTTTCACATTATATTGGACGCTTACCGCGTAGAAATTTTAGGGTTCAGAACTCAAAAGTTGCAATGAAACCTTATTCTGAAATGGCAAAAATAATGATGCTTTAACGAACTCCAATAAAGTAAAAAAAAAAAAAAAATATTAAAGAAAATTTTCTCATATTTTTTTTTAATCTTTCAGACTTCCGTTATTTACGAACCGATTTGGGTTTTATCAAAAGTAAATCTTGATTACCGTCTTATTAAACACGAAACAAAAAATTCCAACGTACTAAAAAATCCGAACTTTATTATGTCTTCCACAGAAAAGAAAATGCTGTTTTGTTTAAATTGGAACGGCTGTCAAGGCATTTTTGCAAGAAATTAGTTGTAGCCAGTTGCACCCATATAAACGAAACGTCAGTCATTCGAAATCAGTTAGCAACTGTGGTGCGGAGTTTGACGCGTTGATCTAAATAAGAATGTTCAATCAAGGTTCACTCATAATGCCTGGTAACAGATTTTCCTTCTCATTTCCGTTCTATTTAATTCTCTTTTCTGTGACGTATTCTGTGCTTTTATTGAAATAGCCGACTTTAGGTCAGGACTTTTCAAATGTTGATATGGTAGGTAACCCTAGTCACAATAATTGAAGCTTATATAAGAGTTTTGGCGCCAACGTGGAAAAAACATGTCGGCTCGTAGGATTATTTTCCTAAACTTGTGTATTTTCGAGTGTTAATGTGAACTAAATGGTGAATTATTATTTATTAAGTACTCGTGAACGTGCTCGAGTGTGGCCAAGTGATATAACGAGGTGAAACACATCTTTTTGTGTTGTTTCCAAAACTCCATAGGAGCCTCTTCTAAAGTCTCCACCACTTTATAGAGGCATGAGTTTGACTTGACCGTGACTTACTTTGCTTGACTCTGACTTGTTTGACGCTTTTAATACAATGTAAACATGTTTAATATTACGACTAAAGGACATTGAATCCACGGTCTTGAAAATTTTAACAAAAAAAATTTAAGCTTATATAAGCGTGCACGCAGTGTTATGTGGTAGGTGTTCATTTGAATGTAGGTAACAATGTCCACTCCGGAACGTAGATATTCGCCGAAGAACCAGAGTCACCGACATAGCTGTTAAAATTTGCAAGTTGAAGTGGCAATGGGCAGGCCACATCGCTCGGAGAACCGATAACCGATGGGGAAGGAAGGTTCTTGAGTGGAGACCACGAACCGGAAGACGCTGCGTAGGTAGACCTCCTACTAGATGGACCGATGACATTGTGAGATTTGCTGGCATCCAGTGGATGCAGATGGCAGGCTGTCGTTCAGTGTGGCGTTCTAACGGGGAGGCCTATGGTCAGCAGTGGAAGTCATCGGGCTGCTGATGATGATGTCTACTGACAGAGTTGGCAGCTCTGCGTTACCCGTATTGATGTATAATTGAGGGCACACAATGTTATCGTTTCCAATTTTCCTCTGAATATTTGCATACAAAATTTAATATTCAGTTGGTTTATATATTTTGATGGCATTTACCTTAAGTAATATGATTACCATATGGCGGCCTTCTATTAATAACTCGTATGTAATACTAGCTCCACCCCACGGTTTCACCCGTGTGGACATGTGTAGGGTTACTTATATAAAAATTTGAAGTGGGTAGACTTCGGGGTGCTAACAACATCAAAACTGTACAAAGAATCCTTTTTCGCATATATTTAGGCATTTTACCACCTTCTTCTTACCTTCCTTCACTACGGTTATCACTGGAACTCGAACCAACCACCCACGGAGTACATTCCACAACCTTACCATGGTATAGTGCTAACAGACGCTCGAACGCGGCTGACGGACCGCCGTCCAACCAACGGGAGAGAAACAGTGAGAATATCATATATCCCTCTCTTTCTCTCCCGTTGGTCAGACGGCGGTTGAGGTCAGCCGCGTTCGAGCGTCTGTTAGCACTATTAAATATCCCGTAAATAATCATATAACTAGTGTTTGATACACACACAGGTATTATGTAGTGTAGGGATGACACACTTAATTTGTAATGTACCTACAATAATTGACTTGTCATGTTGAAGACATGACACAATAAAACTGTTTATTTATCAATCAAACTGCTGTTATGGAATTACCTATTATTGACCGAGCAAAGCGCTGGTCTCTGAGTCAATGTGAACAGATGAAGGTTTGTATGTCTGTTTGTGAGTTTGATTTAATCCAATCTTTAGTTTTCATGTTCCAATATGAGCTATACCTATCTATTGAGGGGTCGCGAGGTCTCAGTTCGAGTCGAGCAATCATATTAATAGTTTATAAGATTAGTTTTGACTGCATCACCGCCATCGAGCAAGGAGGCTGTCAAATGCAAGCCAATAAAAAAAGGATGGTCTGGTAGGCGTGTTAACAAACTATACCCTGGGGGGACAGGGATGACGTCACAAACCTGACTGAGCTCGGGTATAGTTTGGAAATCAAATTTGGTATGTGACCACTCCACAATGTACATCAGCGAGATGATGGCTTGACCGGGTATATTTTGTAGTAGCTGATTAATGAAAATAGTAGAGAGCTGGTCTCAATGGTCGACCAGAGTTGAGTATATTTTGGAGTGAACATTAATGATATTGCTGCTCCAAATGGTACCCGAATAAGATTCATTACTTGAGTTGCGATGTGCGTTACTTTATGCTATCCTTGTATGCACATAGGTTTACGCTCTATGCTGCCCTTATTTATTTGTGTTTACATGATTTTGTGGCTAAGTTAGTGATAAAACTAGGAATCAAAGTCAAGCAGGCTAGCCCTCCGAACTAGAAATAGCAAAAGAAAACAGCTTGATTCCAAACATTAACCAAAATGTGCCAAATGCAAAATAGATAACTTACGTATTAATAATAATGATACGCAGGGGCGGCTTTATGGCGAGCCGTCGGTGAGTGGCGACACCGCGTACCCCGATTCCATGGGTCTAAAACCCCAGAGACCCTGACCCCTGGCTTGCCTTAACTGGCCGTCTGGGGGTGGAAACCGCAAGAGCTAAAAACCTAAGCTCCAGGGTGGAAGTGTTAAAGGGCATAACGCCGCGAGTAGCTCTTAGTGAAAGTGCAGCACACCTCTCGAAACCCTAAGCCACCCACGTCAATGTTGCCCTTCCGGTGCCAATATGCGGCAGCCATTATGGGGGGCCCATTTAGTGAGTGGCAAGTCATCACCTGCCTAAGTATTTTGAAATGAGGCATAATTGTATGTTTTATATCCTATACTGTACAATAGTTTTATAATCCATTTTATACACATTCAATAATATTGTATTTTATATTCAACGGGGCCTCTTGGTGTTGGCTTCGGCCCCACCAATGCCTACTAAATGTCCGGGCTAGACCCGTGTTTATATTGAAATAAAGTGGAATAATAATAATAATAAATATTCAGGACATTTTTGCACAAAGCTTGTGATATGGCTGCCAGAGACTGATAAATATGGCTGCCAGAGACTGATAAATATGGCTGCCAGAGACTGATAAATATTCGGGACATTTTTTTCACACACGGTCATCTGACCCCAAACTAAGCAAAGCTTGTGATATGGCTGCCAGAGACTGATATACATACATATATAATTTTAAATACATACTTAAATAGATACTAACAACCAGATATAGAACAAACACAAATGTTCATCACATAAATGTTTGTCCTAGGTGGGAATCGAACCCACGCCCCCAAGCGCAGAAGGTAGGTTCACTACCAACTGGACCAACGGGCTATCACAATTTTATATTGATATACAAAAACATAATTGTTATAACTTTACTTGAACTCAATTAAAAATTTAATATAAAATAAGCTGGGTATATTTTGTAGTAAGGTAATATGAAATTACGATATCAAAAATCTACCCGGTTGTGACACCCGAAATCAGGTATATTTTGTAGAATGAATATCAGAATATCATGTGAGGAACGTACAAACTATAACCGACCAAAACACTATGGGGTGATTCCACACACCCACTGATACCTACATCATACCCACATTAGCCAAAAGAAATAAAAATAATTATAGGCATATAAGTCATAACAAATAAGATAAATAATAGGTATTAACTCATACAAAGTATTTATTTTATCTCATAAGTAGGTAGCGGGTTTGGGTTGGCCGAGCAAACAACCTGTTAAAAATTGATTAATATATTTATTTTATCTCATATTTTAAATGCCAATCCGTATTTATCGCGCATTCATTTTGTTTAGGTATTTTACTTATTGCTCAACCTGCATCTGTACCTCCTATTATTTCTGCTGCCTGCCTTCATAAAAGCAGTGTCTAATTTTCTCACTGAGCACCAAAACTTGAAATTTCAAGTTACAGTAAACAAGAGGCTTTTAAAACAAAAGCATTATAGTTCTACCGTCTTACCACAAAAGATTTAAGCACGCTTTAGACAGGTTTTTAGCATATTTTTCGCAGTGAAACAATTGCTAAACACATGTCTAAAGCGTTCTTAAATCTTTTGTGGTAAGACGGCTAATGTTTAATGTTTTTTTTTTCTTTCTATAGAAATCGCACAACACAATCTTCGCAAAAGTAAGTTTCGTCGAAGAACACAATGAGATTTTACCAGTTAGTATTGAGTTGATATTGAGTTGGTATAACATCATTGGCACAACACTATAATATTTTCTAAGGTTGATTTATTGACAATGGTTTTATTTGTGTTTTTTAGGACATTAAGTACAATGTCCTGCACTCAGGCTACTACTGGACTGGGAAGATAATGAAAAAAAACATTACGTACAAGAAATTCCAAACTCCGCGATTATTCATGTTTGAGTTTATGTTCATCTGTGATGTTCATACTGCGCGCGCTTTTTTTTTTGGTACCATGAAGTGCCAGGCACTTAACATGTATTTGATTCAGCCATACAGCCGCAAAAAAAAAAGTATAACTGTTATAAAGCTACTGAACTTGGCTATTGAATAACAAACCAGTATGCATCTTCCAATAAAAATGCGAAGGCCTACATATTATTATTACAAACTCACCTCGAGTCCACACCCAATGCGACAAACAACAGCTTGCAAAAAAAATCCTTGAAAGTTTTTTGTCAAAACACCAAAACCACCGCAATCCAGTTAAATATCACTATAGAAATCACCTATATATGGTACATGTGACGTGTTCGAGGTTACAAGCACAGTTCTAGGAAAATGTAGTTGTTTTTATTTGCGAATTGTTATTTCGCGACGCGAAATCGCGTGAAGCAGCGCGAGACACGAACTATGATTGCGTAGGCGGCGCGGCGCAACGCGCGGGGTGTGAGATGGTGTTGCTAGATAGAGAATAAAATCTCCGTACCTTACCCCATATAACCAAACGTGTGGTTAAAAATGCCGTGAATATTCATAATAAACTGATTATTTTACATCTGCTACGTAAAATAATTTTTGCGTTTAGTTATTAAATATCTCAAAATTTTACTGATGTTATAAATGTAAATTGTTTGTTAATTTTTCACGCAGCAACATTCTGTTAAAATGAACGAATTTTTGCATTGACACAGTTGGAAGGCTGGAGAGTGACTGGAGCTCGTTGCAGACGATGCGCAGTAAACTCGCTTACGCGAGTTTACTGCCCATCGTCTGCAACGTAATACGTAATACTCGCGCAAGTACTGTGCATCGTCTGCAACGAGCTACAACACTTTTTACTTAGTGCCAGTGGAAGTGCTTAGGTGGTACTCTGGTCCTTACGCAGCAGATAGCTTGTTCTGATAAAACTTTGTTTCACCACGCTACTCCTTCCGCACCCCGGCCGACTCACTCAACGCCCACTGCGCATCGTTCGAACTTCGAACACCCACGCAAGTGGCAGGTACTAGGTACTTGCACCATTTCATTTGGCAGCTTGTTTTTGGAGTGTTTTTTTTTTGCGCTGGCAATGCCAAATATCTCAATGAGTAAGAAGTGGAATATAGAAATATCATGCGTCATTTATTTCTCTAAGTACCTAAAATAATGTTCAAAAATTCTTGAAACTAATTGCATGCCCATCGCAGGCGCGCGACGCGAGTCGTTTGAATTAGTACAAGTACGTGCGCACACGCAAGCTGTGCGCGTCACCACGCGAGTGCTATTTACTTTGTACGCTGGCGCGAGTACTCGTGCAAGTCTTGCGCAAGCTACGTTATTTTTATGTTGGTAAAATATATGTGTTTCCTGAGGGATTGTCCACGTGGGTTAACCACAGGGAACAACGAGTAAGATATAAATGATCGAATATAATATGCCAGTGTGATTAATTTCATTTTAAAAGAGTTGTAAATATATAATTATCGTGAATTGTAACAATAAATTTACGTTGAAACTATAATCTGCTTGTATATAATTATGCTTCAAGCATTCAGTAATTGTATTCTAGGTTTAATATTATTATTGACGGACTTATTATTGACATATAATTATTTCTTATATCTTATTTAATGACATTAATTATCCATTGAGTATTATTTTTTTCTAATTTTAATTTCTTTTAAGTATCATAATATTGTGTAATATTGTCTCATTGGTGTAATTGGCGCAAGCCGTACTAATTGGATAAACAAATACAATAAATACAATTAATTAATAATTTATGATCGAAAAATGTAATTAATAAAGGGAAACTTAAATGTCTGGCAACATTATTCTACCTTTCAGTTTAATCATGCGTCACACTTCATTGGAATCGAAAGAGATAGCAACACAACACGCCTTGGACGTACTGTCATTCTGAGATGATAAATTAAGTTTGTCAGTTTGTTTTTCTATTTCCATGTTGTTTTTTTTTCGTCTGTGATGTTTTTGTCGTCGCACATCTTGTGCATTTGCCAAAATATTAATATCTAAGCTATCAAGTTTGATGAAATATCATCAAACAAGTTAGTCAGAGTCAAGCAAAGTAAGTCACGGTCAAGTCAAAGTGATACCCAAGTAAAATGATAGAGACTTTACAAGAGGTTTTTATGAAGCTTTGGAAACAACACGAAAAGTTTTACTATTTTATACCTTATTACTGACCTGTTAATGGCTGTATTTTAAAATAACTATTTAATACTTATGTATATATTTTTGTGCTGTTGGTCTCGAATAAAGATAAAATAAAAATAAAATACCACTTGTATTCTCTTTACACACTCAAGCACGTCCAAGCACGCGGTGCGGTGCATGCGGTGGATCATAATAAATAATGATCCAACATTATACACACACTCAAAATACACAAGTTTAGGAAAATAATACCTTTAGAAACAAAATGTAAAAAAAAAAAAAAAACGCATTAGGTATATCACATTATACCTATCTGTGAAGCTAAGATTTAGTTATTTTTTTTCTTTGCTGTGAAGTTAATTGTACTGTTATCTCTGTCTCGCATTTTGGCGTGTTGCTTGGATCTCACCTTATGGTCGTGGTCGTAGTATCATACCATTGATACAAAGCCATTGATAGTTCAATATGTAGTATTTATATTCTCTTTGATAATTATCAATGTATCATACTATATATCATGATCTAACAGGCCCAAATAGTAGTATGTATAACTACTTAAACCAAGGCCTTCTCTCAGAGAGATAGGTAGGATGGACCATCCACCATCCTGCCCCCGATTCTACTAAACAAATTGTCTTTAAATTGTAATTGTTGCGATTTTAATTGTTAAATAACTGCCTCAAAATTTACAGTTTTTAAGGTTTTTTTCTTAGAATAACTACAATACAATACAATACAAAAACTCTTTATTAAAATACCACAAAACAAGGATAACATAAAAATTACAACAAAAATATTATCTAGGCTTTTAACTACTCATTATTCTAAGGTTTTTTATACTGTTATAATATTAGGTGGTTGTATATTTCTAGTATAAAAAAATATTTAAAACTGCCAATTTTGAGGCAGTTGTTTAACAATTAAAATCGCAACAATTACAATTTAAAGACAATTTGTTTAGTAGAATCGGGGCCCTGGCCCAGTGCATGTTGGTGAATGTCTTTGAACTTTTGAGGTTCTTGGACATACCGGGTTCCTCACGTTTCCCATCACCGTTGTTGAGCGATGGCATCCTGTACATCATTTATTTAGTTACAAAATAACAGATTGTAAAGCGCGCATGCAGCTCGCCCACCATCGCTCTTTTTGTAGAATTCGGGTAAAAACATTTGCGTTGTTTTTGAGTATAAAACGAGTACAATAAAAAAGTAGTAAAATTTTTACAATTAAGTTTTATTCGTCGTATCCAAATGAAAACACATTTCATTTGAAATGTTGTTTCTACTTTTTATATCGGGTGAGTTACAGCAATCAGTAACAAATCCATATTAAAAATTTATCAAAATGTATCGAATATTTTTCAATAGTAGGTACTAGTGATGTAACGAATATTCGCATTCGCGAATGTCCAAAATATGACATTCGTTACATCACTAGTAGGTACCTATGTAGCACAACAGTATTTATATTCTGTGTAAGTAGTGGGCTAGGGAAATTTTAACTGCCGACGCAAAAAGATGGGCTGCGTGTCTGTCTGTACCACCGTAGCTCTCAAACGGATGAACCGATTTTGATTTAGGTTTTTAGGGTTCCGTACCCAATGGGTAAAACCGGGACCCTATTACTAAGCTTACGATGTCTGTCTGTCTGTCCTACCTATTAACGGCTTATCTTTACACAGAATAAATGTAATGTTGCGGATGATTAACTAACAAATAATAATAAAGACAAAAGGTAAAATTTAAAGGTCCCTCCCTCTACAGCAAAAGTATTTTTTTACGTATTTTTGTATTAGCTCTAATGTAAAAACGGTAATATGTACAAGCATCAAACTTGGCATGATTGTAGTACACACTCTAAAGTATAACAACAAATAATAAATAATGGCCAAGTGCGAGTCGGTGACAAATTTCTGTTATAATTGTGTTGTAGGTACTCGAGCGTCACTGTAGCATAAATAACTTAATAACGAGATATTTACCGTGATACGGTTGAAAAGCTTATATTGTTAAAATTGGTCACAGGTGTATAATAGGTACAAGACCGGGCCTAATACACTTCCTTGTGGTACTCCAGCTTTTATTTCTTTCAATTCCGAGTACGCGTCTTCTTGTCTAATTCTAAAAACTCTATTAGTGATGCAAGATATCTGCATACTGTTGTGGCAGCATGTTTCGCAGTTTGTGAATTAAACCTTCATGCCACACTTTATCAAAAGCTTGCGCTACATCTAAAAATACAGTGGAGTATACTCTTCATTCATCGAGACTTCGATTATGTTCGTAATCCTATGCACTTGGTCGATCGAGGATTCTTGGATTGCTTTTCTCTGAAGCCAAACTGGTGTTCTGGTAAGAGATTAAATTTTATATAATCTTTGCTATAACCGAGTCTTTTGGGTAATAACTTTTCAAATAGTTTTGACATTATTGGCAGATTTATTAGTATAAAATGTTATATAAATAAGATAAATTGTTACTTAGTCTCCTAACGCCGAAATCTACAAATTTTTAAATTATTATAGTAATAACAACCTCACGAAATGAAATCTCAGTCATGCAAAGAAAAACGCAATAGTTTCCAAACATTTATTAAATCTCTTGGTACTTAATCACTATGTATGTAAAAGTCTCAATTTGACAAATCAAAATTAATCTGACCAACGCTCATTTGAAAAAAATTTAGGCGTTTTTTGCTCAGCGCACACGGCTAACCAAAAAATTGGCGCGATCAGAGTAGTCTCCAAAAGAACAAAAATTATAAAAGTCTATTTGTGTCTTGGACTTTATAGTCTTACCATTCGTAGGCTTAACATAAGAATAAAACTTAAACCTATTTAAAACTTTGGAAATCGGTCCGAATCTCGAGGTCGTGTCAATTCTGGTGTAACTACTTTTTAAAACTATCACGGTTGTTCACTACATGCATATGATTATTATTGGGATATTTACCGTGATAAGGTTGTGGATTGAGTTGCCGATATTTTGGTAAGACTAAGAATGAGGGTAGACCGTTGTCTGCACTAACCTTAAACTTTTTTGCCAACTACCCGCATTATTCAGTCTTACCGTGAACACTGAACATAGTGTAACTGCGTCAAAATATCGGGATCTCATTCCCTAACCTTGTCACGGTAAATATCCCGTTAATAATCATATAACTATAAAATACCGTTATGACGTTTATGAATATGGACCCTGCATTGCAGATAATTTTAGCCCTGTTTTCTTATATATACAGAGAACAGAATTGACGCCACAGGGCTCTAAAATTAAAACAAATACTAAATAAACAAATTTCTACAAACTAAATAAAATATCACAATCAATATGAAACTTTACCTTACAACTAAGTCCGGGAGCGAAGCATGAATACCGGGGTACAAGGAACGGTGGTAATGAGTGGAAAGAAGGTCGCAATACTCATAATTATGAACAACCTTTACTGGATTTATAGCACAGTACAAGTACAGAAGATTCACTCCGCAAAATCATTTAAATAAGTAGCGACTCTAGCTACTACACAATAAAGTGCAATTCAGGACGTGCGAGCGCTAACTACCTACAGCTACATTAACCTACAAGTTGCCTCTCTGTCTGTCGCGTAACTCTTGTCGCGTTATCTCTGTGTATCGCGCGGCAGGTCCGACAAGTCGGCTACTTGTAGCTTCATACCTAAACTGCGGAGTGAACATGTGGGCCAAGACGTAGCAGAGGCCAACATACGTGACTCCATAAAAACTCAGTTGCCGCCAAGGCTTGTATAATACTTTTCTCAAACATTACGTGAGTATTCACGGAAAAATATAAATATTTTGGGATAATTTTCAAATTACATACATATGTTGGCAAAATATTATGAAATTTGAAAAGCTTAACTATAACACTTTAAAAATAAGGCTTTGACTTTTCTTTGAGCCAATCATATAACACTATTTGGCGACGTCAATTACTTTTTTTTTTTTAATTCTAATTATTATTATCTATCTAATTATTATCAATTACTTTTTTCATGTATTTCAATAAATATACACATTAAATACCATGTTAGAGAAAAGAGCTGTGAAGTGACCATCACTTAGCACCCAAGTTTGTTAAATACAGAAGACAAGGCGTTATGGCCTAAATAGCTCAAGACTGCAGCGGAGAATAAAAATTGGCAAATCGAGAATATTTAAAAAACGCCATCAAAATAGTATCATGCTCCATTTTTTTTCACTTGTAACTAAACTCGGTTTAATCATTTATTTGCTCTGACAGCTGCAATAACGTCGTAAAAAAAGGTGATTACATTTTCTTTTGATCTTTCATTGCAGTATATCTATCGGGTACCTCCTACAATCTTTCGTTTAAACACCTAGTGAAAGTGATCAAAATTCGTTGGTTTCATTCAACTTTTTCCATTGTTGCAGCTGTTAAGGCAAATAAATGCTTGGACCGAGTATAACTATGCAAACAAATCTTGGAAGTCGAATTTAACCCACTTCTAATTGTTGTATCAATTTGAAGCTTTCATAATATGTAATTCAGATGACATATACCTTTTTTTTTTATCCTTAAAAACAAAAATGAATACTGGTAACACTTCTAGTATGAGAGATCTTATAATTACTATAAGGCGTTAATTTGACTCGACTTTGTTCACTTAATTTACAATTTTAAACAAAGCAAGTTGTTTAATGAAATTTTACCTAACATGAAAAAACATTTCAAAATGTTACTTAGAATTATTATACAAAATATTGTATATTTCAAATAATCTCGCAAATAATTTCAAGTCAGTCGTTTTTTTTACAATAATACCTATTCTGCAGTCTTTCATCAAATTTTCTTTAGCAAATTTAACTCTACTTTTGACAAATATTTATTGAGTACTTATTGAAATTATTTTAACTATTTACTTTACTTTAAAAAAAATAAAAAAAATATGTACTTACTTAAGATAATTCAGTGTACTTATTGGAAATCAATCACAGTGGGACTTAAAAGCCGAGTTAGGAAAATTCGCTTTTTTTTTCAAACAATCCAAATTCCAATTAAGCAAGATTTTTTCAAAAAATCTATCTAAATCTTACGTTAATCATGACTTTTTGACATCTCAAATAATTTTTTTAATCAGATTTTAGCAATTAAAAATCGACAAAAAAATATCTTTTTTACTGATAATAAAATTCAGATACTCGTTAAAATAATTATCATAAATTGGAAGCACAACAAAAAGTTTCATAACCAAAAATTACATTTATAAGAAAACCTGTAATTTTTTTTGTCAATAACAAAAAAAAAAACATATTTTGCAATAAAAAACGAAATGACAAAAAAATTTGATCATGTAGAAAAAAAATCTAATAGCCAAATAATTTGGATCGTTTTGAAAAAAAAAAACGAATAGCCAAATAATTTGGATCGTTTTAGAAAAAAAAAAACGAATAGCCAAATAATTTGGATCGTTATGGAAAAAAAAACTAATTGACAAAAAAAATTGGATCAAGTTTTAGAAATAAAAACTAATTGATAAAAAAAATTGGGTCTTTTTTTTTAAATGATACTTACTAAACCACTTTTATCATCAAAACTTACTAAATAAACACATACCGACATTCGACCACATCGCTTTGAGCACGTCTCACCTGGTGCCGAGTGGTGGTGCGGTGACGATGAAGTGTCAAGTCACAGGTTGAGGTAGTCCTCGTAGCAGTCTGCGTAGGAGTCCGAGTGGGAGGTCTCGCTGAGGATGGTCTCCTGGTTCTTGACGTGCTTCCGTCCGTTGGTGTGCTCGTGGATCATGTACTCGTTGTTGGGCAGCTCCAGGTTGCACGTCATGCAGTTCACCGTCGACTCGTTTATCTGAAATTTCAATAACAGGCATGTTTTTTTATGCCATAGGTGGCAAACAAGCAGACGGGCTGCCTGATGGTAAGCAGTCACCCTCGCCTATAGATACTTGTAACACCAGAGGCATCACAAATATGTTGCCGACCCTTTAGGACTCTATTAACTCGCCTTTTGAAGAACCCCATGTCTCGGTTTGTTTCAGAATGTGCTAATAAAGTACCTAGTTAGTGATAGCCCGTTGGTCCAGTTGGTAGTGAACCTACCTTCTTCGCTTGGGGGCGTGGGTTCGATTCCCACCTAGGACAAACATTTATACGATGAACATTTGTGTTTGTTCTATATCTGGTGTTAATATCTATTTAAGTATGTATTTAAAACTATATATGTATGTATATCAGTCTGGCAGCCATATCACAAGCTTTGCTTAGTTTGGGGTCAGATGACCGTGTGTGCAACAATGTCCCGAATATTTATTTATTTATTTGATCATATTTAAATTACTAGCGGTCCGCCCCGGCTTCGCACGGGTATAGATATATAGCCTATGTCACCCGGGGATAGTGTAGCTTCCCAACAGTGAAAGAATTTTTCAAATCGGTTCAGTAGTTTCGGAGCCTATTCAATGCAAACCAACAAACAAATCTTTCCTCTTTATAATATTAGTATAGATGTGAAAGTTAAAACTTAGGAACTTTTATTTAAGTTGCCCTGTTAGTATGTATGTGTGGGACAACGCTTGCAACTGAATTTGAGATCAGATATCCTCAACCGATGGAGCTGACATTGTCGGTGACATGCAATCTAAAGTTACCATCGAGCTGGTCTGACACAGAAACAGCTGGCTGGTTGGTGAGACAGAAGGTGGCCATAGGAACTCCTAAACGAGACGTAGCCCCGTCGAGTTTGAGTTCGTTGGATTCGGCCTCCCAAGCACAATGGTCATAAAGCACAATAGTAAAGTCTCTAACTAGAGACAAATAATGTTAACAATATCATATAATTATGTTATTCGATTATATAGTTTTAGTGTCTTAACAACTTTTTTGGCGAATGTTGTATACGCCTGTAAAAAGTGTTCATATCAGATCTATGTATGTATAATTCTTTTGTATTTTTTAAAAATGTGTAATATGTTCACTGTTGGCGTATCTCTATCAATAAATAAATAAATAAACAAAGCTAGTTTTTTTTTTTTTTTTCATTTAATAAAATTTATTATAGAAAAAAAAAAAAAAAAAAAATTATTTTATTATTATTTATCACAGATTAGCTCTCTGAAAAGGGCATTGGTTTTTGCTATAATTTGTAATGAAACAAACCTTCCTGACAAGCGCTGGGTAGTAGGTCTTGTCGAACGTGTTCCCGAGCGCCACAGCGTGGTACTCTGTCTCCACATGCTCGAACACCTGCAAACAAACAGGCGTAACAATACTTATTAAATATATATGTATGGGATATATATATATATATATATGGGACATTGCACACACGGTCATCTGACCCAGAACCGATTTTGGTTTAGTTTTTTAGGGTTCCGTACCCAAAGAGTGTAAACGGGACTCTATTACTAAGCCTACGATGTGTCTGTCTGTCTGTCCTGCGTATTAACAGCTGCATATTTCGAACCGTAATAGATAGCCAGTTGAAATTTTCACAGAATATGTAATGTTACGGCGGATTAACTAAGAATAATAATAAATAAACCAGCCTAGTGCGAGTAGGGCGCGCGCACTGAGGGTTCCGTACCACCACCATTCCATTGTACTTTAGTATCTAACAAGTTATGTGGTGGTACGGAACCCTCAGTGCGCAAGCCCAACTTGCACTTGACCGGTTTTTTGCATTGTCTCATTCCTTATTGTAACTTGAAGCGACGTAGAAGCTAGAGATTGGTCAGAAAAACAGACTTGACCTCTGTTTGCGTGAGAGGTAAAACAGTCCTTGATTTGTGTGGGGGTTTTAAAAAGCCCCTCTGTTTGCATCGGGGGTTAAAAAGCCTCTCTGTTTGCGTGGGGGGTTAAAAAAACCCTCTATTTGCGTCGGGGGTTAAAAAGCCCCTCTGTTTGCGTTGGGGGTAAAAAGCTCCTCTGTTTGCGTGGGAGGTAAAACAGTCCCTGATTTGTGTGGGGGTTTTAAAAAGCCCCTCTGTTTGCATCGGGGGTTAAAAAGCCTCTCTGTTTGCGTGGGGGGTTAAAAAAACCCTCTATTTGCGTCGGGGGTTAAAAAGCCCCTCTGTTTGCGTTGGGGGTAAAAAGCTCCTCTGTTTGCGTGGGAGGTAAAACAGTCCCTGATTTGTGTGGGGGTTTTTAAAAGCCCCTCTGTTTGCATCGGGGGTTAGAAAGCCTCTCTGTTTGCGTGGGGGGTTAAAAAAACCCTCTATTTGCGTCGGGGGTTAAAAAGCCCCTCTGTTTGCGTTGGGGGTAAAAAGCTCCTCTGTTTGCGTGGGAGGTAAAACAGTCCCAGATTTGTGCGAGGGTTTTTAAAAGCCCCTCTGTTTGCATCGGGGGTTAAAAAGCCTCTCTGTTTGCGTGGGGGGTTAAAAAACCCCTCTATTTGCGTCGGGGGATAAAAAGCCCCTCTGTTTGCGTTGGGCGTAAAAAGCTCCTCTGTTTGCGTGGGAGGTAAAAAAGTCCCCGATTTGTGTGGGGGTTTAAAAAAGCCCCTCTGTTTGAATCGGGGGTTAAAAAGCCTCTCTGTTTGCGTGGGGGGTTTAAAAGATCCTCTATTTGCGTCGGGGGTTAAGAAGCGTATTACAAATATTTGTATTTTCGGGCATAAAACGAATAAATAAAGCCGTAATTTTCAAGATAATTATAAAAAAGTAAACCATAACACAAAAATGTTTATTTTATGTCAGTAATTTAACGAAATCCATTATCAAACTTTCCCTCCTAAAGTTTTACGAAAAACTACTTCTGTAAATTGGAGGTAACAAATGGATATGTTGAGTTTTACCAAAATCTGAAGCCGCTACATTCAATAACAAAATTACAGCAACTGAATTTTCTACAGATCTTATTAGTTATAAGAATGAACATACCAAAAATCCAGTTTTCGACTCTTTTTTCGTCAAAAATGTGATAGGAGCGTTAAATAGGAGTTGCCCTCACCTCGTCCGGCGTTATTTCCATCTGACAGATGACGCACTTGGTGACGTTCTTGGCGGCGGTGATGCCGTGCCAGTGGTCGAACGATATTTTCATCACCACGTTGTTTTGTATCACCATCTTGTTTTTCTTCACGACGGTGGATTTAGACCCTCTGGCTGGACGGCTTTCCAGGGCATCTGATGAACATTTATACAAATACAATGCAAACTAACAAAAAAAATAAGAGACGAAATAGACACCAAAATAGTTGACTAAGTGAAGTGAAGGGTACAATCTTGAAAGGTTGGCGTTTGTATGTGTGTTTGTATATAGCAGAGATGTAACGGAGGTAGTTTTATCGGAACCGAAGTAACAGTCCACTGCTGGACTTAGTCCTACCCCGGAAGGGTGATTGGGCCATATCCACCACGCTGGCCCAGTTGCGGGTTGGTGGATTCACATAACCCATTGAATTCCTTCTCCGTACGTATGCAGGTTTCCTCACGATGTTTTCCTTAGCGGAGAAGCCAGTGGTATGTAAATCAGTACATAAGCTCCAAAGAGCTCATTGGTACGGGCCCGGGGAAAGAGTATAATATAAACTAATTTGACTGCAATAAATAAAAAATAAAAAAATATTATATTTATATATATATATATTATTATTTTTTTTATTTTTTTTTTATGTATAATTTTTTTTTCTTCCATAAATAAAAATTTGTCTATTGTCAATAATTTTTTTTTATCACTCAATATTATTGCATGTCGTCTTTACCTGTAATTATTGTGACATTTAGTTATATTTTTACTTCTGTTTAAAGTTTTTATAAATTGTATTGATGTACACAGTGTTGGTGGAATAAATAAATAAACTTAGTAAATTTGTTTCTATGTATACCTTTTTTAACATCCAAATTGGGTACAATCTTATACGCAGCTAGGATGTGATAGTTGGGCTCGTTCACATTGTGGAATATGGCTTCTTTCTGCGTCTCTACCGCGTACTCTCTTAAACCTGCAATTAAATCTTTAAATAAAATTAATATTCAGGACATTTTTGCACACACGATCACCTGACCCCAAACTAAGCAAAGCTTGTGATATGGCTGCCAGAGACTGATATACATACATATATAGGTTTAAATACACACTTAAATAGATATTAACACCCAGATATAGAACAAACATAAATGTTTGTCCTAGGTGGGAATCGAACCCACGCAGAAGGTACGTTTAGTGGCCCTTTTGGAGATCGATGGAGGAGGCCTATGTCCAAGTGAGCGTCCTACGGCTGAAAAGATGATGACGGAAACAAAAGATACATAGTTATTAAGAGTGAACGAGAAAATAGTTTTAAAAAAATACTTTTTTTAGCCCACCTTGGGTAAAAAAAAATATCAAAGAAACTTGTTTTTTTATGTAAATACCGTTTTTTTTAAAATAAATAATAGGTTACCGTTTGACCACCATCTCGCCTGATGTTAAGCAATGATGCGGTCTACGGTGGAGTACGCTTGCCCAGAAGAAACCGATTCACTCGTGATTTGAAGACACCCAGATATACCTGATTTAAGTTGCCTGCGGTTTTTCTTATTGAGAATGAGATGTGCTGCGTTGTAGGTCTCCACGTGCCCCGGCCAGTCCAGGTGCAGCTTGATCTCCTTCCTGGTCATCAGCACGTTGCAGATGGCGCAGTGGTACATCAGATACATCTGTAATTAGAGAAAACCATCAGTCACTGGCAACACACACTGGTTGAAGACCCCTCGTCTTAAGGCACTGAGGTATTTTGGACGAGAAGACGTACAGATAAATTAAAAGATAGCCTTTTTGTTTGAGAATTATAAATAAGTATCATTAAAGTACAGTTTAAATATTTCCGAATCGGTATAACTCGCCGGTTGATTGCCCTGGTAGCCCAGTTGGTAGTGAACCAGCCTTCTGCGCTTGGGGGCGTGGGTTCGATTCCCACCTAGGACAAACATTCATGTGATGAACATTTGTGTTTGTTCTATATCAGAGTGTTAATTTCTATTTAAATATGTATGTATATCAGTCTCTGGCAGCCATATCACGAGCTTTGCTTATTTTGGGGTCAGCAGGCCTAGTGTGGGCTGTGGATAAATTGTCTTTCCACCGTTTTTATCCACGCCTAGACGTGACAAAGCTAGAATATAGATACGTTTGTCTTTTTCTAGCGGGATAAAAACGGTGGAAAGACAATTTGTCCACGGCCCGTGCTAGGTCTGCTGATGACCGTGTGTGCAAAAATGACCCGTTTTTTTAAATAAATGAATTTTTCTTTTTGGTAACACAATAATCCGTAAGAAACGCTTTGATTCCACTTTTATTGTACGAACTGCTAATCTGTGGAATGCGCTGCCTGAATGGGTGTTCCCCGATGGTTACAATCTGGGTATCTTCAAATCACGAGTGAACCGGTTTCTTTTAGGCAAGCGTGCTCTATCGTAGACCGCATCATCGGTTAACATCAAGCCAGATGGTAGTAAAACGCAAGTCTATTATAAAAAATAAACTACAACAAACACACAAACAACAAAACAACAAATTATAACAATCAAATCACGAGTGAATCTGTTTTTCTAGGCAAGCGTGCTCCACCGTAGACAGCATCATAACAGCTCACCTGTCTGAATAGTTGCACTCCATATTTATCCAGGAACTTGTTGTCTGCCAAACACTCCATGTGCTTACGGCTTTCCACGTGGATCTGTTCCTGACATGTGGAGACCATGCTTGAACATACGAAGCAGTACCTGGAATAAATAACATTCAATTATACAAACAAAAACCAACTTCAGACTAAACTTTACCCTTCGACCAAAATAAAACGAATGGACGGGCCATAACCGTTGAACTTGCTCAGTAAAAACGAGTCAAAACCGTCGGACATACACTTCAACATAATTATAACCATGTACAGTACATTTGTTGTACATTAACGATACCAGTTATAACTTGGTAATGAACAGAAATTTGTCACCGACTCGCACTTTGCCATTATTTAAAGAATACGTTTGTTTATGGGAACCCTTTCGTTTTGACAAACAGACAGACATATAACGTAGGCTCAGAGTAATTAATAACAACACTACAATAACAGCTAAGTATTTGTTTTATATGCTACATAAATATCATCACCATCATCATGAGCCGGAAGACGTCCAGTGCTGAACATAGGCCTCCCCCTTTAACCTCCACACTGAACGACAGCCCGCCTTTTGCATCCACTGGATACCCGCGACTACATAAATATAAATGTGCTTAATTTTTAACCGACTTCGAAAAGGAGGAGGTTATCAATTCGACTGTATGTTTTTTTTTGTGAAATGCTGTTAACTTATTGGAGCTTAGCTCTTTAGCACTTAGTTTACAATATATGTTTTTAGAAGTGATGTTCCACGACATTGTTACTACCACTACTATAGACCTATTAATGGCTGTACTTTAAAATAATTAATTAAAACTACTGTATAAATTTTTGTGCTGTTGGTCTTCATCATCATCAGCCAGAAGACGTCCACTGCTGAACATAGGCCTCCCCCTTTAACCTCCACGCTGAACGACAGCCTGCCTGCATCCACTGGATGCCCGTGACTCTCACAACGTCGTCGGTCCATCTAGTGGGAGGCCTCCCTACGCTGCGTCTTCCGGTTCGTGGTCTGCACTCCAGAACCTTTCTTCCCCATCGGTTATCGGTTCTTCGAGCGATGTGGCCTGCCCAGTGCCACTTCAACTTGCAAATGTTAACAGCTGTGTCGGTGACTCTGGTTCTTTGTCGAATATCCACTTTCCGGATTCTATCGTACAAAGAAACTCCGAGCATAGCTCTCTCCATTGCCCGCTGTGTGACTCTGAGTTTTTCCAAAAGGCCAACAGTTAAGGACCACGTCTCAGTACCATATGTCATCACTGGCAACACACACTGGTCAAAGACCTTCGTCTTGAGGCACTGTGGTATCTTGGACGAGAAGATGTCACGCAATTTCCCGTACGCTGTTGGTCTTAAATAAAGATAATTGGGTCTCGTTTTTTAATGTGATGATTCTCACCTGATCCCGTTGTCCAGAAACACCAAAGTGTTATACGACATGCTGGTTATCTTGAAATACGTGGTCTTCAACTTGAGGAACACCATCTCCTCTTCATCAAAATCTTTACATTCCTCTTCACTTTCGCTGTCCGTCTCGAAATTATTATCAACATTATCATTGCCAGATTTGAAATTATCGCTGCCAGATTTGGAATTATCGCTGCCACATTTGGAATTATCGCTGCCACATTTGGAATTATCATTTTCAGATGCCGAGTACTTTCTGTCAGTGATAACTACAGGTTTTCTTCCAACTTCTTGGTTATTTTGAGTTTTTTTAATTTGATTCTGAGCAATATAGGCAGGAATTTGGGGTGATAGGAGATTAGGCGAGTTGTTAGGTGTTGCAATAGGGAAAGGGGATACGGAAGGCCGTGGGGCGGTAAAATTGTAGGCCAATGGTGGCCGCACAAATTGATTCTTAAGGATTTCAGCATTGACAGGAGGGAGTGAAGGAAACATGGAATTGAACATAGGCGGGATACTTTTAATAGATTGAGCGTTATATTGAGGGAAAGAAAATCTGTGACCAGAGTTTGATAGATTTTGTTGGGTTTCTCTAGGTTGCTGTAGATTTTGTCCGGTATTTGGTAGGTGTTGCTCAGAATTTGGCAGGTTTTGACCAGAGTTTGGTAGGTGTTGAACATAGTATGGTAGGTTTTGTCCAGTATTTGGTGGGTTTCGAGCAGAGTTTGATAGGTTTTGTCCAATGTTTGAAAGATTTTGACGGTTTGGTCCTGCTTGCGGTAGATTTTGTCCAGTATTTGATGGGTTTTGACCAGAGTTTGGTAGGTGTTGAGCATAGTTTGGTAGGTTTCGTCCAACGTTTGAAAGATTTTGACGTTTTGGTCCTGCTTGCGGTAGATTTGGTCCAGTGTTTTGTCCAACATGTAGAATATTCATCAATTGTTGTTCAATATTTTGTCCAGTTTGCGTATTTGGCCTGGCTATGGCGCTAGCTGCGTTATAGTTCTGCGAGGCGAAATTTGGTCCTGAATTAGGCAATTGAGTATTTTGAGTTATTTCTGTTTTAATACTTGTTGTCTGCGCACTAACTTGATCAGTGAACTGATTAGGTGAAACGGGTTTTACATTTTCTTTTTGAATCCTTTGTAAATTTGTAACTGCGGGATCTTTTGAAGGTACATTGGGAGATAGCGTATTTTTACTAGTCAGTACTGGTGTTGCCTGATTATGGACGCTATTTGGGCCATTGTCAAAATTAAGTATGGTAATTTGGGGTTTTATGGGTTTTTGCGATTTTTTCATGCCCATAGCAGTGGCTAGAGCAGTAGTGTGCGGCTGGTCGATGTTGTGGTCGTATACCTCAGATACTGGGAACAGTTTGTTGCATAAACTGCAGTGAAGCATGCCTCGGACCTAAAAAAATCGTAACATTGCAGAACATAAATTACTTAAAACACTGTTTTAAACTATCACGGTTGTTCACTAAAGTTATATGATTATTTACGGGATATTTACCGGAAATATCGGGAGCTCATTCCACAACCTTACCACGGTAAATATCCCGTAAATAATCATATAAATTACTTACTTTAGTTATATATAGTTACAAGATTAAATTGTTTTTTTTTATATCCCCCGATAAAAGAGGATAAGTTTTCTAATGCTTTGTAGAAGTTTCTTACAGAAAGAAAAATTACGAAAATTGGAAAATTTCAGTAAACTTAACGACGATTTTCATTCGCGGGTGAAACCGCGGGGCGCATCTAGTTTGTAATAAATTAGAACACATGCTTATTAGGCTTGCAAGATTTATACTTAACATACCTACTTATACATGCATAGTAACATGAAAAAAAAACAGCCCAAACTCGAGGGGTTATACTTGGTGAAGATCTGATGATGGTGGATAGTAAAACTCTTCAATATCTACACGTAAACCCCTCAAGTTTGGGTTTGATTTACTTAATTTTTTAATGTACTTACCGCTCTAGTTAAATTATTGGCAAACGGTTTTATGAACGGGGTCATTGTCATCAATTTTACATGTCCCATCTCATCCAGGTGTACAGCCGCATCGGTGCAAACCTTATCACAAATGACACAGTAATAATCATCATCCCGTTTCATCACCAAATTGAAATACAACACTGGAATTCTCAATGTGCAACCAAAAGGTGTCAGCGGAATGTCACCGAAAATGTTAAAATATGGATTTATATTAGGCGGATCTATCTTAGCTTCGTACTCTATGTTTTTATTGATAATAGCACTTTTGTCGCTTTCAGTCTTTTTAGGTTCGATAACAGTCTTAGAGCAGCCTTTGTCGGTTGTTTTCGTCTTTTTGGTTGTATTTACAGGGTTGCGGGATTCAACATAGTTTCTGTTTATCTTGGGGTGGGAGCTCTCGATGTGGTCTTCCATTTGGTTCTGATATTGGAGGTTATTGCAGTGACCACAGTGGTAGAGCTTATCGTCTACCTGTAAGGGAAAATTAATGTTTACGATAGTTGAGATTTTCTTACAATCAAATCTAGACAATCTTACAACCACAACCAAATCGGGACATTCTTACAACTAAATCTCTACAATCTTTCAACCAAATCTGGACAATCTTACAACCAAATCTCGACCTTCTTACAACCAAATCTCTACAATCTTAAAACCAAATCTGGACAATCTTACAAGTAAATCTAGACAATCTTACAAATAAATCTCGACAATCTTACAACCAATTCTCGACGTTCTTACAACCAAATCTCGACAATCTTAAAACCAAATCTCGACATTCTTACAACCAAATCTCGACAATCTTAAAACCAAATCTACACAATCTTACAAGTAAATCTTGACAATCTTACAACCAATTCTCGACATTCTTACAACCAAATCTCGACAATCTTAAAACCAAATCTCGACCTTCTTACAACCAAATCTCGACAATCTTAAAACCAAATCTGGACAATCTTACAAGTAAATCTTGACAATCTTACAACTAAATTTCGACAATCTTACAACCAATTCTCGACATTCTTATGACCAAATTTTGGCAATCTTCTTAGGTCCAATCTTTTTATCAAAATACATTCTACAATCACATCTTGACAATCATACAAGCAAATCTTGATGCTCGATGTTATTCCCTTACAAATTACATTACAATACAAAATACTTTGCCAGCACAGAAAGAAACAAAAATCAAGACAAACAAAAAAAAAATGCATTACAAGAAATCTATATCTATTAAGCGAAATATTACTCACTAACTGACTGACTTTTAAAACCCCCCGATAAAAGAGCTGGTAATCTTCAAACGGTTGAACAAATTTTCTTGATTCTTAGCTTAAAATTATATCACCTTTGAAACAAACAAAATATCATAATCGGTTCAGCCGTATGTGAGCTACGATGATACAGACAGACACACAGATACACACTATAAACTAATAACACCCCTATTTTTGGGTCTCTTAATGCTAAAAGCAATCTCCTCCAGACGCTTTGCATACCTTTCTTATCAAGTAGTCCTCGAAAGCCCTCACTATAGTGCACTTGGCCAGTTTCTCCACGTGTTCGCAGCTGATGCAGTGCCGGGATTTGAACCGGATCTGGTCCTTCGTGTTGCATACCATGCAGTAATACTGGTTGGACGCGATCTTTCTAATCATATGCCACGATTCAAATTTCACTCGAACTTCTTTCGTGCCTGAAAATATAAATAAATATAGATTAAATAACTAAAAAAAGAATCCGAAATGAGGAGATCCGTAGACGAACGAAAGTCACCGACATAGCCCACCGGATTAGCAAGTTGAAGTGGTAGTGGGCAGGGCACATATCACGCAGAACAGATGACCGATGGGGCCGAAAGGTTCTGGAATGGAAACCACGGACCGGTAAGCGCAGCGTAGGACTTCCACCCACAAGATGGACAGATGACCTAAAAGAGACCGCAGGGAAACGCTGAATGCAGGCCGCTTCCAACCGGCCCTATAATGTTTCGTACCACTGTAAGTGTAACCTTGCATAGATACATACCTAAATCTATTTTCAAGAACTTCGGCAACTCAATGGTAGGCTTACTAGCCATCGAAGCATAAGAAATGCCTTGAAACGGAGTGTTGTATTCTTCTATCTCATACGAATACTCTTCATTAGCCTCTTCCGCTTCACTAAACTCTTCATTTTCTTCATCTTTATCACTAAATTCTTCCTCTTCACTAAATTCTTCATAAATATTAATGTTATTATTGTTAATAGCGTTCGCGTCGAAGTGGTATTCACCATTGTTTCTGAGCGTTCGTTCGGGTGTCGAAACGTTTCTGTCAGAGCCCGACGTGATTCTATCGTAACTCGACGTGTTTCTACCAGAACTCTGCGTGTTTCTATCAGAATTCGGCGTGTTTCTATCAGAGCTCGGCGTGTTTCTATCAGAGCTCGACGTGATTCTATCAAAACTCGACGTGTTTCTGCTATGGAATTTTCTGTTCTTGTAAGCCGAATGTATATTTGAATCGTACATCAAGTCTGAAACCTTGTTGATGGCAGTCAGCAGGTTTTCTTCGTGTTTTTTGCCGTTTTCGTGTATTTTAAAATCTATTATATCGAAAATTTCGTTGCAAACGCCGCAGTGAAGGTCCACATTTATCTGAAATGACAAAATTAATTAGTGATATATAAAAATTAATTAATTAATAATATGATAAATATATATATATATTTTTTGCATGGTAATTATTTATTGTATAGTGATAATTTGTTTTGTCTCTTAATAAATTATTGTATAACGACCATTTATTTATTTGGTAATTTTTTATAATCATTAATTGTATTGTTATTATATATTGTGACAAAAATGTAATCTTCGACATGTAATTAGTCAATTTGGTAGATATTTAAATTCCATAATTATGTAATATTGTCTGTCATTAGTGTAATTGGTGTTTGAACCGTGCTAATTGAATAAATAAATACAAAAGATTTAATTATTTTGGTTATAAAGAGTGGTAATCAAAGCTCGCAGTCCGCCTGATGGTAAGCAGAATCCGCCTATGGACACCTGCAACACTAGCGGTGTTGACGGTGCTTGTCAACGGAGAGAGTTGTGAGAGTTGTAGCCATTTTTGAAACAAGCTTCTAAGTTGGTGGTCAAACGCGTACGTATTAGCATTTTTTTTAAATATCTATAAATCCACTCACCTTTCTAACAATGCTAAGGTCAAATCTCTTGAGAGGTCTGAACTTGTCCAGATTACGAAGATGGGAGATTGTGTCTATGTGTTCCTCGCAAGTCAGTCTGTCACAAAATATGTATATTAATATAATTATAGGCATATAGACTAATTATTGAAAATATAAAATGGTGATGACGATGAAAAATGGTGATGATGATGAAAAATGGTGATGATGATGAAAAATGGTGATGATGATGAAAAACTGTGATAATGATGAAAAGTAGCCTATGTCAATCTCCAGCCCTTGAGCTATATACCCATACAGTAAATCGGGTCGATCCGTTGCTCTGTTGCTGCGTGAAAGAGGAACAAACAAACCAACAAACTTTTCGCATTTATAATATTAGTATGATTTACTGCTGGGACAACAAGGGCCTCTCTCAGAGAGAGGATGGGCCGCTATGCTGGCCCAGTGCATGTAGGGTTGCAAGCTCGATTGGAAACCTTACCTGTAGGACTTGAAATAGGACTTCGAGAGCTCATCACTTTTCGTCATTGTAAACGCAAGCGAAACCGGTCGGAAACAAAAATCACATTTTGGGAAAGGGACATTTTGGGAAAGGGTCATTTCGGACAGGGACATTTCGGGAAAGGAATATTTTGGGAAAGGAATATTTTGGTATAGGGACATTTCAGCAAAGGAACACTATGGAACCAAAGGACATTTTAACCTGAACGACTATATAATATAGTATCACAGTAACATTTAAAATGTCACAGTAATGTTTAATATGTCACAGTAATGTTTAACATGTCACAGTAATGTTTAATATGTCACAGTAATGTTTAACATGTCACAGTAATGTTTAATATGTCACAGTAATGTTTAACATGTCACAGTAATGTCTAATATGTCACAGTAATGTTTAACATGTCACAGTAATGTCTAATATGTCACAGTAATGTTTAACATGTCACAGTAATGTCTAATATGTCACAGTAATGTTTAATATGTCACAGTAATGTTTAACATGTCACAGTAATGTCTAATATGTCACAGTAATGTTTAAAATGTCACAGTAATGTCTAATATGTCACAGTAATGTTTAACATGTCACAGTAATGTCTAATATGTCACAGTAATGTCTAATATGTCACAGTAATGTTTAACATGTCACAGTAATGTCTAATATGTCACAGTAATGTTTAACGTGTCACAGTAATGTCTAATATGTCACAGTAATGTCTAATATGTCACAGTAATGTCTAATATGTCACAGTAATGTTTAACATGTCACAGTAATGTCTAATATGTCACAGTAATGTTTAAAATGTCACAGTAATGTCTAATATGTCACAGTAATGTTTAACATGTCACAGTAATGTCTAATATGTCACAGTAATGTCTAATATGTCACAGTAATGTTTAACATGTCACAGTAATGTCTAATATGTCACAGTAATGTTTAACGTGTCACAGTAATGTCTAATATGTCACAGTAATGTCTAATATGTCACAGTAACGTTTAATATGTCACAGTAATGTTTAACATGTCACAGTAATGTCTAATATGTCACAGTAATGTTTAAAATGTCACAGTAATGTCTAATATGTCACAGTAATGTTTAACATGTCACAGTAATGTCTAATATGTCACAGTAATGTCTAATATGTCACAGTAATGTTTAACATGTCACAGTAATGTCTAATATGTCACAGTAATGTTTAACGTGTCACAGTAATGTCTAATATGTCACAGTAATGTTTAAAATGTCACAGTAATGTCTAATATGTCACAGTAATGTTTAACATGTCACAGTAATGTCTAATATGTCACAGTAATGTCTAATATGTCACAGTAATGTTTAACATGTCACAGTAATGTCTAATATGTCACAGTAATGTTTAACATGTCACAGTAATGTCTAATATGTCACAGTAACGTTTAACATGTCACAGTAATGTCTAATATGTCACAGTAATGTCTAATATGTCACAGTAATGTTTAACATGTCACAGTAATGTCTAATATGTCACAGTAATGTCTAATATGTCACAGTAATGTTTAACATGTCACAGTAATGTCTAATATGTCACAGTAATGTTTAACATGTCACAGTAATGTCTAATATGTCACAGTAACGTTTAACATGTCACAGTAATGTCTAATATGTCACAGTAATGTTTAACATGTCACAGTAATGTCTAATATGTCACAGTAATGTCTAATATGTCACAGTAATGTTTAACATGTCACAGTAATGTCTAATATGTCACAGTAATGTTTAACATGTCACAGTAATGTCTAATATGTCACAGTAATGTTTAACATGTCACAGTAATGTCTAATATGTCACAGTAATGTTTAACATGTCACAGTAATGTCTAATATGTCACAGTAATGTCTAATATGTCACAGTAATGTTTAACATGTCACAGTAATGTCTAATATGTCACAGTAATGTTTAACATGTCACAGTAATGTCTAATATGTCACAGTAACGTTTAACATGTCACAGTAATGTCTAATATGTCACAGTAATGTTTAACATGTCACAGTAATGTCTAATATGTCACAGTAATGTTTAACAAGTCAAAGTAATATTTAAAATGCCACAGTAATGTTTAACGTGTCACAGTAATGTTTGACATGTCACAGTAACGTCTTACCTGTCGCAGTAAACCTGGCAGATGGCGCAGCGGAACAGTTGACCATCGATCAGAGCCATGGTGTGCCACTGAGCGTCCCAGAGGAAAACGTTGGAGTTGATTATTACGCCTTGAGGTAATGTCTGAATGTGTATGTCTAACGTAGTAATCATATCTTCTAGAAGAAAAAAAAACAAAATTAGATATTTTTACAACTTTTTTTTTACTTTGGATTAGGCTTACATTTGACCCCGATCTCGCCTGATGGAAAGCGATGATGCAGTCAAAGATGGAGCATTTTTGCTTAGTACCTATTAACCATAGACCTGAACACTCCAAGATTGTAATGCTGCGGAAACACAGACAGGGGCAAGGAATTCCATTGTTTTGCTGTTCTAATTAAGAAAGGAGGCAAATAGCTTGGTGCGAATAAATGGCGTTTCGACCAAGTAAGGGTGACGCCTTGCCGTTCGTCTGGACGTCCGTAATGAAAAGGTGATGGGGAACAAGTTCGTGAAGTTCCGCTGCCACTCTCCGTGGAAAATCCTATAAATTACGATACGGTGCGTATTTGACGTATTACATTCCGGAGTCTATCGCGCAAAGCAGCAAAGCTCTCTCCATTGCCCGCTGTGTGACTCTGAGTTTTTCCAAAAGGCCAACAGTTAAAGACTACATCTCAGTACCATATGTCAGCACTATGAATACAATAAATAAATAAATATGACATACCATCATCATCCTCATCCTTCGTAATTTTATCCATCTTGTATAGCTCGTACGCCGCCAGCTCATCTGTATCATGTTGACTCAAATTTTCCCCTTCCACGAACGAAGATCCATTCACTCCATACACTTTCGACATCTTATTTGACAAATGGACTATTTTTATAAAATCATCTCCTTCATTTTTACTTATTGTTGTAAGTGGTACGCTTATTATATACTTATTTTTATCTTCGTTATAAATGTTGATTTCGTCTGTTATATCTTCTAAGGCACGAGTTGTTTCTGATTTGTTTCTATTGAGAATGTTTACGTCATCAGTTGTTTCAGGTTGGTTAAACTTGACTTGAGTTGTTTCTGATTTGTCTTTGTTGAGAATGTCTTCGTCATCATTTGCTTCAGGTTGATTAAACTTGACTTGAGTTGTTTCTGATTTGTCTTTGTTGAGAATGTCTTCGTCATCAGTTGTTTCAGGTTGATTAAACTTGACTTGAGTTGTTTCTGATTTGTCTTTGTTGAGAATGTCTTCGTCATCAGTTGTTTCAGGTTGATTAAACTTGACTTGAGTTGTTTCTGATTTGTTTCTATTGAGAATGTTTACGTCATCAGTTGTTTCAGGTTGGTTAAACTTGACTTGAGTTGTTTCTGATTTGTCTTTGTTGAGAATGTCTTCGTCATCAGTTGTTTCAGGTTGATTAAACTTGACTTGAGTTGTTTCTGATTTGTCTTTGTTGAGAATGTCTTCGTCATCAGTTGTTTCAGGTTGATTAAACTTGACTTGAGTTGTTTCTGATTTGTCTTTGTTGAGAATGTCTTCGTCATCAGTTGTTTCAGGTTGATTAAACTTGACTTGAGTTGTTTCTGATTTGTCTTTGTTGAGAATGTCTTCGTCATCAGTTGTTTCAGGTTGGTTAAACTTGACTTGTACAGTTGTACTTTTTGAATCGGCTTCGTCACTCAAGTCTTCGTCAGATATAGTACTTATCAAATTATCTTCATTACAACTTAAGTATTTTTCATCAGTTGCACTACTTGAATTGACTTCGTTACCACACAAGTCTTCGTCGTCAGAAGTTGTATTTTCAATTTTGAGTTTGTCAGGCGCAGCACTGTCAAAGCCGTCCTTGTCAAACCTTACTTTTAAATTGCTTCCGGTCAAATGCAAGTCTTCTTCATCAGAGGATGTATTTGCAGCATTTTCTATGTAGTTTGCTTGGTCAGTAACTCCAGCCAACTCTTCAAAGTCTTCGCCAGATGTAGTTGGATTATCTTCAGTGCCACCTAAGGGATCACTGCAAGTAAAACAATAACTGATGTCATGTGTTTGCTAATATTACACATTGCAAAATGATAAAATAAGTGACGTGGTCGACGATGCTGGTATTTCAACTAGTTATTGTTCTGTATACTTCAAAAACAAAAAAACTAAATTTAAATCTAGTTTTAGATTTTGTTGTATACTGTTTGTTGATCGTTAAATAAATAAAAAATAAAAAAATGTGTCGTAATTTTAAAACTGCCGCGGCGACAGAGATGAATCGCCACCGGTTTATCTATACTAATATTATAAAGAGGAAAGATTTGTTTGTTTACATTGAATAGGTTCCGAAACTACTTAACAGATTTGAAAAATTCTTCCACTGTTGGGAAGCTACACTATCCCCGGGTGACATAGGCTACATTTTCTTTTTATTAGGGATCCTTCCTAAAACTCCAATAATGTAACCTAAGGTGTTAAAAAATTATGTGTGTATTTTTGTTTTTTGTTGAAATTTTTGTTAAATACCCACTCGAAGCTGGGGCGAGTGAGTTGCTAGTGGTTAATATTCCGAAAGCTTGTACAAAGTGCTTTGCTTCCACTTTTATTGTGTGAACTGCTAGTCTGTGGAATGCACTGCCTGAATGGGTGTTCTCCGATAGTTACATTCTGGGTGTCTTCAAATTACGAGTGATCGGTTATTATTATTTATTAGTATTTTTGCATATAATGGGTTTACAAAAAATACAGGTTTTGTGTAGAAAGAATGGTTCGCCATCGTTTCTTCTAGGCAAGCGAGCTATATCATAGACTGCATCATCGCTTAACATCAGGTGAGTTGGCGGTCAAACGCAAGCCTATTATTGAATAATAATTTTTAAAATTCTTAATTTTGTCAACCTCCTTAATATTTGTATCATGCGAAAGGGCTTGAAGAGTAGAAAACGATAAAGTCACACTAAATTCAATATGGCCGCTGCTCCAAGATGGCGGTTTCTTTGCTAAAGCTAATAGCTTTTTAAAATATTTTTACTATTAACTTATTATGTATGAAAATACTCCAACATTTTTAAGTAGAGGAAGCCTCCCATAAATTACCATAATGAGGGAACTCACATAAATTAAATTAACTTTGGCTCAGCAGTTTTCTAACCAGCTCTAGTAAAAGGATTTTTTTTTGTTTGTCGCCTGTTGATTTGGCAATATCAATAATTATTGTTCAAGTGCTCTCAAATTTTGAGGTCAGTTTTTTTATATTTATTACTAGCTAACCTGACGGCTGAAATGATGATGATGATGATGATGAACCTGACAGAAGTTGTCTTGTCCAAATTTCAATAAATTAAAACTCTTTTGTGACCTATTCAGATAATGTGGTTAAATGGGTCATTGCAACTTGAATAGTCACTTGTATAAGCTAGGAGCCACGGACAGTCCACTGTGTCGTGGCTGCATGAAGGAGAACGATACTAGAATCGCTACCGGGTTGCATGAAGCATCATTGCCTTCTTCATCCACGTCACCACAACAGCTAGGTTGCTTTTCATCATCATTACTTACACTACCATCTACGCCACTGGAGCGTGTGTGCCAGCGCCCCAGAGCCTCACTCTGATATTTCAAGGAGTTGGATTGGCTCGGGTAGGTGCTGATAGGGGGAAATGCACAATATACCCCAAGCGGGACTTCAGTGCAGGACTTATCGCCCTCATCTCGAATAAAATTGTGGTTAAAGCAAGCCTTTTTGCAGAACTTGGCAGCCTAATTCTTATTCAAGATGGGGGAGATGTCCTGCACCGATGTTCTGCTTGGAGTACATTTCCCCTTGCCAGCACCTACTCGAGCCAACCCAGCTCTTATTTGAGATGGGGGTGATAAGTCCTGCACCAACATCCCGCTTGGGTGTATTGTGCATTTCCCCCTGCCAGCATCTACTAGAGACAACCCAGCGCCCTGGCGCACAAGTTTTTTATTTTACATAAAAGTGCAGATGAGAAGGTGTCAAGCTCTTGGCAACCTTGTTGTTTTTCCTTCTTTCGCGTGTCCCTCGCCTTACGGTTACAAGAATCAACTCTGGCATACCTGGCCTGGGTCGATGCTCCTGATAGTTTAGCCGCTCGGCGCGTCTACATTCAAGCCCAAATCATGGGCGAGTTTTTATAAAATCAATCACAGCTTTGGCAGACAATGGCATGAACTAGCGCTCAAGTTATGAAGGTAAGAAATATCGCAAAGGAATAATATCTTTGTTCCAAAGTAAATGTGTTGCAAAAAATTTTGACCGGTACACGAAGTACATACAGGTCAATGCCGGTACCTTTTTTATTTCACGTTACCTACATTTACATACATAGAATCTGTAATAAACTGAATGTTCAGTCTTTTGAACTTATACATTCAACCTTCTTCGCCGGCTAAACGATATGGAAGATTTTTTTAAAGATACAAATTGCAAAAACAAACCGGTGTCACCGGTGATAGCTTACTTACGCTTTGTGCTGCTGGGCCGAAGAGTTTGTTATATTTTCAGCTCAACCATGGTTTAATTGGATCATGAGGTCAACAAATAACAGTAGCGTAGAGCGACAAGAAAAATAAATAAGAGAAAAACCTCTGCCGCCTCCGCGATACAAACACACTGATGAGAATATAAAAAGTACTCTTTGGCTGAGAATTCAAAGAAAAAAATCGTTTACTTTGCAATTATTTTTTTTAGTTAAAAAGTATACTTTTTTTCATGACTATGGATACAAATTCCTTCAGTCGTAATATTAAACAAGTTTACTTAATACAATGCGTTTACCTTGCTCCATAAGTTTTTGACAGACTTTTATCCAAAGTTCCAAACTATATAATACAAACACACAAAGGTCAAATCTGTAGCCTTTGAATTGTTGCTTTTTAAGAGATGTAATTTAATTCGAATAAGATAATAATTTTAATGAGGTATAAGAATAATCTTTGAGTAATTCCTACCCTATTTTTAGGACAATACAATTTAGGATTTTTCGTTTTTTTTTCTAATAATGATGTGAAATGTTTTGACGCAATTTAATACTATGTAATCTTGTTTAATATTACGACTGAAGGACTCTGTATCCATGGTCATGATAAAAATAAAACCGAATAAAACGTACACATCAGCTCCTCAGCTGTTTCATCCACAGATATACACAACTGTTTCATCACAGAACAGTACAGAAGGTCGGTTCCATAGATCGAGCGTAAACAGGCGCATGCACACAAAGACGCGCACTTACAGCGATCTCGGATCGGATCGAATCGGTCGACGCGAGGGCACTACACGTAATAATAGCTATAGTTTCGCAATTCGCCCGATAAGTACCTGCCGGCTACGGCAAGTAATTAAAATCAAGGTCAGCCGGAGCCGACTTTCTGTATCCTATATATTCTGTGGTTTCATGGTCGATTTTTCCTGGAATATACATACATACTTTCAGTATATAAAAAGTACTTTGTGATACCCAAATACCTACATGATAACACAAGTGATAAGCCAATTTTATTGTAACTCAGTTGTAACCCTCTTAGCTATATCTAAAAATTATTGAGTTATTTACCTCCATTGTCATTCCCAGCTTAGCTAAGTATAGTATGAAATCTTTGGAGATAAGTTATTTATTTACATTTGCAATTAGTTTGAACTTCTCGTACCTACTCTATAAATAGATTGTTGTACATAATTTGTCTAAAGTAGCATGTACATTATCTAAATGGGTACCTAAACTTAAGCTTACCGCGATTTGGACAACTTTTTCTATTTGCTTTAAAAACTTGAGACAAAATTGATTAAAAAATAAGTGGTGTACTCACCCCCATATCGTTTCCATTGCTAATCTCTGCAAGTATTCGATAACTACAGAACTCACTATCAATAGTAGGATAAGTTCAAGCAGTATATTGAACAAGAACTCGATCATCACTGTGGAGAACAGAGAATGGAATGGAATAGATTGTCCTTGTCCCTTCCCTTCCTTTCTTTGTCGGACGGAAACACCGCTTCTCTTCTCACTATTTTAGAAAAGCGGGAATTACCATGACCATAGAGTTTTTTTTTAGATTGAAAAGATAAGACAGACTATACAAAAATGTTGCTAGCTATAAGATAAATCAAGATGAAAGTCCTACAAGGTCCTACACAAATATTTTAATGGAAGCTCACAATCACCAAGGAATATACTACTCTCTTGAATCATAAATTATGTGTAAGTGTGTGCAAGAAAATATACAAATTCTACCTTGACAAAAATGTGAAGAAAAAACGATACAAAAACATTTGTGGGTTTGTAGTTTGTACAAGCTCAGAATTTTAAACTCTATATAGGCTAGCTGCTGTGTTACTTACCTTTGATTATTGATATCAAAGTGGGTTACAGACATAGACATACATTAGCTACTACGCATCGTCTGCAAAGTTTTGTAAGTGGCAGTGGAAGTACTACTAAGCACTACCACTGCTACTTGCATTAAGCAAAACGCTGCAGACGATGCGTTGTAGCTACTAACAACTTCTACTAACTACTTGTACTACGCATCATCTGCAAGCGCCTGAGGCAAGCGCCCTTAAATACGAAGATGAGGCGGTATGGCCTTAACAGCTTTAGCCTGCTCACCAATGGATGGAAAAAAAAGCTGTGCTACAGTGTTATTTTACTTATTTTTATTGATTTCGTTTCAAACACAGATTTCACGGAAATTCGAATACGGTGCTCTTTGTTATTGTTTTGTTTATGTTTAGTTTAGTTATTATAGAAGAGGTAAATCACAGAATGTTACATATTGAACTCTAAAGAATTGTATTCTCTTTATTTGAAGCTAGAAAGTGAAATGTGATTCCCCTATTTATGTATATCGTTATTGTACGGTTTCATTAACTTTTTGTGGACGGACGCTATGTCAAAAGCTCAAGTTAAAGAATTACCACTCTGCGTAGAGTGCGTAGATATAAGTTAGCGAATGGTAGGCTCCTTAGTTCCTACATACATTATTTCTAGTTTTAGAAAGTACATTTTCCTAAAGTAAAGTAAAGTAAAGTAAAATTTTATTGCATAACTGTGTACAATGATGGAACAAATGCTTAGTGTTTCAACAGTCTGTCCTAGCGGACGTGCAATATTTTTGTATTAAAGGTACATAAATTAGCAGTAGGTACTACTATTTAACCTACATTTATCTATTTAACCTATGTATATTTCCTGAAGAAAAAAATTGCTGAGTTAATTTAGAGTTTACCTACCTTTAGACAGACGAATTAATAGGATCGTCTCTATTTTATGATACCTCCAAACCCAAAAAAAATAAACTCGGTTTGCTCTGGTATAAGCTATAACATTGTAAATAAACCGGCCAAGTGCAAGTCGAGCTCGCGCACTGGGGGTTCCGTACCATCACAAAATTCAATAACGCCAGTTATAACTTGGTAATGAACAGAAAGTTATCACCGACGCGCACTTGGCCATTATTTGTTGTTATACTTGAGAGTGTGTACTATAATCATGCCAAGTTTGACAGCTTTTTATTTCAGTTTATTACATTGAATCCATAAAAGAGAGAAATTAGAACATTACAAGTTAAATACATTGTCAAAGAATAACTTAATTTCTTTTTTTCTCTAGTACCAACATGCGTCGTGCACAGACTAAGAGCTCCTTTAACGGCATAATAGCTGAAATGCCAGATGTGTCCGTGGACAACTTCCAGGACACGACCTGCAAGGCGTACTTCCTGAGCCACTGTCACACGGACCACACCAGCGGGCTGTTCTCCAAGGAGTTGTTGGAACATGTCAAGAGTAACCGAGTTTACATTTACATGTCGGAGCTGTCGGCAGCTATAATAAAGCATGAGAGCGGTGGCTCCGATATTGTGGAATTTATCAAGCCACTACCGGTTGGTAAGTTTTCAACTAATAACATCATCATCATCATCATAATCAGAGAAAAGATAATTTTACAACAGATAGGTACTACAGGAACCCAGAAACATACTTACATGCTTACATACAACCCAAAACATAATCCTCCTTCATGGACAGTCGGTTAAAAGATTTGAAGGGAATTCCGGTTCGTAAGTCCAATTAGACCACTGGTTACTGTTTTTAAAGTTCCGTACCTCAATAGGAAAAAACGGAACCACACAATACCGCTATAGGATCACTTTGTTGTCCGTCTGTCTGTCTGTCCGTTTGTCAAGACTATTTTTCTCAAGAACGCGTCAAGATATCAAGTTGAAATTTATATCAAATACTCATATCTACGGTTTCTTTCAGCTGTGATAAAATAAAACTTGTAAGTTTACACGATCAAAATATATGAACGTTTATGTCGCATATTTTGCGATTTCACAGGGAATCAAAACCTATAGGGTACTTCCCGTTGACCTAGAATCATGAAATTTGGCAAGAGGTAAGGTCTCATAGCACATATATAGGAATAAATCCGAAAGTTACAAATTTGCAATTATATCTTTAAAAAAATTGTTTTGCTATAACAAACTTACATTTTGGAGTTGGAATGTATGGAAGAACCTTATTGTCCACTACAAAGTTAAGTTTGTCTTTCAATATTTCAACTATTTTGTTGGTTTTTTTTTGTTTGGACTCGCTGTCTTAGGGTTCCATCTAACGGAACCTTCAGAGCGCGAGTCCTACATATTTAATAACATATTTCAGGTAAGACAGTATTAACTGTCCCCGGGAACGCGGTGACAGAGACAGAAGAGGAGTACTTGACAGTGTCGGTGATACCAGCAGGGCACTGCGTGGGCTCCGTCATGTTTCTGTTCACGACGCTGTACAAGACGATCCTGTACACGGGGGACTTCAGGATGAGCTCCAACAGTGTGCCCAAGTATGCACAACTACACGAGGATGGAAAAATCATTGAGCTGGGTATGTATCTACAACTCACATAAAAAAAAAAAAGTTTGTCATGTCACTCAGGACGTAAAGAGGAATCCAACGACACCTCACTCGTCAAAATCGGTCAAGCCGTTTAGGCTACAGGAGATACAAAAGGAACCCAGAAACATACTTACATACAACCCAAAAACATTACCCTCCTTCTTAGACCGTCGGTTAAAAGTTTGCAAGGTTTGAAGGGAAATGCTTTCAGGTTAAATTTTTTTTTGTTTTGTTCAGTATATTATAAAGATTGTGAAACGATTTTAATGGTCAAATATAGTTAATAAAATTAATTGTAAAAGTTGACAAAGGGTGCAGACCCAGGAGTCCGTGGAGAAGCAAATAAACAATAAAAATATGGTTATTAACTTCAAAATGCGTTGCCTGAATGGGTGTTCCCCGATGGTTACAATCTGGGTGTCTTCAAATCACGAGTGAATCGGGCTCTTCTAGCAAGCGTGCTCCAACATAGACCGCATCATCGCTATTAAATATAAAAAAAAGTGTGTTCTAAAATTCTTATTTTGTTAAAAGGAATGACGGACAATCAGACAACATAAGGCTTAAATGTATGAAACATGGAGACATTTGAACAATCACATTAATAATAATTGTATTAGGCATATCTCCCATATTTGTCTGATATGAGGGTCGAGCAGTAGTATAATTAACCTGTAATTATACATATTATGTGGAAGTGGGCAGGGCACATATCACGCAGAACAGATGGCCGATGGGGCCGAAAGGTTCTGGAATGGAGACCACGGACCGGTAAGCGCAGCGTAGGATGTCCACCCACAAGATGGACAGACGACCTAAAAGAGACCGCAGGGAAACGCTGCCTGCAGGCCGCTCCAACCGGCCCTTTTGGAGATCGATGGGGGAGGCCTATGTCCAGCAGTGGACGTCCTACGGCTGAAATGATGATGACAATAATAATTCCAGATGCCCTGTACGTAGACACGACGTTCCAGTCGGACGAGCACGTCGACTTCCCCAAGCGTTCAGACAGCGTCGACTCCACCATACAGCACATCAGGGCCTGGCTGCAGCAGCACGACTCCAACCAGGTGGCGCTCCACACCTCTGCTAGATATGGCTACGAGTTTGTCTTCAATCAAATTTACAAACAGCTGGGAGAGAAAGTATATGTTGGTGGAGATATGTGGAAATTATACAGGTAAATATATATATCTCTCGATAGCCCGTTGGTCCAGTTGGTAGTGAACCTGCCTTCTGAGCTTGGGGGTGTGGGTTAGATTCCCATCTAGGACAAACATTTATGTGTTGAACATTTGTGTTTGTTCTATATCTGGTTGTTAATATCTATTTAAGTGTGTATTTAAAACTATATATGTATGTATATCAGTCTCTGGCAGCCATATCACAAGCTTTGGTTAGTTTGGGGTCAGATGACCGTGTGTGTTGGTTTCGTTAATAGGCTCAATTAATGATCAGTTTTTTAATGAATTAATAAAAAACATTGGTCATCATGCCTTTGACTACAATATTATTAATAATTTTTAAACTTTCGCGATTTGAACACAATCATGTTGTAAGTCAGGTCGTGAGCACGGCCATTGTAACATGGTCGATACGTCGAGCGGAAGGTACATATTTTTACCTAAATTAAATCATCATCATCAGCCAGAAGACGTCCACTGCTAAACACAGGCCTCCACCTTTAACCTCCACACTGAACGACAGCCTGCCATCTGCATCCACTGGATGCCCGCGTCTCTCACAATGTCGTCGGTCCATCTAGTGGGAGGTCTCCCTACGCTGCGTCTAAATTAAATAATACTTCATAAGTCCCGATAAACGTTACATTATTGTTTACAGCCAGTTCTCAAACTCAGTGCGCGGAGTGACGGACGACGCAGCCTCCTCCAGGATCCACCTCTGCAAGCACCGATCCGAAACCAAGCCCCACGAGGACTGCCTCCCCAACCTCGCGCAATCAGCCTTCCTATACATCCACTTCTCTGCTCTCAAGTGGACCGGCTACAAACCTGAAGACTCCATGATCCAGGTCAGACAAGAACCTAACAAATACAGAATTGACGTCTGCTTCGCGACACATTGCAGCAACAGCGAGCTACAGTATTTTATCAGTTACTTGTCTCCGAGGAAGGTCGTTGGCTTCCCCAACGAGTATGTGACGAAGGAGAAAGTTCCAAGCCAGCGGGAAACGCCTGAGCCTCCAGAAATTGTCGAGGAACTGCCTAAGATGCTCGATGAGAAGCTGATGAGGGAGATTTTTTTTGATTAGCTGGGCTCATGAAGCTAAGGTTCATTATCAGCCCATAATTTTCCCACTGCTGGGTCGCCTTCTCTCAGAGAGAGGCCTAACCCACCATGCTGGCCCAGTGCATGTTAGTGGATATCATGTCTTTGAACTTTAGAGGTTCTTGGACATTTTTTTAATGCCATAAGTGGCAAACTAGCAGACGGGCCGCCTGATAGTAAGCAGCCGTCGCCTATGGATACTTGTAACACCAGAGGCATCACAAATACGTTGCATGTCGGATTTCTTCACCGTTGTTGAACGATGGCATCGAAACTGCACATAATTTATTTAAAAGTGATTGGTGCAGGGCTGAGGTTCGAATCGGGTGCCGTCAGATTGTAAAGCGCACATGCTACCGCTCGGCCACCGTCGCTGTATTTTTATGAGGATTTGATGCTTATACATATAGCATATAAGCATTATGTATATGTATGAATAAACTTGAAATTACGAACCTAATTGATAAACTGTGATTTGTGAGTAACTTAGCAAGTTATGTGCTGTACTAACCACCAACGTGTACACAGTACAACATGTACACAGTACAACGTGTACACAGTACAACGTGTACACAATACAACGTGTACACAGTACACGTTGGTGGTTATTATATAAGATTAAAATAAATGTTAAACCAAGTATTTTAATTCGTTTTTTATACACTCAAACATTAAAATAATAATAAATATTTGGGACATTTTTGCACACACGGTCATCTGACCCCAAACTAAGCAAAGCTTGTGATATGGCTGCCAGAGACTGATATACATACATATATTATAGTTGCATATATATATATATGACGGGGCGAGCCTGGAGGCGTGAGGCGGGAGCACCGGTCGGTGGATGGCCGATCTTCATCAGATTAATCTTGTTTCTATGGCGTGAGTATAGTGGCCGAGGAGAATGAGACATCACACGTACATTGTTACAGTTTTTATTTCGAAGCGTTATGATTACTAATTACAATATCCAAATTACTTGAAAATTACTTGGGGACAAGGTGTTCCGCCTTGTAACGAACGCTACCACCCTCCAACCAACAATTCCAATTTCCAACTTCAAAGTGACAATCCCAAATCAGACACCAAAGTATAAGTGTGCTCCACCGAGCCTCGCGCACGTGTCCGCTGCGCCGCGCTCACTAGCGCCTCTGCCGGACGGTATACCAACTTACTAAACTCTGATTGGTTGTCAACTACACAACTTCACAACGAACTTCAGCAGAGTAAGTTACTGCAGCGTTACACCAGTGATGGCGCCACCTCCATCACTAGTCCACCAAAACAAAGCTAGGTGACGCTTACCTACATAATCTAAGCCTTAAAAACTATCCGACGGTAGTTGCGCCCGAATGCTAAAACTTCAACGCGCCGACATATATATATATATATATATACATATATAGTACATAATATACATACTTAAATAGATATTAACAACCAGATATAGAACAAACACAAATGTTCATCACATAAATGTTTGTCCTAGATGGGAATCGAACCCACGCCCCCAAGCTCAGAAGGCAGGTTCACTACCAACTGGACCAACGGGAATAACTTTTTTTTTATTCGCTCGGTTGCGTTGACATGATAATTATGGATCTGAAGATTTTGCAAAACCACACGAAGAAAGGTCAATAAAAAAAACTTGCTTATTCTCATAGACAATTTTTATTTATTTATCTATCTGTCTGACACTGACTGTCAGAGTCACCGACTCGCACTTGGCCTTTATTTATTATTTGTTGTTATACTTTAGTTTTTGTTAAACGTATTTTTGTATTAGCTCTAATGTAAAAACGGTAATACAAGCGTCAAACTTGGCATGATTATAGTACACACTCTAAAGTATAACAATAAATAAAGGCCAAGTGCGAGTCGGTGACAAATTTCTACTCATTACCAAGTTATTATACTCGAGCGCCTGTAGCAAACTGCGTAGCAAATTACTCCGACGATTGGAAGGCGTTATAATAACTGGTGATTCGGTAACTTGGACAACCTTATTGTATTTTGTAGTGGTACGGAACCCTTAGTGCGCGAGCCCGACTCGCACTTGGCCGGTTTATTATCTTTCACTTGCAGATAGCGAATCTTATAAGGAGTAACTTAGAATGATCAGAAAAAGAATGATCGCATTGATAATATTCTACATATATTTTATCTATATTACACGGGAATTACTCACGCAGCCGCGCGCGCGCATTCACCTTGAAAAAGACTGCCTAATGCGGTTGAAACTATAGTCGGAGTGACCGGCTTAATCTTACGTGAGTAATTCCCGTGTAATATAAATAAAATGAGTGAAAACCACGTCCGTTTCAATAATAACATTCTGCATAGAATTACGTTGAATAAAACGACAACATTACTGTGAACATATTTATAGTTGCTTTCCATATTATAAACAACAATATCACTGCAACTTACACTCCAAGTTAATCACACTACAAAGAAACCAAAAATATTTCAGAGCGCCTGGTTAATGCGACGCGTGACCAAAATGCTGGCGTGTTTCTGGCTCAACGCATAAGCATTGCCATTCAGCGTGGTAACGCCGCCAGCATGCTGGGTACGCTGCCAACTGGTAGTGGGCTTGAGCATTTGTATTGTCTTTAGACCTTCAACGGTGTATGGGCAGTCTAACTGTATTTGTAGTCAGGGGTGGATCCAGGATTTCATTTGGGGGGGGGGGGGGGCATTCTGACAAGGTTCGAAGGAATCAAACTATATCTAGGTGTTAATATATAGGTATGTATAAAAAAAAAAAATTATGTGTATCAGTCTCTGGCAGCCATATCACAAGTTTTGCTTAGTTTGGGGTCAGATGACCGTGTGTGCAAAAGTTACCCGAATATTTACTTATAATTTTGTATACAATCAACAAGAAATACATCAAAATAGGGGCGTGCCATATTCTGGGCCTTAGAGTAAATTAAATACCACGCTTGACAAAAATTACTTATGCGACCAGTTTATTACCCTCTCCGACCGTCCTCCTGTCCTTAAAATACTCCTCAATTTCCAACAAAGTCTTATCTTTCGTCTCCGGCAGATAAAAATACATCAAACATAAGCATAAGCTCGAAGACAAAGCATAGAACAAAATCGCCCCGTGTAAAGTTAATGTTGCAATTAACGACGGGGCTACTTTCAACAAAGTACCATGTAAGAAAACATATTCTACACCTGTAATTACAATTGTGATATTCTTATAGCGACTAGGCAATAATTCTCCATACAATGAGGTTGCTAAAATCATCGGGCCAGAACTGATCGACATGGAGAACCCAGAAAAGAAAAATATTGACAAATAAACATTTTCAAATATAACAGATAATTCGACAAGATATAGATACAATGAAAGCATTAGTAAGAACGATATAGCCACGCTAGAAGTTGAAAACCAAATAGTACGGCGTTTGAAATACTTTGCCAGGAAACATCCAACGTATGCGCTAAAAACTGTGACGCCGTCCAAGAGCAACATGCTCGTGTACACTGTGGATTCGTCTTTCATAATTTTCTTGAAAATATCAATAGCATATATTGTTATAACAAACTTTCCTGAAAACTGATATTGGATAACTGCTAGCAAAGACACAGAGAGCGGCAGGAGAAACTCTCTCCGTGATAAATCATTAAATGTAAATCGTTTATCTGCACAGTCTGTGTTTGCCTCAATCAGTTTATCTAGTTCTTCTTCAGCAGCTTCAGTTGTCCCCTTCAACCATCTATGAGCTTTCCTACATTCGGCGAATCTATTCTTACTGGCTAACCAATATGGAGATTCGGGCCAGAAGAAAGCCGTCAACGTATGTAAAGAGGCAGCAAAACCAATGACAGGAATGTATCTCCAAAAAGTGAACGTTCCGATAGCATTTGAAACCCAAATACCCCAGAGGAAGCTAGCAGACTTGACGCACAGAAATATGCCACGATATTTCGGGGACGTATACTCTGATATGACTGTAATTGTGACGGTATTAACGGCGGCTTGAGCGACGCCGAATAAAGATTCGGAGATGAGGAGGTGGGTAGGGGTGGTGCTGAAGTAGAAAGCGATGAAGCTGATGACAGTGGCGAAGGATATGAAGACGGAGGTCTTCTGCCGGCCGACGACACGCGAGAACGTGATCAGGATGAATATCCAGGGAATAGCAGCGTAGCTGAACGTCGATGCTGCAAGAAAACAGAGTTTATGTCATCATTTAAATATTTAGCACATAAGAAAAAAAAGGAAAAATATATTTTGTCGGCCATCTTGGAGCGTCCGCCATACTAAGTGTGACGCGATATAATTTTTCGTATTCTCATCAAACCTTTTTTATTTGAGACCCTTATCATGGGGGTGCATGAACACTTAATGAATTACACGTCATGTCACTTAGCCAACCATACATTGTCATCCAAACTAAACGTGTATACTAAATGTCAGCGCAATCGGTTGACGATAACTGTTAAAATTCAGTCACAAGATGAAACCTATATTAAACTAACAAGGCAAGTTAAATAAAAGCTTATAAAACACAATTTACCTCATGATATAAAACTTTTAGAAAGTCCTATTTTTAACAGAAAATTAAAGAAATGGCTATTGTCTAAGGGATTCTATGACCTAAAGGAATATTTTAATGATGGTAATAAAGATTATTTATCATTTTATTAATTTATTACTATGCTTGTGTAAATATTCATACTTTTGTTAATTATTCTTTAGTTACACTGATCTCGTTTAGTTTTATCTATGTACCTAATTTTAAGTTTGTATGAATGTAATAATAGGTTATTTTTTTATTTTTTTTTAAATATTTTTTTCTTGTGTATTAGAGTATGTATGTCAGTACCTAATTGATAATGCAATATTACTGTACTTATCTAGATGTTTATAATACACACAAATATTGCACGTCCGCGAGGATAAACTGTTGAGACTACCTTAACTTACTCCACCATTGTACACAGTTTTATGCAATAAAATTTTACTTTACTTTACTTTACTTTACTTCACATTACAAAATGGTTAGGGCTGTAGCTATGGGATTCTCACAGACCACCAGCCTCAGCCAACTGGAAATAACAAAAAAAAATTGTCTGTCAATTCTAACCTAACCTAACCTAACATATAGCTGTGCTTTTGCCTCTTTATAGTGGGAAAACGTATTCAACCTTATATTATACCGTGCCAATGCTGCCAGCATTTTGGGAACGCTGCCCACCGGTAGCGGCTTGTTAGATTAGTTTTAGTTATAAATGTATATTTAAGATAGTTTTTATTTGACTTGTAATTTTTATTCAATAATTATGTTTAATTATAAACACAAAAAAATATACATACAAGTAGTGCTATAGTTTTATTTAATATCAGTTTACAAGTCAATATACAGTTTTAACTTTACTCTATTATAAAAAAAAAAAACAACTACTCGTAACACTACAAGTAGTGCTCGCAAAATGTTACTAATGTTACTATATACCTAAAGCCTTCAACCTTTTTGGACATTGAAATATGTATGTACAAGATATTGAAGGAGACAAAAATAGGCCGCCAAAAACTTTAAAGGCTAGATTTCGTCGCTTCTAGTTAAATATTTGTAGCAAATTCACTTAGTTGTGGGGACGTCTGAAGTGGTTGAACAATTGAATACGAATGACGAGCGCGTAGCGACATACAACTCAGGACGGAAATATGGGCAAGGTAACCACTTATAGTGGTACTGATCACCGAATAGTAAGAGGCACATTGAATATTAACGTTAAAATTGAGAGGTCCCGCCTAATGAAGTCCACGCTCCGACCGAACCATGCCCATATTCAAAACCCCGAGAGCTTTCAACTCGAGCTGTCTAATCGCTTTGATTGCCTGGAGAATTTTGCTTCCGTGGATGAGATTAATAACAGGTTAGTGGAAACTGTCCATGCGGTAGGTTCTAAGTTTTTTAGACCTGGCCGGCGCACAGATAGACCTCAAAAATTATCCGACCATACCCGTAACCTCATGGCTGATCGACGCTCGTTACAACTACATATAGTTATAGTGTTCCGATGACGCTGACTCATATAGGCAGCTCAATAGACAAATTTGGAAGTCATTGCGGCACGACATACGTACCTTTAATACGAACAGTATTAAAGAGACGATTGAGCAAAACAAAGGCTCCAAAGTGTTTGCAAGAGACATGTCTATTGGGCAAAGCCAGCTGACAAAGCTGAAGAGGGAAGATGGTAGTGTAGCGTCGACCAAAGCTGAGGTTTTAGGGGAAATCGAAAGGTTCTATGGACAGCTATACACTTCGGTTGCTAAACCTGTGAGCAGCTCGGCCAAAGACCCAAGAGCCAAGCTGAGCCGACACTATACCGAAGATATCCCGGACATCAGCCTGTACGAGATTAGGATGGCCCTGAAACAGCTCAAGAACAACAAGGCGCCGGGGGACGATGGAATCACATCAGAGCTTCTGAAAGCGGGTGGAACACCGGTACTCAGAGTCCTTCAGAAGCTCTTTAAATTCTGTCTTACTCGAAGGTATAACGCCAGAAGCATGGAACAGAGGCGTGGTGGTGCTGTTCTTTAAGAAAGGTGACAAAACCTTGCTGAAGAATTACAGACCCATCTCGCTTCTGAGCCATGTTTATAAGCTGTTTTCGAGGGTCATCACGAATCGTCTCGATCGCAGGTTCGATGACTTCCAGCCTATCGAACAAGCCGGTTTCCGAAAAGGCTATAGTACCATAGACCACATCCACACGCTACGCCAAGTTATACAGAAGACCGAAGAATATAACTTGCCACTATGTTTAGCGTTTGTGGACTATGAGAAAGCCTTTGATTCGGTCGAGACATGGGCGGTGCTTGAGTCTCTCCAGCGATGCCGTATTGACTATCGGTATGTCGAAGTGTTGAAGTGTTTGTACAATAACGCCACCATGTCGGTCCGAGTACAGGAGCAGAGTTCGAAGGCAATTCCATTGCGAAGAGGCGTGAGACAGGGAGACGTTATCTCTCCGAAACTGTTCACTGCCACAATGGAAGATGCCTTCAAGCTCCTGGAATGGCAAGGACTCGGCATCAACATCAACGGCGAGTACATCACTCACCTTCGGTTTGCCGACGATATTGTGGTCATGGCAGAATCGATGGAGGATCTCAGCATGATGCTCGAAGGCCTCAATCGAGTCTCTCAACAGGTGGGCCTTAAAATGAACATGGACAAGACAAAGGTCATGTCAAATATCCATGTTGTGCCCACCCCAGTATCAGTTGGGAACTCAGTTCTTGAAGCTGTTGACGCGTACGTCTACCTAGGACAAACAGTCGAACTAGGTAGGTCCAACTTCAAGAAAGAGGTCAATCGGCGAATCCAACTCGGCTGGGCAGCGTTCGGTAAACTACGCAACGTCTTCTCGTCCAAAATACCTCAGTGCCTTAAGACGAAAGTCTTCGACCAGTGTGTGTTACCAGTGATGACATACGGCACTGAAACGTGGTCTCTCACTATGGGCCTCATAAGCAAGCTCAAAGTCGCACAACGAGCTATGGAGAGGGCTATGCTCGGGGTTTCTCTACGAGATCGAATCCGAAATGAGGAGATCCGTAGACGAACGAAAGTCACCGACATAGCCCACCGGATTAGTAAGTTGAAATGGCAGTGGGCAGGGCACATATCACGCAGAACAGATGGCCGATGGGGCCGAAAGGTTCTGGAATGGAGACCACGGACTGGTAAGCGCAGCGTAGGACGTCCACCCACAAGATGGACAGACGACCTAAAAGAGACCGCAGGGAAACGCTGGATGCAGGCCGCTTCCAACCGGCCCTTTTGGAGATCGATGGGGGAGGCCTATGTCCAGCAGTGGACGTCCTACGGCTGAAATGATGATGATGAACCACTTATAAAAAAAACTCTTAACTAAAAGCAACAGTCGTGAAAACTATGCGTTACTACATGTGCTAACCTACTGTACTAATCTCGAGGAGGAGGTCCTGTACAATACCATGTTAAGTTAAAAAAAAAACAAAAAAAAAAAAAACTATTTTAATAATTGTAATACTAATTATGTGTACGTACTTGTCTATTATATATGTGTTTATCAAATTATAATATCAAAGGTGATTATCGCCGAGAATCTAAAAAATATAGTAAACTGCTATGCAATATGTTTGGTCTAACAATGTCTCCGACGTGTGACGGAGAAAGTATAGACGGAACCACAAAAAAATATACAAAAAAATACCATGTTAGGCAAAAAATTATTTATGCAATTAGATTGTTACCCTCTCCGACCATCCTCCTGTCCTTAAAATACTCCTCGATTTCCAACAAAGTCTTATCTTTGGTCTCCGGCATATAAAAATACATCAAAGATAAACATAAGCTCGAAGACAAACCATAGAACAAAATCGCCCCGTGTAAAGCTAAACTTTCAATTAACGACGGGGCTACTTTCAACAAAGTACCATGTAAGAAAAGAAATTCAACACCTATAATTATAATTGTGATATTCTTATAGCGACTAGGCAATAATTCTCCATACAATGACGTTCCTAAAATCATCGGGCCAGAACTGATCGCCATGGAGAACCCAGACAACAAAAATATTGACAAATAAAAAAATTCTGATATAACTGATAATTCGACAAGATATAGATACAATGAAAGCATTAGTAAGAACGATATAGCCACGCTAGAAGTTGAAAACCAAATAGTACGGCGTTTGAAATACTTTGCCAGGAAACATCCAACGTATGCGCTAAAAACTGTGACGCCGTCCAAGAGCAACATGCTAGTGTACACTGTGGATTCGTCTTTCATAATTTTCTTGAAAATATCAATAGCATATATTGTTATAACAAACTTTCCTGAAAACTGATACTGGATAATTGCTAGCAAAGACACAGAGAGCGGCAGGAGAAACTCTCTCCGTGATAAATCATTAAATGTAAATCGTTTATCTGCACAGTCTGTGTTTGCCTCAATCAGTTTATCTAGTTCTTCTTCAGCAGCTTCAGTTGTCCCCTTCAACCATCTATGAGCTTTCCTACACTCGGCGAATCTATTCTTACTGGCTAACCAATATGGGGATTCGGGCCAGAAGAAAGCCGTCAACGTATGTAAAGAGACAGCAAAACCAATGGCAGGAATGTATCTCCAAAAAGTGAGTGTTCCGATAGCATTTGAAAGCCATATACCCCAGAGGAAGCTAGCAGACTTGACGCAAAGAAATATGCCACGATATTTCGGGGACGTATACTCTGTTACGACGAAAATTGCGACGCATTGAACGGCGCCTTGAGCGACGCCGAAGAAAACTTCGGAGATGAGGAGGTGGGTAGGGGTGGCGCTGAAGTAATATACAATGAAGCTGATGATATTGGCGAGGGATATGAAAATGAAGGTCTTCTTCCGGCCGACGACACGCGAGAACGTGGTCAGGATGAATACCCAGGGAATAGCAGCGTAGCTGACCGTCGATGCTGCAAGAAAACAGAGTTTATGTCATCAATTAAATATTTAGCATTTAAGAAAAAAGAAGAAAAAAGAGAATTTCGTCCGCCATTTTGGAGCGATTTTTCGTATTCTTAGCAAACCTTTTCATTTGACATCCTTATCATGGGGGTGCCTAAAAAATAGCTGCTCCGCCATCTTTAGGAGTCCGCCATATTTGATTTAGAGTGACCTCACTAAGCTTACCATACATTGTCATCCAAACTAAACGTGTATGCCAAATTTCAGCTCAATCGGTTGAGGATAACTGTTAAAATTCAGTTCCAAGATGTAACCCCATACGAAACTAATAAGACAAATTAAATAAAACCTTTTATGAACACATTACTAGTTGGTTAGGTACGGCTGTATATGCTCACAGATACCAGCCATAACCAGCTTAAAATTATAATTATTTTGTGTCTGTCAATTCCTTCTAACCTAACCTCTAGCTGTCCTTTTGCCTCTTTTTAGTGAGTAATTCGTAAGTAATTTCGTATTCAACCTTTCTGAACATTGGAATATGTATGTACAAGATACTGTAGGAGACAAAAATATGTCGCAAACTAGTACTCGAACAGTGTTCTTCAATTAAATACCCAGTTTAACAAAAAACATTTATTCAATCAGTTTACTACTCTCTCCGGCCACCCTGTCCTTAAAATACTCCTCAATTTCCAACAAAGTCTTATCTTTCGTCTCCGGCATATAAAAATACATCAAACATAAGCTCGAAGATAAAGCATAGAACAAAATCGCCCCGTGTAAAGTTAATGTTGCAATTAACGACGGGGCTACTTTCAACAAAGTACCATGTAAGAAAAGAAATTCTACACCTATAATTACAATTGTGATATTCTTATAGCGACTAGGCAATAATTCTCCATACAATGACGTTCCTAAAATCATCGGGCCAGAACTGATCGACATGGAGAACCCAGACAACAAAAATATTGACAAATAAACATTTTCAAATATAACAGATAATTTGACAAGATATAGATACAATGAAAGCATTAGTAAGAACGATATAGCCACGCTAGAAGTTGAAAACCAAATAGTACGGCGTTTGAAATACTTTGCCAAGGAACATCCAATGTATGTGCTAAAAACTGTGACGCCGTCCAAGAGCAACATGCTCGTGTACACTGTAGATTTGTCTTTGATAATTTTCTTGAAAATATCAATAGCATATATTGTTATAACAAACTTTCCTGAAAACTGATACTGGATAACTGCTAGCAAACACAGAGAGAACGGCAGGAGAAACTCTCTCCGTGATAAATCATTGAACGTAAATCGTTTATCTGTACAGTATGTGCTTGCCTCAATAATTTTATCTAGTTCTTCTTCAGCAGCTTCACTTGTCCCCTTCAACCATCTATGAGCTTTCCTACATTCGGCGAATCTATTCTTACTGGCTAACCAATATGGGGATTCGGGCCAGAAAAAAGCCGTCAACGTATGTAAAGAAGCAGCAAAACCAATGACAGGAATGTATCTCCAAAAAGTGAACATTCCGATAGCATTTGAAAGCCATATACCCCAGAGGAAGCTCGTAGACTTGATGCATAGAAATATGCCACGATATTTTGGGGACGTATACTCTGTTATGACGAAGATTGCGACGCATTGGACGGCGCCTTGAGCGACGCCGAAGAAAGCTTCGGAGATAAGAAGGTGGGTAGGGGTGGTGCTGAAGTAGAAGACAATGAAGCTGATGACAGTGGCGAGAGATATAAAGATGGAGGTCTTCTTCCGGCCGACGACACGCGAGAACGTGGTCAGGATGAATACCCAGGGAATAGCAGCGTAGCTGACCGTCGATGCTGCAAGAAGACAGAGTTTATGTCATCAATTAAATATTTAACATGTCGGAACGGGAGGCCGATCCGCATCAGACATTATTCTATGGCGTGCGTGGGTATAGCGGGCGAGGAAAACGATAAATCAGCACGTACAATGAAACAGCTTTTATTCCGATAGAAAAATACTTTAAATGACTCGGGGACAAGGTGTTCCGCTTAGTAACGAAGGTTGCCACCCTCAAACCAAAAGAGTGTTCCTCCGAGCGTCGCGTGTTCGCGGGCTCTCGTTAGTGCCTCTGCCGGACGGTATGCGAAACTTGCTAAACGCTGATTGGTTTCCAACGACCAATCAGCGAGCAGTGGACGTTACCAGCGTTACACCAGTGATGGCGTAACGCTGTTCCATCACTAATCCACCAAAACTACCACCAAACAAACTAGGTTAGGTGGCGCCTAATTAACTAATCGCACCCATAATAAAAACTATGCGCCGTCAAGCATCTTAGAGAAATGTCTCTGATGAGTCTGACGACAACTCTGACTACTTCATTCTAGAGAAAGAAAGAAACAATTTTCTTGTTTTTTGTCTTCATCATCATCATCATTATCATTTCAGCCGTAGGACGTCCACTGCTGGACATATGCCTCCCGCATCGATCTCCAAAAGGGCCGGTTGGAAGCGGCCTGCATCCAGCGTTTCCCTGCGGTCTCTTTTAGGTCGTCTGTCCATCTTGTGGGTGGACGTCCTACGCTGCGCTTACCAGTCCGTGGTCTCCATTACAGAACCTTTCGGCCCCATCGGCCATCTGTTCTGCGTGATATGTGCCCTGCCCACTGCCATTTCAACTTACTAATCCGGTGGGCTATGTCGGTGACTTTCGTTCGTCTACGGATCTCCGCATTTCGGATTCGATCTCGTAGAGAAACCCCGAGCATAGCCCTCTCCATAGCTCGTAGCATAGTTTTTTGTCTTATAGATTAGGTAAGTTAGGTAGGAATTTAGTATTAGTTAGCTTGTGGCACCTTAAAGGCACTAAATAAAACTATAAATTTGAAGAAAAAAAAAATGTTTTAAACAGGCTTTTCGTATTTTTCTCAGAAAATCTTTTCATTTGATTACCATAAATAATATCATGGCGGTAGATAAGAAAATGTTATCCGCCATATTGAGTTTTTCGCCCAGCCGCTACCTGCGCGTAGGTACTTTACTACGCGCCAAATAGCTGACGCCTGCTCCATAGTCTTCCTACCTACTATGGAAAATTAAGATGCTGGCAATGGCAGCAAGACGATGACAACAACTGTTACAGTGACAAAACAAAGGATTCTCTATAGTAGTCTGTGATAGTAGTGGATAAGAAACAAGGTCACGTGATATGCGGCACGATACGGTTTCTCAAAATGGCGTCTTTCACTAGTGATGTTTGTTGTTTTTGACCTAAGATTTATTACATCTAACTGTTTTTGACAGCTAATCTACTACTATCCTAGCAGACTAAAATGGCCGACGTGCTCAATGAGGTAGTTATGGTAAGTTAAGTTAGTTATGTTAAGTAACTTTGTGGCGCGTCGTTCTAAAGTCTTTGATAACGACTGTTTTTTTAATTTGAATTGAATGACAATGACAATGTTGACGATGACAATTATGTATTGCGAAGACTCTGTAGACCAAAGATAATATACAAAGATAATATAACTCGTCATTGCTGTAGACTATGTATGACGAAAAGTTTGATTTGACTGTTTTTTTTTTTTTAGTTTTGTTTTGAGACTCACACAACCACGACGCCATGTCGTCGGTGACGGTGACGTTAGCTCGCCGTAGCTGCGGTATCACCACCGTCGGCGATCCGAACACCAAGCCCAAGCAGAAGTACACAGTCCAAGTGCTGCTAGCTATCAGGACCTGGGAACGGATCCTAATAATTAACTCTTAAAAAAACATCAATAATATATTAAAAAAATCGACAACAAATTAATAAGCGTTAACAAAGTTCGAACAAAGTTATCGATATTGCCAAATAAACAGGCGATCGAACAAATTGTTGATATTGCCAAATCAACAGGCGATCGAACAAAATTATTGATATTGCCAAATTAACAGACGCTCGAACAAAATTATTGATATTGTCAAGTCAACAGGCGCTCGAACAAAATTATTGATATTGCCAAATCAACAGGTGCTCAAACATAGAAATATAATCAACATAACATAGAAAATGGTAATTCACACTTGACATGGAACACCTGTGATATTTTTTTTGCGATTTCACTTAGACTAAGCAGCGAGGGATTCAATAGGTGTCCGTGACTAAAGAAATTAATAATCTAGGAACTAATAATTACACTTATTTAACATTTATCGTTTTGAGTTTTAATATTGGGTTAAGCGGAAAGAGTGTACTAAGCCGAACGGGGTACATCATCATCAGCCGGAAGACGTCCACTGCTGAACATAGGCCTCCCCCTTTAACCTCCACACTGAACGACAGCCTGCCTTTTGCATCCACTGGATGCCCGCGACTCTCACAATGTCGTCGGTCCATCTAGTGGGAGGCCTCCCTACGCTGCGTCTTCCGGTTCGTGGTCTCCACTCCAGTACCTTTCTTCCCCATCGGTTATCGGTTCTTCGAGCGATGTGGCCTGCGCATTGCCACTTCAACTTGCAAATTTTAACAGCTATGTCGGTGACTCTGGTTCTTTGGCGAATATCCACGTTCCGGATCTTATCGCGCAAAGAAACTCCGAGCATAGTTCTCTCCATTGCCCGCTGTGTGACTCTGAGCTTTTCCAAAAGGCCAACAGTTAAGGACCACGTCTCAGTACCATATGTCATCACTGGCAACACACTGGTCAAAGACACTGAGGCACTGTGGTATCTTGGACGAGAAGATGTCACGCAATTTCCCGAACGCTGCCCATCCGAGTTGGATTCTTCGGGTGACCTCTTTGCCTAAGTTAGACTTACCTAACTGAACAATCTGTCCAAGATAGGTGTAATGGTCAACAACTTCGAGAGTATCGTTCCCAACGACTACCGGCACGGGTTCAACATGGACATTGGACATAATTTTTGTCTTGTCCATATTCATCTTAAGACCCACCTGTTGGGAAAGGCTACTGAGGTCGCTGAGCATCGTATTGAGATCCTCCAGCGACTCTGCCATGATGACTATATCATTGGCAAAACGAAGGTGAGTGATGTATTCGCCATTGATGTTGATGCCGAATCCGTTCCAGTCCAAGAGCTTGAAAACGTCCTCCAATGCGTTCGTGAACAGTTTCGGAGAGATAACATCTCCCTGTCTCACGCCTTTCTGCAGTTGGATTGGTTCCGTGCTCTCGTCCTGTAATCGGATCGACATGGTGGCGTTTCTATACAAACACTTCAACACTTCGATATACCTATAGTCGATATGACTTCGCTGGTGAGACTGCAATACTGCCCGGGTCTCGATTGAATCGAAGGCTTTTTCGTAGTCCACAAACGCCAGGCATAATGGCCGATTATACTCCTCAGTCTTCTGTATAATCTGGCGGAGCGTGTGAATGTGGTCTACGGTGCTCCAGCCTTTACGGAAACCGGCTTGTTCGGGGGTCTGGAAGTCATCAAACCTGCTTTCGAGACGTTCGTAATGAACGGGGTCGAACGGGGTACGTAGTACCCATAATTATGTACCACTTACTAAGGGAGCAACTCGAAAAAATCATCAGCTGTTCCATACAAAATAGTCATTGACAATAGACAATATGTATGGAACAGGTGATATATTTTTTCGAGATTTCAGGGTTATAGTCTCATAGTACAACACGTTCATAATGATGAGTACCTACCTATAACGAACCCCTTTCGGTTTAGCATACCTTTTCCTTATAACCCTAGGTGCGTTCGGATAGCTTATGGTGGCATTTTTAGCATTGTAAAAATTGGCGTTGTTGTAGTAAATTGTGAAGCATTCGGTTTGAGAATTTTGACATTTTAGCAAATTTTGTTCCCTACCCAAAACGAACGCTAGAATCACCGGTCCTAAATGTCACAGCGACAGCACTTGACAGCACTCACGTAAGCTGTTTTGTTTGTTATTCTCTTATCTTGGTCCTTAATTGTAGTAATTCCGCCCACAAACTGATTAGAACTACTGACTTCGCCTTCTCCATGATCCAAAAAAACAAGGTCTTCTACTCTGGCAGTTGTCCCAGAATTACGTCACTGTCTAGTTGCCACTTTATTGCAACAAACACAGATATAGGGAAACATTTTTTTAAATAATCTATTAAATAAAATACAAAAAGCATTTCAATCGTCATTTGGTTTGTCCGCTCAAGCAAGTTAAGCACGAATTGAATATATTAAACACAATTTTATCAAAACCACACTGATTTATTGGATTCCTACAGGTAATATACGGATATTGGGGAGTTATAATTTCACGCTACTGTTAACACAGAAAATCATAGAGAGTCTTCAAGATTGTTCGTGTATCGTCATCTCTCTCGAACTTGTGGTAAATTACTTATTCTGCTCTTGCTTATGCACGTGTACGTGTATCCATGACATTGATGATATCATTGCGGGACGCCCACGTCTCATTATTTCTCGGAGGACTATACCTGGCGGAGTATTTTTGCTATTATGCACGCGAAAACAAAATACTGTTAAAAACTAACGTCAAAATCAAAATGTCTAAAAACGATCACAACGATCCACATCGCGAGGTGAGTCAAAAGTCGTTCACGATGGCACTATTAGCTGTTTTCGACCTATCCGAACAGTTAAAAATGCATTAAAAATGCAACTTTTGCTCACACATTCCAAAACGAACGCTACATGTGATCGTTATTGGCGTTTGTAACAGTTATTTTTGCCACCAAGGGGCTATCCGAACGCACCTTCTGTATTGTATTTCACCGTGTTCAGTCTATCATGTTCCCACTGTTGGGACACAGGCCTTCTCTCAGAGAGAGACGATGAGCCATAATTCACCATGCTGGCCCAGTGCACTGTGCATGTTGGTGCATATCATATTATGTCTTTGAACTTTTTGAGGTTCTTGGACATACCGGTTTCCTCACGATGTTTTCTTTCACCGTTGTTGAGCGATGGCATCGAAACTGCACATAATTTATTTAAATACTAAATAAGTGATTGTTGCAGGGCCGAGGATCGAACCGAGTGCCTTCAGATAGTAAAGCGTGCTACCGCTCGGCCACCATATTGTGCTTGCCATTTTAGCTAATTAGACAAGATGTGTGGAGCAACAAATAAAAAGCAGAGAACAAAGGAAAAACAAACTCCACTTGTTGGAGTAGGTAGAAATGCACATACCTGTCTCAGGAAAGGCTTCCATCGTACATCATCGTTTCTAAAACTCGTCGTGTTTACAACTTTAGTTTCCAAGTATTCCATTGAACAAGATTCCCAATGTTTGTTTCTAGCGAAACTTTTTCAACTGATAGAAATCAGGAACAAAATGTTAGACTTGTATCCCTAGTATGAAAACTGTCACAAAAACCTTCGTTACGTACTACCAATACTATAAGCTAGTAGTTTACTGAATAAAATAAATATGTATATCCTTAGTTTTGTGTTAAATAATACATTTCTATAGTTTTATTCAGTCTAAGCACAAATAGTTCTCAAATTTGATGAAAAATCGAGCAGCGTCATGTGCGTTAATGGGAAATTACGTTTCTTATATTGTCTATCGAATATGTAACGAGGATGTTGTTCGATGATTTTTGTACTACTTAGTGGGACTGAAGATAAGTAATAGAAATCTAAAATTTCTACGCACGTGCGGCAATTTAGAACTAGTGATGGGCAACATTCGACTAATGTCGAATGATGTAATGGAATCGACAGCTTTCTCCAATTTTCGATTATATTATCGCTGATCATCGAATAAAATATTTTATTAATATCGTCCGTTTTTTATATAGTAAGTAATAGGCGTAAATTTTATCGCCGACTCGCCCCATGTTAAGCGATGATCCGGTCTACGATGGAGCACGCTTGCCTAGAAGAAACCGATTCACTCGTAATTGAAGACATCGTAAAAGTTAGAATTTGTAAAACTAACCCAGATTGTAAAACTATCGGAGAACGTGCATATTCAGGCAGCGCATTCTTCAGGTTGGATAAAAACAAAAAAGTACTTCCTTGAAACAACTGAATCCTTCGAGTCGCCGTATTATTAAAATTGATTGCGAAGTGTAAGACTTATTACAAATGTCCAGTTCAGTATGTCCCACAGAAAAGTTTTTTTTTGTTTAAATAAAACAAAAAACGAAAAGAAAAAATGTAGATATAAGCAAAAGATAAAATGAATTGACCGATTGATCAATTAATCAATTGATTTTGATTGTTTTTTTTTTTTATGTTTAGTAAGTTTTTAATTTATGTTGTATATATAATAAAATTAGAACTATCAATTTACTTCTCTTTTCCAGTACAAGCCGGCCTTAAATCTCTAAAATAGGCACAGTACCTAACCTACCTACACACAACACCCAATGCCATTTAGAGCAGAATAAAAAGATTAATATAAATAGGTACATAGACTTATTTATATGTACTATGAACTAGTACATTTAGATCAATGTTTAAATGTTTATAACAAACCGTAGTTGATTCGGAATTGTTTAGATGTCGCTACGTTACTAGTCATTTCCCCCCCATCGTATTATAGTATGAATAAACAGTTTACTTAGCATATTATCTTAATTGATCGTATTTTAAAGGTAGGGCACTGCCCCACCTTACGTTGCCTCCCTAGCTACGGCTCTGCGTGCTTAGCCTTCATGGTTTGGAGATATGGCAGCCGGTTTTTAATCTTGACAGAGTTCGAGAAACAAGTTCATTATCAAATGCAGTATGTAATAATGTTCTCAATGGACGCTGAAACGGCTGGATCTATTTTAATGAAATTTTTAGGCAATCTTCAGATTAGTCCAGTAAGTGGTCCTGTGAAGTTTTCTCCAGTATAGCGATCGGATTAACATATATTTTTGTATTTCAATATTTCCCTACAAAAAAAGAACAAGAATTGAAGTAGTTACATAGATATATAAAAAAAACATCTAAGACCCTTGAAGGAACTTCATTAGTAGCAACAGCAACCTCCTTTGACTTCAAGATTCATCAAAGGATGAAGGTTGATGTCGCTACTAGGAGGTTGCTGTCGCTACTAGGAGGTTGCTGTTGCTACTAGGAGGTTGATGTCGCTACTAGGAGGTTGCTGTCGCTACTAGGAGGTTGCTGTCGCTACTAGGAGGTTGATGTCGCTACTAGGAGGTTGCTGTCGCTACTAGGAGGTTGCTGTCGCTACTAGTAGGTTGCTGTCGCTACTAGGAGGTTGCTTCAAGGAGGTATATAACGCGGGTGAAACCGCGGGGCGCAGCTAGTATCTTCGAATATATAAAAATCCACGTGTGTATGTATGTTCCATAAGGACTCCAAAACGGCTGGACCGATTTGACGGGACTTTCACTGGCAGATAGCTAATGTTATAAGGAGTAACTTAGGCTACTTTTATCCCGGATATAACGCGGGTGAAACTGCGGGGCGCAGCTGTTATAATCGAACATGAAAATAATCGAATATTTTACTTTTCTGCATTTCTGTGGCTTCCTGAATGCTAATTCAATTTCTAAACATTTTAGGCATACCTAATTTATTAGTTCGTATTCTTTACAAAAACATGCCAAATACCGAACAATATACACGTTTTGTGTAACGCTTCCAAAATTACATTTTTAAGGTGTATTCAATTCATACAAAGTATTCAGACGTAGCTAACCGACTTGTCTTTGTTTCAACTAAGTATATTTTATTTTATCGACTCCCCGTTTCCTCTTAGTTATCTTCAAAGAAACCCTGTTGTATTGGGTGCAGCCTGGCTATGTAGGTTTGCACCTGTGGCCTGCCTCTGTGCCTGAAAGAGGGCACCAGGATCTCCATAAGAACGCACTGATCCCCCTAGCATCCTGCCGAGGCAACACTCTTTTTTTATAGAATAAGTGACAAACAAGCGACGGGTTGCCTGATGGTAAGTGGTCACCGCCGCATATGAACCTACCACCTACAATGCCCGAGGCATTGTCATGGCATTGTCTAGCTTTGAGGACTCTATTCACCATTCGTTTGAAGCAGTCAAAATTATACTTCGAAGGAAAAAATGCCGGTTTTAACACAACCAGCGCCCTGCCGGGCTAACATGCGCACCGCGACAAAATTTGTACTCTTTTTATCGTGCCAAAGCGTGACAGGCGTATATGAAACCGTAGGCGCTGTGTCGCGTTCTCGCTCGTCAGAGTGACGACAAGATTTTGTCGCTGTGCGCATGTTAGGCAGGCTGGGCGAGATTTCAACGGCGCAAACCGAAAAAAGGCAAAGAATAGTTTATTTTTAAATGCATGAAGCCTCAGAGCATATCTCAGCAGAAATATATATCTTGTTTTTTTAACAATATTTATTAACAGACCAACAGCACAAATGCTAATACTAAATAAAAGTATTTATTCAATAAAAATTACAAGCCAACTTAACATTAGAATACTTACGAAAACTTAAATTAATAACTAAAAACTAAAACTTATGATAAAATCTAAACAAACTACCTACAAATTAACATTGTAATTACAAACTAAATATTATAAATAAATAAAAAATATAACAATCAATCAAATAACCCGCCCCTAACTGTGCCTGGTGCGAAGGTGCCCATAATGCTAGCAGCATTGCCACGCTGAATGGCTATGGCCAACCTTTGCACCAGGTACGAGCCGGAGCGAAAAATACAAAATTAAATTAAACTTACCTTATATTTCAGCCAATAAAAGGCCTAATCCTATTGTAGGTATAACATAGTTGGGTAACACATGCAACAGTGAGCGCGCTTCACTTTTTTTTTTTAGTATAAAAATTGCTTGTTTGTCCCTAGGCTATACTAGAATTATAAATAATAAACGGGTAGTTCAACCACACAATTGAACAAACCAAGTTGGCAAGATGCCCTCAACTGCTCGTTGCCTTGCTTTCATGACTTGTGCCACTTCTATAGCGCAAATTGCTGCTCCTGTTTTCTCATTTCAGTCTCACTTTTTATGGAGCAATTCCGTGACTCTGATGCAGACACTCGTACATTCACATCTACCGGACGTTCTGTGACGGCCAACTTTTTTATATGTAGGTAGGTGCACCTATTTACCTACTCCGATAATTATGTGCAATCCGATATGGACCATTTTGATTCTTGTTTAGGGTTCCGTACCTCAAAAGGAAAAAACGGAACCCTTATAGGATCACTTCGTTGTCCGTCTGATAAGACCCTTTTTCTCAAGAACGCGTAAAGGTATCAAGTTGAAATTTATACTAAATACTTGGGTCTACGGTTTCTTTCAACTGTAAAAAAATTTAAGATGTAAGTCAACGCAATCAAAAGATATGAACGTTTATGTCGCATATTTTGCGATTTCACAGGGGAATCAAAACCTATAGGGTACTTCCCGTTGACCTAGAATCATGAAATTTGGCAAAACGCAAGGTCTTATAGCACATATATAGGAATAAATCTGAAAGTTACAAATTTGAAGTTATATCATTTAAAAATGATTTTTCTATTACAAACTTACATTTTGTAGTTGGAATGTATAGAAGACCCTTATTAGTCAACTACAAAGTTAAGTTTGTCTTTCAATATTTCAACTTTTAGTTTTTTTTTGGTCTCGCGCTCTGAGGGTTCCGTCTAACGGAACCCTCAGAGAACGAGTCCTACTCGTACTTGTCCGGTTTTTTATTGTGTAGAGGAAACTCTCGAGATGTCATTAAGTTTAGTTCAATACGAGAATTTGTACGGATGGCGATGCATTCAGTTTTTGAACCTTGACGAATAATTTTGTTCGAGCGCCTGTTGATTTGGCAATATCGATAATTTGTTCGAGTGCCTGTCGATTTGGCAATATGAATAATTTTGTTCGAGCGCCTGTTGTTGCGCTTACTAATTTGAAGTCTTTAATTACCTACATAATTCTGTTAATCAGTTTGTGAAATATGATCAGCCAAAGTAACGGTTGGGTATTTTTTTTTTTTAACCCTCGACGAAAAAAAATAGGGTTGTTAAAGTTTAATATGTGCATCTGTGTCTGTCTGTGGCATCATAGCTCCCAAACGGCTGAACCAATTTTGATTAAATTTTTTCTTGTTTGAAAAGTGATTTGATAGATTATTCTTAGCTATAATTGATAAAAATATGTTCAGCCATTTGTAGATTACTTTGATTCACTTTTTCGTTTTATCGGGAGTAAAAAAAACTATACATACTTGTTAAAAAAAAAAAACTATCAAAATCGATTGAGGCGTTAAGGTCTATGTGTGGTTGAGTACAAAGGGTTTTATAAATAAAAATGTATGAAATATTTTAAAATATTCTTTCTTTATTCATTAATATCGCTCCATTACGAAGAAAATGTCTTAACACCATTTCATGTGGCTAAACCAAATATGAGAACTAAGTAGGTACCATACAATTATGTCAGAAAAATACAATATGGAAATACACGCAAGAATAACGGTTTACTCGGTAAGGGTATGCCCAGCTGAAAGGTGATCATTGTATTCATCATTTTGAACCAACATGTTTTCTAACCAAACACCATGTTTTTTTTTTTGTTTTTTATTTAGACATTTTCTTCTTAAGGGCCAGAATACCGGTTGCAGCGATCTTGCTCGCGCATTTGATGTTTTTTACTTTAGTCTACAGAGAACCCATTATACTGAGTTATGACGTCACACCTCAGGCGCGCCATACAAATGCTATACTAACACACGCTTTGTGAGAAAGGGACAGAACATCCCCTCTCTATCCCCACCCAAAACTTTAAATACTCATATCTCAGAGATTTATCAGCCAATTTAATATATTTTTCAGTATGTGTGATGTATTAAACATTAGGACACATGCTTATTTCGTTTACTTGGACGACATATTTTTTTCTCCAGTTATTTTGATTTAAAAACCAAACTACTGAACCCATTTTGATAAAATTTCTATGGGACCAATCTGAAAGTATTTTCTTTTAAATCAAATCGGTTTATAAATGACTGAGTTATGAGGTAAGAAACATTTAAAAAAACATCCGAATTGAGAACCCTTTTTTGAAGTCGGTTAAAAAAAACATCATATGTGCAAGTGAGATAGCGTCGCGCCATATTCTGAGCCTTAACAATCTTATTCCTTACTCTCCAGGCAACTTTGAGACACTTAACTACCATACACTAAAAAGCAAAGACAACATTATTTTGGATACAGATTTTCTTGAAATAAACAATACAAAAACATAAATTATTCAGTCAATGGCTATGTTTTAAACCCCCGACGTAAACAGAGTTCACAAGTTTAACGTGTGTATCTGTGTGTGGCATCGTAGCTCACAAACGGTTGAACCAATTTTGGTTTAGTTTTTTTTAAAGGTGACTTTATCGAGAGGGTTCTGAGCAAGACAACCTGTCCAGCAGTTTGAAGGTTATCAGCTCTTTTATCGGGGTTTTTATTTTCATTTTATACTTGTGTATAGACAGGTTCTAACCACCAATTGCACTAAAACTGAATGAAAACCATTAACTTTGATCAATTTTGCTAGGATTTATACGTAAGATTGTAAATAGTATAATCAAGGATCATATTACTTTTGTCTATGGTATAATATGCTTATTTTAATATGCTATATGGTTTAATATGCTTTGCTTAGTTAGAGGTCAGGTGACCGTGTGTAAAAAAATGTCCCGTTTTTTTTTTTTTTTTTAATGTACATCTGTGAAATATTCAAAACAAATGTTTTCATTCAGTTTTATGTAAAGTTATTGCGCTGTCACCATCGAGATACAATACAATACATATAGAATCACAATCGTGCCAAAAAAATGTCCGAACCAAAACACGGCGCACGCTACGAATTGAGCACTTTTTGGTTAGTAACAAGGTAACCGCGATCCGAGTACAACGCCGCGCGATGCCAGAGCTACGATGACATAGCGGACAACTAACGTTGAACACTATGCAAGCGACATAACGTCTACATTGGGAGTAAATGTGGCATTGTGAAGTATATAATTGATACAATGTATGTATAATGACGCTCGGACGTCTTTTGACTGTTTTCTCTGAGAGATTGTGACATTATGGGAATTGTATCTCGATGGCTATCGCACGTATATTTTTCAGATCAAGTATATTCTAAAATCTTTAAAATCACCATCATTGTTTGTAGATATTTTTTTATAACAAAACATGTCAGAATACAGAACTAAGTTAGTTCCTATATAAACTAAAGAAAATATCTTTAAATAAATACACAAAATAAATTTAACTTAATAGGAATGAAATTAATCACATTTAAAGCACCAAAAGTATAATTTAAGTACAATTATCATATTTACATTATACTAACATAGAAAAGGGTTATGATCGGAACGTCCAAGTTTCAAAACAATGTAAAAGTGACAGACGTCAAATATCGAGAATGTTTTTTAATTACTTTGACACCTGTCACTATATTTTTCTAGTAAAACAGCACAAAACGCCAATTAACGTCAATCCAATACATACAAATAAATTATTTATGAAGTGAAAACTTCTTTAGCTGCGTTAAGCTATTTTTGTTACACAAAACTTACGGGTTCGCGTCACCGACATGCTAATGTGACGTGTTGCGCCAGATTGAGTTTTAAGTAAGGACGTTTTATACCCATAAAACGTTCTTGGTTTTGAGTTTTCACTTCTGTCAGCAGTCCCCATGATACCTACAAGTAGGATCATGGCGTTGTTTATATCTGTGATCATGGCAGTCCCGATGATTTTTTTTTTTAAATAATGTTGACACTTGTCACTTTTACATAGATGTTTCGTAAGTTTGGCATTGGACGTTTCGCTCATAGTGCTCTGACGACAAAAAACAATGTGCAAACAGCATAATTTCAAATAACAAACTGAACGATGCGGCTTGATTTGTTTACACGTAGATTTATCACTTGAAATTGTGCTGTATTACAACATAATAATGTACCGGGTGACTTTATACCAGTACTGAAAATTAGGGTGACAGGAACATAAGAGTACAGTCAAACAAGGGATATTTGACTATGATGTTTTTTTTTTCATTCATTATATTTTGGCATTTCTATTAATAGATGTTTGTTTATGGTCAAACAAAACAAGTGTCAAAATAGATTTCCTTACTACCATCTATATTAAAAATTATTTTTTTTCGGTTTTAATTAACTTAATTAGCTGTAAATTAATTTTAAGTATTCGAGTTTTTTAATGTAAAAAATCACCATAAATTGCATTTTTTTTTCACATAAAATAAAGGATTTTGTAAAAAAAAGTAGGGTCTTTACTTATATTCTCACACCCAAATTTTTCCGTTTAAGTAAAAAAATCACCCATTCTAAATGAAAGAAAGCACATTTCGGGGTCTTTAGCGTCCTTAAGAATAAGTACAGAATAAATTAAGTTATGGCAGATTAGACACAGAAAAGTTAAGATTAAGTTAGTTTCACTTAAATAAAGACTATAATACAGTTGGTCCGGGACTTAAGTAAGAAAAATAAAGTTAAAAATGACAGCGTCAATTCTGTTTTACACACACATCAAACTAAACCAATCGGACAAAACTTTCTTCGATTTTTTTTTCAACAGCCCTGAATACGACCGCACCCGAGCTTCGAGATACAATACCTATAGTCACAAACGTGCCAAAAAATGTCCGAACCAAAACTCGGCACACGCTTAGCAATGCGCAGACTTTTTGGTTAGATGTAAGCAATCGCGATCCGAGTACAACGCCGCGCGATGCCAGAGTTACGATGACATAGCGGACAACTAACGATGAACTGGGAGTCTAGACAAGAGCCACACACTGTTAAGCCACGTTAACGCCTGCGGAATGATGAAATTGTATGAAAACGACATTGACAATGACATTAGCACGAGATAAATTATCTGAAGGTAATGTCATTTTCATACAATTTCATCTTTTCGCAGGCGTGAAATAAGCACTTGTGTAAACTGACTTGCCTCATATGACGAACATGTTATATTGGTTAATAAAGAATCTGAATCTAACTGTGTGGCTCTTGTCTAGACCCCCAGGGTATACAAAGTCCTTGCGTTGAATACTATGCAAGCGACATAACGTCAAAATTGGAGTAAATGTGGCATTGCGAACTATATCATTGCCCTTGGGGCTGTTAATGGATGTACGTGTGATATTTTAAGACCTTTTATACCCATTGGCAAGCAAATAAAAACTTTGACTTTGACTTTGACTTTGATCTCTAAGTATGTACAACGACGCTAGGACGATTTTTGACTGTTTTCACTTAGAGATTGTGACTCAATGGGTATTGTATATCGATGCACCTGAGCTGTAAATTTAGTTTTGTTCAGAAAATTGTGCTACAAATCGACGCCTTTATATATCTATTTTAGTAGTACGTATATTAGTCATTTCAGTTTGCTAATGGTGCTCCCACATATAAAGTTTGTATACACCGTTATGTTTAAGATATAAATAACATGGTAACGTTCCGCAACATTTGTTATATTTTGCTATCATATAATATCATAGAAGATCTCAGATCAGGTTTGTATGTATGTTTGAGACTGTAGGCAACTAGGCATGTTTGTGAGTTTCAAATGTTTCACTACATTTACAGGCTTACTTTTGATGAACCAGCCGCCTCTTAAGGGCAGCTTCTATACATCAACAGCTTTTGAAAATTCACAAAAAGATATATGATATATTTCGTTACAGGTCAATGAACTTTTTCTATGGAACAGCTGATTTTTTTTGTATACTGTGTGGGAGCAACATAACACGTCACAAAATTGCGGGTCATCCATTACTGTTCCTATCGAATTCTATACAAAACAAAATTCGTAGATTCGACATGGACAGCCTATCCAATCTCACATTCATCCGCGTTCGCTTTTTCGAGAAAGAAACAGGAAGATCTCGAATATTTTTGTTTTGTTTTTGTACCTTCAGTTTTAGACCTGTTTGAGTTAGCTAAAACGTTCCGGAAATAAAACGATTACAGCTTCACTTATAAAGTTAAACAATGCTTAACTTTAGTCTCGTTTTCGCGCAGGACAATTTCCAACAGCGAAAAGTTGGTAGAGTATAGTTATTTAAAAGCTTAAATAAGACCGTTAGTTTCTAAGTCAAACTTTAAAATGTAATCCAAGTATTTCTAGAGCGTCGGACTAGTCAAAACAGATAGTACAAGAACAAAAAGAAAGGGGTAGAAACATAGCGTAACTTGTACCGTTTTTATAAGGCTTTTATTGGTGATAGAACTACGTTTGGCCAAGAACTCCTTGGCGGTAAAATATAATACATTATAATGATAAAGTTATATGATTATTTACGGGATATTTACCACAGTAAATATCCCGTAAATAATCATATAACTTTAGTGAACAACCGTGATAGTTTAAAACAGTATTATAATGATAAAACCCCAAGGATGCGTTACAAAGAACCTAATCTAGTATCTCCTTGCGGCATGTTCGCCATGTTTGTATACCTGTCAAAGCCGTACACTACCTGTCAAAAAAAAACATTCCTAGAGGAAAACGCCATTTTGAGCAATCAACATGCCACACGTCATGTAATAACAAAATAATACGTAATATCATCATCATCATCATCAGCCAGAAGACGTCCACTGCTGAACATAGGCCTCCCCCTTTAACCTCCACACTGAACGACAGCCTGCCTTTTGCATCCACTGACCATCCTTTTGCATACGTAATATACAAACGTAGAATCCTAACAAAACTTCCATAACATAAAAAAACATACACCACGGGAAGTTCAATAATTCACAATATAAAAACCGCCATCAAAATTTGTAAGCGCTCGAAAAAAAAATTGTTTTTTTATCGCGTATGAATCCTCGTTTGACTATCAGCTCGCCTGTTGATAAGCGACGATGTGGTCGAAGATAAAGCACGCAGACTTAGAAGATACCTATTCACTCTGGCCTTGAAAAGGAGCAGATTATATCTCTCAGGAAACAAGGAAGCTGGCAGGTTGTCCCAACGGATATTGATATTGTCAAATCAACAGGCGTTCGAACAAAATTAATGATATTGCCAAATCGACAGGCGTTCGAACAAAATTATTGATATTGCCTAATCGACAGGCGTTCGGACAAAATTATTGATATTTCCAAAACGACAGGCGTTCGAACAAAATTATTGACATTGCCAAATCGACAGGCGTTCGAACAAAATTATTTATATTGCAAAATTAACAGGCGCTCGAACAAAATTATTGATATTGACAAATCAACAAAAGGTACAAGTTATGCTTTGCCCCACGGACAGTTGCCAATCTCATTGCACTTAGCAATTAGCGAAAGGTGAAACGAGTCTTCTAGATTTATAACTATCTAAGTATAATTCACTGGGTCACAAGTATATAAATAAGTCTTTGATTTAATTTCACAGTACTCGTTTGCACAAGATGGCGGCCACAATCATGATGGCGGACGGTAAGATGGCCGACACGCCGCATTTGAGATCGTCGTGCGGATACAGGTTGGAGGGTAGGGGTTCTTCCCCCGGCTTGCAGTATTCGCCTCTTGCCTGTAATGAAAATACCCTCATAAGTAGACCGAGCGAATTGTACATTGGTTCGTCGATAGCTTGCGTATCGTTTGATACGATCTTCAATTTTGTAAGCAAGTAGTTCATTCCAATACAGTATGTATGTTTGAATGTAAGCAACATCGGTCCAGGGATTGTGAAGATATAGGGGTCTCGAGGTCACAGTTTGGGGCGAATTACTAGCAACATTAGTGTAATCATCATCATCATCATTTCAGCCATAGGACGTCCACTGCTGGACATAGGCCTCCCCAGCGATCTCTAAAAGGGCCGGTTGGAAGCGGCCTGCATCCAGCGGCGCGTTTCCCTGCGGTCTCTTTTAGGTCGTCTGTTCATCTTGTGGGTGGACGTCCTACGCTGCGCTTACCGGTCCGTGGTCTCCATTCGAGAACCTTTCGGCCCCATCGACCACATGTTCTGCGTGCTATGTGCCCTGCCCATTGCCACTTCAACTTGCTAATCCGGTGAGCTGTGTTGGTGACTTTCGTTCGTCAACGGATCTCCTCATTTCTGATTCGATCTCGTAGAGAAACCCCGAGCAAGGTGCGGTACTCACAGCGAACTCCGGGCCGCAGACCTCCCTGCAGGAAGGGCAGACCACGCCTCCCCTGTGCAGCCAGCCCTTCTTTATGATGCGGACGAGCATGGACTGTCCCGTGTGGTAGCAAGTGTATGTGTAGTTACCCACCTGTTGACAAATACACCCATTATTACCTTAGATTGTGTTTAGACCTTCAACGGTCTATGGGCAGTCTAACTGTATTTTTAGTGTTAGTTTTAGCTTGTATTTTGTTTAGTTAATAAATGTAATTGCCCCGTTAAAAAAAAACTGCACAAGTTACTTTTTAGGGTTCCGTACTCAAAGGGTGTAATCGGGACCCTATTACTAAGCATACGCTCTGTCTGACCGTCTGTCCTACCTTTAAAATATCCATAAGTAATGGCATGTGTCCCAATGTTTCATATTACAAAGAACTGGCTTAGCGATATAATTATAACAAACATTGAAAAAATTTATTAAATTGACGAGCGCCTAAAGTTTTAGGTCGGGACAGAGAGAGGATACTGTGTCCCTTTCTCGCAAAGCGTGTATTAGTAAAGCATTTGTATGGCGCGCCTGAGCCGTGACGTCACGGCTCAGTATATTGCGCTCTCTGTCTAGCATGAAATTAAAATACTCATAACTTATTTATTTTTTATCCTAATTTTAATTTTGTTTTGTTGATGGGTTCAATTTATGATCAGCTTTTTTATTAGGTAATAAAAAATAGTCATCGTGGCTATTGTCAGTGCTACATACCACTATGTGTATTCTGCCGCTTTCGCACTTGTATTTATAACAGCCCGAGCCCCAGTGCTGCCACTCCCTGATCTGAAAACAAATTATAATTTAGTAATTTACGCGGGAGTAAACAAACAGTTTTTTAACGAGGGTGTTAGTATGCATATTGCATTAGAAAGTAGTAATATTAGGTATACAAACAATAGTGTAAAGTCATTGTACAATTGTACACTATGCATACATTTTGCATTCAAAACTCCATCCATAAATAAAGAATATCAGAATGCTGCTACAATAAAATCAACACAATTTTTGATGATTCGAAATGATGGCTATATGTACCTGTCTGCATGACTTCTGCTCCCACACGCGGTCGCTGTGATCGAAACACTTGGAGTGTTCGCCGTACTTCTCGAGCGCGAAATTTACGTCACTTTCTGGAAAAAAAAAAGAAAAAACTTCATAAAGACTTCATTGTTATCATAGTCCTTCAAGGGCGTCGCCAGATACGGGCAAGGGGAGAGGGGGCAGATGCTCCCCCTCCCCAACTGAGTGTATTTGCCCCCAACTACCACTCAAGAGAATCCTGGCCACGCCCTTGTAGTCCGTCATGTTATCTGCCCAATATCGATGAAACTTTGGTTCTGATGGGCTCCATAGATAGCCGTATTTGCTAAGTAGGTAATACAGTCTGTATGGAACGAAAACTAATCCCCAGACATCAAATATCAAAAAACATTTGTTTTAAACTATCACGGTTTTTCATTCAGTAAACATCATATAACTTTATCAAATATCAAATTCCCGCATTGTCTACTTCCCCGAATGTCAAATATCCGGATTATCAACTTCCCAGATGTCTAACACCACGAATGATAAATTCCCCGAACGACTAAAAGTACTTACTAGGCGTGTTCTCGACGTAAGAGCAGCGGCTGCCTCTGACGAGGGTGTTCTTGTGTCGCCACGTGAACTCCTGCAGGTACGGGCAGTAGTCCGCGAGCGACACTGAGCCGCCGTAGTGCGCTTCTTCCCCGGGAGCGATGCCGTCCAGGATGTCGAAATGCTGGGGGAGATACATTCATGAGGATAATGTTTCCAATTACGTACAAAGACAACGGGGACAACGGCTATGCTCGGACTTTCTTTGCGCGATAGAATCCGAAACGTGGATATTCGCCAAAGAACCAGAGTCACCGACATAGCTGTTAACATTTGCAAGTTGAAGTGGCAATGGGCAGGCCACATCGCTCGAAGAACCGATAACCGATGGGAAAGAAAGGTTCTGGAGTGGAGACCACGAACCGGAAGACGCAGCGTAGCTAGGCCTACCACTAAATGGACCGACGACTTAGTAAGAGTCGCTGGCATCCAGTGGATGCAAAAGGCAGGCTGTCGTTCAGTGTGGAGGTTAAAGGGGGAGGCCTATGTTCAGCAGTGGACGTCTTCTGGCTGATGTAGATGATGATAAACAACGGGGAGTGTTCTGAAGAACTGTTTGATCTGATGCCGTCGCACTAGCTGCCACCGTCTGAAAGCTCATCCACACATCATAGAACAGTGTGGTTCACACGATCCTTCTTGCCTCACACCTGCAACATGTGGAATGAGCTACCTTCCGCGGTGTTACCGAGATAATACAACATGGGGTTCTTCAAAAGGCGAGGTAATAGACTGAATGGGTCGGCAACGTATTGGTGATGCCTCTGGTGTTACAAGTATCCATAGGCGAAGGTGATTGCTTACCATCAGGCAGCTAGCCTGCTTGTTAAAATAAAAGCGGTGAGTCAGTCTCGCGCGCTGAGGGTTCCGTACCACCACATAAATTGTTAACTACTAAAGTCCAAAAAAGTAATGCAAAAAGACAACAAAGGGTTAAAACGGGGCCCTATTACTAAGCCTACGCTGTCCGTCTGTCTCTGTCTGTTCGCCTGTCTGCCTGTCCTACCTTTTAACGGCTGTATCTATCGAACCGTAATAGGTAACCAGTTGAAATTTTTTGAATATGTAATGTTACGGCGGATTAACCCAGAAATAATAATAAAGTCAAAGTAAAAACTAAAGGGTACCCCATATAACAAACGTATTTTTGTATGAGCTCTAATGTAAAATCGGTTATACGTACAAGCGTCAAACTTGGCATGATTATAGTACACACTCTAAAATATAAAGCAAATAGATACTGGCCAAGTGCGAGTCGCAGAGAAGTTCCCTTTATAAATAAGCTGTAATAGAATAGAACTGACCTGGTATTGTCTGGGCAGAATGGTGTCGTGACGGACTAGATTGCAGAGAACGACTGCGTTCCGTCGCGGGCTGCATTCTGTACGGAGAGGGTTGCCCTTTATTCTCGAACAGAAGGGCACTGTGCTTCTGCGTCTGGGAACGGAAATTATGAAAATATTTTAAAAAAGCTTTTATTTAAATGATGCTATTTAATTTTTATTTGATGCTCAGAATGTGGCGCGCCGCTATCTCACTAGCACTTTTGCTGTTTTTTTTATGTGCGTCTTCGTTGGGCGTTTTTGGGATAAGGAAAAAGCACTGAATTCGCGTAACCGTCACGCTCAAATATTCGTTCGGGTAAAGTCGGCTCGAGTCGACTAAGGGAGCGAGAGAGATATAGTCTACCATGATAAAGGTTGAACATTAAAAAAATGTGCTAGACATTTTGGGATATTAGTATTACAAAATATTTGGAGATTTTTTTCCTATAATAACCGGAATAACTAGGAAATGGTTTTCCCAATAAGTGTCCAATAATCACAATATAATAATAATCGCTATCACGTTATTCTAATAAGTATAGAAAATTAAATAATTATCAATATAAAAACCGCATTCAAAATTAGTAAGCGCTCGAACAAAATTATTGCTATTGCCAAATCAACAGGCGTTAGAACAAAATTATTGATATTGCCAAATCAACAGGCGTTTGAAAAAAAATATTGATATTGCCTATATCAAGAGGCGCTCGAGCAAAATTATTGTTACTGCCAAATCAACAGGCGCTCGAACAATAATGTTATAGGTATAAATTAAGATTCAACAGGCGCTCGAACAAAATTATTGATGTTGCCAAATCAACAGTCGCTCGAAACATTATTGCTATTGCCAAATCAACAGGCGCTTGCACAAAATTATGGCTATTGCCAAATCAACAGACGCTCGAACAAATTTATTCACATTATTGAAGCTGATTAAAAACTATTGAGCTAAAGCTAATGAAATTGTTGTAGGACCACAACAAGAGGTTCCTTTACATAATAAAACAAGAATCACAAAAATTGATCCACACATATCGTAGTAATAGGTGTAAATAGATATTAAAAAAACGGACCGTATTGAGACCCTCCCTGAAATCGGTTGATTTTTTTTTTTTTTTTTAAAGTTTAAATCTTACCTCGTCAGTTTGGTCCCATTAAAGAAGCTTGGAAATATAAACACAACAATTGTAAACAAGAAACTTGATATAATTAACTGATCGTAAAACTTTAAACACTCACTCAATCGTTTCATAATCCTCGGTAGTGTTGCTTGAAACAAACAAGTGTTCAGAAATATACACTTTATGCATATACGGTACAAACAATATCAAGCTACATCAACATTTGATGGTCATATATAGGCTTGACGATTTGATAGAAAAAGAAGACTTTAACCTTATATAGGACGTGGTTTTTGATGCGAGCTTGATGAAATATTTCATAGAAACTTGAAGAATGCTTGATGTGAACGGTTGTCGAAAGTATGGTTACCTGATGGTCTGCAGATTAAATCAATATACACAGAGCTTGATGATGCTTGACGATAAAGTTTGACATTCACCAGATGCTCTGCGGAATGTCCCACTAGTAACAAAGCTTGATGGCTTGATGAGAGTGTGACAAACACTTTGATGATCACTTGTGTTGAGCCACAGTATACAGAGCAATCAGCGCTTGACAAAAAAACTAAACAAAACTTGATGGCTTGACAAGAGTTTGACATAAACTTTGATGATTACTTGTGGAGCCACAGTATATAGAGTGCTTGACAAAAAAATAAGCCAAAGCTTGATGAAAGTTTGATGGTTATTTGTGTTGAGCCACAGTTTACAGGATGTTTCCTGCTTGACAAAAAACTATGATGAATGCTTGGTTACCTGATAGTCTGTGTGTTGAGCCACTGTTTACACGACGCCTGCGCGAAGGTGCATCCTCGGTTGCTGCCCCAGTCCAGCGGCGTCGCGTGCGAGTAGTCCACGTGGTACCACCCTGTGTCCTCCATCATGGCTAACGTCACTCGGCTGAACACGGAGTTCTGAGTGTGCGTGCCTGTCATTGCCTCATTCTATAACAAGAATAAAGTTTTGAACCGACATCAAAAGAAATCTCAATTCAACTTTTTTGTGTATGTACCACGATATCTGGGCCGATTGGAAACCAATTTTAAGTATTTTTTATTGAATAGGATATATCTCAAGGGTTATCCCATTTATATTTAAAGATAATATTCCCGGGTTGGAAATTAGGGGTAAATCCCGTTTATTGAACCTCCCGTAAAGTCACTTTGTATTTAAAAAAATCAAAAAACAAGTGCTTTCAGGAGTTAGTCAACCACTCGAAGTGTTAGGCAGTAGTTAGTCAGTTAAACAGTCGAAATGTTAGGCAGGAGTTGACGTCAGTTAACCAGTCGAAATGTTAGGCAGGCGTTAACGTCAGCTAACCAGTCCAAATGTTAGGCAGGAGTTAACGTTAGTTAACCAGTCGAAATGTTAGACAGGAGTTAACGTTAGTAGAGCAGTAGAAATGTTAGGCAGGAGTTAACGTTAGTAGAACAGTAGAAATGTTAGGCAGGAGTTAACGTTAGTGGAGCAGTAGAAATGTTAGGCAGGAGTTAACGTTAGTAGAACAGTAGAAATGTTAGGCAGGAGTTAACGTTAGTAGAACAGTAGAAATGTTAGGCAGGAGTTAACGTTAGTGGAGCAGTAGAAATGTTAGGCAGGAGTTAACGTTAGTGGAGCAGTAGAAATGTTAGGCAGGAGTTAACGTTAGTAGAACAGTAGAAATGTTAGGCAGGAGTTAACGTTAGTAGAACAGTAGAAATGTTAGGCAGGAGTTAACGTTAGTGGAGCAGTAGAAATGTTAGGCAGGAGTTAACGTTAGTGGAGCAGTAGAAATGTTAGGCAGGAGTTAAAGTCAGTGTATATTCCAGTATTACCTCGAAGACGCGTTTCTCCCAGTGCGTCATGGCGGTGCCGTCGCCGCCCTGGTCTTCCAGCTCGGCGCCCTCCAGCGTGGAGCAGTTGAAGTGTTCACGAACCTGTGACCAGAGTTAACAACTTGATACTGACTAACAACTGTTGCTCTGAACATTCTGGATTGATTCACATATGTATACTATCTATACTAATATTATAAATAGGAAAGATTTAATTGTTTGTTTGTTTGCTTTGAATAGGGTCCGAAACTACAGAACCGATTTGAAAAATTCTTTCACTGTTGGGAAGCTACGCTATCCCCGGGTGACATAGGAGATAATCTATACCCGTGCGAAGCCGGGGCGGACCGCTAGTATAAAGATATACATAGTGTTGTAAAGTAATATTCGTGTCAAGCTAAATACTAATAAATTTTGAAAATGAAAAAAAACTTTTATTGAATTACATACATAATAACTGTTGTTAACTTTTTTCAATGTTTTGTTGTTTTTTGTAGTAGTAAATTCTTTTAATTTTTTTTTTATATTTTTATTTTTTATATTTATAGAGGCCTTTAATATTTAAACAAAGTCAAACTAACACTACAAAAACCGCATAGACCGTTGAAGGTCTAAAACAATCCAAATATTCGCGCCCACTACCAGTTGGCAGCGTACCCAGCATGCTGGCGGCATTATCACGCTGAATGGCAATGCTTTGCAGCATTTTGGTCACGAGTCGCATTAACCAGGCGCTCTGAATGACTTGAAAATGAGGTGAGCTCCCGGTCCCCAAGGGCCCAATGTCTCGACCCCAAACGCCTCAAATATGTAACCACTGCCGAGGTATATTTGCGACGCTTGTGCTGCTCTGCCGAATTGGCAGACGCGCCAGCCCTACCTTGTGTCTCAGGAAGATGTGACGGCGCCAAAGTATCGACACAAGTTGCGTCCCATACAACCCAACCCCGCCCCAACCTCCAGGGCACAAGTGAGATACCGTCAGGCCTCTTTCCATCGTCACGCGTAAGACCACTCGGTTCGAGCACAGCTGCGACATTGGCGGTGGAAAAGGCCCAGCGTATGACGTCGTTCAGGCTATAGGGCTTATTAGGACATATTTTTAGATATTTAAGAATTTATGACGTAATTAATTTTAATGGTATTTTTAACTGTAATTCTTTGATGTAATTGGCTTAGTGCCGTTTCAATTAATAAATAAATAATGATAGGGTAGTTTTTTCAAGCTGTAGGTAAGTGCACAAGTTGTTAACTAGTTGTTACTGACCTCTTTAACAACTCTGGGCGTGACGACCATGTTGAAGGTGCGCTCCATGTACCCGCCGCGGATCATCCACTTCTGCCGCGTCACGTTCTTGACCACGCGATCTGACCACTTGTGGATCTGCAGTCTGTGGAATACAGCTGCCTTATTATGGATGATTCGGATCGTGATCGCGATCGCGTGCCATCTCACTTACGCACGTGGTGCGAGTAAATAGATGCGAACGGGACGGCATGCAATCTCGATCCCGATCAAAGAATCATAATAAGGCCCCAGATTATATAAACAATCATTTTCTTAAAAAAATACTTCAAAATTAGTAGGGGTTCGAGCAAATTGATTGTTATTGCCAAACTAAACATCATATTGTCAGTTTTATTATGGAAACTGATGTGGTTTTTACACATTTCATTTATTTACACGGCAATTACTCACGTCATGTCACATTCCGTGTAATATACTTCGACTAAAATAAAATGAATGGACGGGCCCTAACCATTGAAATTGCTCTGTAAAAATGAGTCAAAACCGTCTGACATATACTTCAACACCTAATTATAAAAATGTACAGTACATTTGTTACAAAAAATAGATCCCGGTTTTATTTGTGTATTTACACTTCGGGAAAGCATATGAATGCATAATTTTGTCAGATGTTTCGTTATCACGTAACAATAGACACGTGTTGCACTTCCTACGGCTAGAGACCGACTGAAACGAAATGAGAGCCGGCGCTCTTTTTGTTATCTTCAAAAATGCGCTTCTACTGGGCCTGTCCATTAATTTTATTTGGCCGAAGGTAATGTAAATAAAAAATATAGTCAGAACTGGTAAAAAGTCCTGAGCAGTGCAAGTAACGTTCTTTAAAATTCGTTAAAATGCCATCGAATAGATCCGAGCGATCGATAAAGAACGGTACTTGCACTGCTGGTTTTTGACGAATCTCTGATGTATTTCCGCCCCAACGTCGCATTGCGTACATTAAGGAATATGGGATCAATTATTTTTCTTTTGCTACTACCGTATGTTGGCAACACCTAGAACTGCAGTCTATGGTACACCGAGCGGTTTACGACAAAAGTATGTGTCTATGGAATCTAAGAAAAAAAGAAAAACAGACGACGGAGGGGACTTTTTGGCCCTAAGGGAAAGGCCGTGGTGTTTATAAGGGTGGTTGTTAGCTTGTCCGTGTTTTTATGTTTGGATTGTGGTTATTGGCTTGGTTTTGGTTACTCAAAATACCACGAGTTAATTAAATACGAGTGAATGTAGTTTAAATAACCTCACACTAACTTAATAGTTAACACGTAACGTAATTAATAGTTGCTTTTTATAAAATTTTGATTATGTAATCCATCTGAGAACCCCCAAATTTTTGAAGTCGGTAAAAATTGTAAAATAATAAATTTAAAATACACAACGATAAAATCAGTTAAGTGTTTAAATATAATTACACACTCTTCGTCTAAGGGCGGGTTTCCAGTGTCCGGCCTCCTTTCAGTCAAGGGTTCCCCGTTATCATCTCTGTAAAAGAAACATTGAACTATAGCTACTCGTTCATAGATGGCGTTACATTGTATAGTACAAAGTCTTAGTACAAATGGAACGCGGACTGACGGAATGACATTCTTGGAGTGTTCAAGTCTAGGGTTAGTGGGTTATACTGGGCAAACGTGCTCCATTTTCGACCACATCATCGCTTTCCATCAGACGAGATCGCGGTCAAAGGCTACTTAGTCCGAAGTAAAAAGTCTGGGTGTCTTCAAATCACGAGTGAATCGGTTTCGATCATAGCGAGTACTGATCAAATTGCATTTTATTGAATTAGACGATGTCAACTGTCATATTTGACGATCGAAAAAGAACGGTACTTGCACTGCAGATAAACGGGATCAGTGAGAAATGGGAACAATGTAGATGGCGCTACTTATCACTACAGGTTAGTCCTGCAACTGTCCGCTAGATGACACTACGCACCTGTAGAACGCGAAAAGCGATATGCTGAAACCCAGCGCGTGTAGCATCTCGTGTTTCACTGTGGACAACACAGATGGTAGTTCTCGGTATTTGGTGGAGAGCTCGCCCGGACAGAAGTTCGCGTGGCCCGCTATCGGCCTGGAAACAAAAAGAACAACATTAAAACACATTCCATTAAGCATATTCACAGGGCCACCAAGAGACCGGCCTAGCCGAGTTTGGGGTCACCTGCAAAGACCTGCTGACAGTGTGACGCGTACGCCTCTGTCTACACCGCTCCGTGGTACACTGCTAGGCCTTGCTCACCTGTCTAACGCTGACTCTTGCTGACAGTGTGACGCGTACGCCACCGTCAGCCCCCGCCGACAGCGCTCAGTCTCCACCGCGCTCACATACAGCACGAAGTCTGTATCCACTACGCCCGTCGGCTCTTCCTCTATTTCAGCTGACACTGGAACAAGGTAAAGTCAGTAAGTTTGTATAGGCTGACTGGCCAGCCCTAATGTCAGTGATATAGACGCCCGAAGGCCCTTATAAAAAAAAATAGGCTTCCGTTTGACCACCATCTAGCCTGATGTTAAGCGATGATGCGCCGCTGATGACACCGCTTTATGGTTGATATTCCGAAAACCCGTACGAATCGCTTTGATTCCACTTTCATTATGCGAGCTGCTAGTCTGTGGAATGCGCTGCCTGAATGAGTGTTCCCCGATAGTTACATCTGGGTGTCTTCAAGTCGAGAGTGAATCGGTTTCTTCTAGGCAAGCGTGCTCCACCGTAGACCGCCTCATCGCTTTACATCAGGCGAGTTGGCGGTCAAATGCAAGCCTAATATTAAATTTAAAAAAATATAAGCAGCCACCTACCAGGAGAACCGATAACCGATGGGGAGGAAAGGTTGTTGAGTGGAGACCACGAACCGGAAGACGCAGCGTAGGTAGGCCTCCCACTAGATGGACCAACGACATCGTGAGAGTCGCGGGCATCCAGTGGATGCAGATGGCAGGCTGTCGTTCAGTGTGGATTTCTAAGGGGTGGGCCTATGTTCAGCAGTGGACGTCATTTGGCTGCTGATGATGATAACCTACCAGGTGTTTCTCCGTCCATGAGGGCATTCCCGTCGATGTCCGCGGGCGACACGTCCTCCTCCAGCCTCCTGTACCGCGGCAGGGCTCTGCAGTTGTGACCCGTACTGTTGCACACGTAGCATGGCTGCAACACATATCCATATGCTATTTCATTCTTTCATCATCATCATCAGCCAGAAGACTCCCACAAGAAGAGATCATGAAGAGAGAATAGTTCATCCTTTCATAATACTCTAGATTTGATATCCGACTCTATCGAAACAAGCAACGTTTGTATACAATATAAAAAGAAAAATAAGAAAAATCTATAGGTCTATTGAAATAAGTTATTAGTTATTAAAAAAAACATTTGATTAACCAAGCTTTTTGCCTTAGCAAAGAAAATTTAATCCGCCATCTTAGAGCGGCGGCCATATTGAATTTAGCGTAATGTCACTTTATACCTTCAAGTCCGTTTTTTTTGTTTTATATATAGCTGGCTAGCTAGCTTGCCCGCGACTTTGTACGCGTAGCCTTTCATACTATACTTTTAACCCCCCATTTTCCCCCCGTAATTCGGCCCTTTCGCAAAATCCTTTCTTAACGGATCTCTACATTCCATACGGAATCTACCTGCCAAATTTCAGCTTCGTAGGTCAAATAGTTTTCAAGACTTCGTGATGAGTGAGTGAGTAGATGAATTTCGCTTTTATATAATTATAGGTATATAGAAGATAGGCTTGCGATTGATTGCCACCTCGCCTAATGATGCGGTCTACGGTGGAGCACGCTTGCTGGAAGAAACCGATTCACTCGTGATTTGAAGACACCCAGATTGTAACCATCGGGGAACACCCATTCAGGCAGCGCATTCCACAGACTAGCAGTTCGCACAATAAAGGTGGAATCAAAGCGCTTCGTACGGGTTTTTGGGAGGTTAAAAACCTATGTTTGTAAAAGGATCGATTAGATCTACTTAATATTGCGCAAGAATTTTTCCATTTCAAAACATATATATAGCAATTGTTTTTTTACTATAAAATTGTGTATTTTCAATAAAATTTGCTATAAAACGTTCGTTGTAAATGACCATTGTGTTGGCAAAATGATTCCGCCTCAATTGTGTTTTATTGGTAAATATTATATTTTATTTAGTGCCTTTATTAAATGACTAGCTAAATGCTCGCGACTTTGCACGCATAGGGATCGCGGCCTTAGGCCTCGTCGAAAGATATAATTAAAAATAAAACAAACCCAACAACCAACCAGTTGTTACACTAGTTTTTAAGAGTTTTTTGTCCTCTGTATCAAATTTCATGGTGTGAACAATAAAGAGTTAATCAATCAATCAATCAATCAATCAATCAATCAATGGGCGCGTGGCACAAAAAAAATTAAAAAAAAAAAAAAAAATGTATTTAGCTCTCTTACGTTATACAAGGTTACGCATATAGAGTGTACTGTGTAACGAATATTTTAAGGGGTAAAATAGGGGATAAAAGTTGGTATGAAATTTCGTAATTTTTAAACGACTTCCAAAAAGAAGACTCATCCCCTAAGAGAGTTAAATAGGGATAAAAGTTCCTTATATACAGGGTTACGCTTATAGACTGTACTGAGCTGAAAGGAGGTCATTGTACTCATCATTATGAACAACTTTAACTCTGGGACCAACACTCTATTGAAAACGGTCACTGAAAGTCGACCAAATTGTATGGAACAGCTAATTTTTTCTCGCGATTTCAGGTTTGGTCCCATAATGAAAGTTATTCATAATGATGAGTACAATGACCTCCTTTCAGCTCAGTACAGTCTATAAGCGTAACCCTGTATATAAGGAACTTTCATCCCTATTTAACTCTCTTAGGAGATGAGTCCTCTTTTTGGAAGTCGTTTAATAAATATGAAATTTCATACGAACTTTCCCTATTTAACCTCTTAAAAATATTAATTAGAATCAGTTTAAAATCGGCAAAGATATCGCGGACAGACAATACAGTCGTAGGACTGCACTTCAGAAGTGAAAACAGATAGTAATTAATCTTATATTAATCTAAGCGTGTCGGTCACGCGAGTTCGTTGCTTTTTCCTCATCCCAAAAAGTGCCCAAGGTGTGTAAACAAGTTTTCACTTCAAAAACAGTCTACTTGTTTCACATAGTGTAATTTAGAACATACCATTAAATGAAAATTTCACGTTTATTAAAAAATTCCAGGTCTTCAGCTTCTAACATTAACTTACACCGCTCAGTCTCTCGTGATGCTGACTGCGAACTCTGAAGACGTAAAGAAACTGGCTCGGAAATTCGTATCGGAATCGCTAGCTGACCAGATAGCCGAATTTCTACCTATATCTTCAGGAAAATTTACCGAAACCATCTCCAATGAAAATGATCTTAACGTAATAAAAAAAGACATACATTTAGACAGTATATCTGACGCAATAGTTACAAATGACGATTACGAACTTCGTAATCGTGATATACATGAAACAAACAAACCCTTTCGCACCACAAAAGACTTGAACACTCCGCCAGTGAGAAACATCTTGGAACTTGAAGTTACTCCTCAAGTAGAACCTAAGTATTGGCAGGAAGAGACAATTGAAACATCAAACAAAATAAAGGGTAAGCGCCCACATCCTAGAAAGATAATCAAAAAATTCTATAAGCAAAAGTATCGTCCAGGTAAAATAGATCATTTGAGCGACGAATTGAGAAAAATAGACAGACAGATACAGTTAGAAGATCTCAAAAAGCAACGGTACCATCCACATAAGGAACATCAGGATCGTAAAGAACATTTAATAAACAATGACAATCGTCCTCTGCACCATCTGCATATAGGTAATCTAGAGCCTATTGAAGAAGCGACAGTTACCGTTGACCAACAATCTACAGATCGAAAAAAGATTAAACAGTTATTGCGAAAACCGTCGCAGCCTAATAGAGATGTACTGAAATTAATCAAACAATTTCCGAAATATAAACAACTTCAACCAAATCCTATTGGCGATTTGAAACAATATCATATTAGTAACTTTAAACAAGATCACATCTCCAAACAAAAACAATATCCTACTGACAACTTTAAACAAGCTCATATTGATAACATAAAAGAAGATCCTAGTGGCAACTTAAAACAAGATAGCATTGACAACGTCAAACAAGATTTTAGTAGCAACTTAGATGCAGACAATGTTTTCGACTTACAACATGATCCAATCTACAACTTCCATCCCATAGACAATAATAAACAAGATCATAGTACCGACTTTAGACATGAACCCAAAGACAGTACTAAACAAGATCATAGCGATTTCATACGTGATCCTGTAGATAATATTAAACAAGGTTACATTGATTTCATACCCGATCCCATTGACAAAGTCCAACAAGGTCATGTGAGAAAGTTAAAAAAAGACCTTATTAATAACTTTAAACAAGACCTTATAGATAACTCTAATAGAGATCATATTGGCGGCTTAAATCAAGACCCAATTGACGGGACAGAGTACAAACAGGATCGCACTGGAAAGCTTAAACCACAGTCTACAGTAAGGTCTCTGCGGATGCGCAAAGAATTGTATAAACCGATAAAAATGAATCGCCCACAATTTCAGCAAGATAAAGAACCATTAACAGAATTTAAAAAATTACACCATTTAGGACGTTTCAAAGGTGAACTGAAAGGCCACCGTCGCCCACAACACAAATTATATTTCCCAAATAAACCTAAAATGCCAACGGAAGAGGAAAAATCACAATACGAGGATGCTAAAATTCTATTTAAGGAACCCAAAAAGACAAAGAGACCGCATCATTCGAACGATGACAAACCACAATCAGAAGTTGAAGTTGATCCACTAAGAATTGTGGAGCAATATCCCAAACACAAACAAATTCGTAATTTAGAACCTATACTGGATAAAGACGACAAGTATCCGAAAGCGGAAAACGAGCATATAGAAAATAATGACAATAATCAAATCAGTATTATAGCACAACATTTGACAACTAAAACAGGATCAACTATCGACGAATATACGTCGTTTCCAAAGCATACGAAGACCAATAATTATTTTCCTAATAATAATTATCCTGAATCCGAAAAAAAAAATATGACTAAAGCTAAAGAATTCACCTCTAGAGGTACAAAATCAACAGTTTATCATGGAGATCATACTGTTACAGAAGAAACAACAAAGAAGAAAGACAATGAATTTAACGCTCAAACTAAAACGTTACCAAAATTGATGGCCACAAGTGGTAATTTAAAGCTACCGAATCCAAAAAATAAGAAGGAGAATAAAAATCTATGGGATCAGATAGAGAAGCTGATGTATTAAAGACATACTTCAAAGAAGTTAAGAGAAAGAAAAGAAAGAAAAAGTTAATTTGTGACCAAATTACGTTTTTTAAAATAGCTTAAAGACACAAGGTATAAGGTCACAAATCGGCTCCAACTCAGCATAATGCAAGCATAAGAATGTTTTAAGATAAGGTTTTCAATAAAATTTATGATGTGGAAAGATTTCTCATTTCGCACTAGCGCTTGTGACAACCCAACTATGAACTAAACTCAGTCTAAGTATTTATTTGCGATGATAGCTGCAATAACATTGTAAAACGCTGAAAGACAACCACGAATTCTAATCACTTTCGCAGGGATTTTGAACGTAAGACTGTAGCAGGTACGCCAGGTACCCGAAATACTTCAGTGAAATATTAAAAGAAAATATTTTTATTCAGCTTTTTAAGCAAATAATCAATAATTTTGTCGAGAACCTATTGATTTGGCAATATCAATAATTTTGTTCTAGCACCTGTTGATTTGGCAATATCAATAATTTTGTTCGAGTGTCTGTTGATTTGGCAATATCAATAATTTTATTCAAGCGCCTGTTGATTTGGCAATATCAATAATTTTGTTCGAGCGCCTGTTGAATTGGCAATATCAATAAATTTGTTTGAGCGCCTGTTGAATTGGCAATATCAATAATTTTGTTCGAGCACTTGCTAATTTTAAAGCCTGATTTTTACTAGATTATTATGTAGTAAGGTTTTTGTTGTGTAGGCGTGTTTCTGGCTCAACGCATAAGCATTGCCATTCAACGTGGTAATGCCGCCAGCATGCTGGGTACGCTGCCAACTGATAGTGGGCGCGAGCATTACGATTGTGTTTAGACCTTCAACGGTCTATGGGCAGTCTAACTGTATTTGTAGTGTTAGTTTTAGCTTGTATTTTATTTAGTTAACTTAAAAAACATGTTAGGATTAAGAATACGTCATCGTCTATACTATTGATATCACTTGTATTAATTTATTGATTGTTTCGCCAGTGATAAGATAACCTATCTATCTATATGGAGTCAATATTCTTCGCCCGATTATTATTTATTCTACAGGGTTACGCGGAAAGCATGTACTAATAGACACACATCATAGATCAGTGGAAATCGCACACTGTCCGATTCACACGATCCTTCTTGCATCATACTAGCAAAATGTGCTTCCACTGTGTTTCCGAGATAATACAACATGGAGATCTTCAAAAGGCAGCCCGTCAACTTGTTTGCCACTTAGGGAATAAAAAAATAATAAAAAAAAACTAAGCCGAAAGGGGCTCGTTATACTCAAGTTTTAGTATGGGACCAACCCTGAAATGGCGATCAGCTGTTCCATACATTTTGTCGTGTCAGTGACAGTTTTCTATGAACCAGGGGTGCAAGTACCGTTCTTTTATCGATCGTCAAATTGACAGTTGAGGTCGTCAAATTCGATAATATGCAATTTTTTCAGTACTCGCTGTGATCGATTCTATGGCATTTTAGCGAATTTGACGATCGATAAAGAACGGTACTTGCACTGCTGCTGATACTTTTTTGGCGATTTCATATCTCTCTAGTAAAAGTTGCTCATAAGATAGGTACTATGGACCTCTTTCGGATTAGTCACCCTTTCTGCGTAACCCACTATACAGCATGTTCCTATACACTGCTCGCAAAGGCCTCCCCCTCCTCCTTCCACTCTTCACGGTTTATAGCCTTATCCATTATATAATCCGTATAAAAGATACTGTTGTGCTTAGGGGTGCATATAAGAAGGTATAAAAAAGAATCGAAATTAACATTGTTAAAAAAGACAACCCTAACGTTGAGGCCGCGTGCTGCGTCAGGAGAGATAGAGCTACGTGATAGAAAGAGAGCGGCTCTGTAGGTGAATATAGCGAGCGGTATCCAGCGCTGTGCGAGTTGAATTGCTACTTTATTGCCTCCCAGTCAGAGTCGTTATTTATTTAAATTTGTTTGTGAAGTGAACTTTCCGACTGCCAACCCCAACGACGATGACAGTGAAACGTGGTCTCTCACTATGGGCCTAATAAGCAAGCTATGGAGCTATGGAGAGGGCTATGCTCGGGGTTTCTCTACGAGATCGAATCAAAAATGAGGAGATCCGTTTACGAACGAAAGTCACCTACATAGCCCACCGGATTAGCTAGTTGAAGTGGCAGTGGGCAGGGCACATAGCATGCAGAACAGATGGCCGATGGGGCTGAAAGGTTCTGGAATGGAGACCACGGACTGGTAAGCGCAGCGTAGAACGTCCCCACAAGATGGACAGACGACCTAAAAGAGACGCTGGATGCAGGCCGCTTCCAACCGGCCCCTTTGGAGATCAATGGGGAGGCCTAAATTATAAATGTATGTATATTAGTCTCTGGCAGCCATATTACAAGCTTTGTTTAGTTTGGGATCAGATGACTGTGTGTGCAAAAAGGTCCCGAATATTTTTATTTTTATGTCCGCAGTGGACGTCTTACGGCTGAAATGATGATAATGATGATGAAGTGTCTGCTGCTTGGTGTATTCTGTGGTTGGAGCGTGAGTACTTACGTTGAGATGGTGGTCCGGCACGCGCACCTCCCCGCACATGGTCTCCGCGTTGCAGGAGTCGATGCAGTGCGAGCGGCCCCCGCGTACGAAAACCTGCCGCGTCGGACATTTTCTGAAAAAAAAAAGATGATTGTCATTTTTTAGGGTTGTTAAACTGTAAACGGGGCACTATTACTAAGGCTACACTGTCTGTCTGTCTCTCCGTCCGTCCGTCCGTACGTCGGTTGGTCAGTCAGTCAGTCCGTCTGTCCGTCCGTACTCCGTCCGTCCGTCCGTCAGTCTGTCCTAGGCGGCTGTATCTTTCGAACCGTAATAGATAGCTAGTTGAAATTTCCACAGAGTATGATTAACTAACAAATAATAAAGCCAAAAGTAAAAAAACGTATAGAGGGGGGAAGAGTCCCCAATTCCCCATACAACAAACGTATTTTTTTTAACGTATTTTTGTATTAGCTCTAATGTAAAATCGGTAATACGTACAAGCGTCAAACTTGGCACGATTATAGTACACACTCTAAAGTATAACAACAAATAATAAATAACGACCAAGTGCGAGTCGGTGACAAATTTCTGTTTATTACCAAGTTAAAAAGGGCGCGGTCGGTACTTAGATGGGTGACCGCCTGGGCGTGATGTTGTCTTTGTGCACTACTTTTTGTATTTTGTGGTGTGGTGGTGGTCGCAGTGCGCGAGCCCGACTCGCACTTGGCCGGTTTATACGTCTATGCTAGGTAAATGAGCTGCGTCAATCAGCTGTATGTGTGCGTAATTGACTTATCTTTATGAATGCCGCCACGAGTAGAGTATGTCGATGAATAATAAACTTTAAAATTATCACACGTCAAAGGTTTGTAGGAATCATGAATAACATACCACTTTATGATATTCTATTTAGTTATATATTGATTGATAGCCAGTTGGTAGTGAACCTGCCTTCTGAGCTTGGGGGCGTGGGTTCGATTCCCATCTAGGACAAACATTTATGTGATGAACATTTGTGTTTGTTCTATATCTGGTTGTTAATATCTATTTAAGTATGTATTTAAAACTATATATGTATGTATATCAGTCTCTGGCAGCCATATCAAAAGCTTTGCTTAGTTTGGGGTCAGATGACTGTGTGTGCAACAATGTCCCGAATATTAATTTATATTTATATCAGTTAATATATCAGGTTCTTTAGTGGAGACCACGAAACGGAAGACGCAGCGTAGGGAGGCCTCCCACTAGATGGACCGACGACGTTGTGAGAGTCGCGGGCATCCAGTGGATGCAGATGGCAGGCTGTCGTTCAGTGTGGAGTTTTAAGGGAGATGCCTATGTTCAGCTGTGGACTCTTCTGGCTGATGATGCTGATGATATATCAGTTAATAATTATTACCCCCCCCCCCCCCTTTTCCTTTTGACTTTTCTATTATTTGTTAGTTAATCCGCCGTAACATTTCAACTGGCTATCTATTACGGTGCGAAAGATACAGCCGTTTAAAGGTAGGACGGACAGACAGACAGACAACGTAGGCCCAGTAGTAGGATTTTTACGTTTTGGGTACGGAACTCTAAAAAACACCGAATTGAGAACGCTATCCTTTTTCGAAGTCGGTTTAAATATATATTTTTTGGGACATTTTTGCACACACGGACATCTGACCCCAAACTAAGCAAAGCTTGTGATATGGCTGCCAGGGACTGATATACATATATATATTTTTTTTTTAAATACATACTTAAATAGATATTAACAACCAGATATAGAACAAACACAAATGTTCATCACACTAATGTTTGTCCTAGGTGGGAAAACCCACGCCCTCAGGCTCAGAAGGTAGGTTCACTACCAACTGGACCAACGGGCTATCGAATGCGAAAAAGAATGCGATAAACATTTAAAGCACATTTTCCTCCTTGTTTTGTTTATACATTTTATACTTGTGTATGTAAAAGCGAGGTATGTAACAACGCGACATCGTATTTATCTTATCACAGATAACAGCTACACTTGATTACCGGCACATTCACGATCGAACGTGGATATGTGAATAATTGAAGAAAAAAAATATTTTCTTCATAAATTTGTGGAAATATTGGAAAACAGTGTAGTTGGGAGCTCTTGGTACAACCGGATTGCAGTGTTCGTTAGGTTTCGATGTGGTTTTTGAGTTTTGAAGATCTGTCAGTGAAGAAAAGACGGGGATAGGTGATAACGGTAGGTTGTGACCACATAAAAGTTTTTTGTTTTACCTAGAACCGCTGTCAAGGTCTTTTTGTAGCCAGTTGGACCTGTCGACCAAAATAAAATGAATGGACGGGCAATAACAATTAAACTTGCTCAGTAAAAACGAGTCAAAACCGTCGGACATATACTTCAACACCTAACTATAACCATGTACAGTACATTTGTTACAAATAATAGATAGCGGTTTTTTGTTGTGTATTTACACTTCGGGAAAGCACACGAAGGCATAATTTTGTCAGAGGTTTCGTTATCATGTAACAATAGACGCGTGTCGCACTTCCTACGGCTAGAGACCGATTGGAATGAAGTGAGCGCCGGCGCTCATTAAAAAAATGCGTTTCTTCTGGGCCCGTCCATAAATTTTATTTTGGTCGAAGGTTGCACCCATATAAACGAAACGTCAGTTTTTCGACATCAGTTAGCAACTGTGATGCGGAGTTTGACGCGTTGATCTATACAAGTATGTTAATGGCCAAGGTTCACACATAATGCCTGGCGACAGATATTCCTTCTCATTTCCGTTCTATTTACTTTTCTTTTATGTGATTGGGACTGACTTCTCAGGCAAACGAGGGAAGTGGAATGAGCTCCGAATATTACGGCGCTGTTACATGCACCATGTTCACGGGAAACCTCATCCTGCTGACGGCCTTGCCGCTTTATTACATGTGGACATCGAGAAACAATACATAGTCACAATCGTGCCAATGAATGTCCAACCAGCACTCGGCGCACGCTACGAATTGCGCAGACTTTTTGTTTAGTTACAAGGTAACCGCGACCCGAGTACAACGCCGCGCGATGCCAGAGCTACGATGACAGCGGACAACTAACGTTGAACACTATGCAAGCGACATAACGTCTCTTTCGATGAACAAAACGCAGTATTTTTCTATATCTATTACCTATACTATATTTCAGTAAGCTACATGGGGGCCATGGGGGCCATGCCCCCCCCTGGATCCGCCAATGATTCTAAGAATGTGACGATACAATAAAATTATTATACCAAAACACCTAGCAATTCCATACATTCGACTCAATTTTTCGATTTGAATCCTTCGAACCTTGGCAGAATGCCCCCCCCCCCCCAAATGAAATCCTGGGTCCGCCCCTGCTTAGAATCTGCTCAAAGTTTAAAGCTATACAAGTTTTTGAGAAAAAGATCTAGTCTGATTTCATTTGTCACATAGTCGGTGTCAATTCGGGGCAAACTTAGTAAGAAACAACGTGTTCCAACGTAGACCGCATCATCGCTTAACATCAGGCATGATGGCGGTCAAAGGCAAGACTATTATAAATAGAAAGACAATAATTTCCCCGTATTTCAGGAGTCACGCACAATGCACCAGCGGCCGTACCAGGGTTACCCGTACGTCAACCCACCAGTCCACGACGCGCCCTCCATCTCCTCGGCCACGGCGGCGAGATGGAACAACCTACCCAGGAAACAGGTGGACTATCCTGGACTATCCTCCGTCACTCATTCTCTTCTCTGGCGATATAGAACGTCCTCCCCGTGAAACCAACAGCTAACTCTCTGCCACTTTTGTCACTCTTTCTACAGCGAGATAGAACAACCTATCCTAAATACAAGCTGGCTATCTATGGTCTCTTTTCGCACTCTTTCTACCGCGTTGAGCCTATCCAAGAAACAAATAGCTATCTCGCTCTGTAACTGCTAGTCTGTGGAATGCGCTGCCTGAATGGGTGTTTCCCGATAGTTACAATGTGGGTGTCTTCAAATCACGAGTGAATCGGTTTCTTCCAGCAAGCGTGCTCCATCGTAGACCACATCGTCGCTTAACATCAGGCGCGATGGCGGCAAAGCGCAAGCCTATCTATTTAAAAAAAAAAAAACTTTTCTTCTTCCTTTTTTTCTAGCTTTTTCATCATTTCATTTCGCGTCTTTTCCTCAGACAACTTACAAAACCCTGGTGTCTAACAACAACAATAGATATTGTATTGCCATATAAATAAATATTAATTATTTATGATTCCAGGTGGAGTTGCCATTGCAACGGACAGAGCCGGTGGTGTATATTAACATGCCAGATGGGGTAAGCAGTCTCTTAACAATTACATTTCATTCGACTTTAGGCGCTAGCGCGAACTGAGGAAGGCCATAACGCGAATTAAGCGAGAACCGACTCAATAATGCGCGATATACTAATGTGGCGAGTGCCAACGCAAACACAGCGAGCGCTAATTCGGATGGAACGTGACGGCAAGCAACAAGGAGCAAGTTTAAACTTCCGACATTAGTGGTTTATTCTAACAGGGGACTCTAACCCTAATATTCCACCCGTAGATGAGGAATATTTTCTTTAATGTTTAAATGGGACGACTCTCAAGGTATGAAGGTCTATTCCATAAAAAAAATTATATTGCATGTAAATCAGTTCACAAATTTCGGAATAATCGGCCTGCTTACATAAATAAAAAAATATGGATCGATATATAGCCTTAGAACCTTCTTCCGGAAGTTAAACATTTGATCCCTTATTCTACTTGTATCGATGCGGAATCACACTAAAGATTAATTTAAAATGATCATCAAACAAGAACTTCTTTCATAATGTCCAAGTGTATGCTAAATGTTTGAAGTACATCGGCCGCAGGACGACGCTGAGCGCCGCCCCGGAGCCCTGCCCGTGAAACCGGACCCGGACCCGAGCCCCGTGGTGTACATCGACATGCCAGAGGCCAGCGGGAGCTACGTCTCCACTGAAAGAAGAGAATCCACTGATGAAGTAAGCTTTCTTGTTTTGAGCTTTATCAACGATCCACGACGAACTATAATCGATTGACGGCCAGGGTGGGCACGAAAACCCGAACGAAGTGACTGACACGGACTCACTTGCGGCTATTACACATTGTGCGATCCGCTGGAGTGTGGACTGTGTTGCCTGTATGGATGTCCCCCGATAGTTACAATCTGGGCGTCTTTAAGTTGCGTGTAAATCGTTTTGTTTTCTTTTTTATATTTTAGTAGCGACCCGCCCGCCCGGCTTCACACGGGTATAATTTACGTGCGAAGCCGGGGCGGGTCGCTAGTTATATATATATAAACCTTTCGTAAAAAAATATCTTACTGATGGTGAAAACCGCATCAAAATCCGTTGCGTGGTTTAGGAGGAGTTAGCGGCCATACAGACAGACAGACAGACGCGGGAAGCGACTTTAATTTATACTATGTAGAGAAGAGATTTCGGTATATGCTTGCTTTTGACTGGCAACTCACCTGATGTGAAGCGATGATGCGGTCTACGTTGGAGCACGCTTGCCTAGAAGAAACCGATTCACTCGTGATTTGAAGACACCAAGATTGTAACTATCGTGGAACAGCCATTCAGGCAGCGCACGGAGGGTGTCTCAATCGCATACCACATGTAATAACTTTACACTGGAGTGCACAGCCGGCATCAAAGAACAACGTCTCGTCAACTATTCTAGCTCTCACTTCGTCTTTTAATTTCTCAGGAGCCAGAGACCAGCACCTTCAGGCAGGATAAGCGGAAGTCAACAGACGACCCAGTGGTGTACATAGATCTACCTGACACTAACGACGGGAGCGACGTGGCGCGAAGTCCCCAGAACGACGACCTCCAGGAAGAACCGGAGTATGTGCAGGTGAATACAAGTTACTAGCTGTTGCCCGCGACTTCGTACGCTCACATTTTTCATATAAACTTTCAACCCACTTTTGCCTCCTTTAATGGACTGCACTGGACCAAAGTTCATGTTCAGCATTCCGGGTCCAAGCCGATAATATAATATTTTCATTATTGATCAGGATTTGTATAAGATTGACTTGTATTATTGACATTTATTTATACTCACGGGATTAGCCCTGTACACCCCATTAGAAATCTATCTGCCGAATTTCAACTTCGTAGGTCAAGTCGTTTTGGAGACATTTCCAAAAATCGACACCTTAACTCCCCGTAATAAACCAATCTCACCGATTCCCCAGGAAACGATATTCTTCAACCCGTTCGAGAACAGACGGATGGAGATGCACAAAGACGTGGTGAGACGTGACTCGGAGTCTGATGACGAGTCCACCGTCAGCAGCCACTCGTCCAGGCAGCCTTTCCCGCCCAGGCGGCCTCTCCCGCCCATCCGGCCTTCTACCTTGGACTTGTATGGGCCTGGTTCTTCAGGTATTAAGCTGCCTACATCATCAGCCAGTAAACGTCCACTGCTGAACTAAGGCCTCCCTTTAAAAGTGGTGTTGCCATAATCCCCACGCTTGGCAGGCAGCTTGGGGATCACAGAACGTTCACCGTGTAATAATAGGATGCTGTTGCCCATCCTCCTGTGGTTCTGGTCGCAGTTTTAGGACATACTCGGATCCACCCATTAAACTACTAATTTTCCTATCAACCTGCCTTTGGCGCTTTAGATAAAGAAGCTGCTACTGAATGGTACTGATATTTTCTTCATAGCTGACCGAGCGACGAGGTTAGAGGTCACAGATTTTACCGAAACAAATCGGCGTTTGTATGTATGTTTGTGAGTTTGTATAATTGTATATTTGCGCAACGCTCCCTCGCAAACTCCGGCAAGTCGACGCACGTTATGGGGCCGATGGTGTACAACCGGTTGCCAAAAACAGTGACAGATGCGCTCAATCTGAGCTGTTTGAAATTCAAATTAAAACGCTGGCTTATCGATCAAGCGTTTTATGATTTTAGTGAGTTGGTAAACACTGACGTTAAAATCTAATCTATTGTATGTCACTTTTTTAATGGTTATTTCCGTTATATATTTTTATTTCTATTTTGATTCTTTTTTAAATGTTGTATATTATCTATATACATTTCTTATATAATAATATTACAATTGCCTGACCTGTAAACATTTGTTTATTAATAAATTACTTTGACTTTGACGATAATTTGGGAATTGTTACAATTATCATGCCTATTCTACATATAGCGAGAATTCCTATTCTTTGGATTCCAGGGACGTCATCATCAAACCAACCCTTAGACTCGACGCCTGGTGTTCCGTCTCTCATGTCCAAGGAGGCCATGCTGTACGGACAGGACGACGGCGGCTTCCCCATGTCGCCTATACCCGTGTCAGAGTTCCCTGAACCACCGCCTGCTTACGCCGAGATAGACAGGTGATAAAAAACAACTTCGTGATGCCAATATAAAGATGATGGTACCATACTATCTATGGTGATTCTAAAGAATTAAAAATCTATACTTCATAAATTAAGCACGTCCTTATGGCCCATCCACTCTTGCGAGGCGCCTCTTAGAGGCTCTCGGCACGAGTCTACGGCGAGTGGAGGCTGCAGGAGTGCTAGCCATCCACACTCTCGATTTATTCAGTTGCCTCCTACGTCTACTACAAGATGGACGTGATTAAACTGACTGCGTTAGCTACTTTATGTGCCCACCAATATTATAATGTATTGCGTCTATACAACTTTATTTTTATCCTTGTGGTGTGCATTTTTTGGATTTCAAATTATTGAAAACACTGTTTTAGACTATCACTTTGTTCACTAAAGTTATATAATTATTTACTTTTTTTTTTGTTTTTTTGTTATTTACTTCAAATTATTGGTTCCATTTGGTATAATTCCATAAAAGTGGTACACAAATCGTAACTTCACTCCATCGTATCCTCGCGTCCTTACTCAAGCGCGAGAGTGTGGTTGATTCCCTCGCCTCACTCCCGTGTCCTTTGACTCGCGTCCGAAAAACCGACACAAAACGGAGCGGCAGCGAGGCGAGGCGAGACACGAGCGCACCGTCCTCACTCTCGGACTCGCGTTCCCTCGTGTCGCCTCGTGGAGTGTCTGGATGGGCCATTGAAGTATGCTCTTTTTACCAGGGTAAGCAGTCCAGTTGTAGACCCACAAGAGCCAGTAGCCGAGCAACCGAGGCGGGAGGAACAACCGCGAACACAAGTCATACTCCCCAGAGGTAAGAGAGCTCGTGATTAGCGCGAGCGCGAAAGTAGCGAGTGGAATAGAATGAACGCGAAATATTGGTGTACAGCGAGCAACGGAGCAACCGCAACTTGTATGGAATCTGTCTGCCAACGTCGTTACTACGGGATCATCGCATTCAGTTCCATACAAAAATAATGCATATTCCAGCAATCGCTCGCCTCGCTGCCCGCTGTAGACAAAAGCGTTCCCATTTCGCTAATCCTGCTATTATAATACGTAGCAAACACATTATTAAAAAAAAAGTTCATGTGCTCAAAAAGAGTTTATCTATCTACCGTTCCAGACCCAGCCACAACGCCCATAGGGCTTCCAAACTCGGCACGGAAGTACCTGAACTGTCATCACTGTGGCATGAGAGTCCACACGCTGGTGATCAGAGAGAATGGCACCATCACCCACGTCAGTGCCATGTTGTTCTTAATTATATGGTGAGTCACTTAGCATCACTATCTTTACCCATCACTGTCATCACTGTGGCATGAGAGTCCACACGCTGGTGATCAGAGAGAATGGCACCATCACCCACGTCACTGCCATGTTGTTCTTAATTATATGGTGAGTCACTTAGCATCACTATCTTTACCCATCACTGTCATCACTGTGGCATGAGAGTCCACACGCTGGTGATCAGAGAGATTGGCACCATCACCCACGTCACTGCCATGTTGTTCTTAATTATATGGTGAGTCACTTAGCATCACTATCTTTACCCATCACTGTCATCACTGTGGCATGAGAGTCCACACGCTGGTGATCAGAGAGAATGGCACCATTACCCACGTCACTGCCATGTTGTTCTTAATTATATGGTGAGTCACTTAGCATCACTATCTATACCCATCACTGTCATCACTTTGTCGTTGTCGTGAATTAACACGCCAGTGATCAGAACGTCTCCATGATCTACCGCCAAGCATTTTGGTGTTGGACGTATTTATTATCCTAGGATTAGAAATCCAAGATAAAACTATAAAACTATCAGTTTTCATGTGTGACAATTTCCGTCAACGAGAAGTTGACAGAGCAATTTTAAGTATTCCTTAGCTTAAGTAACGCCTCTGAGTGCGGCTGTTAGCTATTTTTTTTCTTTCAGCTTGCTTCCTTGCGTTGCTTTCATCTATTGCACGGATGTCTTCAAAATAAAGAACCATTATTGTCCGAGTTGCAACAAAATCATCGGCTACGAACTACCATTCGGAAGCGAGAAGATCGTGTACGTCAACTGAAACTAGATGGCGCTACTGTACATGAAACAACTCAATGACGGAAACAACTTAATTACGAAATTAAATTGACGGAAACAACTTCTCACTGACAGATATAACCCTAGTACTTTACAGTGCACTTTATCATGGAAAAAACTTTAAAATGTCAAGTGATGAAAGAACTACCGCTGATATATGTAATAATATGTAAAGGCTGTATTTACCGAACAAATAGAGAGCGCACGTCACAATATGACAAAAACAACTTTCGAATTATCAACCACGAAATAGAAATGAAACAACTTCGAAGTTACAGATTAAACCGGTACAACAACTAGTTTTAGATGACAGAAACAACTTGTTTTACATAAAAAAGAAAACTTTGATGTATTTACTATAAAAATGTTAAGAGCAACAACTCTGTACATTTATTTTTAAGCTACGTCTTCATTTGTGACATTTAGAACTCGCGCGGCTCGCATACTTCGACCAAAATAAAATGAATGGACGGGCCCAGAAGAAACGCATTTTTTAAGATAACAAAATGAGCGCCGGCGCTCACTTCGTTTCAGTCGGTCTCTAGCCGTAGGAAGTGCAACACGTGTCTATTGTTACATGATAACGAAACATCTGACAAAATTATACCTTCGTGTGCTTTCCCGAAATGTAAAAACACAACAAAAAACTACTATCTATGTTTTGTAACAAATGTACTGTACATGGTTATAATTGGGTGTTAAAGTATATGTCCGACGGTTTTGACTCGTTTTTACTGAACAAGTTCAACGGTTATGGCCCGTCCATTCATTTTATTTTGGTCGAAGCTCGCATATTGATACAATATGCATACCTAGTGTATATGTGATGTATTATGTGTGTAAACAGGGACGTAGCAAGGAAGGGGGGGGGGGGGATAAGCCTTCTTTGTTAAGGAGTTCAATAAGCACGCTTATTACTTAGTGTAACCAAAATTAAGTAATAAATGATAATGAAACTCACCGATTTAGTTTGATTGGTCCTCCCGTTTTTCTAACTTTGAGTGCTTGTTCCCAAAACTTGACAGCTTCAGGTAAAATGGTGTTCTGGAAAATAATTCAAATTTAAATTTTTAGCCCCCGACGCAGCATTGGGGTAGCGAGATACGTTATCTTACTTAGCAATATATATATATTGTAATTGTTTGAACTTACGTTTATCATGATGAACTTTTCCTGTTCTAATCTGTGAACAACAAGAAACAAACAGTAAATATAAGAAGATAAATAAATAAAATAAATAAATATTCGGGACATTGTTGCCCACACGGTCATCTGACCCCAAACTAAGCAAAGCTTGTGATATGGCTGCCAGAGACTGATATACATACATATATAGTTTTAAATACATACTTAAATAGATATTAACACCCGATATAGAACAAACACAAATGATCATCACATGAATGTTTGTCCTAGATGGGAATCGAACACACGCCCCCAAGCTCAGAAGGCAGGTTCACTACCAACTGGACCAACGGGCAAATGTAGCAAGATTTCTTTATTGTATCTGACAACAGTATTACTTCATCATTTCAGCCGTAGGCCGCCCACTGCTGGGCATAGGCCTCCCCCATCGATCTCCAAAAGGGCCGGTTGGAAGCGGGCTGCATCCAGCGTTTCCCTGCGGTCTCTTTTAGGTCGTCTGTCCATCTTGTGGGTGGACGTCCTACGCTGCGCTTACTGGTCCGTGGTCTCCATTCCAGAACCAAAACTTATCTTAACTTAACTTGAAACCAGAGAAAGCTTATAAAAAAGGGTATTAACCCCCAGGATCAGTCTCAGCAGAAAATTCCATTTTGCAGGGCACGTAGTATTTATGTATTAATTTTATTTGAAGTAATTTTTCTGATTCTATTTATTCTTTCGAGGGGTTTCGATTACGTGGGTCGCGTTGTAATTGTGAGCCCCGCCCGCCCCGCCCTCACTACGTGTCTGTATTGAGATTCATTGAACACTGGCTGAATCAAATCAAATTAGTTTATTTGCATGAATATAGGTAGGTACAGAGTACAGATGTTAAATTTAAATTATTGTAGCACTATACTCAGCCCTTGTTGAACGTGCAAATATAAAATTATCACTAACTAGCGGTCCGCCCCGGCTTCGCACGGGTATAGATATATAGCCTATGTCACCCGGGGATAGTGTAGCTTCCCAACAGTGAAAGAATTTTTCAAATCGGTTCAGTAGTTTCGGAGCCTATTCAATGCAAACAAACAAACAATCAAATCTTTCCTCTTTATAATATTAGTATAGATGAATACCTATTTACCTTGATCACGCCATAACTTGAAAACGACTTTACCGATTTCATTCATTTTTTTTAAAGTTTTCTAGTACTTTTTAGAAGGTTCTTACCCATCTGTGTTGGTCCCATATCCCATAGTAAAAGTTGTTCATAATGATGAGTACAATGACCTCCTTTCGGCTTAGTACAGTCTACATGCGTAGTCCTGTATTACGTGGTTTCACATCAACCTGTATGACGGAGTTGTTAGGCAGTTTATAGTTGTTGTTTACGTTGACTTGTAGTCGTTTGACGAGGTTTCACTCGGTAATAAGTAATAACATAAAGACGGATTTGTACGGGTTTCTTTTTAAGTTCGTAGAGGCCAAGCGAATCATCTAAAATTACATAATGTAGTATGCAGGGCTACGCAGAACACTGCACTGTAATTTTTAGGGTTCCGTACCTCAAAAGGAAAAAACGGAACGCTTATAGGATCACTTTGTTGTACCTTTGGTTGTACGTCTATCAAGAACCTTTTTCTTTAGAACGCGTAGATCTATCAAGTTGAAATGTATATCAAATACTTACTCAGGTCTACGGTTTCTTTCAACTGTCAATTTGTTCTTTCTACGTGATCAAAAGATATGACCGTTTATGTCGCATAATTTCGCATATTTTGCGATTTCACAAGGAAATCAAAACCTATAGGGTACTTCCTGTAGAGCTAAAATAATGAAATTTGCCAAGAAGTAAGGTCTCACAGCACATTTATAAAGGAAAAAAAACGAAAGTTGTTAATTTGAATTTATATCATATAAAAAAAGTTTTGCAATTATAAACTTACATTTTGTAGTTGATATGTTGCCAGTTACCTGTTTGCGAACTACAAAGTTAAGTTTGTCATAAATATTTCAATCTTTTGAACCTTTTTATGGTTCCGTACCTCAAAAGGAAAAAACGGAACCCTTATAGGATCACTTCATTGTCCGTCTGTCTGTCCGTCTGTCAAGACCCTTTTTCTCAAGAACGCGTAAAGGTATCAAATTTAAATTTATATCAAATACTTGGATCTACGGTTTCTTACGGATGTAAAAAAATAAAAATTGTAAGTCAACGCAATCAAAAGATATGAACGTTTATGTCGCATATTTTGCGATTTCACAGGAGAATCAAAACCTATAGGGTACTTCCCGTTGACCTAGAAGCATGAAATTTGGCAAAAAGCAAGGTCTTATAGCACATATATAGGAATAAATCCGAAAGATACTAATTTGAAGTTATATCATTTAAAAATAATTATTTTGATATTACCAACTTACATTTTGTAGTTGTAATGTATCGAAGAAACTTATAGTCAACTACAAAGTTAAGTTTGTCTTTCAATATTTCAACTTCAGTTAGTTTTTTTTTGAACTCCCGTTTTGATGGTTCCGTTGGACGGAACCCTCAGAGCACGAGTCCTACTCGTACTTGTCCGGTTTTTTTTTGTTAAGCCTCGATTTTGGGGATGGATCTACATTCATATTTATTAAGTTTGTACGGAACCCTCAGGGTGCGAGTCCTACTCACACTTGTCCGGTATTTTTTTCTCTTAATATAAAAATTTGTTTTAGTATAATCTAGAACAATTAACCTTGTCCGTAAGTCATAATGTTGGTGGACCATAGACAACTGACCTATACACTGAGTTGTCGTAAAATATGCTAATCCTTAACGGCTGGGTTATACTCCTCTTCCTGACTAGATGTGCCGGCTCTATGTGCACGCCTGTGATTACCTGGAACAGAAAAAATATATAATGACGTACTTATAAGCAAAAATACATATTTCGGGACATTTTTCATCTGATCCCAAACTAAGCAAAACTTGTGGTATGTCTGCCAGAGACTGATATACATACATATATAGTTTTAAATACATACTTAAATAGATATTAACAACCAGTAGGCCTAGCACGGGCCGTGGATAAATAGTCTATCCACTGTTTTTATCCCGCGGGAAAGAGACAGACGTATCTATAATCAGAATACATGATGACAAAAAAGCAGACATTAAAAAGTCCTTACCCGTTAGAAAAGGTTTGCTACAACCATTCTACGAATATATTATTTAGCCTAAATATAAATTTATAACTAAAACTATTCTAACAAGCCGCTACCGGTGGGCAGCGTTCCCAAAATGCTGGCAGCATTGCCACGTTTTATGGCAAAGTTAATCTTTGGGCAAAATAAAGGCCAGCATTTTGGTCACGAGTTGCTTCGACCAGTCGCCCTGATTGGTCTTCAAATAATATATGTCTTTATTTAACCTTCGACGTTAATATAAAGAATTCATTTGACGGAATGCTATGAGGAAATGACACCAATAAAATGAATTGGTTTTTATTGATTCCAATGTCGCTGCGCGTACAGCTGCATCAAATGCATCACAGAGTACTTGGGGATGACGACCAATTAAGTTTTATCAATATAGACGTTATACTCATAAAAAAACCGGGCAAGTGCGAGTCAGGCTCGCGCACTGAGGGTTCCGTACCACCACAAAATACAATAAGGTTGTCCAAGTAATCGAATTACCAGTTATTATAACGTTTAAAATTGTCGGAGTAATTTGCTACGCAGTTTGCTACAGGCGCTCTGGTATAATAACTTGGTAATGAACAGAAATTTGTCACCGACTCGCACTTGGCCATTATTTATTATTTGTTGTTATACTTTAGAGTGTGTACTATAATCATGGCAAGTTTGACGCTTGTACGTATTACCGTTTTTACATTAGAGATAATACAAAAATACAATAAAAAAATACGTTTGTTGTAATTTTTCAATTGCACTTCCGGGATATACCTACGACTGGTATCGTTGGATTCCTTGTGGTGTCAGGAACACGAAACTGTCGGTCGTAAAGTGCCATAGTGGTGGAGGGGGGAGCTACCCCCCATCAAAGATGGCGCCCGGGCAGTTTAGTTTTTACACTATAACTCGATAAATACTACACCGATTTCAAATGCGTAAACTATATTTGAAAGCTCATAAAATGTGTTATGTTTCTTTCATACACATTACATATGTATAACACATCACATTTAAAGTACCAGGGCGATTCAACTAAACAAATTGTTTTTAAATTGTAATTGATTCAATTTTTTTTTTTATAATTGCCGCAAAATTGAGTTTTTTTTAATTCTATGTTATAATATTAGGTGGTGGTACTTTACTAGTATAATTTTTTTTATTTAAAGCAGTCAGATTTGAGGCAATTATTTAAAAAAAAAATTGAAACAATTAAAATTTTAAAACAATTTGTTTAGTAGAATCGGGGGCCTGGTTTAATTCCATCAGAATTACTGAATAATTTGTTTAATAGGGTACTTGACTGTATTAAAAATATTATGCCAATTGACGCCATCCATAAACATGACATAATGAAAAAGCATATTTCATTGATTTTTTGATAAAAATATGCTTATTTTTTGTAAAAAACGCGAATAAAATAACTGTATTTTCGACATTTGATCACGTGATCGAAAACGGTCTGTAACTGGCTCCATCCCTAGTGACGTCACACAAATCTAAACAAACAGATTTTGTATTGATATTTGCGAATTTAATGTTGTAAAGCTATTTTGAGAGCGATTTATCCAGAAATTTTCACCACAAACATTCCGGAGGTTAAATGTGAGAAGAATGGACAAACATTTTGTGCAAGCAGACAGCAGTAACTTACCCAAAATTAATGTTTTTATGGTTGCATATTTCTTTAATAATAATCCACGTCATTGTTTCTACGCTGCAGAACTCAAAACGTAAAAACTACAATGTCAGTATTAATTTTTAATTGTTCTCCAAGCAAAACATTCAATCAAGTTGTACAAAAAGTATGTTGTAGTAAGTGGATATAACTATTTTGTTAGGTTATGTCGAGCTTTACAATGTTTAAAAAGAAAGTAACAGTACATAAAATAGTAATGCAATAAAAACACAAATTATAATAGAAATATATAGACTCAAATATGTACCTCAAAATGATCTTCGCACATAGAAACACTTGAATTAGCTCCAATACTTTTGGGTTCTCTACGAGCTACTTAGTTCCAACCTTAGATTGGTTCCAACCACTTTTTTCGAGTTTTGGGGAGTTTTGGGTGCATTGGAACAGGAACAAATATTTTATCCGGTGTCTTTATGGAAGTATTTGTACATTTTGGCACTACACAATATTTATAAACCATTACTTCTATTAGAAATTAATTAATCATCAAACTTTTGCAGCCTGGCTGCAGTTGTTTTGTTTTGTGTGACGTCAATTAGTCACGTGATCGGAGCGATGACGCAGGTCTGCGTTTTGGCGCGATATTTTTTTATTCAAACTTTAACATCGATTTATATCGCAAATACGACTGATATCCAGAAAATATAAATGCAGTATACATTATTTTATATCAGACAATAATGTGCAATAGTTTCCCAAAAGTAGTCAAATACCCTATTGAAAATGACAATGAAACACAAAGTCACGCAGTGCCAGCGGGTTCTGCTTAAGAGGGGGCAACCGAAATTTTATGCTAATTTGCCATGATATTCTAACTAAACCAAATATCCGATCACCGTAATAATTGATATATGTGAATTTTCAATTCATTTTCTTTCCGCCATTAAGACAGAAACATAATAGCAAGATATTTACTCGATACTTTAATGTTTTGAAAATGGTGCCTTTTTGCAATTTTTTTTGATTTTACTTGGAAAGTACTTCAGTTACATATCTAAAATAAATACTCACCGAAGGAAAATATAGTTTGTTTTCCAGTGTTAAGACAAAATTTACCTAGATTAATTAGTACTCTCATAATAAATTATATTCGATTTGAGACTTACGTCCTTTAGTTCTAAGCAACTATTCGGTCAAACGGCAAGTCCGATATTCAGTCTTATTCTGTTGCGCTTTGCATCTAAATAGCGAAACATGCTCCGTTTAACCTCAGTACCGCACTGTGCCTCAACGGGGAAGGACGCACGCGCTTGCTTTTCGCCTTGGTTTTATCTTCCGAGTGCGATTATATCAACACCTACTGTATTTTCAAACAAAGGATAATATAAAAAATCGATGGCTCGAACGCGACCACTTGATGCGGCTACCAAGTGGTGACAATGACCTTAGAGCACAGACTAGGTAAAGCTACTACGAAAAAATAACATAGATACAAATAAAATGGATACGACTAGGCCCTAACGAATCCATTATTATGTATGCTCAGTAATATAACTATTAGAGTCGGAGTGTTTCTTTGTGACAGACAAACAGACAGAGAGAGAGAGAGAGAGAGAGAGAGAGACGGAGAGAAGCAGAGAGAGAGAGTCAGAAAGATAAAACTAAAAATTAAATGACATTATAAAATAATTTAGATTCATTATAATTTTATAAAATTAAAATTAAAAATCATTTAAATTAATGTGATGGTTAATTTGACTTGAGAGTTCCATCCACATTTTCTCACGTTTTTACGAGAAGCGGCTTTCTGCAAAAGGAGGAAGGTTCTCAATTTTAACAGACAAAAAATAGCTTGGTAATAATGGAAGCAAAAAAACATCTTCTAATAAAAAAAAATTTAAATGTGGAAAGTCAAACAATAGGTACTTATGTTTTTAACCGACTTCAAAACAGGGGCAAGGTTCTCAATTCAACCGGTATAAAAAAATACTAGTCGAATTGAGGACCTTCCTCCTTCTTTGAAGTCGGTTAAAAACATAAGTACCTACTGTTTGACCAGTTGGGTTGGCTCGGGTATGTGCTGGTAAGGGGAAATGCACAATACACTAGCGGGACTACTTACCTTAGTCAAAGTCAAATACTACTTACCTTTTTATCCGACTTCAAATAAGGAGGAAGGTTCTCATTTACCTTAGAGTACCTTCAATTCGACCAGTATTTTTTTATACTGGTTGAATTGCAGTCCACCACTGCGGTGCAACAATGCGGTGCAACACTGCGTTGCAACACTGCGGTGCAACAGTGCGGTGCAACAGTGCGGTGCAACAGTGTGGTACAACAGTGCGGTACAACAGTGCGGTACCATCTTTAAATATTTTGAATCAGTAGCATAAAATACGAGTTTCTCAGATCAAACGCTAGGTGGCACCACCAGTATTTCAGCAAAGTGAAGTTATATCAAAAAATAAATAGCTATTTTTGAATATTTTGAACTAATTGGTTGGAAACATAGGTGAGTTTTTTTTTGAGGATTAGGTGAGGTTTTGCGTGATTTGCGTCCAACACTAGATGAGAGCATTTATATTTCAGAGAATCTTGACTTGTATCGTAAAATATTTCTGCCATCCTTGCATATTTTAAATCAGTAACGGTGATTATAGATTGTTCAGTTCTAATACTAGAAGACATCTTCAATATTTCAGTGAAGACGTTAAATCAGAAAATATTTCAGCCATCCTTGAATATTTTAAGTCTGTGGCATCGATTAATGGCTGCTGAGGTCTAAAGCCAAACGACGGCACCAATATTTCAGAGATTTTGAGAAGTAGCTTCACTAACGAAATTTCTTTATTTAATTCAAATCCGAAAATATTTTGACCATCACTACATATTTTGAGTTTTATTCAGTGGTAAATGATTTCACAGGGTGAGTATTAGGGAACTAACGCAGTATTTTTCATACATTTTGGGTAATGAGAAGCCACAGGCAAACCACGGCAAAACTTATTTCAGATGGCGCCACCTTCGCTGGTGCTGTCATTTGTGGCTTATTTGAGGTTATAAACATTGCTCTTGAATGAAACAATAAAAATAAACTTTGCCTTTAAACAGTAAAATGTTTCTTATATTTCAGAGAATCATGACTTGTATCGTAAAATATTTCTGCCATCCTTGCATATTTTAAATCAGTAACGGTGATTATAGATTGTTCAGTTCTAATACTAGAAGACATCTTCAATATTTCAGTGAAGACGTTAAATCAGAAAATATTTCAGCCATCCTTGAATATTTTAAGTCTGTGGCATCGATTTATGGCTGCTGAGGTCTAAAGCCAAACGACGGCACCAATATTTCAGAGATTTTGAGAAGTAGCTTCACTAACGAAATTTCTTTATTTAATTCAAATCCGAAAATATTTTGACCATCACTACATATTTTGAGTTTTATTCAGTGGTAAATGATTTCACAGGGTGAGTATTAGGGAACTAACGCAGTATTTTTCATACATTTTGGGTAATGAGAAGCTACAGGCAAACCACGGCAAAACTTATCTCAGATGGCGCCACCTTCGCTGGTGCTGTCATTTGTGGCTTATTTGAGGTTATAAACATTGCTCTTGAATGAAACAATAAAAATAAACTTTGCCTTTAAACAGTAAAATGTTTCTTGACAGTGGCGAATCTCAGAAAAAAGTTAATGTTTCCTTAGCTGGTAAAAAAGCGAATCTTTTGGCAAGGTAGGTATGCAATAAAATTATCAATCACTGCGTTGCAACACTGCGGTGCAACAGTGCGTTGCAACACTGCGGCGCAACAGTGCGATGCAACACTGCGTTGCCACACTGCGTTGCAACACTGCGTTGCAACACTGCGTTGCAACACTGCGTTGCAACACTGCGGTGCAACACTGCTTTACAACACTGCGGTGCAACACTGTGGACCAAGTAGACAGAGACACTAAGATTATACAAGTCGCATTGAGAACCTTCCTCCTTATTTGAAGTCGGATAAAAAGGTAAGTAGTAATACCTACTGTTAGACCGGCCGGGTTGGCTCGGGTAGGTACTGGTAGGTCAAACAGTAGGTATATTAGGCCGACTTCAAATAATGAGGAAGGTTCTGTGAAGGATGATGATGATATTTTTTAGTAAATTGAATTGAATGGAATGGAATTGAATTGCATTGCATTAAATTACATTAAATTAAATTAAATAAATCATACTTAAATAGATATTAACAACCACTATACTCGTAGAACAAACACAAAATGTTCATCACATTAATTTTGTCCTAGGTGGGAATCGAACCCACGCCCGAAGCTCAGAAGGTAGGTTCACTACCAACTGGACCAACGGGCTTTCGGGTATTTCGTTTCGCGTGTTTCGTTTAGTATAGTATAGCATAGCGTAGCGTAGCATAGCATAGCATAGCATTAGTTTAGTTTAGTTTGATTTAATGTTTAACGATCTCTGACTCTCTGTCTCAAGCGTAAAATTTTAATTTCAAAATTAATTTAGGCAATTTCAATTTAATTTATATAATTTATTAATTTTATATTGATATTGTAGAAAACTTAAAAATTAAGTTTAAAAATATACAACAAACACAATTTTGAAAATTGAAATAAACAATTTATGGTTTTGCGCGCCGCGACCGAACCCAGCTAATCGCCAAAACGCCAACATTATGCTTATCCTGTGTTTATTACTCCTTGCCGCATGACGAGTTCGACTACGCGAGTTATGTGTACTGGAGCTGCGCGCGACTGCCGCGCTGCCGTGGTTGTGTTTCACACTAATGCGGGTGATGCGAGACGCGCGGGTGAAATCAGAAATTTTCCTCGCTTTATACGCACTCTTAATTCGTAATTACATTAAAACAATAACAAGGCTGTCTATTGATGTTTTTGCTACCCGTTTTCACATTTATAATATCAGTATGATGACGGAATGGAGAAGGCATATGGCATAAGGTTTTTGTAATAATGTACCCAACTAACTAGCGGCCCGCCCCGGCTTCGCACGGGTATAGATATATAGCCTATGTCACCCGGGGATAGTGTAGCTTCTTAACAGTGAAAGAGTTTTTCAAATCGGTTCAGTAGTTTCGGCGCATATTCAATTCAAACAAACAAACAATCAAATCTTTCCTCTTTATAATATTAGTATAGATTTATATATTTTTGTCTTTAAATTTCATTATCGCAAAATAAACATTTCTGTATTTCTGTATACGATTTTAGGGTCTCTGTCCACTGCACCGGACCAAAATATGAACGTGCCATTCATTCAGACAGGAAAGTTTTTGTTACCATTTTTCCCCAATCCTTGGACCGACTTCAATGCAGTTTAGTACTAAAGTTATATGATTATTTACGGGATATTTACCGAGGTAAGGTCGTGGAATGAGCTCCCGATATTTCGGCGCAGTTACATGCACCATGTTCACGGGAAGACTGAAGAATGCGGGTGGTTGGAGAACAGTTCAAAAGTTAGGTGCAGACATAACGATCTACCCTCTATAACTTTCGTGTACAACCGTGAAACAGTAGTCACAGTTCTTGAAAAATAGAGACCTTGAAACACCTCTATTTTTCAAGAAAACCAGTTCATAACAACAAAAACAAATAATTTAAACTTTAACATTTATAAATTGGCAACATTTGTAATCTGCATGAATAAAAATATGCATATAATTATCTATCAAAATTGTAAACTAGACAGGAAGAATAAATCACCCGTCAGAGCCGGCGGTGCAATAAAAAAAGTCAAAAGAAAGCCCGCCAATTTTTTGACAGAAAGTCGTCCAGTTTTAAATGTCAGTGTCATAAATCTTAGGATGCGATTCATATTAGCATAAAGTATCGATATTTTTAAAATTTCTCACGATCAGATAATCTCAAAATTAGCTTTGATAATTAACATAGCAGGGCCCTGATTCTGTAACTACAAACACGCACGTAACGCGCCGTGTTAAGTTTACCTCTAAAACTTGGTCTTTATTCCTAGAGAATAGAGTACACATTTTAACAGGTTAACTTAACGCGGCGCGTTACGTGCTTGTTAAAGATACGCAATCAGGGCTTAAAGAAAAGTTATATTTTAAGCCGGCTAGTTTTATAGCTTTTTATGAGACAATAAGTAGAGGAAGATAGGCTGATTATGATGATGAAGCTTGAAGTAGATTGCAATAATTTTTTTTTCTTTAGGCCCTGCAACAATTTTTTGGCGACGAAACTTTTGTGTTATTGCTTAATGCAATATTAAAAAAAAAAAAAAAAAAAAAATTGCGTCATACGTTACATGCGTTTGTAATGTGAACGGTGCGTCCTGAGTTTCCTTGGGACTAGAAACGTTCAACAAACCTATCAGTAAAAGCCGTGGTAGCGTTTAAAAAGTTTCAAAAACTTGTTGAAGTACATTTACTTTGGGACCGTAAAGTTAGATTAGAGTCGACACGGGGGCCGTCCATTAATCACGTGATGTTTTTTTTTTTGCATTTTTAACCCCCTCCCCCTTGGTGAGGTTTAAGACTATTATTTGTGTATTGATTGTGATATTTCGTGATTTTTGCTAAACTCCCCCCCCCCCCCCCCCCCCCCCTTTAAGCCTCATGTGATTAATGGACGGTCCCACGCCTGATATGTGATGTAATTATATTTCGACAAACGACGTTTTGAAGTTGTAAAAATGAAATCGATAAAAGTTTAGTTTTATTTTCAATTGCATAAAACAAATGTTTCGATTAATTTTTCGAGTGCAGGTTGCAGCTATATTTTGTAAGTTTTACAATATTTCAGCGTTAGGCATGGAACGTTTGGTGGTTTTTTATTTGTTGTTATGTAATCTTAGAGCTTTGCGCTTCAAAAGGTTCAAAGTTCACGTCAACGTATCAAATTGATTATATTTATAGTAAAAAACCGGCCAAATGCAAGTCGGGCTCGCACACTGAGAGTTCATTACCACCACAAAATTCAATAACGAAATTACCAGTTATAACTTGGTAATGAACAGAAACTATGTACAGACTCACACTTGACCATTATTTATTATTTGTAGTTATACTTTAGAGTGTGTACTATAATCATGCCAAGTTTGACGCTTGTACGTATTACCGTTTTTACATTAGAGCCAATACAAAAATACAATTAAAAAATACGTTTATGGGGTTTCGTTTCGTTTTTTTTTCTTTTTCATTAATTCTTAGTTAATCCGCCGTAAAAAAAAATCCTTTTATTTTATAATTAATAGGCTTGCGTTTGACCACCATCACATTACATATCTCTATCTATTACGTTTCGAAAGATACAGCCGTTTAAAGGTAAGACAGACGGAGAGACAGACAGCCAGCGTAGACTTAGTAATGGGGTCCCGTTTTTACCCTTTCGGTACGGAACCCTAAAAAAATGCTGGTGTCTCGTTAAAATAAATAATTAAAAGTCCGTAACATATCAGATTAAAACAAAGATAAGTTAAATTAATAATTCAATTAAAACAAAGAGAAAGGCGCGGATAGAAGTCGCGAAAATCTACGAGATTATAAAAGATAGCATCATCAAGGCTTAGGCGGCGTTATACCTGGTGGATGACTGGTAGAAAATGCTTAGCATTAAGTCCTCCAATTGTACATATCTACTTAATTTGTAAGTGTGCAATAAAGTATTAAATAAATAAATAAATAAATATACTAGATTTAAGTTTTCTCAAGAAAAAAAAAAAACTTATCTATACTAATATTATAAAGAGGAAAGATTTGTTTGTTTGCATTGAATAGGCTCCGAAACTACTGAACCGATTTGAAAAATTCTTTCACTGTTGGGAAGCTACACTATCCCCGGGTGACATAGGCTATAATCTATACCCGTGCGAAGCTGGGGCGGACCGCTATTTAAGAATAAAGACGGAACGTCTCGGGACTTTCTTTACCAAATTAAACTTGTAGTCGATTTTATTTATATTACACGTAAGATTAAGCCGTTTACTCCGACTATAGTTTCAAACGCGTTCGGCGGTTTTTATCAAGGTGAATGCACGCGTACAGCTGCGTCTCGCTTTGCATACAAAAACAAACACTCATAAAACCACACAAAATGTGATGAATGATAAAATGTGATGTGTGTGAGTGTGTGTGTGTGTGTTTTCACATAAAACGTGTCAAAACCACGTCAGTTACTAGTCGATTGCCTTTTTTGCAAAGCGATGGTGGCCGAGCATCTGCGGTTTACAATCTGACGGCACCCGGTTCGATTCCCGGCCCTGCACCAATCACTTAGGTATTTAGTATATACCTACTTTAAAAACTGACGAGCAGTTTCGATGCCACCGATCAAGAACGGTGAAGGAAAGCCTCGTGAGGAAACCGGTAACTATGTCCGATAACAAAAGTTCAAAGATATATGACATTCACCAACATGCACTGTTAGGGCCCATCCTCTCTCTGAGAGAAGGTATATGTTTCCCAGCAGTGGGAACATAAAAGGCATTTTAAATAAATTTGATTATGTTTGGTTAAACACTCATATGGTAGGGAGGGACCAGCATGTCTCGACACGCGCTTGGCCTGCTATTGAGTGTAATGATTGATTTTCGCGCGATTAGTTCACAAAATGTTTAAAAAGTATGTGCGACGAAATCACAGAAAAGAGAAGTAAATAGAACGGAAATCAATAAATAAAATAAATAAATATTCGGGACATTTTTGCACACACGGTCATCTGACCCCAAACTAAGCAAAGCTTGTGATATGGCTGCCAGAGACTGATATACATACATATATAGGTTTAAATACATACTTAAATAGATATTAACAACCAGATATAGAACAAACACAAATGTTCATCACATAAATGTTCATGACAAGGAAGATCTGTTACCAGGTGTATGAGTGAACCTTGATTGAACATTCTTATTTATATCGACGAGTCGAACTCCGCATCACAGTTGCTGACTGATTACGAATGACTGACGTTTCGTTTATATGGGTGCAACTGGCTACAACTAATCTCTTATAAAAATGCCTTCACAGCCGTTCTAATATAAACAAAAAAATTCTTTTCTGTGGGTGCAGTGCTCCACCTAGCCCTCCGATAGCTACGCCACTACTGGTTGCCAAGTTGGTGGTCAAAGGGGAAAAAAGCGTTATTCGCGATAAAAAAAACGTTTATTCGGGACTTCGCGTGAGCGGTTAACCTTTAGAACGCCGCCTTAGTGAGCATGACAGATGGATTGCGTGCGTGGGATACTCGCGTGATCAAAACGCATTCTTCGTACGCACTCACTCATCTCAACTAATAATATGGTATTTTGACTGTATAAATAATTATCAATTTAAAATAGTATATACATCACGCATATAGAGAAATTTTGGGTTCTACAGTGGAGACCGCGTATCGGCAAACGTAGAGTAGGACGCCCTGCAGCCATGTGGAGTGACGACCTGCGGAACGCGGCTGGCGGCAAGTGGATGCGAAAAGCAGAAGATCGTGCCTTGTGGCGCTCATTAGGAGAGGCCTACGTCCAGTAGTGGACGTAGAATTAGGTTGATGATGATATACTCTGTTGCAGGTTCATTAGGAGAGGCCTACGTCCAGTAGTGGACGTAGAATTAGGTTGATGATGATATACTCTGTTACTTCAGTGAAATATTAAAAGACAATATTTTCATTCATCTTTCTCTACAATGTAATTTCAGCTGTCTGAGCAAATAAATAATTGAACCGAGTCGAAAATAATAATTCCTTTTGAATTCACAGCATTCTGCCAGGCGTGGGACAGACTAATCCCCGACACGGACTACAGACTCCAATATGAAGCCGATGAAAACCTCCAGTCTCCTGGAAAAACAGAAAAGAAATTCGAACTGGCCGAAAATTTCACACAATTCTTACAAAGAAACAACAAAGACGCGAGGAAGAAATTTTACGGATTCAATTCTACGAACGCTCCTTACGACGAAAACGTCTGGTCCAGACTAGAAAAAAACTTCAATATCAGAAAGCTACGTACAACGGCAGACGTACCAAGATTACGTACAGAGAGAAATTATTACGTGGATTATGAAAGCGACGTGTTCAAATTTTCGACTAAAAGACCTCATGTGCCGAATAGCAACACAATTTTTCCAAATTTGAATTTATTTAAGACATACACAGGTATGAGTAAACCCGATGTAGAAGATAAAGGAGATTTCCAAGTTTTGAATCTTTTAGAAGAACCTGATAGTAGACCCAAAGCGATGAGAAGGTTTGCATCAAATGAACATACTTCAGATTTTGCTGTACAAAATCACAAATCAAACGAAATATCTACAGTTGGAACAGATCAACAAGAAGACGTGTTTAATCTTCAACAAATCTACAACAAAGCACCACCAGAGGAATTATCTGTTTTAAAACACATTGACACCGTCGGAAAATCTTCAGCGACGACAAAAAGCTTCTTTCTATACGGTCTATCGAATGAAATAATAGAGTCCAGTAAAAAAAATTACACCATAAATAGCGGAGCTAAATCTAAAACAATTCTAAATGATACACTAAATAGTAAAACTGGAAATATTTCAAATAAAAAAGTGAATCTCACACAGAAAAATGATAATAACACTAAAGGTAAACAACTTCCAAAATATAGGAGAGATAGTAAAACATCGATTAAAGTAAACGACGAGCGAGCGCTAACATTTGAAAAAATATTAAATCGCGAAAACCAGATTATACATATTTTACGGCGGCAGACTGAGCTGCTAGAGCAGGTTGCGAGATTTTTAGACACAAAACAACATGATAAAGAAGCGATAAGAACGAAGGGGGCTGCTAAAGACTTCGAAGTACTCTTGGAAGAGGTTAACAAGAAGACCAAGCTGCTAGACAAAGGCACGAACATGACTCAAATTGCATTAGACAGCGTCAAACAAAAAATGATAATTTTGAACCAAAAAGCCTTGAACGACTATTTAGCGACAACTACTGCAAGGACGCCGCAAATAATGCTGCCGACGGTTCAGACGGTTATAGACGAGACAGAAGTGAGGCAGGCGTTAAGAAAAAACCCTTACGTGCAGAGGATTTTGAAAATGGCAAAAATGAAGAGAACGCGTTACCTGGCAGACGCTGCCAAGTATTAAAAGTTTATATGTCGTGAACTTGGGTAGCGTTGCATCAATTTACGCGGTTATGGCAAACAGCAACAAATTAATATCTTGGTTATATATAGTTAAGTATACAATTAAGTTAAATGTAATTTTGGAAACATGATTGGTGAAACTTTTCTCGATAGAATAATTCGGCGAAAACAGGCTTTCTAAAACACGTTTTAAGTTTTTTCTCCGCGTCTGGAAGTTCGTAACAATTAATTTTTTCATATTCTAATGGTCATTTGCATAATGGAATTCAAAGTAAATTCGTTTTATTTAAAATTAAAATAGTTCTTGAGTAATTTGAAGTTTTTAGTATATGTTGCTTCCGTAATTTAGTTCTGAGGCGGGTGCCGATTCGTGCGTATATCTTCCTGCAGGCGTAGATAGCATATTTTTGTCCCTGTTTCGCGCAGATACAAAACTTGAATTTGAGCTGACGACATCTCGACCCTTAACATTCATACTTTTACAAGTTATTCCGTTAGTTAGTATGTATGCACGTTCGTGACAAATCTTGTAACTGAATTTTAGACCAATTATCCTCTACCGATTAAGCTAAAACTTGCCACAGTACTGTAAAGTTATGGTACCATCGAGCTCGTCTGATGGAGGCAGAAGGTGGCCATAGGAACTCAGCCCCGTCGAGTTTGGGTTCGTTGGATTTTTTTCCGCAAGTACTTTAGTCCTCGATGATAAATTCAATATGGCGGACGCCCCAAGATGGCGGATACAATTTTCCAAGGACGCTGTATACCCTAAAGGGAATACAACGTCCTTGCAATTTTATTATAATATACCATCATGGGTATCAAATGAAAGGGTTTGCAGTGAAAAATAAGAAAAAATAGGTTTAAAAAAGTTTTTTTGTTTTTAAAAATAAATATTATTCTTTTTCTTTTTCTTCTGGTAGTACTCGCGGGCAACAGTTAGTTTTTATAAACACAAGTATAAATGTTTTTTTTTAAACCCCCTATAAAAGAGCTGATAATCTTTAATTCATTCTGACAAGGTTCGAAGGAATCAAATCGAAAAATTGAGTCGAATGTATGGAAATGCTAGGTGTTTTGGGGTCATGCCCATGGCCCCCATGCCCCCCCCCCCCCCTGGATCTGCCAATAGTATGCAAGTATGAAGTAGTATGAAGCCAATGGTATGAAAATCCGTACATAAACTCCAAAGAGCTCATTGGTACGGGCCCGGGGTTCGAACCCGCGACCTCACGCTTTCAAGTCTAGCGGTCTCCCAAATAGGCTAAAGCCACAGAAATATTTTTTTGTTGTTTAAATTAGAACGGCTGTCAAGGCATTTTTGTAAGAAATTAGTTGTAGCCAGTTGCACCCATATAAACGAAACGTCAGTTTTTTGAAATCAGTTAGCAACTGTGATGCGGACAAACAACTTTGAGACCTAACCCAAAAACGTAAGGTCCAAGTACCTACTTTGGATGCGGAGTTCGACGCGTTGACATAAATAAGAATGTTCAATCAAAGTTCTGTCATACTTCGCTTTTCTGTGGCTAAAACGGCTTCTTCATGCAAAATGCATACAATATCTTCTCAATTCCGTGGTGGGCAAAAAACAATCACTTTTGTTAACAAAACAAGAACCGTCGAGTCTGCATCCTACAGTGCTAACATTGGGGTCACATCATTAGTCGTTCGAGACATAGATTGGACTATAGTTACTACGTGCGAGAATCAGCAGACGTCCTATTCTCAAGTGGAATTTGATGCGGAAAGTTTCCGCCGAGGGACGCGGGATTGGCGTCGAATTAAATATTTTTAGGTAATGTCGGTTTTGTTGGTATTCATTGAACATTGTAAAAATATGTCAGTGTATGCAATACGTGTTTACCAGTTTAAGGCAATTCTAAACTACGTTTTTGAAGCGATTTCCAGAAGTGACGCGGAAACGGAAACCTACAGTGGATGCGGAAAGTTTCCGACACCTGAATAGGGGCCAGTTCTCAGTACAATTTATTCTGTGTGAGAAGTCATTAATGATCGATCAACATGAGATGGGAAAGGTACATTGTGATATAACAGAAGGCGTTATGTCATTGGATCACACGGCGGACGCAGTTACTGCTCATCACATCTTGAGATTTTGCAATGGTGCAATTTATGCACTGACGTTCATAACAAAGTGGGACAGAATTTTTTATGTTACGCGGACAGTGCCGACCCTGGGGTAGAGTGAGCGGAGAGGTCCTTCTAGGCACCAGATAGCACGGGGCGCCAAAATCTACCCCTGAGCTGGACAGGGTTCCATACAAACTTAATAAATATGTGTGTAGATAGAGTTCATCCATCCTGGAAATTCCATTCGCCAAAGAACCAGTCACCGACATAGCTGTTAACATTTGCAAGTTGAAGTGGCAATGGGCAGGCCACATCGCTCGAAGAACCGATAACCGATGGGGAAGAAAGGTTCTTGAGACCACGAACCGGAAGACGCAGCGTAGGTAGGCCTCCCACTAGATGGACCGACGACATCGTGAGAGTCGCGGGCTTCCAGTGGATGCAGATGGCAGGCTGTCGTTCAGAGTGGAGTTAAAGGGCTTATGTTCAGCAGTGGACGTGTTCTGGCTGGTGATGATTGGATTCCCCCCCGGAGCCCAGTACCCGCTGTAACTGTCCACCCGGGTGAACCCGGCAGACGCGTGCTCATTCAGTTCATTCAGAACTTGTGACGTTCTTGGACACATCAGTTACATTTCCTTACGTCTTCCTGAATTTTTTGAGGAATTTATGTAAGTACTAAACAATAACTGATTGGTGCTGGACCGAGGATCGAACCGGGTGCCGTCAGATTGTAAAGCGCGGATGCTACCGCTCGGCCAGGGGCGGATCCAGGATTTCATGATTTCATTTTGGGGGGGCATTCTGACAAGGTTCGAAGGAATCAAATCGAAAAATTGAGTCGAATGTATGGAATTGCTAGGTATTTTTGGGGGGGCATGGCCCCCATGCCCGCCATGCCCCCTGGATCCGCCAATGCGCTCGGCCACCATCGCTCTTAATAGTATAGACTAATAGACTGATACTGACTTGCTTCCGTGAACATGGTGCATGTAACTGCGCCGAAATATCGGGAACTTATTCCACAACCTTACCACGGTAAATAATCATTAAACTTTAATAGACTGATGATGATGAATCGAATGAGATCGAATCCGAAATGAGGAGATCCGTAGACGAACGAAAGTCACCGACATAGCCCACCGGATTAGTAAGTTGAAATGGCAGTGGGCAGGGCACATATCACGCAGAACAGATGGCCGATGGGGCCGAAAGGTTCTGGAATGGAGACCACGGACTGGTAAGCGCAGCGTAGGACGTCCACCCACAAGATGGACAGACGACCTAAAAGAGACCGCAGGGAAACGATGGATGCAGGCCGCTTCCAACCGGCCATTTTGGAGATCGATGGGGGAGGCCTATGTCCAGCAGTGGACGTCCTACGGCTGAAATGATGATGATGATGAATAGTAAGTGGTATATCTCCATGTAGTCATGGAAGGCGAGGCATGGCATGGTGCAGCCGTGACATTTGTCGACCTTTGTAACAATGCTGCGAGCTGATCCCGCTTCGATGGAGCATTGTGTTGACGTTATACGAACTACCTACGCCTCGCAGACCTCGCAGTACCTATCATCTGATTCAATAATACTATCAGTTTTTTTTCACCTTTTTTTTTTAGGGTTCCGTTCCTCAAAAATAAAAAACGGAACCCTTATAGGATCACTTCGTTGTCCGTCTGTCAAGACCCTTTTTCTCAAGAACGCGTAAAGGTATCAAGTTGAAATTTATACTAAATACTTGAGTATACGGTTTATTTCAGCTGTAAAAAAATAAAAGTTGAAAGTCAACGCAATCAAAAGATATGAACGTTTATGTCGCATACTTTGCGATTTCACAGGGGAATCAAAACCTATAGGGTACTTCCCGTTGACCTAGAATCATGAAATTTGGCAAAAAGCAAGGTCTTATAGCACATATATAGGAATAAATCCGAAAGTTACAAATTTGAAGTTATATCATTTAAAAATAATTATTTTGCTATTACACACTTACATTTTGTAGTTGGAATGTATCGAAAAACCTTATAGCCAACTACAAAGTTAAGTTTGTCTTTCAATATTTCAACTTCAGTTAGTTTTTTTTTTTGGCGTCTTGCTCTAGCTTTGGCCAAGTACGAGTCCTACTCGTACATGTCCAGGTTGTTTTTTTTTTTTAATACTAATCTTATCTTTGGTCGCCATTTAGCTTGATGTTAAGCGATGATGCGGTCTACGATGGTCTACATTGATATTAAATTTTAAAAAGTGTGTTTTTGTGTGTCTTTCTGTGGCATCGCAGCTACCAAACGGCTGAACCGATTCTGATTTGGTTTTTTTGTCTGTAAGGTGACTCGATCGAGAGTGTTCTTAGCTATGATAGAAAAAAACCTGTTCATAAACCATCCGTTTTAAGAATATCGTTTTTTTTTTGTTTTTTTTTTTTATTGTATTTTTATACTTTTTACGCAATAGGCGCAGCGTAGGTAGGCCTCCCACTAGATGGAAAGACGACATCGTGAGAGTCGCTGGCATCCAGTGGATGATGGCAAACTGTGGGTCTTAGGAGGTCTATGTTCAGCAGTGTACGTCTTCCGGCTGATGATGATGATGATGATTTGTTATTTATTTTAACACTAGGTGATGAAATAAATAAAATACCCAGTAATAAGGTCGTTTTTTTTTCTGGGCAAGTGCCTTTCTTTACTAATGCTGGCGTGTTTCTGGCTCAACGCATTAGCATTGCCATTCAGCGTGGTAACGCCGCCAGCATGCTGAGTACGCTGCCAACTGATAGTGGGCTTGAGCATTTGGATTGTCTTTAGACCTTCAACGGTGTATGGGCAGTCTAACTGTATTTGTAGTGTTAGTATTAGCTTGTATTTTGTTAAGTAAAGGTAGATATTTGCAGAAGTAAATTTAAACAATTTTATGCAAATCAAAAATTCATTTTAAGACGTAAGTGGCCAATTAAAATTCAACGTGGAATAGAGCTCTTAAATTGTTAGTTTAATTTATGACCACTTGGTTTTGTGTTTTTATTACATACTCAGCTCGGGAGGCTTATTAACAAGCTGTGCCCCGCGATTTCGCTTGTAATTTCATCAAGATGGCATCGTAAAGTGCTACCGAGCAGACTTTCCTATTTATAACGAAACGATTTTTTTATTTTTAGGGTCCCGTTCCCAGATGGTTTAAACCAATGACACTATAACCACTTGACTGCTCATCCTTTACCCCGCACGAGGCAAAGGTTCTAACATGTCAACCTAAACTATTCCAGGCCAATCCTATGCGCGAATAGGCATGATGACTAATATTTTTTTATTACCTCATAAAAAAGCTGATCATAAATAGAGCACATCAACGGAAACAAAATTAAAATTAGTTCAAAAATAAATAAGATATAGGCATTTTAATTTAATTTCATGCTAGACAGAGAGCGCACTATACTGAGCCGTGACGTCACGGCTCAGGAGCGCCATACTAATGCTATACTAACACACGCTTTGCGAGAAAGGGATAGAACATCCCCTCCCTATCCCCACCTAAAACTTTAAATACCTACTCATATCTCAGAGATTTATCAGCCAATTCAAATTATTTTTTCAGTATGTGTAATGTATTTACTTATATTCATCGCTAAGCCGGTTATTTGTAATAAATTAAACATTAGGAATCATGCCTATTAAATTAATGTCTTGAGTCTCCAATCACAAGCGTCGAGTCTCGTCGGCTCTCCAATCACAAGCTGCCCCCCCGCGACCGACGTGGCATCATTTTGCAAGAGGGAATTTGTATATGCGCGATCAAGTGGTATAATATTATCTTTGATGTATCACTATATAAGCCTACGCTGTCTGTTTGACTGTTTGTTACGGCTGTATCTTTCGAACCGGAATATATAGCCAGTTAAATTCACAGAATATGTAACGTTAAGTTAAATAAATAACGTTAATTTAACGTTAATTTTTTATATAAATAAAATAACGTTAAGTTGCTTGTTTTGTATAAATTAATAACTTTTGTAATTTTTTTATTATTATTTTAGTTGTGTTTTGGCATTTAGTTAGTAACATCTAATGGGAGAGGCCATTGACTCCCGAAACACAGTATTTATTACTAGTTCGGTTTCAATGGGTACATATATTATTTTGTCAAATTTTTATAATGCCCAATAAATTAATTTGTATTTGTTTGTACAAAAAGTAATAACATAAGGGCGTCCCCATACAACAAACGTGTTTATTAATGTATTTTTGTATTAGCTCTAATGTAATAACTGTAATATGTACAAGCGTCAATTTTGGCATGATTATAGTACACACTCTAAAGTATAACAACAAACAATAAATAATGGCCAAGTGCGAGTCGGTGACAAATCTCTGTTCATTACTAAGTTAAGCAACGTCCGGCGCGGTCAGTACTTGGATATGAGCGTGATGTTGTCTTTTTACACTTTCTGTATTAAGTGGGGGTACGGAACCCTCGGTGCGCGAGCTCGACTCGCACTTGGCCGGTTTGTTATATTTGTGTGTGTAAACAAACATCACCTGATACCTTATTTAATTGTTTAAACAAAAACAAATATGACTGGAATGTTTTTAAAATTCATCTGATTGTTGTAGCGACCGCGCATCAACTTATCCATTCGTAGTTTTTGTATAATAATATAATTTATTTAAATTTGCATGTAAATGACTTCTCGAAGATGTTATTTAATTACATAATAGACCCTGCACGATCTCGTACGTATCGAAGTATTCACGATTCTAACCTGCGCCTGCGCGGGGCAACGCTTACCTATTCTGTACCGTACACAGATAAACAAAATACAGAGGTACAATAGACTACCGATCTGTTCTGATGTGAAACATCTATTAGCAACTGACTCGTATGCCGTGACGGACGTACGTCGTAATATGCTCTCTTGGTGGAAACTGGCTGTGTTCCAATCTTCAGTTCAGCCCGACTCTGGATGTGTAATGTGTCTATGCTTAGTCAAATATAGGTGTTAATTTAGACAGCTCACAGTAAACATGAGGTAGTATTTAATCGTTAATTCGATCATCGATAATAGAACTTAAAATCGATAGTTGCATGGTTATGCAGATTATAAAACAAAACAAATTATATATTTTCAATTGTAATCATACTTCATATCATACTTATATTATAAATTCGAAAGTGTGTATGTTTGGCTGAACTCAGCGCCGCAACTAATCAACCGATTTAGATGAAATTTAAGTTAGCTTATACCCTGGATTAGCACATAGGTTTTTCATCCCGAAAAACATCATCATCATGTAAACATTTTCATCATCATCATATTACCATTTTTCATCACAATGCGGGTGAAACCGCGGGGCTCAGCTAGTAAGTCATAATTCTCAAACAACGACGATTTCGACGGTCGTATTTTTATTCGATCATCCAGCCTATGCAGCGTGGAATATGATTGATTGATTGATTAACTCTTTATTGTTCACACCATGAAATTTGATACAGAGGACAAAAAACTCTTAAAAACTAGTGTAACAACTGGCGGCCTTATCGCTAAAAGCGATCTCTTCCAGGCAACCTTAATATGAGTCGAAATCGTTGTTGTGAGAGGGTGAAATTAGAATTTTTATTTGTTTTCAAAACCAATTTTCGGTAGTCTGTGGTTATTCATTATGCGTGGCTCTTCACTAAGTGGGCGGTACCCATCAATGAAGTACGACATTATTTGAAAATGATTATCATATATTTGACAAAGCTTTATCTCCCGCGTGAGCAAAGACGCGTGAGCCACTCTACCCTGATGACATTGTGCAGTTACTGCAGTTGTAGGTCTGCCGGGTGTGGGGTCATCGTTTAGGTTCTCTCGACCACGTTTATATTCATGAAACCAATAAGTAACTGTTGCTAAAGCACTGTGAGATTCCGAAAAGCACCGATTCCGTGAGAGCACGGAAAGGTTCCCCCCGCGAGACGTCCATACTATTTCCGTACTATTTTTTGGGGCAACTCAACTAACAAAATAGTTATCTTTAAAAGACAGAAAAGCTGTATTCGGGCTATGTTTCGACTTCAAAAAAGAGATAGTTGTAAACCTTACTTTAATAAATACAAAATTCTTACACTTCCCTGCCTGTACATTTTGGAGACAGCCATATTTGTGAAAGCACACCGAGATCGATTCCCCACACTATCTGACACTGTAATAAGAAATCGACGCGACCAAGACAGACGGCGCGTACATGAAGGAAAGACAACCCTGATGCAAAACAGTGTAGTGTGCATGGGACCTCTTATCTACAATAAGATACCAAGGTCAATAAGAAATCTCAATACTCACTTATTTAAGAATAAATTAAAAGCACTGTTGCAACAGAAATGCTATTATAAAATTGATGATTTTTTAAATGACAAATTGTAATTGATGTAATTTATTATTATTTTTGACATAACATAGGTATTTTATTTTGAATAAAGAAAAAAGTATATATATATATATATATACTTTTTTCTTTTTAACTTTTTATCTGTAAGACATTGTTACTTTAGTGATGATTAATATTAAAACATTAGTGTTACGAGCATAGTGCCATCACTCTGCCATTTGTACGCCTGACCGGCACAACGTGATTTAGTACTATTTTTGTTTATTTTAACATCTTTTGTGCATGAAAATGCACAAAATTCTCATGTTGTATGCAAATAAATGATCTTTATCTTTATCTTTATCTTATCCATTGTTGCAGATAATCTTGAAAAATATTTTTAAAAAGAACTACTCATAGGTGGCCAATGATTTTCACCAAAGAGATTTGTATTGAAATTAGCCATCAATAACAAAAAAGAGATTTTATTTGTTCTGTGGTTAACAATTTTCGGAACAACCTATGTATTGTATAGGCAGCTATTGCGTATGCATTTTTAAATGTGTGCGTTAATTAAATCGTGTTTTGTGCATTTTTTCTATCTTCATCGTGTGTACCCAGTTTTGGCTGCCGCTTCAGAAGTTGTCCGACTGCAAGTTTTGTACTCTGCGCCCAAGGGCCGTATTGTGAAATAGGAAGAGGAAAACCATACAGTAGTTCTTGAACACGCAATTTTCTAACGAATCGATTTTCATTGCGACTGCGAGTCAACGATCATATCGTGTCACAATATCCGTCGAGTTATAATTTACTTCATGTCTAAGCTATGTTTCATCAAATAAACCAGCCAAGTGCGGGTCGGGCTCGCGTACTGAGGGTTCCGTACCACCACAAAATACAACAAGGTTGTCCAAGTAACCGAATTACCAGTTATTATAACGCCTTCCAAAATTGTCGAAGCAATTGCTACGCAGTTAATTACTTTGCTACAGGCGCTAGAGTATAACCCAATTATAACTTGGTCATGAACAGAAATTTGTCACCGACTTGCACTTGGGCATTATTTATTATTTGTTGTTATACTTTAGAGTGTGTACTATAATCATGCCAAGTTTGACGCTTGTACGTATTAATGTTTTCACATTAGAGATAATACAAAAATACGTGTAAATATACGTTTGTTGTGTGGGGACTCCCTTTCGTTTTTACTTTTTGACTTTTTTTGCCTCTAGCCATAAATGTCAGATGTCCATATCGTTCGATCTAACGAATTAATAATTCATTATGTTAATTATTCGAAAACTTATAATTGAGATTGACGAATGTCTCCTCCTACGACTAGAAACTTAAAATTAAATTTCGATTAACTTTAACAAATGGCTATGACTGAGAAACTGAGATAGATTAAATCAAATCAATCAAAGCAATCAAACATTGCTTTGATGTGAGTCTAAAATATTTATAAGTTATATGGTTTTTTTTTTTTTTATAGTAGATAGGCTAGCGCTTGGTCGCCATCTCGCCTGATGGTAAGCGATGATGCGGTCTACGATGGAGCACGTTTGCCTAGAAGAAACCGAATCACTCAACCGTGATAAGGATGTGGATGGCTGCAGTTTATTAGTCTAATAATTCTGGCTCTGTCGGTTAGGACCAACATCGTACCGCAAGCCACGATGATTGCCGAAGGCAAAATCAGTCTACCTAGGACAAACAGTCCAACTAGGTAGGTCCAACTTCAAGAAAGAGGTCAATCGGCGAATCCAACTCGGCTGGGCAGCGTTCGGTAAACTACGCAACGTCTTCTCGTCCAAAATACAGGAGTCTTCGACCAGTATGAGTTACCAGTGATGACATACGGCACTGAAACGTGGTCTCTCACTATGGGCCTCATAAGCAAGCTCAAAGTCGCACAACGAGCTATGGAGAGGGCTATGCTTGGGGTTTCTCTACGAGATCGAATCAGAAATGAGGAGATCCGTAGGCGAACGGAAGTTACCGACATAACCCACCGGATTAGCAAGTTGAAGTGGCAGTGGGCAAGGCACATAGCACGCATAATTGGGCCGAAAGGTTCTGGATAGAAGATCACGGACAGGTAAGCGCAGCGTAGGACGTCCACCCACAAGATGGACAGACGACCTAAAAGAGACCGCAGGGAAACGCTGGACGCAGGCCGCTCCAACCGGCCCTTTTGGAGATAGATGCTCCTGAGGCCTATGTCCAGCAGTGACGCTCTATGGCTGAAATGATGATGATGATGATCGTCGGTTAAAAGCCGTTATTACATAACCTCAAACTTGAGAAAATGGTTTACAGCTAGCCAGGACTGCAGAAGTGCTTGTTAGAAGTGCTTGTTTGACCGCAGAACAAAAACTATATACGCATGACCTTATAACCGGTAAAAAGTCCATAAACCGTTATACAAATATTACAAAAAGCAGCAGTTATCTCATACTTACGCAATAAATGCATAACATCGTTAGAATTTGTGACTTTCTATACTAATTTTTGTGAAAGCAGGTTTTTTAATCTGTCCGGCTGAATGCCGCCTCCTGACCTTTGGCACGCATGTTCGGATTTAAAAAGTAAACAATGGCGGGAGACGATACGTCACGTTTCTTATTTAATCGATTTGTTTATTACTCTAGTCGATTGTAGTGACATTTGTGTCACATTATATTTTGACATTTTGCCACGTGGTTTCACCCGGGTTATATACCTCCTAGAAGCAACCTCTTTGGTAGAGACAGCAACCTCCTTCTACTTGATGCCTTTTTAGGGTTCCGTACTCAAAGGGTAAATACGGGACCCTATTACTAAGCCTACGATGTCTGTCTGTACGTCTGTCCTACCTATTAACGGCTTTGACTTTCGATCTTCTAGTCTACTGTTCAAGCCCATTCATTTGAGACCCATATTAACAGGGTTTACAAAAATATACACCATCCGCCATCTTGTAAATATATAAATAAATATTCGGGACATTTTGTCACACACGGCCATCTGACCCCAAACTAAGCAAAGCTTGGTGGCGGCGGCCATTTTGAAAATATTACTATATTGAGTATTGCATATTGTATTATCACCAGAACTAAAAGTGTATGCAACATTTCAGCAAACTCTGTTAGCAGGAACTGGTCAACTGTAAGATTTGACATAAACAAACAAACAAACATTGCAAGTTCAATAAAGCCTTGGGGGTCGTATAGACCACTTCTGGAATGACTGATGTAGTTTATGTTCTGGACGAACCCATAGCCTTTTAAGAATCTCGAAAAAAACATGGTTCATGGCTATTTGGATGCCACCACGATCTTGAAACTGTTCAGCTTTCAATTCAATCGATTTTCTTATTACGAATGATTAGTAAATTCGATTCGGCTCTTCGATGTTTATCTTAATTTAACTGATTTCCTTCCTAAGCATAAAACAACACAAGTTTCAAACTTAAATATCGGAAATTCGAGACACGTGCAAACACTTGCTTATCAAAAACAAAATTATAAACTGCTTCCAGCGCTTTTATCCATTTTACTAGTTTTCCTTCATAACCAAGATAACAAATTGCTTAAAACATTGATAACGGTTTTTATTAGCGGTTTACTATGTGGAAAAGCGTTTTAGCCTTAGAATAACTACTCAGAGAAGGTAAGTTTCCAAACAACGCCTTCTCAAAACGTAAGCTACAAATTCGCTTTGTAGCTTACGTTTCGATTGGTATTTTAAACGATTTAAGCAAGAAAATTAATGGATTACCTGTGGAATGTCACACCATAACTCTTATGCTGCTTTTCTGATTTGTTGTGGTACGATTACACCGCGCAAATTGTCATAGTAAAATTTTAATATTTTTTTTGGAGCCATATATGACACCATTTGAAAGGCTTAAATTTTGCGAACCGTGATAGATAACCAGTTGAAATTTTCACAGAATATGTAATGTTACGGCGGATTAACTAACAAATAATAAAAAAGTAAAAAATATATATTTACTACGTGTAGGTATTTACAACCTTTAATAAAAAGCTTGTAATAAAACAACAACGCTATTGAATTAGGGCATTCCTGTAATGATAGTTGTAATTTGGATAAATAAAAAAAAAAAAAAAAAAAAAAAAAAACTAGTGAAATCATATGTTGGCAGCTCTCACCTTGAAAGCCGTCAAACTTGAAATAGATCTTACATCAGTGTTACTCTCAGGCGTGAAATGCGCGGGAAACGCGATCCCAATGTCACTGTCATCCGTGAAAACGCGGGAAAATCGACATTCGTTCCGAGCGTCACTCAAGGTTACTGATCTGAAGATCGTTTGCACCGATCTCTTTGTGAAAGCTGTTTTAACCCCCGACGCGAAAAGAGGGGTGTTATAATTTATCTTATATGTATCTGTGTGTCTTGTCTATCTATGGCATCCAAACGGCTGCACGGATTTTGGTTTAGTTTTTAGGGTTCCGTACCCAAAGAGTAAAAACGGGACCTTTTATTAATAAGCCTACGATGGCTGTCTGTCTGTTTGTCTGTCCTACCTATTAACGGCTGTATCTTTCGAACCGTAATAGTTAGCCAATAGAAAAAGTCAAAAAGTAAAAACGAAAGCGGGGTCCCCATACAACAAACGTATTTGTTAACCTATTTTTGTATGAGCTCTAATGTAAAAACGGTAATACGTAAAAGCGTCAAACTTGGCATGATTATAGTACACACTTTAAAGTATAACTACAAATAATAAATAAAGGCCAAGTGCGAGTTAGTGACAAATTTCTGTTCATTACCAAGTTATAACTGGTAATTACGTTATTGAATTTTGTGGTGGTGTACGGAACCCTCAGTGCGCGAGCCCGACTCGCACTTGGCCGGTTTATTTTGTAACAAAGCCGACTAAAAGCGGTCTTTGGTCTCGTATGTAGTCAAATTTGTGGATCTGACCTCCCATTTTGCAAGCCCAGGGAAGACAGCGGCGCGGTGTGGCCCACGCCGTTGTAAAGGAAATGCCCTGAGCATTTCCCGGGAGCGTTGCTTCAGGCAGTGTGCTAGGAGGATACCGGTGCGTTCTTATGGAGATCCCGGTGCCCTCCGTCTGGCACAGAGGTCGACCACCGAGGGGGTTTTGGTGGGTGCAATCTCACATAACCCGGCTTCACCCCAAGTAGCTGGGTCTCTTGAAGAATAACAACAAAACAGGCGTCCGCTTTAGTTCGTTATTCGTAAGGTACAATAAAAATGCAGTGTTAAATTAAATTAACATGGTATGCAAATGTATGCGCTTGCAACGCGCAATGGAGCGTGCCCCATTAGCGCAGCAAACAGACTGAGAAGCGCGCAGGTTTCCACTTGTCTATCTCTTCACGAGGAATCATCATCATCATTCCAGCCGTAGGACGTCCACTGCTGGACATATGCCTCCTCCATCGATCTCCAAAACCGACCGAACCGAGCTGCTAGTCTGTGGAATGCGCTGCTTGAATGGGTGTTCCCCGATGGTTACAATCTGGGTGTGTTCAAATCACGAGTGAATCGATTTCTTCCAGCAAGCGTGCTCCATCGTAGACCGCATAGATGGCGGTCAAACGCAAGCCTATTATTAGATATAAAAAAATGCTGGCCTCTACTTTGCTCAAAGGGTGAACATTGCCATACAACGTGTTAATGCGTCCAGCATATTGGGAACAATATAAAAAAAATACGACAAATTAATACCTAAATACTACACTAAAATCTATAGGTTTAATCACAGAAAAGAAAAAAAAAGAAAAAAAACCTTACATTCGAATTGATAACCTCCTCCTGAAGTCGGTTAAAAATATCTTCAATGTAGGTTTACTGTTTGTTTTTTTTAATTGGTGGGATGTTATTTAAGTCACTGAAATAAAAGTTTTTATACCTACATACATAGAAACGTTGAGTTGTTCCATTACAACCTGAGACCTCTCCGCCGGTCGATAATGAATGACCCTTGTAGTACCACCGTTCTGTGTAGCCCTGTCCCTGTATAGTTCCGTCCGTGTATAAATATAACTATGATATATTCTGCAGTACCTAATCTCTGAAGCAGTGGTTATGAAAGGTCAACGACATTAACTTTCGAGGTACCGTTACTGAACGGGCATTACTGCAATTTAAACAATTGTCACCTTACTTCAAAGTTTTTTTTTGTTTAAAACGCGACTCGATCGAGTTTTCTTAGCTACGATTCAAGAAAATAGGTTCAACCCTTAGATTAACTACACAGAGAAGGTAAGTTTCCAAACAACGCCTTCTCAAAACGTAAGCTACAAATTCGCTTTGTAGCTTACGTTTCGATTGGTATTTTAAACGATTTAAGCAAGAAAATTAATGGATTACCTGTGGAATGTCACACCATAACTCTTATGCTGCTTTTCTGATTTGTTGTGGTACGATTTCACCGCGCAAATTGTCGTAGTAAAAATTTTATATTTTTATTGGAGCCATATATGACTCCTTTTGAATGGCTTAAATTTTGCGAATGTACTTGGTTTCTATGTGTAGTTATTATTCTAAGGTTCAACCGTACAATATTATCAGCTCTCATTTGTTTCAATTATTGAAACAACCTTATGTAATTCTATATTCATCATCATCATCAGCCAGAAGACGTCCACTGCTGAACATAGGCCTGCCCCTTTAACATCCACACTGAACGACAGCCTGTCTGCATCCACTGGATGCCAGCGACTCTCACGATGTCGTCGGTCCATCTAGTGGGAGCTAGTGGGAGAATTCAATCATTAATCTATACTAATATTATAAAGAGGAAAGATTTGTACGTAAGTATGTTTGTAACGAATTGGCTCAAAAAGTACTGGATCGATTTGAAAAATTCTTTCACTGTTGGGAAGCTACACTATCCCCGGGTGACATAGGCTATATATCTATACCCGTGCGAAGCAGGGGCGGACCGCTAGTTTATATATATTATTACTTTTTTTAATTTTATTTGTACTGTTTGTTATTTGTTTTATTGCATTTTTTTTTTTTTATTGATGATCACCAACGTGATGTACGTCCTTGCTTAACATGACGGAGACAAGGCACAAGAAGTAGACTAAACGCCACCACAATTATAGGTGCAGACTATATGCTATTAAAAATAATAATAATGAGAGTTAGTTTTTGTTATTTCAACAATCACGGAACTGGATTGTATCTGTTTTATTTGTGTAAACTTTTAAGGCTTGTTTATTAATATTTTTCTTACTATGCTGTTTGTTTTCCGTAAATAAATAAATAAATTAGTCCTCCCCTCCGTTATACAATATCGGCATCCGACCCTGGACTCCCTGGACTGGTACTTGACCTCGGAACCGGCTTTTAAAAACGGTTCATTTTATTTTAGAAGTTCATTTATTGTTCGATCAAAGACCTCTGCTTGTAATGAAACAAGTTGCTGTTTTTAGGGTTCCGTACCTTAAAGGAAAAAACGGAACCCTTATAGGATCACTTCGTTGTCCGTCCGTCTGTCCGTCTGTCAAGACGCTTTTTCTCAAGAACGCGTATAGGTATGAAGTTGAAATTTATACTAAATACTTGGAATTACGGTCTCTTATTAGTTTTTTTTTTTTTTTTAATTATAAATAAGCTTGCGTTTGGCCGCCAACTCACCTGATGTTGTCTACGATGGAGCACGCTTGCCTAGAAGAAACCTATTCACTCTCGACTTGAAGACGCCCAGATTGTAACTATCAGGGAACACCCATTCAGGCGGCGAATTCCACAGACTAGCAGTTCGCACAATAAATGTGGAATCAAAGCGCTTCGTACGGGTTCTCGGAAGACAAACGGACAGACAGAACGAACTTATATAAAGTTTGGGTTACATGTAGTACTACGGAACCCTAAAAACAGTTTTACTGCTCATAGTCCGCTGAAAGTCTAGAAACAATCCAAATACTCACGTCCACTATCAGTTGGCAGCGTACCCAGCATGCTGGCGGCATTACCACGCTGCATGGCAATGCTTATCCGTTGAGCCAGAAACAGGCCAGCATTTTAGACCAGGCGCAAAAAGATATTGTAAAATCACTTGCCGAAAGAAAAAAAAAAAACTGTGCAAATACCTACTTAGTTATCACAATTGCTATTTCATTATGATTTTAATTGGCAATTATATATCACAATACCACATCTTTTTTTTTTTTTTTTTAATTCTTTTTTTTAAGGAGTTTTGTCGGTATATCATCATCATCATCATCATCATCATCATTATGAGCCTGTAAACGTCCACTGCTGAACAAAGGCCTCCCTCGTAGAGAGGGGTGTTGCCATAATCCCCACGCTTGGCAGGCGGCTTAGGGATCGCAGTACGTTCACCGTGTACTATTAGGACACTGCTGCTGCTGCTGCTGTATGTCCATCTTCCGGTGGTTCTGGTCGCAGTTTAGGTGTAATAGGCATGATGACAATTTTTTTATTACCTCATAAAAAGCTGATCATAAATAGAGCACTTATTACTACTATTTGCACGCATTATTACTATATGCACTATTTATTTATTTATTATTGTTGGATATTATAGCACTTATTACTATTTGATTCATATATTCGCACGTATTCGCACGTTTATATATGCCATATAATTTCATTTATTTCTCTAGGTAAAAAAGAAAGTCAAAGCGCTTCGGGAACTTATTTTAACGCCCCGGAACCTGAGTTACCAATTTGAGAACAAAATGCGGGTAGCAACCAAATAATCTAATTTTAAATCTTTGAGGGTAGATCCGTTTTCAATTTCTCTGAATCTGTTAACATCGTTATAATAATTAACTTGAATAAATCGGACCTTAATATGGACCTTTGTTACTCGGTGGCCCAGAACCCAGAAATAAACCGGCCAACTCGCGCACTGAGGGATCCGTACCACCACATCCTGTTAGCTACTAAAGTACAAAAAAGGAGTACAATTTTTTTTTACAAAAAGAACAATCCATCAACGCCCAGGCTGTCAACCATCCAAGTACCGTCCGCGCCCGGCGTTTCTTAAATTCGGTGATCGTGCAAAAACCGGTATGAACAGAAAACTGTCACCGACTCGCACTTGGCCATAATTTTTTATTTGTTGTTATACTTTAGAGTGTGTACTATAATCATGCCAAGTTTGACGTTTGTACGTATTACCAATTTTACATTAGAGCTAATACAAAATACGTAAAAAACGTTTGTTGTATGTCCCGTTCGTTTTTACTTTTTGACTTTTTTATTATTTGTTAGTTAATCCGCCGTAACGTTACATATTCTGTGAAAATTTCAACTGGCTATCTATTACGGTTCGAAAGATACAGCCGATGAACGGACGGACGGACACAGACAGACAGACATTGTAGGCTTAGTAATAGGGTCCCGTGTGTACGGAACCCTAAAAAGGCTCTTAAGCAGTTGGTATAGACAGTTTTGCCAGAGTTGAGCGAGATTTGCAACACAATAACGAAACGTCATTACACCTAACATTCGTCTGAACGTTTACAAAAATATCTTTTATGACATTACTGCTTTTAAAATCACATCTGCGTGACGCGAATCTGTAGGGGTGTCAGCTCTCCCAGCCTATCATCATCATCATCATGTCCCCACTGCTGGGACACAGACCTTCTCTCAGAGAGAGATAGGATGGGCCCTAATCCACCATGCTGGCCCAGTGCGTGTCATATGTCATCGAACTTTTGATGTTCTTGGACATACCGGTTTCCTCACGATGTTTTCCTTCAACGTTTTCGAGTGATGGCATCAAAACTGCACATAATTTATCTAAAGTATTAAATAAGTGATTGGTGCAGTAGTAAAGGATCGAACCGGGTGCCGTCAGATTGTAAAGCGCACTTGCTACCGCTCGGCCACCGATACTCTCCTCCTTTAGTTTTTATTTTTTGTCTTTTTAGGGTTTAGGGTCCTTATAGGATCACTTCGTTGTCCGTCTGTCTGTCTGTCTGTCTGTCCGTCTGTCAAGACCCTTTTTCTCAAGAACGCGTAAAGGTATCAAGTTGAAATTTATACTAAATACTAGGGTCTACGGTTTCTTTCGGCTGTAAAAAAATAAAAGTTGTAAGTCAACGCAATCAAAAGATATGAACGTTTATGTCGCATATTTTGCGATTTCACAGGGAAATCAAAACCTATAGGGTACTTCCCGTTGACCTAGAATCATGAAATTTGGCAAAAGGCAAGGTCTCATAGCACATATATAGGAATAAATCCGAAAGTCATAAATTTGAAGTTATATCATTTAAAAATAATTATTTAGCTAATACAAACTTACATTTTGTAGTTGGAATGTATGAAAGAACCTTATTGTCAACTACAAAGTTAAGTTTGTCTTTTAATATTTCAACTTTTGTTTTTTTTTTGGATTCGCGCTCTGAGGGTTCTGTTTAACGGAACCCTCAGAGCACGAGTTCTACTCGTACTTGTCCGGTTTTTTTTGTTAATCCTCCGTAACATTGATTATTCTGTGATAATTAACTGGCTATCTATCACCTACGGTTCGAAAGTTACAGCCGGAAGGATCACAGAAAAGAGATGTAAATAGAACGGAAATGAGAAGGAAGATCTGTTACCAGGCATTATGAGTGAACCTTGATTGAACATTCTTATTTAGATCAACGCGTCGAACTCCGCATCACAGTTGCTAACTGATTTCGAATGACTGACGTTTCGTTTATATGGGTGCAACTGGCTACAACTAATTTCTTACAAAAGTGCCTTCACAGCCGTTCTAATTTAAACAAAAAAATATATTTTCTGTGGGAAGGAAGGACAGGCAAACAGACAGACAGCGTAAGCTCAGTAATAGAGTCCAGTTTACACTCTAAGGGTACAGAACCCTAAAAAGGGGCCGTTTATAAACAGACCGTGTGTAAAACTCCGAATTATTCAATCTCATCATCATCATCATCACCAGCCAATAAACGTACACTGCTGAACAAGGGCCAGGCCTCCCTGTTAGAGAGGGGTGTTGCCATAATCCCCACGCTTGGCAGGCGGCTTAGGGATCGCAGTACGTTCACCGTGTACTATTAGGACACTGCTGTCCATCTTCCGGTGGTTCTGGTCGCAGTTTAGGTGTAATAGGCATGACGACTAATATTTTTTTATTACCTCATAAAAAAGCTGTGCTTTAGAGCACATCAACAAAAACAAAATTAAAATTAGTTCAAAATAAATAACATATAAGCATTTAAATTTCATGCTAGACAGAGAGCACACTATACTGAGCCGTGACGTCACGGCTCAGGAGCGCCATACAAATGCTATACTAACACACGCTTTGTGAGAAAGGGATAGAACATCCCCTCTCTATCCCCACCTAAAACTTTAAAAGCTCATATCTCAGAGATTTATCAGCCAATTCAAATTATTTTTTCAGTATGTGTAATGTATTTAGTTATATTCCTCGCTAAGCCGGTTATTTGTAATAAATTAAACATGAGGACACATGCCTATTATATAATCTGCTGACGACATTTATTCATTAAGTTTCCGGAAGGTGGCAGCCCTGCTTGAACTGGTAAACGAGTAGGTATTGTGCTCAGTTATCGGCGGCATTCCGGTTTGACCACAGATAAATAATAGCTTATTTTAACCACGCGAATCATAATGTACTTAGCACGTCCTCTGTTGATGTTTGCGCTGATTTAACGAGTATTAGTTAATATTGTGATGATATGTGGTACTGAGACGTGGTCCTTAATTGTTGGCCTTTTGGATAAACTCAGCGTCACACAGCGGGCAATGGAGAGAGCTATGCTCGGAGTTTCTTTGTACGATAGAATCCGGAACGTGGATATTCGCCAAAGAACCAGAGTCACCGACATAGCTGTTAACATTTGCAAGTTGAAGTGGCAATGGGCAGGCCACATCGCTCGGAGAACCGATTACCGATGGGGAAGAAAGGTTCTTGAGTGGAGACCACGAACCGGAAGACGCAGCGTAGGTAGGCCTCCCACTAGATGGACCGACGACATCGTGAGAGTCGCTGGCATCCAGTGAATGCAGGTGGCAGGCTGTCGTTCAGTGTGGAGGTTATAGGGGGAGGCCTATGTTCAGCAGTGGACGTCTTCCGGCTGATGATGATACAGTCTTCCCCAGACATCAAGTATTAAATTCCCGGATTGTCTACTTCCCCGAATGTCAAATAAACGCTAGTAATGAGGTGACGATGGATTTCGCAAGCAACACTCTTTACTACAGGGGCCTTACGGACAACTGCTATTACAGCCACCTAATCCGCTCAGTTGGAAAATCACGCGACCGCAAACCGTATCTGGACGCGATAAGGTTCACGTTCGCGTGATTTTCCAACTGAGCGGATTAGGTGCCGCAATTAGATGTTGTCCGTAAGGCCCCAGGAAGAAAAGCTCATATCAGTGTTACTTTCATATTTTTTTTCTATCGAGCGATTTTTTTTTTTTTTTTTTAAATTATCTTATTTAATTGCATATAAATTTCATTTTATTATAACACAACTCTGCCAAACTGCATAGCAGTGTGTAGGCAGACATCTACTCTTAGAGTATCAACGCCGTCTGACCAACGGGAAAGAAAGAGAGGGAAATATGGTATTCTCACTCTTTCTCTCCCGTTGGTCGGACGGCGGTCCGTTAACCAAATCCACACGTCTGTTAGCTGCTTTAGATAAAACATACAATTTTGATGAACCCATTTTTATAAATGGTAAATTTTAGCTAAAGTATGAAAAATAAAACTAGAATGACCAAAACACTTTTAAACTATCACGGTTATTCACTAAAGCTATATGATTATTTACGGGATATTATCGGGAGCTCATTCCACAACCTTACCACGGTAAATATCCCGTAAATAATCATATAACTTTAGAATGACCAAAATTGCTGAAGGGGGAAAAGAGGGCAAGTTCAAGAGAGGTCACTATGGGTGACGTCATCACATTCAAGATGACTGACTACTGGAAAACCCAGCGTCAACGAGATAGTCCAACTTGCGGTTGTGATCTTGTGACACATGCCCACAACGTTGTGACACGGTTGTGACACTGCACTATCCCGTGCGAAATCTATTTTATTTAGTTGCCTACAATTGTCCCTTGTGTGAACCAGATAAAGGCGAACACCTAAAACCAGATTACGAACTTTACCTAGCAATTATAGGCTCAACGCTGACTGGAGAAAACGATCACTATTTCAATTTATTCAAATATTTATTAATCGATTTCACAAAACGATCAGATAAGCACACAACCCTAAGATACGGAAATAGATTGATTTTACCAGTTTCACACCTCACACTCCACTCAACCAGTCCCTTCGTGATGGCCATCAAAATATATAATAAATTACCAAACTCAATCAAAAATGAAACAAGAGACCGACACTTCTATAAATCATTGAAACACTTCCTGATAAATAGATCTTATTATTCCATTGACGAATACTTAACAGATAAAAATATTTTTTAGTATATATTGGTGTCCTTCTCTCTTCCATATCATTTAGCTGTGCCCGACGGGGTCCACAATTGTAACTGAAATATTTTTCTACCACCTAAGAAACATTGTGGAATGCTGAAATAAATGAATATGAATATGAGATAAGGCGGCGTACAAACGGCCATGAAGAAGTTTACTGTTCCCTTTTTTTGTACAGTGGTTATTAATTCAATGCAATATCAATAATTTTGTTCGAGTGTCTGTTGATTTGGCAATATCAATAATTTTGTTCGAGTGTCTGTTGATTTGGCAATATCAATAATTTTGTTCGAGCGCCTGTTGATTTGGCAATATCAATAATTTTGTTCGAGCGCCTGTTGATTTGGCAATATCAATAACTTTGTTCGAGCGTCTGTTGATTTGGCAATATCAATAATTTTGTTCGAGCGTCTGTTGATTTGGCAATATCAATAAAAAAAAACCGAGCGCCTGTTGATTTGGCAATATCAATAATTTTGTTCGAGTGTCTGTTGATTTGGCAATATCAATAATTTTGTTCGAGCGCCTGTTGATTTGGCAATATCAATAATTTTGTTCGAGCGCCTGTTGATTTGGCAATATCAATAATTTTGTTCGAGCGTCTGTTGATTTGGCAATATCGATAATTTTGTTCGAGCGCCTTTGGCAATATCAATAATTTTGTTTTAACTCCTAATAATAATTTTGTTCGAGATCCTATTAATAATTTTGTTCGAGCGCAACTAATTTTGATGTTAGTTTTTTATGGTACACGGATAATTATTTCAGTACCTACTGCCTCGAGTTTATGACAGATCCCTAGCTAGGTATATAATCAAAGCATGGAGGGTTATGGTTATGATAATTATATGAACTTATGGTTATAGTATGATATGCGGCACCTAATTTGTAAATTTTGCGGCGTTTTTAGCGTCGATGATAATATCTAATCGATACATAATATATAGACTGCCAAAATCACTTGACCATCCTTTTTTCGCAGTCGGGTGAAAAAAACATGACCTATGCAGAATAAACACAGTACGGATTATGGGCGAAAAGTCGAAGGCCAATCCCAGAGATCCAGTTTTTAAACAAAAAACATTTTTTCTGTCAATTATGACAGCCGTGCGAAGGTCATATTTCCAAACTGCCCAGAAAATGCTACGCGTAGGGTTGCCACGTATTAGTTTACATTTATTTTTTATTTTTTACATAATAATAATTTAAAAAACCGACTTCAAGTTTAGGACATTTTTACCCAATTTATAATAAAGTCAAAGAGTAATAACAACAAATAATAAATAATGGTCAAGTGCGAGTCGGTGACAAATTTATGTTCACCACCGAATTAAGCGACGTCGGGCGCGGTCGATAGTCGGTACTTGGTGTGATGTTGTGTTTTTGCACTATTTTTTGTATTTTGTAGTGGTACGGAACCCTCAGTGCGCGAGCCCGACTCGCACTTGGCTGTATATATTTTTTTCAAACCTTACCTTTTTTGGTAACCCTACCACCGTACAATGCAAAAGAAATACTTACCCATGTTACCATAGAGTTCCGAAATATTGCGTCGAACGAAGCAAGGTCGCGCTCAGTCACGAGACAATAGTGTTAACGTGTAAATAATTACTTTGTCAAAATTCCGTGTTAATAGATACATATATGTATGTATATATTTATATATACATGGAAAGTAAATGTGGGGCATACAATATTTAGTCAGTATGTAATGGGCAAATTTGTTTTTTTACGTATTTTTGTATGAGCTCTAATGTAAAAACGGTAATACGTACAAGCGTCAAACTTGGCATGATTATAGTATACAATCTAAAGTATAACAACAAATAATAAAAAATGGCCAAGTGCAAGCCGGTGACAAGTTTCTGTTCATTACCAAATTGGTAATTTCGTTATTGAATTTTGTGGTGGTACGGAACCCTCAGTGCGCGAGCCCGACTCGCACTTGGCCGGTTTATTTAGATGTTTTCTTTTATCCTATGAAACATTATTACTAAAATTGCTTTACAAACACCATTTGCAAAGTTTTTCTAAGGATAATGCCCAATTGATTTTTTATCCACATCCAGTGTTTTGTTATCTTTAAAAAGTAGACGATGATGATGATGATGATGCCAGCCACATTCTTGACCAGGGAGGATATTCTGGCGCAGTCGAGATTATCTCCGTCTCTTTCATGAAAACTGATAAAGCCTTACCAGAATACTCCTTCAATGTACACAAGTTACTTGCTCGTTTCTTTTTTGCTACGGAACCCTAAAAACAGTAATTTCCATACTTTTAGTTCAGTAAATAAATATTCTGGCCATTTTTGCACACACGGACATCTGACCCCAAACTAAGCAAAGCTTGTGATATGGCTGCCAGAGACTGATATACATACATATATAGTTTTAAATACATACTTAAATAGATATTAACAACCAGATATAGAACAAACACAAACGTTCATCACATGAATGTTTGTCCTAGGTGGGGATCGAACCCACGCCCCCAAGCGCAGTAGGCTGGTTAACTACCAACTGGACCAACGGGTTATCTTTATTAACTTAACTAACAGTAGTTAACTGTCAGGCGAGGAAATTTCGTGTGAACACATTCCGACAGTTTTTTCACCAGAAACCATGTGAATTTAGATGTTGGTGATTAATTACTTATGGGCGTTCCACACTACGCCTACTACTGGGTAACAACTAAGCTAATAAAAGCGGCCAAGTGCAAGTCGACTCCAAAATTCTTGTAGAATTGCAAGTATATTATGCAGTTAGTGAATAAAGAACGGATTTAAAGCGAGGGCCGTACGAATTCTAAAATCCTACTAATTAATGTTATAATCGCGAAAGTTTGTATGTATGGATGTATGGATGTTTGTTCCTCTTTCACGCTGCAACGGAACAACGGATCGACTTGATTTTTTGCATGGGTTTTTTTTTTTTTTTTTTCTGTTTTTTTGTTCAAGAAGATGGGGAAGAAAGATTCTTGAGTGGAGACCACGAACCGGAAGACGCAGCGTAGGTAGGCCTCCCACTAGATGAACCGACGACATTGTGAGAGTCGCGGGCATCCAGTGGATGCAAAAGGCAGGCTGTCGTTCAGTGTGGAGGTTAAAGGGGGAGGCCTATGTTCAGCAGTGGACGTCTTCTGGCTCATGATGATGATAAATAAAGAAACACGCAAATTGGTTCACAGATACGAAATCGAAGTACATACATAAAAAAACCGGACATGTACGAGTAGAACTCGTGCTCTGAGGGTTCCGTTGGACGGAAACATCAGGGCGCGAGTCCAAAAAATAAAAACTAACTGAAGTTGAAATATTGACAGAGAAACTTAACTTTGTAGTTGACTATAAGGTTCTTCAATACATTCCAACAACAAAATTTAAGTTTGTAATAGCAAAATAATTATTTTTAAATGATAGAACTTCAAATTTGTAACTTTCGGATTTATTCCTATATATGTGCTATGAGACCTTGCCTTTTGCCAAATTTCATGATTCTAGGTCAACGGGAAGTACCCTATAGGTTTTGATTCCCCTGTGAAATCGCAAAATATGCGACATAAACGTTCATATCTTTTGATTGCGTTGACTTACAATTTTTATTTTTTTACAACCGAAAGAAACCGTAGACCCAAGTATTTAGTATAAATTTCAACTTGATAGCTTTACGCGTTCTTGAAAAAAAGGGTCTTGACAGACAGACAACGAAGTGATCCTATAAGGGTTCCGTTTTTCCTTTTGAGGTACGGAACCCTAAAAACAGGCGGAATTGAGAGCCTTCTTCCTTTTTTGAAGTCGGTTAAAACTCCACTGCTCGTCAGCACCAACTGGAAACACAATAGCGAGTCGCGCTTGACATTCAAATAAATACAACTACAGTTTATTCTGTGGCAGCTAGAACAAAGTTGTGTAAAAAGTTAGGTATAGTTAGTTTAGGAATGCTTGAATGAGTTACAAAACTGCTGTGAGATCAACAGACTAGACTAGGGGTTTTTGACGGGCAAGTTACACAAGTTACATTTGAGGCATAGGACGTCCACTGCTGAACACAGGCCTCCCCATCGATCTCCAGAAGGGCCGGTTGGAAGCGGCTTGCATCCAGCGTTTCCCTGCGGTCTCTTTTAGATCGTCTGTCCATCTTGTGGGTGGACGACCTACGCTGCGCTTACCGGTCCGTGGTGTCCATTCCAGAAACTTTCGGCCCCATCGGCCATCTGTTCTGCGTGCTATGTGCCCTGCCCACTGCTACTTCAACTTGCTAATCCGGTAAAACACAAATTAAACAATACTAAATACTCAAACTATTTACCTAGCCTAGCCGCCACTAGCTTGTGATCTTGTAAAAATGGGACCCTATTACTAAGCCTAAAATGTCTGTCTGTCTGTCCTACCTATTAACAGCTGTATCTTTCGAACCGTAATAGATAACCAGTTGAAATTTTCACAGAATATGTAATGTTACGGCGGATTAATTGAGAAATAATAAAAAAGTCAAAAAATAAAACCAAAAAGAGGGGGTCCTCATACAACAAACGTATTTTTTACGTATTTTTGTATGAGCTCTAATGTAAAAATGGTAATACGTACAAGCGTCAAACTTGGCACGATTATAGTACCTACACATTCTAACTAAAGTATAACAACAAATAATAAATAACGGCCAAGTGCGAGTCGGTGACAAATTTCTGTTCATTACCAAGTTATAACTGGTATAATTTCGTTATTGAATTTTGTGTTGGTACGGAACCCTCAGTGCGCCGCACTTGGCCACTTTTATTTCTATGTAATTTGGGCAGGACGTTTGTCGGATCAGGCTAGAGCCTAGTATCGAATAAAAATCGATATTTCACCCATAAATCGAGTGAGATATCGTTACGTAATACCGCGACGTAACTTTGGTCTAACGTTCAGAGAAAGTCAAAAGTGTCGCTCAGTTAGATCGTGATACGACTTTTTATTGCTTGTTTGTCGCGTAGGCTTAGTGACGAGCCCTAGTGTTGGTTTTACCCGCCTACGAAAAGAGGAGGGTTATAATTTTGACAGTCTACATATTTCCCCTACTTAATTTTTATCATTTTTTTTTCGGGCAAGTGCCTTTAATAACTAAACAAAATACAAGCTAAAACTAACACTACAAATACAGTTAGACTGCCCATAGACCGTTGAAGGTCTAAAGACAATCCAAATGCTCAAGCCCACTACCAGTTGGCAGCGTACCCAACATGCTGGCGGCATTACCACGTTGAATTAATTAATTTTGGCAAGGAGGCTATCGACGTAACTTAAACAACACTTAAACCTCCGTCTGTCATTATAATTTTTAAGGTTCCGTACCTCAAAAGGAAAAAAAACGGAAACCTTATAGGATCACTTCGTTGTCCGTCTGTCCGTCTGTCAAGACCATTTTACTCAAGAACGCGTAAAGGTATCAAGTGGAAATTTATACTAAATACTTGGGTATACGGGTTCTTTCGGCTGTAAAAAAATAAAAGTTGTAAGTCAACGCAATCAAAAGATATAAACGTTTATGTCGCATATTTTGCGATTTCACAGGGAAATCAAAACCTATAGGGTACTTCCCTTTGACCTAGAATCATTAATTTTGGCAAGAGGCAAGGTCTTACAGCACATATAAAGGAATAAATCTGAAAGTCATAAATTTGAAGTTATATCATTTAAAAATTATTATTTTGCTATTACAAACTTACATTTTGTAGTTGGAATGTATCGAAGAACCTTATTGTCCACTACAAAGTTAAGTTTGTCTTTCAATATTTCAACTTTTTTGTTGTTTTTTTTTATTTAGACTCGCTCTCTGAGGTTTCCGTCCAACGGAACCCTCAGAGCACGAGTCCTACTCGTACTTGTCCGGTTTTTTTTTGTTTGGATTCGCTCTCTGAGGGTTCCGTCCAACGGAACCCTCAGAGCGCGAGTCCTACTCGTACTTGTCCGGTTTTTTTTTTGTTTGGATTCGCTCTCTGAGGGTTCCGTCCAACGGAACCCTCAGAGCGCGAGTCCTACTCGTACTTGTCCGGTTTTTTATTTCTGGTGAACACAATAAAGAGTTTCTATCTACCTATCTATCCAGGTTATCTCAGGTCAGTCGCGATTAACCGCTCGCGTTATGAGCGCTGATTGGCTGATATGGCCGGTACAGGGTTATTGGTAAAATAGCTCAGGAAGTGACCACTTCCGAGATTAACACGCAAGACTGTCTTTGAAATACCTATTTTTGATAGCCCGTTGTTCCAGTTAGTAGTGAACCTGCCTTCTGAGCTTGGGGGTGTGGGTTCGATTCCCACCTAGGACAAACATTTGTGTGATGAACATTTGTGTTTGTTCTATATCTGGGTGTTAATATCTATTTAAGTATGTATATAGATGATGTATGTATGTAGATAATATATTACAAACTAAACTTTTTTGAATAAAATTAAGAGTAAACATTTTTACCCACTAGTGCACAAAAAGCAGACAAAGACTAGAGCATAAAAATCAGTTTAGGTAAACACCGAAACACCAGTTTGAAATTTGTGAAAGATAGGTTGTAATCACAGACTAGGTAAAGCTATAAAGCCTTTGGTAGTAATATTGTAAACGCTGCCTGGTATCTGGTAAGTCCATCAGGTGGGTGTTGTAGATGTGTAATTGTCACGTCTTATTCAAAGTTTCACACAGCCGCGTTACTATACAAAATCTAGTCACAACAATTGCATAATTGTTTTCTCTTTCAGATTGTTTCTTTTATCATTATTTTTATAACTTCGGGTGGCTGAATGGAAGCAACATCGTGTGCCAATCTGAATTAGAAACATTGTTATTGTTTGTTGAATTGACATTACCGATTCCAGATTGATAGGCAGTGGTGTCAATTCTGTTGTACCATTATCTACACAGATCACAGATATACACAACCAGATCGGCAATATATTTTAGTGAAAGAGACAACTTGATATGGCTCAGCACAAGTACGAAAAGGACATAAATAGATTTTGTTGTCCTTATCGGCGTGACCTGTTTTTGGTACCTCAAGTGTCAAAATCTGTAATAATCAGTGACAAACAAAACGGGTCTGAATTATATTTATTGCCTTTTTTTGGTGATTTAATGTGATAAATGCGTGTTTCCTCTGAGAAATAATTGTAAAAGATATTTTACAATGGTTGGTTGTAGCATTTTGGGCTGCAAGAAGCGCAGTGAGCGAAAATACGATGATGAGCGAGAGGCACTGAGCTAGCCACGCTCATTGAAAATCTATAGGTAGTAGATCTGTGACACAGATCATAGATCTGTGCAGATCATAGATTCAGTACTTTTTTTTTTTTTCCTCTTCCCCGACTTGGGGCTTTTGGCTCCGCATGATTGATGCAGTTGCCATATTCAAGTCGTATGAGTTTAGTTTTAGAATTTAAAGGTAGGGAAACGATACGCGTAAAATCGTTTTCATCGTCAAGCTAAGTTACGGTCAAGTCAAACTCATGCCCCTGTAAAGTGGTGGAGACTTTACAAGAGGCTTCTATGGAGTTTTGGAAACAACACGAAAAGACACGTTTCACCTCGTTATATCACTTTCCCACACTCGAGCACGCTTAAGAGCACTTAATGAATAATAATTCCCCATTTAGTACACATTAACACTCGACAATACACAAGTTTAAGAAAATAATCCAACGAGCCGACATGTTTTTTCCGCGTTGGCGCCAAAACTCGATTCAGTACTTATACTGAATCTATGATCGTACTTATACTGAATCTATGTGCCCCAATAAAGTGGTGAAGTATCTCATTAGGTCTTAGCATTAGGTCATAAGGTAAGTATTGCTTTCTCCCTCTACGCATTAGGTGAAGGCTTTATACATAGATTCGTACTTATACTGAATCTATGACACAGATATACACTCTGTGATTATCTACAATAAACTAAATTTGACAGTTCTAAAATTGTTGCCATCCTTCTCTGTTAAAATGAAAAGAGAGGCAGATATTAGTCCTGTCAGATTGGTTAAGTTTAGTGAATGGCAACAATTTTAGAGCTCAATGCGATGCGATGCTACAACAGAATAATAATTATATATAATGGTACAACAGAATTGACATTGAATGGTCAGTCGTTTTCCTACAAGCTCAGTAATTTTTCTACATCTTCAGATATTTGGTTAGAAAGCTTGGTCGCTTTAAAAAAAAAATTGGCAATATAAATGGTTGTTGCAACTTTAATAATCATAGAAAAAAAAAAGAATTTTTCCAAGAAGGATTTACTTAAAACGTTAAGCATCCAGTTTACTAAATAACCCTTTCCTTCATAATATTTCTGATCTCCTGGTATTGTGTTGTAGAAATAGCAGTTGCCAAATCCTTATTTTTGTTCTTTTTTAATTTTATAATAAAATTATTGATTTTTAAATAAAAATCATTTGAATCGTACAGGGCCCTTCACAGTTTTAGAAAATTATTCTAACATTATTATCAAAATGTACTAGGTAACGGTTAATAATATTTTAGCTAGTTAGTGTGATGTGTCCGCTTAAAGTGACATAGGTATAATTGAATTGCATGACTACTAAAATATTAACAGTTTGAGCACTTGTAAGTACCCCGTGCCAGGTGGAGATGGGATGGAGAGCATGGGTCCGACCCCAAATATACTTACATGCAGTTTCATAAAAATCTAAATAGTAGTTTCCAAAAAAAAAATAGTACCTACATTTGTTGTAAATACTAAAAATATCACCTTCATTCAAAGAATTCAATGTACATATTACATTATGGATTGTTGCCTTCATTTCGTAGGTTTATGGTATGAAGCACAGGTAATAACAATATGTTTATTTGCTCAAAATTAGATAATCTACTAATTATATAGTCGGAGTAATTAGGTAGGTAAATACTTGGCACTAACTTTATGCGCAAGACGTGCGACGCCAAAATTCTCTCAGAAGGAAAGAAAAAATAAAAAAGGTATCAGTTTGTCTTGTAGGTCTAACTAATTAATTCCCTACTTCCTGTTTCTGGCACTAACTTTATGCGCAAGACGTGCGACGCCAAAATTCTCTCAGGATGAAAGAAAAAATAAAAAAGGTTATCAGTTTGTCTTGTAGGTCTAACTAAATAATTCCCTACTTCCTGTTTCTGGCACTAACTTTATGCGCAAGACGTGCGACGCCAAAATTCTCTCAGAATGAAAGAAAAAATAAAAAAGGTTATCAGTTTGTCTTGTAGGTCTAACTAATTAATTCCCTACTTCCTGTTTCTTTTATAAATCATGGTTTATTTTACCTAATACAGATACAGGATACAGTCTAGACTAACAGGAAATACGTATAAATAAAGACATTGATAACTTATAAATACCTATATAACTACAATAATAAACAACTACAAGAAACTATACACAAAGAAAATTAATAAAAACAAATGAATCAGTTCATGGTTCAAACAAGGTTCAAACTGCAATCTGACGTTTTAGCATAAAACCTAACCCTAAATCTTCCGTAAAAAATTAAGTGGATGTAGTTTAATTTATATATTATTGTACTTACTTGATCATGTTTTGGATGTTCGTGGTTGCAATGAACATGTGAGTGCACAATATGTTGTTGTTTAGTGAACACATAATGAAGATTCACTAACAAAATCACAAGCACTAACACTGGGACACAGTTCGTTGGTGTTTTTGCCATTTTCGCTAACAAAACAGAGTCGAGCGTCACTAAAGGTTGACTTAAATGTTTGTTTACATTTTATTCATCGCATTTAAATAGAGCAATACGTGCTACTGTGCAGAATTTCACGTCGTGACTGCCGCGTGAATTTATTTAATTATCTACAGACAACTGGCACTACGGTAACATTAGTGTTGTGCCTTTCACTCTGACGGTTATGAACTCAATATTTGGTTCCTTTTGAAGATCTAAGAATAGAACTTTAGCAGTTTGTTCACTTGGTAGAATTGGAGGTAACGTAATTTAAATGCAAGTTATTTAATTTTGAGCTACAGAAACAAAACAAAAAAGGCGTAATTGACGCCAATTGCGTTACTGATTAAAGTACAAAATATATGATTACAAGATAAGTGCTCCTGTGGCTTGAATGGAACATTAAAATATACTAGTATGTCCTGTTTTCCCTTCTATACTATAACCACTAATCATAGCCATGTCACTAACAATTCTGACTTCAGAGTTGACAACCAGCGTATTTAAACTTACGTAGTACAAAAATCAGTACCTCCCATTTAATTCTCAGATCAGACAAACAATGGATCGTGGTGGGTGCGAACGCAATAAGTCTAAATCAGGCTTGATACCTTTAGTCGACTTGAACTCACCCTGCAGACGACCTTGCCACCCTTTCTAATCTAATGCAATAACTATTTTAGTTCATTGTAGTAGTTGCAAGTTTCCTAATGTGCATCAAATATGAGTAAGGCTGCCGTATTTACAGTTTTTGGATTATGTGGCTTAGCAGCATGGTAAAAAGTGGGAGAAACTTGGAGCCATTTGAACACAAATTAGGACAAAATTTTACTAAGGCGCGTTTTACTTATTCGCCTGATCTGAGAATTAATCATAATATGTAGGTATGTACTAAACAACAGTACATACCTATTATTACTGACCGTTTCAACCTGAAGGTTGAAACTGTGATAAAAAGACTGGTCATTTAGCATTTGTGTTTAACATACATACCATAAATTTTACTAAGTTACGAATGTTAAAAAATCGTACATATTAAGTTCATGGGTACTCCTTATCAATCACTCTTTTTAGTCTCTTCAATAAGTTCACAGGATTCACATCACTACGCTGCCAATGACATTTGAATGAAATACCGGCCTGAAATTATCTGCAAGTGCCATCAGCTGATTGCGTCACTTTCATACCTTTATCTCTTTCTCTTCTACTTGAAATTATGTGTTTAGAAAAGGATAGATGTTATGATAAGTGGGAAAGTTTCGATTTAAATGATAAATTATTTGCTTGGTTTTGTGGAATATTGTCAAGCGCGTATTTTTGAAGTATCGCAAATATTTTTTGGGTTAGTAAAAAATTGATTGTACCCAAATGTTTGTACTGAAACTACTGAGTAGGTATATGTACCTACTATTTGAGCTACACACAAATTTAAAAGTAAAAAACGTTGGACTTTTGTCAAAAACCGGCCCCAGCTCAGGATAATGCCGTTTGTTGTCAAACGGCGCTGCAGTGCAAGTACCGTTCTTTATCGATCGTCAAATTTGACCGTTGAGATCGTCATATTCGATAAAATGCCATTTGATCAGTACTCGCTATGATCAATTCTATGGCATTTTAAAGAATTTGACGTACGATAAAGAACGGTACTTGCACTACCGGTCTTCCGCTGAGGCCGGTTTACGTATTGTTCCATACATTGCTGGGCTGAAAGGTATTTGAAAACTTTTTTCGTATTAGAGTGAAGCAAGCTATACCGCCGATTTTAGTTCTTCCGCGTTTCCGCTGGAGGCACTTTGTAAAATGTATGGAACAATACGTAAACTAAAAAAGTTTACGAAAACTACCAAATCTGCAGTGCAAGTACCGTTCTTTATCGATCGTCAAATTCGCTAAAATGCCATAGAATCGATCACAGCGAGTACTGAAAAAATGGCATATTATCGAATTTGACGACCTCAACTGTCAATTTGACGATCGTTAAAAGAACGGTACTTGCACTGCTGGGACTAAGCGTACAAGTGGCAATATTTTTTTTTACCGACTTATTAAAAAGAGGACTTACTTGGATGACATATTTTTCCAGTTATTTTGATTTAAACCACCGAACTGTATTTGATGATATTTCTATGAGACTAATCTGAAAGTATATCCTTACAAAATAAAAATAAACATTTGCCTTATTAGGTGTATTAAAAATATTTGCGATAGTGGCGCCACTATTAATTTCTACTCTTTTTTGCCAAGTACATTTGCCTGTACATTTCAAAAAGGATCATATATTATTTGTCTATGATATTAAGCTAGTCTCCTTTTTTTTTTTTTAATTTCATGATCGTGGATTCAATTTCCTTTACTCGCATCATCATTTCAGCCGTAGGACGTCCACTGCTGGACATAGGCCTCCCCCATCGATCTCCAAAAGGGCCGGTTGGAAGCGGCCTGCATCCAGCGTTTCCCTGCGGTCTCTTTTAGGTCGTCTGTCCATCTTGTGGGTGGACGTCCTACGCTGCGCTTGCCAGTCCGTGGTCTCCATTCCAGAACCTTTCGGCCCCATCGGCCATCTGTTCTGCGTGATATGTGCCCTGCCCACTGCCATTTCAACTTACTAATCCGGTGGGCTATGTCGGTGACTTTCGTTCGTCTACGGATCTCCTCATTTCGGATTCGATCTCGTAGAGAAACCCCGAGCATAGCCCTCTCCATAGCTCGTTGTGCGACTTTGAGCTTGCTTATGAGGCCCATAGTGAGAGACCACGTTTCAGTGCCGTATGTCATCACTGGTAACACACACTGGTCGAAGACTTTCGTCTTAAGGCACTGAGGTATTTTGGACGAGAAGACGTTGCGTAGTTTACCGAACGCTGCCCAGCCGAGTTGGATTCGCCGATTGACCTCTTTCTTGAAGTTGGACCTACCTAGTTCGACGGTTTGTCCTAGGTAGACGTACGCGTCAACAGCTTCAAGAACTGAGTTCCCAACTGATACTGGGGCGGGCACAACATGGATATTTGACATAACCTTTGTCTTGTCCATGTTCATTTTAAGGCCCACCTGTTGGGAGACTCGATTGAGGCCTTCGAGCATCATGCTGAGATCTTCCATCGATTCTGCCATGACCACAATATCGTCGGCAAACCGAAGGCGAGTGATGTACTCGCCGTTGATGTTGATGCCGAGTCCTTGCCATTCCAGGAGCTTGAAAGCATCTTCCATTGTGGCAGTGAACAGTTTCGGAGAGATAACGTCTCCCTGTCTCACGCCTCTTCGCAATGGAATTGCCTTCGAACTCTGCTCCTGTACTCGGACCGACATGGTGGCGTTATTGTACAAACACTTCAACACTTCGACATACCGATAGTCAATACGGCATCGCTGGAGAGACTCGAGCACCGCCCATGTCTCGACCGAATCAAAGGCTTTCTCATAGTCCACAAACGCTAAACATAGTGGCAAGTTATATTCTTCGGTCTTCTGTATAACTTGGCGTAGCGTGTGGATGTGGTCTATGGTACTATAGCCTTTTCGGAAACCGGCTTGTTCGATAGGCTGGAAGTCATCGAACCTGCGATCGAGACGATTCGTGATGACCCTCGAAAACAGCTTATAAACATGGCTCAGAAGCGAGATGGGTCTGTAGTTCTTCAGCAAGGTTTTGTCACCTTTCTTAAAGAACAGCACCACCACGCCTCTGTTCCATGCTTCTGGCGTTATACCTTCGAGTAAGACATAATTAAAGAGCTTCTGAAGGACTCTGAGTACCGGTGTTCCACCCGCTTTCAGAAGCTCTGATGTGATTCCATCGTCCCCCGGCGCCTTGTTGTTCTTGAGCTGTTTCAGGGCCATCCTAATCTCGTACAGGCTGATGTCCGGGATATCTTCAGTATAGTGTCGGCTCAGCTTGGCTCTTGGGTCTTTGGCCGAGCTGCTCACAGGTTTAGCAACCGAAGTGTATAACTGTCCATAGAACCTTTCGATTTCCCCTAATACCTCGGCTTTGGTCGACGCTACACTACCATCTTCCCTCTTCAGCTTTGTCAGCTGGCTTTGCCCAATAGACATGTCTCTTGCAAACACTTTGGAGCCTTTGTTTTGCTCAATCGTCTCTTTAATACTGTTCGTATTAAAGGTACGTATGTCGTGCCGCAATGACTTCCAAATTTGTCTATTGAGCTGCCTATATGAGTCAGCGTCATCGGAACATTGTAGTTGTAACGAGCGTCGATCAGCCATGAGGTTACGGGTATGGTCGGATAATTTTTGAGGTCTATCTGTGCGCCGGCCAGGTCTAAAAAACTTAGAACCTACCGCATGGACAGTTTCCACTAACCTGTTATTAATCTCATCCACGGAAGCAAAGTTCTCCAGGCAATCAAAGCGATTAGACAGCTCGAGTTGAAAGCTCTCGGGGTTTTGAATATGGGCATGGTTCAGTCGGAGCGTGGACTTCATTAGGCGGGACCTCTCAATTTTAACGTTAATATTCAATGTGCCTCTTACTATTCGGTGATCACTACCGGTTTTCACCCTGTGGATCACAGAGACATCATTGAATATTTGTCTCTTGGTGGTCATAATGAAGTCTATCTCATTTCTCGTAGAACCATCGGGGCTCATCCAGGTCCATTTCCTGTGAGGCGGCTTTACTCGCATAGATTCAGTATATTATACTGAATCAGTATATTATACTGAATCTATGTTTACTCGTAATATTAAACAGTTTACTTTGTCTTAATAGCGTCAAACAAGTCATAGTCACAGTCAGAGTCAAGCTAAGTAAGTCACGGTCAAGTCGAACTCATGCCCCTGTAAAGTGGTGGAGACTTTACAAGAGGCTCCTATGGAGTTTTGGAAACAACACGAAAAGACACGTTTCACCTCGTTATATCACTTGCCCACACTCGAGCACGTTTACGAGCACTTAATGAATAATAATTCACCATTTAGTACACATTAACACTCGAAAATACACAACTTTAGGAAAATAATCCAACGAGCCAACATGTTTTTTCCGCGTTGGCGCCAAAAACTCACGCTAGTCTTCGTCCAAATCCGTCCAATCCATAGAGCACATTATATATACGGGTCCAATCTTCGTCACGATCCAAGAAAATTATTATACCATGGTCTTCGTTTTATGTATAAGGATTAGAAATAAAGAAAACAAGGTCGTATTACGGTCCGTCTGGACGAGACTGCTAATTTCAAGGCAAGAGTGCGTAAGTAATTCACGCCTATTATACATTTGGTTCAAGTACGTTCTGTATATTCTACCTTCGCGCAATATTACGTGTGCGGGCTTCGGCTATTAGGGAAAGCCACAATGGATATGCTAACGAAGGAGTACGAAGCTTCGACCAAAATAAAATGAATAGACGGGCCTTAACCATTGAACTTGCTCAGTAAAAACAAGGCAACCGTTATAGAGAGAATGAGAACATTTTCTCTTTCCCACTCGTTGGTTGGACGGCGCTTCGTCAACCAAGTACGTCTCGTGTGTTAGCACTATTAGACATATACTATAACCTATAACCATGCACAGTACATACATTTGTTACAAAAAATAGATAGCGGCTTTTTGTTGTGTATTTACACTTCGGGAAAGCACACGAAGGCATAATTTTGTCAGATGTTTCGTTATCATGTAACAATAGACGCGTGTCGCACTTCCTACGGCTAGAGACCGACTGAAACGAAGTGAGCGCCTGCGCTCATTTTGTTATCTTCTAAAATGCGCTTGTTATGGGCCCGTCCATTTATTTTATTTGGTCGAAGGTACAAAGCAAGGTTTGTTTTGTTTGAACATGGTAGCAGTAAAATAAAAGCGCTTGCAGACGATGCCTAGTACAAGTAGCAAGTTGCAACACATCGTCAGCAAAGTTTTGATTAGTGCAAGTGGCAGTGGCAGTACTCGCAGGCCATGCCTAGTAGCTACTTGCAACTTGTATCTACTTTCTACTGATTTCGAATGACTGACGTTTCGTTTATATGGGTGCAACTGGCAGATTTCTTACTAAAATGCCTTCACAGCCGTTCTAATTTAAACAACAAAAAACCTTTTCTGTGGACTGCACTTTGTTTGTTTCCTATCTACTATCACAGAGAACCAGGGACGGATCCAGGATTTCATTTTGGGGGGAGGGGTAGGGGGGGGGAGCATCTGGAAAGGTTCGATGGAATCAAATCGAAAAATTTAGTCGAATGTATGGAATTGCTAGGTGTTTTGGGGGGGGCCATGGCCCCCATGACCCCCCCCTGGATCCGCCAATGCAGAGAACCCTTGATCTTGACTAAAAACTTTACCGAGTCAATTACTAGGTTAAAATGAAACCACATATTGAAAACATTATAATTTATTAACAACCTATCCCATTGTACCTATTTAAACAAAATAAATGCATTATCGTCCCAAAATTACACATCACTTATAAATAACTCAAGACTACGCTAGTAGATTGCACATGCCACCTGCAGAAGTGAATAGCAACTATTGTAACAATTAGAGATGCCTTGAATAGTGATTTGGCCGAATACCGATTCAACGAGATGCGTACCCTACTCACCTTCCCTTCCCTCTCACCGCTGTTTATAGTCAAAAGCTTTACAAAACGTCATAAGTGATTAGTTTTTTTTTTTTTTTTTTTTTTTTTTTAAATTATCCCTTTTTTAAAGCAATCTGCCTTTTGAAGACAAGTAGCTTTATTTTGAACTGTTGTCGTAAGTGACGCGTCTTGTGTGGAATACGCCCATTGACGCATCCATCATAATTTTATAAAAAAATTATGGTATCTTAGTGATCAGTAATATTATTTTATTTGACATTTAAAACAAACAGCTAACAAGCGCGGTAGATATGCGATAAATAGTTACACAAAAGCCAAAAATAAGCATACACCAGCACAAACTTAAATAGTGTAAATTCCGCGTTGCAACACAAACTTGTGCCTGGGGTGCAAGTACCGTTCTTTTATCGATCGTCAAATTGACAGTTGAGGTCGTCAAATTCGATAATATGCCATTTTTTCAGTACTCGCTGTGATTGATTCTATGGCATTTTAGCGAATTTGACGATCAATAAAGAACGGTACTTGCACTGCTGGATAGATAAAATAAAATTTGGACAGTAGGTAACACAGTTGATAAGTAGTATTTACATAGAGAGATATTCAGTTGAATTGACAGAAAGGAAAAGGAATAAATAACATCCAAATTAAGATTATAAATTCATCCTCATACAAATTTACAATTTAGTTTTATGTATTTTTGCGTTTATTTTTATTATTATTAAATTTCACTTTTGTTGTGTCAAAGGATTGTTACAAAATTGTATTTTTTTAGTATTTTGCCTCATCATAAATAGATGTATTTTTTTTTCTAAATTTGGGTTTTGTCAAAGTTAAAGTTTTTATTTGCTTGCCAATGGGTATAAAAGGTCTTAAACACGTTCATCCATTAACAGCCCCAAGGGCAAGGGCGTGCAACATTGCATTAATTTACAAATTATGTCAAAGAACTTACACCAACAATTAATTAAACACCATTTAAACATTATAAATCCATCAACAAGCCAAATCATAAGCATAAAAACGACATGACAAATTTGGCCAAATACCTGATATAAAAAAGGCCGAATACTGAATGTTAGAGGCATCTCTAGTGACACGGTAAAAGTTGCTTGCATGGTCAACTTCTAGTAACTAATCTTTTGAAAAATTTAATTTAATTCACTTTCTCACACAAATATTAAAAAACCAAATAACACGCACAGTGAGGTATTTCGGTTTCCCTGTCACTTCATTAATATATTGGCAAAGTTTGATGAAAATTGTATCAGCCATATTTTGTCGGACACTTGGAAAAATTAAGTATAACCTGATTTTTAAAACAAGTTAATTTGAGCTGTCAAACCCTCTCACCTACTAACCTAAATAGAGAAAATTTTGACATTGACATTGACAGATTCTGATGATTTATTATTCACAGTAAGTAGGAAAACTATGGAGCGGCTTATGACATTGAATTTGCTAGTATTTGAACTGTTATGAGCAAGCGCGACCATATTTATATAGTTTGGATTTGCCTTAAACTCGAACTAGTACAGAAAAAAGTTTGCCAAAAACTGAAGGGTGCGAGGTAAACACGTATTGCACACACTGATAGCCCGTTGGTCCAGTTGGTAGTGAACCTACCTTCTGAGCTTGGGGGCGTGGGTTCGATTCCCACCTAGGACAAACATTTATGCGATGAATATTTGTGTTTGTTCTATATCTGGGTGTTAATATCTATTTAAGTATGTATTTAAAACTATATATGTATGTATATCAGTCTCTGGCAGCCATATCACAAGCTTTGCTTAGTTTGGGGTCCGATGACCGTGTGTGCAAAAATGTCCCGAATGTCCCGAACTGACATATGGAGCGGCACACAACTGCAAACGATCTGATCGAAATGTTATCAAATGGACGACCAAGGGGGGGGTGTAAGTCGCAATAAACATTTTGAGTATTGAGTAAGTGCTAAAGGAAAACTGTAGGTATAACGCTTCCTTTTATTTATTTATTTTGAGCGTGTGACGCTTATAATTAGGTAAGCGCTCGAAAAAAATGTAAGGGTGACCAATTCGTAATTTAATTCAGTTATTTTGGAAAAAAACGGAAAAAAATAAATGAAAAAAATAAAAAAATAACTGGTAAACTAACTACCAACTGGTAAATAGTGGGAAAATAACTGGCGGCAGAAAATTATTAAATAAATAAATAAATATTTGGGACATTTTTTCACACACGGTCATCTGACCCCAAACTAAGCAAAGCTTGTGATATGGCTGCCAGAGACTGATATACATACATATATAGTTTTAAAAATACAAATGTTCATCACATAAATGTTTGCCCTAGGTGGGAATCGTACCCACGCCCCCAAGCTTAGAAGGCAGGTTCACTACCAACTAGACCAACGGGCCATCACTATTCGGCAGCAATCACTGACAGCCATGTTTAGCGCAGATATTTTGAACCAATTATGTATAGGTACAGCCGCTCCATAGATTTCCTACCTACCACGGTATTAATTAAAATAATTCTTAAACTATGCTTCAGTTATAAACTACTACATCTCACAGTGAGTTTATAAACAACGCTAGGCGGTGACTTTATCCCGTCCGACATCTGTGTCGCTGCAAAGTTCCTTGAAAAACTGTTTAGACATCTCGCACCTCTGGCTGACGCAGTGTGGACATCTGAAAATCCGTTTTTTTGCTCTAAATATTGTTTATTTTATGTGGTAACCTACTTTAAAGAAGAGGGTTCTCAATTTGTCTGTTTTTAGTTTTAGGTCAGGGGCGGATCCAGGATTTCATTTGGGGGGGGGGGGGGTAATCGAAAAATTGAGTCGAATGTATGGAATTGCTAGGTATTGGGGGGGGGGGGGGGCACAAAAAAGCAGGACAAATATCTAGAAGTCTGGACAAATCCGGACGGATGGTGACTCTAATCTTATATGAATTGTGTATCATATATGACTCATGAATTATATATCACTCGTGAATCATATAAGACTCAAGAATCATATAATATGACTCATGAATCATAATTATGTGACTCAAGAATCATATAATATGACTCATGAATCATATAATATGACTCATGAATCATATGTGACTTGTGAATCGTATATGACTCGTGAATCATATATGACTGACGGTCGTAGTAGTTACCTGGTGAGGAATTGTGTGGAGACTCTAGGGCCGGAGTTCATGTGTTTTGCGACCACGTCTGCCAGCGCCGCTATGAAGGTAGGATGGTCGTTGGGAGCAGCCGCTCTCTCTATCTGAACCACACCGGCCTGGGGAGTACAAACTACTATGACACATACGGAAGTAAACCCCGCTGTAGACCATGCTAAGTAGCTTGCAAGTACAAGTAGCACGTACAAGTAGCACGTACAAGTAGCGACTACACGTAGCGAGTAAAAATAGCAAGTGCAAGTAGCAAGTACAAATAGTAAGTACAAGTGGGCGTTTAATCGTATATAGCCACTCGCGTGCGACGCGCACAACTTGCGTGCGGGTACGTCCTTACACGAGTGTATGAACGATGCGCAGTGTGCGTAGCGCGAGTAGCGCGGGAAACGAAGCTTCACTTGCGCAAGCACCAGCGCGAAGCTAAGCACTTCCACTGCCACTTGCACTAAGCACACCGTTGCAGACGATGCGTAGTAGGCACTTGCTACTTGTACTACGCATCCTCTGCAAGCGCCTTAGTTTGTTATACTTTTTTTTTTATCTTAGTGAAACTAACGGTCTTAATGAACAGAGTTAATAATTAGCTAGAGACAAAGAGGCCATTCAGAAGTTTCTACTTATAAAAAACAGAGTACATTATATGTACGCTAAAACATGTTATGGACACTAGTTGCACCCCGCAGTTTCACTTGCGTGAAATTTCAAGTTCAAGATAGAGATCAATACTTTAGTCACAAACATGAAAAAAAAAACTAAAACGGCGCACGCTACTCATTGGCCGTGTTAACACTAGGGCCGGGCGGTTACCTCTTTAGCGACGTCGTGGCAGTACTCGATGTCCAGCTCGTGCAGCGTCTCGATGTGTTCGTTCACAAACGCTATAGGCACCAGTATCATGTGCTTGTGGCCTTTTTTCGCGTACGCCTACCAAAAAAAAAACAACAAATTGATGAAAAAAATATATTTTTAAACGTCTGCCATATTGAATTACGTGTGACGTCATTTTATTTCTCGTATTCTTCTGAGCAAACCTATTCATTAAATACGCTTATCATGATGCTAGATAAGAACATTGTGTCCGCCATCTTGGGGCGTCCGCCATATTGAATTTATCATCTAGGACCAAAGTGCTTGGGAAGACAAACCCAACGAAGTGCAAGTCATAACTTATCTATACTAATATTATAAAGAGGAAACATTTGTTTGTTTGTTTGTTTGTATTGAATAGGCTCCGAAACTACTGAACCGATTTGAAAAATTCTTTCACTGTTGGGAAGCTACACTATCCCCGGGTGACATAGGCTATAATCTATACCCGTGCGAAGCCGGGGCGGGCCGCTAGTCTTATGTATATATTAAGTTATATACTCTCCGAAATCACGATCCTTCTTGCCTCACACCTGCAACATGTGGAATGAGCTACCTGCCGCGGTGTTACCGGGATAATACAACATGGGGTTCTTCAAAAGGCGAGTTAATAGACTTAAAGGCAACGTATTTGTGACGCCTCTGGTGTTACAAGTATCCATAGGCGACGGTGACTGCTTACCATCAGGCAGCCCGTCTGCTTGTTTGCCAACTATGGCATAAAAAGAAAAAAAATATATACGACATTGTAATAGACAGACAATAGACATTGTAAATCCTAAAATCATCGTATATCTGTCCTACCTATTAACGGCTGTATCTTTCGAACCGTGATAGATAGCCAGTTGAAATTTTCACGGAATATGTAACGTTACGGTGGATGAATTAAGAAATAATAAAAAAGTCAAAAAATAAAACCATAGAGGGGGGGTCCTCATACAACAAACGTATTTTTTTGTATTTTTGTATTAGGTCTAATGTAAAAACGGTAATACGTACAAGCATCAAACTTGACATGATTATAGTACACACTCTAAAGTATAACAACAAATAATAAATAATGGCCAAGTGCGAGTCGGATAAGCGCTCCCACTTGGTCGGTTTGTTTGTGTTTACCTTGATGGCGTCGTCCGTGTAGGGCTGCAGCCACGGCAGCGGGCCCACCTTGGACTGCCAGACCAGCCGGTGCGGGTTGGGCGCGTTCAGTTGCGCCACAGTGGCCGCCACTGTGGCCGCCACCTCGTGCGGGTACGTGTCGCCTCGAGACACCGCCTGCGACAATGCAACATAAACACTACGAAACAACTTCAAACGATCACACAATACAATACAACGATCGATTATACATTCGAAATTGTATGGTTGTGTAAAGAAAAAAAAAAAAAAACAGCTTTTTTTTTTTTACGAAATTACTTTTATCATATAACATTTGGAACCGGGACCAATTTGAAGAAGAGGAATGAAAGAATATTCAAAGTTTCTTTTTTATAAATGACGGAGAAACAAGCTAAAAATAAAAAGTAGGTAGTAATAAAAAAAAAAAAAAGCGTCCCAAATTTTTTTTTTTAATTTTCCAGCGTTATTTTTATTAAATTACTACAAACGAAAATAGTTTTACTACCATATACTACCAAGGCAGATAGACTAAGAGGAAATCCAATAGCGGAACATTAGAGCGTAGCTCGGAACATTTGCATAAAAACGGTACGAACTTAGATGGCGCCGTAATTTGAGCGTGTTATAGGTTGTCTCGAACTTCCGTAAGCGCTGCAGTCAGATAATGTACGAAAGGGTTCTACAAATTACCGTAGCGCTAGTATCGCAGTCAAGTTTCGCAACATTTCAAGGGAATAAATAATGGCGCCATCTATTGGTATGAGTTGCGCCATCTAAGTTCGTACCGTTTTTAGGCAAATGTTCCGAGCTACGCTCTAATGTTCCGCTATTGGCTTTCCTCTTAGTATATCTTCCTTACTACTACTTACCGAAATCTACCAAAAAAAAAAAAAAACAAGTTCGTTTGCCTAGTTAACGCAGCTGAAAAATAAGAAAACCTCACCTTAAGCGGTAAGCTATGTGCAGTGAACAGTATAAGCGCGGAATTCCTTTCGTTATCGGGCATCAAGTCCAGTTTCTCCTGTATCCTCTGAGCAAACACTTTGGCTAACAGCTGGGAGGTTGCCCATCTCTCTATCAGGCTGAACTTTATATCACGGGGCGGCGCCCTGGAAGAAGGTAAAAAAATTATAAGAAAAGCAAGCGAGAGAAAAACTGTTTCAAGCGAGAGAAAAACTTATACACAGTTTCAAGTGAGAGATAACTTATACACAGTTTCAAGTGAGAGAAAACTTATACACAGTTTCAAGTGAGAGAAAACTTATACACAGTTTCAAATGAGAGAAAACTTATACACTGTGATAGAAAGTAAGAGAAAACTTATACACAGTTTCAAGTGAGAGAAAACTTATACACTGTGATAGAAAGTAAGAGAAAACTTATACACAGTTTCAAATGAGAGAAAACTTATACACTGTGATAGAAAGTAAGAGAAAACTTATACACAGTTTCAAGTGAGAGAAAACTTATACACTGTGATAGAAAGTAAGAGAAAACTTATACACAGTTTCAAGTGAGAGAAAACTTATACACAGTTTCAAATGAGAGAAAACTTATACACAGTTTCAAGTGAGAGAAAACTTATACACAGTTTCAAATGAGAGAAAACTTATACACTGTGATAGAAAGTAAGAGAAAACTTATACACAGTTTCAAGTGAGAGAAAACTTATACACTGTGATAGAAAGTAAGAGAAAACTTATACACTGTTTCAAGTGAGAATAAAAAATAAAAACTGTTTCAAATGAGAGTAAAACATAAACACTGTTTCAAGTGAGAGAAAATCTTAAACACTTCAAGTTAGAGAAAAACTTATACCCTGTTTCACGGGAGTGTAAAATTTAAACACTGTTTTAAGTGACTTAAAATCTTGAACACTATTTCAAGTGAGATAAAAGCTTAAACACCATTTCAAGTGAGAGCAAAACTTAAACTTTGTTATTGAGAGAAATTCTTGAACACTATTTCAATTGAGAGAAAACCTTAAACACTCATTTCAAGTGAAAGTAAAACATAAAAACTATTTCAAGTGAGAGAAAACCATAAACACTGTTTCAAGTGAGAAAATATCTTAAACACTATTACAAGTGAGAGTAAAATTTATACGCTGTTTCAAGTACGAAGAAAACTTAAACACTATTTTGATACAACATAGTCATTTAGTCTGTTGTGTCTTTCTAGTAGCGTTTGTTTTAGTTTTACGTTCGAATAAAATGACAATTGAAATGCTTTTTCTAATATTATAAACTTTGTTTGCCAGTTTCTGTGTTTGTTGCAATGAAGTGGCAACTAGACAGTGCAGTGAGGTAGGCATGTGTCACTCCCGGAATGTCAGACCTTGTTTTATTGGATCATGGTAATAGCATAGTAGATAAAACTGGAGGTCTTAGTCATACCTATTTCTGTAGAAGTCTGCAATGGCATTGAGACTGGAGCCAGTGGTTGCACAGCTGTACTGAGGGTATTGAGAGAATATCACCGCGCGTTCCACGCCATCCCTGTACAAACAAATTATTGTATTTTTGAAATTTTAATACTCAATAATTAAAAATAAAATTTTTGAATTTTTGAAATTTTAATATCATTATCATCATAATCAGCCTTATAACAGTCCACTGCTGGACTTTTAGCCTACCCCCGAAAGGGTGATTGTGCCATATCCACCACGCTGGCCCAGTGCGGGTTGGTGGATTCAAACGTCATTGAATTCCTTCTCCGTACGTATGCAGGTTTGTTCACGATGTTTTCCTTTACCGAAAAGCCGGTGGTATGAACATCCGTACATAAATTCCAAATAGCTGATTGGTACGGGCCCGGGGTTTGAACCCGCGACCTCACGCTTTCAAGTCTAGCGGTCTCCAATAGGCTGCCACGGCTATCATCATCATTATCAGCCTATCGTGTTCCCGTTGCTGGGAGGCCGACCTTCTCCTATGAGAGGATGGGCCATAATACAACATGCTGGCCCAGTGCATGTTGGTGAATGTCATGTCTTTGAACTTTTGAAGTTCTTGGACTTACCAGTTTCCTCAAAATGTTTTTCTTTACCGTTGTTGAGATGGCATCGAAATGGCACATAATTTATTTAAATACTAATAAAATACTGGGCCGAGTATTTTAGGCGGAGTAAAGTGACAAAGCTTTACCTCTCTATGGCTGCGAAGGTCTCATCGGTGAACGGAGGCACGTATCTGAATGCTACGTAGTGCTTGTGAGGAGCTGACTCCGGCAGCATTTGATCCAGGGCTTTTGTTAGTAGTTCACCTGAAATAAAAAACACCATCATCATCATTTCAGCCGTAGGCCGTCCACTGCTGGACATAGGCCTCCCCACAACTCATACATTAACCTACTTAGTTACTATACCTTGTAAATTGGTCCACTTAAGTATGGGTGAGCCGCCTCCAATCTCAGCATATTTCTTTTGCACCTCCTCCGTGCGGCGGCTCGCGATCCACGGACCCAGCTTGCTCTGCACTGGCAACTGGATCATATCCCGGTCCGTCATTATTCTATGCAGGTAGTCCCCCACCTGGAAAACATTATAGCTATGTTACTTTTATTTTTATTTCCGAGTAACTATAACATGGTGTTCTTCAAAAGGCTGTTAATAGAGATTTTAATGGTCGGCAACGTATCTGTGATGCCCCTGGTGTTACAGGTATCCTGGCGACAGTGATCGCTTACCATCAGGCGGCCCGTCAGCTTATCTGTAGCCATCCGTCAGCCATCTATAGCATAAAATAAAACAACTTTGAATTTTCAATTAAATCATCAGGAACAGATCAGATGTGCATAAGATTTGCATGGTCTAATTCCCTTCTGCCCATTTTTCTATGGGACAGCCAGGGAACCAAGCGGCGACACTGTTTAATGGTTAATATTTCGAAATCAAACTGCTAGTCTGTGGAATGTGCTGCCTGAATGGGTGTTCCCCGATAGTTACAATCTGGGTGTCTTCAAATCACGAGTGAATCGGTTTCTTCTAGGCAAGCGTGCTCCATCGTAGACCGCATCATCGCTTTACATCAGGTGTAACACAAGCCTATTATTTAGTTTAAAAATATCTCTGCCCATTGTGAACAGTCTCATTTAAAGAAAAAATATTTATTTATATCCACGTTTGGCCATCAACTCGCCTGTTGGTAAGCGACGATGTGGTCGAAGATAAAGCACGCAGACTTAGAAGATACCTATTCACTCTGGCCTTGAAAAGGTCCAGATTATATCTCTCAGGAAACAAGGAAGCGGGCAGGTTGTTCCAATCCTTGGCCGTACGGATTAGAAACGTAGAATCAAAACATTTGGTACGTATCCAATGTAGGGGTGGTCGTGGGCCGTTTTCCTACTTGTCCTGTAGTAGAAAGGGGATGGTAGGATAAGGTCATGTAGCTCTGATGCACATTCTCCGAAATGAATCCTGTAGAAATTTGACAGAATCGCTACTTTTATTGATAAGTACACAAAAAAAATTAATTGTTTTAACTTTTTTTTTACTTTAGCAGTTTGTTGTTTTTTTTTTAAGTATGTATTAATTATCGTTTTGCATCATCGTATTAACAGTGTTGCACCTGATCTGTAGTCGTAGGGCCTCCCATGTTCAACATAATGATAGCAGTCTTAGGTTTGGTAGTGGAGCTGTACGCGGCCACTCTCGGCGCCAACGCTGCATTAACACGACCTGTAACCATACTGTTGCTGTAACCATAATGTTTGTTGTTTGATATGCACTCGCTTTGGACATGTGGTCAGATCCTGTAAATAAAAATGGACCAAAGAGATCATATCTTGGTAAAAAATATGAAATGGCAATGTTTTACCTACAGTTTCCCCTTTAGCCCTTGGTCGTCCATTGATTACATTTTAAGCACATCGTTTGCAGTTGTGTGCGTTTGTAGAACTAGTAAGAATATGTCAGTGTGTGCAATACGTGTTTTCACCCCCTTTGGTACTTTTTTCGGTACTATCTAGTGAGAGTGAGAGAGCTAGAGTTTAAGGCAGATTCATACTATATATTATAAAAGGTAGGAACCTTCTGTCTAGTCGTCCATACTACTACCATGATGGCTTTCTATCTAACTACTAAAGTATATAGCTAACAACTAAACTATGGTTGGTGGTCAAACGCGGACTTAACAGCGTTAAAAAAAAAAAAAAAAAACTATCATGATGACTTATTACAAGCAATAATCAACCAAAATCAATCCACAATATTCGACCAAAATAAAATGAACGGACAGGCCCAGTAGCAGCGCATTTTTGAAGATAACAAAATGAGCTTGCGCTCTCATTTCGTTTCAGTCGGTCTCTAGTCGTAGGAAATGCAACACGTGTCTATTGTTACGTGATGACGAAACTTCTGGCAAAATTATGCATTCATATGCTTTCCCGAAGTGTAAATATGTACACAAATAAAACTGGGATCTATTTTTTGTAACAAATATACTGTACATTTTTATAATTAGGTGTTGAAGTATATGTCCGACGGTTTTGACTCGTTTTTACTGAGCAATTTTAATGGTCAAGCAATGCCCGTCCATTAATTTTATTTTAGTCGAAGAGTGCAATGATTAAAAAACTAGGCACAATCTTCGAAAGCTGATGCCGGCTGAGCCAATACGTCTTCATCAAAGGAGATATCAGTATTATGATATTTATTGGAGCATAAAAAATGACTCTTTGACTTCTTTACCGATTAATTAAACAAAAAATTGGAAAGTTATACGCAGATAAGCTCGTTTTTTGTATCTAAAGATTATGTAAGGAAAAACTGTTGGTACATTACCTATTGTGGACAACATTGTGGAAAAATTATATATGTGACTCGCGGAGAATGCTGGCTGATAATTATTAACACAGGAGTTTAATCATTGAATACAATACACGGGAATAAATTATGATAAAAATTTACGAAATCATCAACATTGCCGAAACGAACGATCAACGAATAAAAGTTGTCAAATAAAATAAAAAGAACCACAGATGTATTAAATCATTTCTCACAAGTTTAATCAATCATAAAGAGTAAAATCTACTATTTTGTACTATTTCTACCACAGAAGCTGCAATGAAATTGTACCTTAAATTCGACTTTGCAGTCTGTATTTTTCATAGACTATTATTCCGCATTTTGTAGCTAGCTTCATATACGTTCTCGATAAAATTATCTATGGTGTATTTACATCAATCAAATCAAAGTCGGGTTAAGTTATTGTCGAAAACATTTATAATTATTATTTCCTTCGCTGTTGTAATCTCGTAAAACTTAGCTTATAATAAAATGTCTTGTCGCGTTGCTTCTCATGCTGGTAGTTGGTATTCTGAAAATGGTAAGTGTATGTGCAGTGAATAGGCTACATTCGAAGTTACAAAGTTGGTTGGTAATTTTGTTAACATTAAAAAACATTGAAAACTCTAAAATCAAAGTCTCGTCTACATAAATTTTTGCTGATTTTGTAACAGCATACAGCATTGTCTGAAAATGACTTACATAGAAGTCAAAAGGTTAGTGACCTTTAGAATAAGAGCTCTCGGATTTGTCAAAGGACAACATATTCCTATTTTTAGGGCCTTTGTCTTGCGCACCTTTTTATAAGTTATACAGTCGGTAAGGGGTCTAAAGTTTTTATTATGACCCCTTTTTTAAACAAAAGCTTTGTATAAATAAAATAATTCTCTACCTACGTTTGCAACAAGTGTATCAACCCGATGTTTTTATTTTTATGATTGCAAAAGAAAGTCAACTTTTAAATGTTAATGTATTCAGTTTATGGGTTTATAGTATTAAAGACATTATAAAAAAAAATGTAGTGGCATATTTCGTCTTATATTTTTATTTAATTTTTTAGGGTCTTAAATGTCTTGATTGGTTTTGTTATGACATAAAGTTCTCCTTATGACATTAGCTAGTACTAGTTCGTTCAAAAACCAGTAATATTAGTTATGTTTTTATTTTGTTATGTCCGTCTGATAGATGGAGAAAAATATCTTTCGACGGAATTTAACCAATATTATACCTTTATCTTCCCAGTTTTAAGTATATTGTTAATGTAATACTTATGTATATAGTTCAAAGTACTTTGTATGTACATACGATTTTAAATTGACGAATAATCGGTGTACATTGTTAAGATTCTGAACGAACCGGAAATGCCCGTTACTATGACAGCAGTTTATTTTTTTCAAACAAATGTCAAATTGTCAACGCATCTTTCACGTACAAATACAAACAATCTTAATCACGATAAACTGAAATATGTCCGACAAATCTAAACCTTTCGCCGCTCCAGCGTCCAAAGCTGCTAAAACGAAGCGCCCGTCCACAGTTAGCGTGGCTAGCGCGTCATCTCGCGTAAAAGTGCCACAGTCGGTTGTGAAAGAGAAACAACCACCGTCTAGGGTGAAAATTAACAAAAATGCCACTGTTATCGGTGAAGCAGACGTGACAATGATGAGGCAAGAAGGTTCCATGCCAAATTTTGATGCGGAGTATCGTCAATTAGCTTATGGAAAGTTTTTGCGTGCGATGCTAGATGAGTGCTTGGTTGATGAGAAAATTGAGCGTGAGCAGACAGAAATGGATATCCAAATGGCGCAGCTCGCGGACAGGTTCCAGAAAACTGTGGAGGTGCTTGATAAGACCAACAGGAGGCTGAGAGATGTGTCGTTTGTCGTGGAACAGAAAAGGTTAGTGTAACTTTCTACCTGAATTAGATATCACATTAATACCTTGAAAATGTGTCGCCAAGCACCTATTAACGGTGTGTTCCCGCAGCTTCACTTGAGATCCTGTTCTTATTCCAGGCTAGGTGTGTTTATTTACCATCTTCGACAATCTGTGAAATGCCTAGCCCATTAAATGAAAATAGGTATAGTGGTCGTATCATTTCAGACTAGTTAGACCAAGGGTCGGCAACCTTATCTAGCTTAAGTGCTCATTCTAGAATAATTTTCTTCTGAAGGGCGCATGAATGGTTGGAGAAAATAATATGTTACACAAAGACAAAACAAGATGTAAAACTGAAACAAACTGTTCTTCCCACTCTATATTAAAATAGTAAGTTCTTGATGGTATTTTACTCATGTTAAAAACATAATATAACAATTGGTCTAAATTTATGTAACTAATGTCGCAGCTTTAAGACAATAATTAAAAATAACCAATAACAAAAAAATACTTATGGAATTAATCTTTTCTTAGGTTTTTGCAATTAAATACTTTTTACAGATTATATCGCGTGTTGTTACATTGTTATTATATTCCTGACATTTTGCACACTATGCCATGGCGGTGGTCACAAGTAGACATCACAAAGACAATGAATGGAATATTACAGAATGGCTTACACTCACATTATAAGTATCGGTTGAAACAAGCGACCAAGTTCGGAGCTCTAATGGCTCAAAATCGGTGGCTCGTTTCGAACATTTTTTAAAAGTTTAGGAAGTCTTATGTTTGGCCGCCAACTCGCCTGATGTTAAGCAATGATCCGGTTTGCGATGGAGCTCGCTTGCGTAGAAGAAACTGATTCACTCGTATTTTGAAGACAATCCACTATCGGGGAATACCCATCCATTATTACACGAGACACCCCAAGCAGGATGTTAGTGCAGGCCACTTTGAATTATAATTAGACAACCATTCTATATATATTATAATTAGAGTTTAGTTCAGCTTATAATAAATCCTCACAGTTTTGATGGAGTGATCTATTATTTATTTTAAAAGTAAATGTTTTTTTTTTACAGATTACTAGACCTCAAGAGCAAAGACAGCGACAGTTTCTACGAAAAGACGGACTCATCGAATGCACAGGACTTGTTCCAAAATCTCTCGGCCACCAACCAAGCTTGTCTGGACAAACTGGAGACAAAAAACATTGACTTTGGCTACAACAAAGACAGCGGCCACAAACAACTGTTAGACGCCGTTAACGAAGCCATTGACGGCCTAGAACAGATAAAAAGCCACTCGAATCTCGATCTTTCTAAGTTCAAAGAGTATGAGAAGTCTAAGATGACTCTTGAAGACTTGGAGAAAGACCGCATGGACCTGGACAGTCTTAAAGCGGATTTTGAGGAGAAGTTTCCTAAGTTTAGCGAGAAATTGTTGAAAGAGGTGTCGGAGAAGATTGCTAAAGCATTTGTAGACGATGTTGACGATTGATATGTTTTTTTTATTTGTTGTATTTACTATTTTACCTCACAGCCATTACACCACAAAATAGGCACAGAAAGTCGCCTGCATACAAGGAGCTTAAACAGGCACACGCACATAGAGATGCGTAAGTACATCGGGACACCGAGAGAGTCGCGGGCATGCAGTGGATGCAGATGGCAGGCTGTCGTTCAGTGTGGAGGTTAAAGCGGAAGGCCATTCTAATTCAAAGGGGGGTGATAAGACCTGCAATGACATCCCGCTTGGGGTGTATTGTGCATTTGCCCATGCCAGCCCACACAAACCAGTCGAGCTCCCTAAAATAACGAAGCAAAATAACGACTTCGCTGACTAAACTGCTCAACCCCTATTTCACCAGGTGTTGTGGTATTGGAGACTTGTAGTTGTTGAGTTTCTTCAAGGAGTCTCGACCTTAATCGTATATCTTCTGTGGCCTTGCAATGCAGTAGTACATGCTCCATGGTCTCGTTCTCCTGTAGACAGCCTCGGCACAGAGGGCTGTCTGTGGCTCCAATTTTGTATAAGTGATAGTTTAGGTCACAGTGACCTGTGATATTTCCTATCATCAGACGAAGGTCCGACCTAGTTAACTTGAGTAGTTTGTTAGTCACTCTCTTATCTATCGATGGGTAGAAAGCTTTTGCGTGTTTACAGTATTTTGTTTTATTCCAAATATTTTTCTGTTCGTCTTCTGTGTAGAGACTTAGCAGATTCCGTGCCTCCATAGCCGTTGGTTTGCACAGCGGACAAGCGGAAGGCCATGTTCAGCAGTGGACGTCTTCTGGCTGATGATGATGATGACCTGCTCGTATGCAGCCGACATTCTGTATCTATTCTGTGGCAGTAAGCAAGGCAGCACGACGAGCTGCAGCACAAATAACTAAGCAACACTACGACTGATAAAATATTATAACTATCATAAAAATGTTTTCAGCTATTATGTACAAAGACAAAATGATGTATATTAAATTATTACAAATAAAAACAGTATTTGGATATGAAAAAGTCAGTTTTATTGAGTGATAGTAATTTTTCCATTAAATCTATTCATTTATTTGTCAGAACATGTAGGTACCTACTAGCTACACATACAAGTCATACAACCCATAAATTCCTTGTTCGTAGGCCAGACCCAATAACATGTATGTATTTGTAAATCTATGATATCTATACATATATATCCTAATCCATATCCTTACTATAATAATGTTACACGATTATTTACGGGATATTTACCGTGGTAAGGTTGTGGAATGAGCTCCCGATATTTCGGCGCAGTTACATGCGCCATGTTCACGGGAACACTGAAGAACTAACTCATATAACTTTAGTGAACAACCGTGATAGTTTAAAACAGTGTCTTACTATAATATATCTGTTTTTAGGGTTCTGTACCCAAAAGGTGAAAACGGGACTACTACGGGACCTTACTAATTCTACGCTGTCTGTCCATCCTACCTATTAACGACTGTATCTTTCGAACCGTAATAGATAGCCAGTTGAAATTTTCACGGAATATGTAATGTTACGGCGGATTAAGTAACAAATAATAATAAAGTTGAAAAGTAATAAACTGGCCAAGTGCGAGTCGGGCTCGCGCACTGAGCCACAGACTACCATCAGTGCGCGAGCCCGACTCGCACTTGGTCGGTTTATTTTTTGTCTTATCACACTAGTCATGTCATAAAAAGTAGATTAGATACACACGCGAGTATGTGTTTTTTTTTACACCCATACTATTTGTATGAAAGGTCACACATTGTGTAACATTCTACTATTGTTTTACGAAAATGACTTTAATACATTAATATACTAATGCGGTGGTTCCCAATTAGTGGTACGCGTACCCTTAGGGGTCCGCGAAGTTGCATCAAGAGGTACGCGCGGCAATCTCCTGACTAAGAGAAATTCTATGAAAGACGTCACACCGTATGCAGTCCATTTTGTAGTCCGTCTGCAATCCAACTGCCTGTATACAGCGTTTCATACTTTACCTCACAAGCTGAGTCTGCACCGGACCGGACTGCATTTGGTGTGCTTGAGCCGAGCTCGAGGGATACGCAAGTTTGAGGTCTTTCTTGAAGTGGTACGCAGGAAAAACTAATTGGGAACCACTGGACTAGGGTATTTGACAAATTTTACGAAACCATTTTAAATTGTTTATTATTATATATACTATACTATAATATTATAAATGCGAAAGTGTGTTTGTTTGTTGGTTTGTTCCTCTTTCACGCTGCAACGGAACAATGGAACGACCTGATTTTTTGCATGGGTATAGTTCAAGAGCCAGAGAGTGACATCTAGGCTACTTTTCATCATCATCATCACCATGACCATTTTTCATCACTACGCGGGTGAAACCGCGGGGCGCAGCTAGTAATAATCCAACGAGCCGACATGTTTTTTTCCACGTTGGCGCCAAAACTCCCCACGAGTTCTTGCCTTTCAAGTGTTGCCTGTATTGACTGTTGTGTGACGCCACAAGGACATTCGACCTACATAGTGTTTTCAGTCGAGTCACGTGATCGTCGTGATTTTGATCATGTGATAATTTTTATTTTGAAATATCCAAAAAAACGTTTTTTTTTCTTTTTTCATTTTGGCATTAATTATATTTTTAACACTGTCTAATACCCTATTGTTTTAATGCCGATTTAATGAATGAATTAAATTCCTAATAATATGCGTTTTTGTTTTAGCTAGTGAGTTGTCGCGGCAGTTGGACTTATGGCTGGGCAAGGCAGACTTGACGCACGGGCCGGCGCGCGCGGTTATATCCCCGTAAGTGCCATCGAAATAACTCAAAACCTCCCGAGGTTTACCCACTTTTAAGCAACGCTTGATTGATTGATTAACAGCCGCACTCAGAGACGTTACTTAAGCTCAGGTCCGATCATGTTTGGAGTACTGTTGTCACCTTTGGGATGGTTCGGCCAAATATCAGCTTGAGGCTTTGGATTCAATCGAAAAACGAGCAATAAAGCTCATTGATGACGAAGTGTTGGTGGGAAAGAAACTTCAGAATCTGAATCACCGGCGTAAAGTCGCAAGCTTGTCGGTATTTTACAGGATTTTCCACGGAGAGTGTGCAACGGAACTTCACGAACTTGTTCCCCCATCACCTTTTCATTACCGGACGTCCAGACGGACGGCAAGGCATCACCCTTACTTGGTCGAAATGCCATTTATTCGCTCCAAGCGTTTTGACTCCACTTTCTTAATTAGAACAGCAAAACAATGGAACGCCTTGCCCCTGTCTGTGTTTCTGCAGCATTACAATCTTGGAGTGTTCAACTCTAGGGTTAATTAAGGTTATTAAGGTTATTACTGGGCAAACGTAAATAAACCGGCTGATTTATTTATTTATTATTTATTTGTACGCAGACATCTTTTAGTAAATAGGCATTTGAATGAACTTTTTTGAAAAGCGATGTAGGCTGAGCGGTAGCATGTGCGTTTTACAATCTGACGGCACCCAGTTCAATTCTCGACCCTGCGCCAATCACTTATTTAATAGGTACGTACCTAAATAAATGCCATCGCTCAAAAGCGGTGAAGGAAAACATCGTGAGGAAACTGGTATGTCCAAAAACATCAAAAGTTCAAAGACATGACATTCACAAACATGCACTGGGCCAGCATGGTGGTATAGCCCATTCTCTCTATGAGAAAAGGCCTCAATCCCAGCAATGGAAAAAAAAAAAAAAAAAAAAAAAAAAAGAATAAATATTCTATTCTATTCTAATGGGAATATGATAGGCTGAAATGATGATGATGGATATTGTGTTTCCAGGCACGCCGGGTATTCATACTGCGGCGCATGCGCAGCCTTCGCTTATAGACAAATCAGTCCTGTGGTTGTGTGAGTATACATGTATTAGTTAAATATAAATAAACCGGCCAAGTGCGAGTCGGGCTCGCGCACTGAGGGTTCCGTACCACCACAAAATACAATCATAATGAATGAATATATATTAACACCCAGAGAACAAACACAAATGTTCATCACATGAATGTTTGTCCTAGGTGGGAATCGAACCCACGCCCCAAGCTCAGAAAGCAGGTTCACTACCAACTGGACCAACGGGCTATCTAAATATTTGTTATTCTATTTGTGATGCCTCTGGTGTTACAAGTATCCATAGGCAACGGTGGCCGCTTACCATCAGGCAGCCCGTCTGCTTGTTTGCCACCTATGGCATTAAACTTGATAAATAAAATTAAATTGGCTTTAATTAATTGTAATTAATTGACAAATAATATTAAGAATATCATATAATTATGTTATTCGATTATATAGTTTTAGCGTCTAACCACTTGTTTGGCGAATGTTGTATACGCCTGTAAAAGGTGTCCATATCAGATCTATGAATGTAACATTTTTGTATATATGAAGAAAAAAAATGTCCCTTATGTAATCTATGCCTGCCAAAAATCGCTGAACGCGGCTGAAGAAGTTTTCCCTTGAAAGATATTGTCTATGGGCAGGAAGCGTATCTTCATCCTGGGTCCGTCGCACCACGTGCGGCTCGGCGGCTGCGCGCTCTCCTCGCTGGACAAGTACTCCACGCCGCTCTACGACCTCACCATAGACAAACAGAGTGAGTACACACGTGTTGGCCCAACTGGGTAGACGGACGGCAAGTCAGACAATTGTCGCCCCCGCCAAGTTATAGCGACGATGTATTTTGCCACCCAAGAGTCAGGACGCCCGCGGGGGAGTGCAACGACAAAAACGAACATAGGTCCGACCTCGATGACGCCTGGTGTGGTACTGGGGCCTTATTATGATTCTTTGATCGGGATCGAGATTGCATGTCGTCCCGTTCGTATCTATTTACTCGCACCACGTGCGTAAGTGAGATGGTACGCGATCGCGATCACGATCCGAATCATCCATAATAAGGCATCTGAACGCGGTGCGCGCAAATTCTCGCGACCTTTTTACCCTTTTAATTTCACTAAAAAACGAAATTATTCACTATCAAAATTCTATCCAAATAAAAAAAAATTGAATTAAATTGCCTTTCAGTACATGCAATTTCCAGGTTGTTACGAGCTTTCATTAGAGCATAAAACGAAAAAAATAAACTGAATGGACTTTGAATGGTTTCAAATTTTTTTTTGATCGAGGAAATTTTATTTTTTCGTGTTTTGAACCAAATCATAAACTCAAACACAGATGTATCTGTGACATGTTTTTTTTTCCAGCTCAAATATTGTAATTTAACTGAATAATTTGATTTAAAACCGTCAAATTTGCTATAATTGGCCGGGCGAAATGGTAGAGAACCGTACACTTGTATGGCTGTAATGCGGCGTGCGCGCTTTCAAATATTTTCATTTCTTTCTTCTTTATTTTCTACAAAAAAAACTGCCGCCTAGTGGCGGTAGTAAGTATTTGAATGGTTGTTAGGATAACACACAATTTTCTTTGATAAAAATCTTTTATAGAATTTGAATGAAGTTGATTCAATCCATTGAAGGGAACGTAAAAACGGGTGTTTTTTAGGAAAGTTTACGATTTTTTTCTATCGAGCCAAATTTCTTTAATCGTGTATCGGTGAACACATCCGAATAAAATATTTCAAGAACATTCATTAAACATAAAGAAATAATGTCAATTAATCGATTTTAAAGGTCTACTTTTGAATATTCGTGAGGACGAATCGTCAAATTTGAAGCATATTTCGTCTTAAACGTGGATGCAGTCTACGATGGAGCACGCTTGCCTAGAAGAAACCGATTCACTCTATATACAAATACAAACATGTTTATACCATTGCCCCTCTAAAAAACGTATTATATTCGACCTCCATCTCAACGCTATACAACCTCCTTGCGCAATAAACACTCGATACAAACTCCTTAAATCTGTCTTTTTCTCGTAGCCATGATATAAAGTATAGTATGCAACTATTGAATAAAACGGATTTATATCGAGGGCCGTGAATCACTCGCGTCGCTCAGGATTCTAACACTTCATGATATGAATCACTCCCTACGCTCGTGATTCGGTCGTTACAATCCTTCAGTTCGTGATTCATCTATGGCATATTCGCTTTGAATCCGTCCTTTATTCATTAATTGCATATATACTATCTATTACTAGCTGGGGGTTAGACAAGACCCACTTTCAGTTAGCGTTAACGCCTGCGGAAAAATTTAATTGTATGAAAACGACATTAGCTTGAGATACCATCTCTCAAGCTTATGTCATTGTCAATGTCATTTTCATACAATTTCGCCTTTCCGCAGGCGTTAACGCTAACAGAAAATGGGTCTTGTCTAGACCCCCCTGACCAGACAGACGTTGTCCTTCCTATCTTAGAACTGTCAAACGAGCGAAGTTACAATCGTCGTTAACTTTGCTGAAATTTTCCAAATTTCTGCGCAATTTTCTTTATTTTTATTTCCGTTAGAACCATCTACGATGTTTTAGAAAACTTAAAAGAGGAAAATTTTATGTAATCGGTAAATTCGTTCGCAAGTTATGGCGTGACCAAGGTAAATAGGAATTCATTTTTATACATATTATATACGTCGTTGTTGAGAACGCTTGTGGACCCTGCACTAGCCTAGGTTAGGCTGTATCGAGGGGCCACGCCAGCTCCCCTACAATATGTCTCTGTCCGCAGTCTACACGGAGTTGGAAGCGACTCGTCAGTTTGAATGGATGGACGTGCAGACCGATGAGGACGAACACTCCATCGAGATGCAGCTCCCTTACATCGCTAAGGTCATGGAAGAGTACGTATCATCCGTCTATTACCGACTGCCACCACTTCCGCCGCCACCGATGGCAATCGAGAAATATCCCAGTCTCCGCCACCGGTGGCAATCGAGAAATATCCCAGTCTCCTCCACTGGTGGCAATCGAGAAATATCCCAGTCTCCGCCACTGGTGGCAAACGAGAAATATCCCAGTCCCTGCCACTGGTCGCAATCGAGAAATATCCCAGTCCCTGCCACTGGTGGCAATCGAGAAATATCCCAGTCTCCTCCACTGGTGGCAATCGAGAAATATCCCAGTCTCCGCCACTGGTGGCAAACGAGAAATATCCCAGTCCCTGCCACTGGTCGCAATCGAGAAATATCCCAGTCCCTGCCACTGGTGGCAATCGAGAAATATCCTAGTCCCTACCACTGGTCGTAATCGAGAAATATCCCAGTCTCCGCCACTGGTGGCAATCGAGAAATATCCCAGTCTCCGCCACTGGTGGCAATCGAGAAATATCCCAGTTTCCGCCACTGGTGGCAATCGACCAATATCCCAGTCTCCGCCACCGGTGGCAATTGAGAAATATCCTAGTCTCCGCCACTGGTGGCAATCGACAAATATCCCAGTCTCCCCCACTGGTGGCAATCGAGAAATATCCCAGTCTCCGCCACCGGTGGCAATCGAGAAATATCCTAGTCTCCGCCACTGGTGGCAATCGAGAAATATCCTAGTCCCTACCACTGGTCGTAATCGAGAAATATCCCAGTCTCCGCCACTGGTGGCAATCGAGAAATATCCCAGTCTCCGCCACTGGTGGCAATCGAGAAATATCCCAGTTTCCGCCACTGGTGGCAATCGAGAAATATCCCAGTCTCCGCCACTGGTGAAAATCTGTCTATTGTCTATATTTGGTTCTTGATCCAAGTGTTTTTTTTTCAGATACCAAACTGGCTTCACAATTATACCTATCCTAGTTGGCTCTCTCACTACGGACAAGGAAGCGAAGTGAGTACATTTTCTGCATCTAGCATTCATATTATATATTCACTGAGTTCCGTACCACCATAAAATACAAAAAGTGGTGCAAAAAGACCAGGCGGTCACCCATCCAAGTACCGACTGCGCCGGACGTTGCTTAACTTGGTGGTGAACAAAAATTTGTCACCGACTCGCACTTGGCCATTATTTATATTTGTTGTTATACTTTAGAGTGTGTACTATAATCATGCCAAGTTTGACGCTTGTACGTATTACCGTTTTTACATTAGAGCTAATACAAAAAATACATTATAAATACGTTTGTTGTAAATAATAAAAAAGTCAAAACGAAAAGGGGGTCCCCTTTTCGTTTTGACTTTTTTATTATTTGTTAGTTAATCCGCCGTACCATTACATATTCTGTACAAATTACTACTGGCTATTTATTACGGTTCGAAAGTTAAGGCGTTAAAATTCGTCAGGTGACAGTTTGTTCTGGGGTATGAAGATGGTAGCGTCATCAGCAAACATAACGCATAGAAAGAAAGAAAGAAAATAAATTTTATTCGACACCTTTACAAAAACTTATATCTAAAGGATACAATCTGTGTCGAATGGGTCCGTCTCAGCATTAATGCTGATAGCCAAAAACTGAGCGCCGATTTATAGGTGTTTAATGATATTAGGTAGCTCATTGATATAGACGAGAAACAGTAGAGGCCCTAGAATAATGCCTTGTGGCACTCCTAAATTTATAAATTTAAATTTAGATTTAACTTGTTTTTTTTTTTTATTGTAAACATTTATGACTGTTGCGTGGCATCTTTTATTACGGTATGACTCTACTAATGCTAAAGCTGTAATGCTAATTCCAACTGCTTCTAGCTTTTCTAGGCGAGTTTCGTGAATAACACAATCAAATGCTGATTTGATTGTGTTGATAAGTCTAGGAATAGAGCAATCCCTGTTTTTTGTTATTAATTTCGTTCCAAACTTGTTTCAGTATTCTAAAAGTTGCTCGAGTTGTGTTTTTGCCTTTACGAAATCCGAATTGATTAGTGTTCAGTATTTTATTTGCGTCAAAAACTGAAGTAATTCTGTTGAAAACGTTGACCTTCTGTTGACCTTCTCGAAAATTTTCGAAAAACTTGGTAATATCGCTATGGGTCTATAATTTTCCATTTCTAACGTAGAGTGGTATCAAGAAGTTGGCTGGACCATCTTGGATAAATCGAGCAACGGACAGGGACAAGTGGAAAGCTCTAGAGGAGGCCTATACCCAACAGGGGTTCTCATCATCGAACATGTAATTTTTAAGATAACAATGACGTGAAATAAATTCAAAACAATGTATAATCAATCAAATAATTCATAATAATAATAATATAATGTAAAAGTTGACATAATGATATATAAAATTTATTAATTCTATAATTGTAATGGATGAGAAATAAAAGGCTTTTTTATTTTATTTATTTTATTTAACGTAGAGTTCTTTTAGTGCAGCGGTTTGATTAATGATTTTTTAGATTATCAGGAAAAAAATGTATGTATTTTAAAGTGAATGTATTTTTTTATCTATACTAATATTATAAAGAGGAAAGATTTGATTGTTTGTTTGTTTGCTTTGAATAGGCTCCGAAACTACTGAACCGATTTGAAAATTTCTTTCACTGTTGGGAAGCTACACTATCCCCGGGTGACATAGGCTATAATCTATACCCGTGCGAAGCTGGGGCGGACCGCTAGTGAGATATAAACGTCTTAACCCATACTATTCCAGGTACGGTTCCATCCTAGCTCCATACCTGGCGGACCCTCAGAACTTAGTAGTGATCTCATCCGACTTCTGCCACTGGGGCTCTCGGTTCCGGTACACGTGGCGAGACGGCAGCGACCCTATACATGAGAGCATCGAGCGACTCGATCGACAGGTGAGCTAGCGGGCCGGGGGCGGGGCGGGGGCGGGGCTGTAGTGGGGTGGGACTACTGATAGGTAAGTTAGAGAGGCTATGACGTAACGGAGGCGGGAGGTAGAGAGGCGGTGGAGAAGCGGTAGCGAGGCGGTGCTGGGGCGATAGTGAGGCGGTGGAGGGGCGGAACTACTGGTAGGTAAGTTAGAGAGGCTATGACGTAACGGTGGCGGGAGGTAGAGAGGCGGTGGTGAAGCGGTAGCGGCGCGGAGGCGGTGTGACGTAAACACAGCATTGATAACTATGCTCGCGCCATCTGTGAAAAGTTTCGATTAACATCAGGCGAGGTGGTGGCTAAAAGCAATACAATTATTAAATTTAGTAAAAATTACGTCCAAACCCATTGAGAACCTTCTCCCTCCGTTTATAGTTTTTCGTCAGTTAAACACTTGTTTTCGTTACAGGGTATGGAACTCATAGAGAAGATGGATCCGCGAGCGTTCTCCGATTATTTAAATAGATATGGCAACACTATATGCGGCCGACACCCCATCGGAGTCCTACTGCAAGTAAGTCTCATTCTAAATCTCAAATCAGATCAACAAGGGGGATATAGCAAGGTGGCGTGGTGCTAACGCATCAGGCCTAAACCAGGCCTGATGCGTTTAGTCTAACCCTGCAGACGATCATCATGGTATAATAATATACTCCGCCAGGTATAGCGCTCCAAAAAGTGACACGTGGGTGTCCCGCAACTACGTCATCAATGTCATGGATACACGTACACGTGCATAAGCAAGAGCAGAATAAGTAATTTACAACAAGTTCGAGGGAGATGACGATACACGAACAATTTTGAAGACTCTATGATTTTCTGTGTTAACAGTAGCGTGAAATTATAACTCCCCAATATCCGTATATTACCTGTGGGCATCCAATAAATCAATGTGGTTTTGATAAAATTGTTTTTAATATATTCAATTCGTGCTTAACTTGCTTGAGCGGACAAACCAAATTACAATTGAAATGATTTTAGTATTTTATTTAATAGATTATTAACTAATTTGTTTCCCAGTATCTGTGTTTGTTGCAATAAAGTGGCAACTGGACAGTGACGTAATTGGGGGACAATTCCCGGAGCGCTAGACCTTGTTTTCTTGGATCATGCTTGTCATCACCACCATCATCAGCCAGAAGACGTCCACCAAACAGCCTCCCGCGGTGACGTCCGCAGGCATCCAGTGGATGCAGGTAGGCTGTTGTTCAGTGTGGAGGTTACGGAGAGACCTATGTTCAGCAGTGGAGCATGCTTGCTTAGAAGAAACCGATTCACTCTCGACTTGATAACTACCGGGGAACACCCACTCAGGCAGCGCGTGCCACAGACTAGCAGTTCTCGGGCAGTACGTATGATATTGTTTCAGGCGATATCTAAGCTGCGCGCGCAGCCGTCCGCTCCCACAATGTCGATGAAGTTCTTGAAGTACGCGCAGTCCTCGCAGTGCCTCACGCCGCAGGACAGCTCGGTCTCCTACGCCAGCGCCTCGCTCGTCTTCGAATAAATATTCACATACGTGGTAAGTTTCACGTATGGCGGGAAAAAATTCAAATTTCAAACAGTTTTTTTGTCCTTGTAGTTAGGCCGGGTAATTGTTTTAAAACGACACAGTGTTTGCGCTAATCGTTGGTTGTTCTTTACATTATAATGTACAGCTATTTAACAGTAACGCACCATATTACTTACATTTGTCAATAAACCGTTTGAAACAGCAAAAGTTTGTTTATTGACAAATGTAAGTAATAATGTGCATTATAGATAAATAACTTTACTTGATTTTGTAAAGAATAATAATCAATTTGCGCAAACATCATGATCGTTTACAATAATTACCCGGCCTCGCTACAAGGACAAGAAAACTGTTTGAAATTTGAATTCCCCGCCATTTGTGAAACGTACCACCTTAAATAGCTAACAGACGGACCGCCGACCAACGGGAGAGAAAGAGATAATTTTCTCTTTCTCTTTTTTCTCTTATTAAAATAGGGCGATACACAGATCTTTACTTGGATAGACCACGCGACCACGTCAAGCTGAATAAACAAACCAGCGTCCTGTTTTTTTTTACTTTACACCATGTAAGGTAGTGATGTAACAAATGTTCGCATTCGCGAAATTATTCCTAATGTTTTTGCGTGTATAATTTTTTTATGTAGATAATAATTGTTGATTAATATAAGAAAATCCAATTCCATTAATTTCTTATGTTTTTTAATGCAATAAAAAGTAACTTCACCTCGTAATCGTTTACAAAAACACCGGCGCGAGCGGAACGACACTTCAATCGGATGCGTTCGTATTAACTCGGCTATTCTCGGAACGAAAAACGGACGGAACGCACTTCGTTCGAACGGGACTGCCGCTAAAGTCACCAAGACAAATGGCGCCAAATTTAAACAAAAACTGAATATTCGCATTCGCATTAGCGAATGTCCAAAATATGACATTCGTTACATCACTAATGTAAGGGAAATGCTCCCGAAGCTAAAAGTACATTTATTCGAAGTGTACGTTTATTCACCGTGCAAGCTGTCGTAATGGCGTCTGTCATATCAACTTCAAATGCTTGTAAATATGGATTTAATTCATAATAATTAGTAAATATTCTCTAATATAATGCATTTTGTACTGTATTATGTACTAACATTAGATATTAAGTTGCAGATTTTTTTATAAAGTTTATATTATTTATATCATCGCTGTGTTCAGTCCACAGATTTTTTTTTTTGTTTAAATTAAAACGGCTGTCAAAGCATTTTGGTGAGAAATTAGTTGTAGCCAGTTGCACCCATATAAACGAAACGTCAGTCATTCGAAATCAGTTAGCAACTGTGAAGCGGACAAACAACTTTGAGACATAACTCAAAAAGGTAAGGTCCAAGTTCTTTGGACGCGGAGTTCGACGCGTTGACATAAATAAGAATGTTCAATCAAAGTTCTGTCATAATGCCTGGTAACAGATTTTCCTTCTCGTTTCCTTTCTATTTGCTACTCTTTTCTGTGGTCAAGTCAATGGAAAAATCTCTGAAATAACCAAACAGATTTCCATGTGTCAGAGAGCAACTCAGAGCAAATTAAAATACAGAGGGACTGGTGAAAGGAGGTGATTAAAAGGTGAAACATGTGTGCGTAGTCGAAGTTGTGTGTAGTTGTGCTGTAGTGTCGTGTAATTCATCAAAATAAGTGATAATATAAATACTTAAGTGTGGAAATATTCCATCCTTCTTCTTATTTACTTTTGTGTTGTTTTTACAGTTCTTAACACTGCAAGAAGTCATTGTTTCTTTTTAAAACGGATGTTTTCAGTACGACGTTCTGACAAGAAATTCACGTAGTTTTGAATGCGTATGTGTGCGTGAGTCGTGTATTTATTGGGAATTCACGTAGTTTTGGAAGCGATTTTGGCGTCACTTTGGCAGTGCGCCGTAGGGACTCTAAATTTTGATTTGCTCTGAGGTGTCCAACAAAAAAGAAAACTGCTCCATATTGAGTGTAAATAACATTTTCTTGAAGCTGAACTTTTTCTATGTTGTTATCAAAATGAAAGTTTATTTTATTATAAGTTTAATTTTTAACCGACGAAAGGAGGATGCCAATTAGACTTCACAAGTGGTCCAAACTGCATGAAAACCAAGCGTGTCAAATTATTCACACCTAAAAGTACTTATCTGTGAAAAGAAATATCTTTATTCCGTCGGTCAACTCTATTTGCAGTATTCTTACAGCTCAGTTTTGCACAATTACCCATTTGCGTTTCAAACTGACACGTGTTGTCGCGGCACCGATTGAGTAGACTGATTGTCATCATCATCGCCATCATCAGCCGCAAGACGTCCACTGCTGAACATAGGCCTCCCCCTTTAACCATCACACTGAACGACAGCCTGCCTTTTGCTTCCACTGAATGCCCGCGACTCTCACAATGTCGTCGGTCCATCTAGTGGGAGGCCTCCCTACGCTGCGTCTTCCGGTTCGTGGTCTCCACTCAAGAACCTTTCTTCCCCATCAGTTATCGGTTCTCCGAGCGATGTGGCCTGCCCATTGCCACTTCAACTTGCAAATGTTAACAGCTATGTCGGTGACTCTGGTTCTTTGTCGAATATCCACGTTCCGGATTCTATCGTACAAAGAAACTCCGAGCATAGCTCTCTCCATTGCCCGCTGTGTGACGCTGAGTTTTTTTGAGACTGATTTTAGCCAGACTTAATTACGACGATTTATCGTAATTGTATTGGAGATATGACATGCAAGGTAGGTCGACTTGTGGCGTCTACTTGGATATAGGTCTGTGCTTTAACCCTTATCACGCTGGAGACTTTCCTCTTATGATCTTTTATTGTTTTTAATTAGATTAAATGAATTAACATCGATATGGAAATACATTTGGCGTCGGTGATGTCTCAAAATAGCATCTATGTAAGTACATTATTATTCATTAAAACAGTAGTTTGCTAATATTTTTGTGTTTTTTTTTTACCATAACTTAAGCTAAATTTATATATTACTAGCTGACCTGACAGACGTTGTCCTGTCTTAGAACTGTCAAACACGCAAAGTCAAAATTGTAAATCTTATTTTTTTACACCTTGGGTTACATTATTGGAGTTTTATTAAGGATCCCTATTTTTTTTCGAAAATATAATATAGCCTATGTCACCCGGGGATAGTGTAACTTCCCAACAGTGAAAGAATTTTTCAAATCGGTCCAGTAGTTTCGGAGCTTATTCAATGCAAACAAACAAACAAATCTTTCCTCTTTATAATATTAGTATAGATTTAAAATACCATTCTTTCGTTGATCACATCTAAGTAATATCACAGGTAATACCAGGTAACAAACATTAAAAAAATACAACCGAATTGAAACCCCCCTTTTTTTAAATCGATAAATAATGGACAGGTGGATTACTTCTAGGATGTAGAAGGTCCAGTAAGAAAGGATTATAAATAAACAATAAATAAATAAATGTTGATTTGGATAAATTTACAATGGTTTTATCAACAATAGGAACGGTGTTACCTACAATAGTTCGAGAACTGTGTCGCAGGCAACAACGCCCACTATGAGCCCACTAATGAGGTTTTTTTTTAACAAACAAAAATTCTATGTATTGATTAAGTAAGTGTAGTATGTGTAGTTTCAGTGTGTGTGTTGTGTATGTGTAATTTGTGTGTGTGTACGTGAGTGTGTGTTATGTAAATTCTTTAATCAGATCTTCATAGACATAGACATAGACATCATTTATTTGTGGCAAAAAAATACAATAATTAGAATGGTAAAAAAAATAAATTAAACTTAAACAAATCTTAACTAGAGCTTATCATATTTTTTTGTCACAAACCGGCTCCAACTCAGCAAGATGCCGGTCGTAAACAACCGGCGCTGGTCTTCCGTTGGGACCGGCTGGTGACGTCACGTACAAAAGTACCACACGGCACGCGCACAAGCTACTCCATCCGTATACTATAAAGCTCAGAGCTCGGGCAGAGCACACACACACACAACGTACACTAACCACTAATACAAAAACTCGTGCAACTTCAGTGTCTTGATATGACAATGATTGGAGCCATTCCATACATTTTTGTTTACACTTAGACAAAGGGAGAGGGTAAATACATAGATCCTTAATAACCCATTATGGGCTAGCGGTGCCGTACGGTATCGCCTTAACGTAGTTTTAAATTTATACAAAAAAAAAAGCTTTACATACCGAATTTCGGTATGTAAAGTTTTTTTTTGTATTTTTTTAATATTTTTATTTCGTAGATAAGGCTATTTTAAGAAACTAATTTCTGAACTAATTTTGAAAATTGAAATTATGTGACGTCACCATATAGCACAAAATTTCGTTGCGTTGAGAAGTCTAAAAAAGCACCCCATATTGGCAGCCCTGAAAAAAACCAGACAGTCAAACCACAGAAATGAAAAAATATTCTATTCTGTGTGACGAACAGTGTGTCAAATGTATAATATTTTTATTCTTAAAAGGCACAGAAAATAAAATGCTACAATGTGACGTCATTTAGAGGACAATGAAAGTCGAATGATTTCTTAGTTTTATGTTAAAATAAATGGCATCTTATCGTTTTAAAGGGTCAGAGTAGAAAAATAAGGGTTGTGTAGAACAACTTTAGTTTAATCATTTAATGTATAGATGAACTAACAACACCATTATAATGAAACTGTATTGGCGAAGTTCACACGTGTTCGTTGACAGTTGACAGTCTTTTGTCGACTGCCAACGAACACAGTATATAAGTGGCGGTTGCATTGCAATCACCCTCTTTTCTTTGCTCGAACCTCGAAGCGATAACAAGTGTAAACGAATTGAGTGTAAAACAGTTTAAAAGGTGATTTCTTGGCTGAAAAGCTAACAAATCAGAATCGGGATTAATAAGTTACAGATGTCTTCTTATTTTCCCATGTCCACAGAGTGTAAATTGTCTTTTGTTAAGTGGTTCAAAACCTGTTTGCTAGTCATGTTTTTTTTTTAGAGCCCTAATTAATAGTTATTGTACAAAGTGGCTGTTTTATTCCTTGCGTTTTCTTGATTATAATTTCTTTACTAATGATTAATTTAATACTAATTACTAAATAACTGTGCTCATGTTAAAAGTTCTTCAGATTATATATCCGATTAGTGTACTTATTGTTATATATGCAAATTTCTGCCGCCGATTCTGCGGCTGAGCCTGCCGCTGAGCCTGCTGTCGAGCCTGCGGCTGAGCCTGCGGCTAAGCCTGCGGCTGAGCCTGCTGCTGAGCCTGCCGCTGAGCCTGCTGTCGAGTCTGCGGCTGAGCCTGCTGTCGAGCCTGCGGCTGAGCCTGCGGCTAAGCCTGCGGCTGAGCCTGCTGTCGAGCCTGCCGTTGAGCCTGCTGTCGAGCCTGCGGCTGAGCCTGCTGTCGAGCCTGCGGTCGAGTCTGCAGCGGAGCATACAGCGGAGCCTGCAGTGGAGCCTGCCGCGGAGTCTGCGGCTGAGCCTGCTGTCGAGCCTGCGGCTGAGCCTGCCGTCGAGCCTGCGGCTGAGCCTGCTGTCGAGTCTGCCGTCGAGCCTGCGGCTGAGCCTGCTGTCGAGTCTGCCGTCGAGCCTGCGGCTGAGCCTGCTGTCGAGCCTGCGGTCGAGTCTGCGGCGGAGCATACAGCGGAGCCTGCAGTGGAGCCTGCCGCGGAGTCTGCGGCTGAGCCTGCTGTCGAGCCTGCGGCTGAGTCTGCGGCTGAGCCTGCCGTCGAACCTGCCAGCTGAGCCTGCAGCGGAGCCTCCAGTACGCAGTTACGTAAGAGACATTGTACGCAGTTGCGTAAGATCCGGTGTACGTAGTCGCGTAAGAGCCGATGTACGCAGTTGCGTAAGAGACATTGTACGCAGTTGCGTAAGATCCGGTGTACGTAGTCGCGTAAGAGCCGATGTACGCAGTTGCGTAAGAGACATTGTACGCAGTTGCGTAAGATCCGGTGTACGTAGTCGCGTAAGAGCCGATGTACGCAGTTGCGTAAGAGACAGTGTACGCAGTTGCGTACTGACTTAACTAAACCAGATTCGGTTTTAGTCTGATATGATGTGCTTTTCAGTATGCAGTTGCATTCTGATATTATGTAACATAAAACGATAGTATAAGACTTCAAAATAAGATTGTAAAGTACACATTTAATTAACACGTATAACGTCTATTATCATATAATACATGACACGTATACACGAGGACGTGTAATTGAGTCGGATGGCCGAATGTAGAACAACTTTAGTTTAATCATTTAATGTATAGATGAACTAACAACACCATTATAATGAAACTGTATTGGCGAAGTTCACACGTGTTCGTTGACAGTTGACAGTCTTTTGTCGACTGCCAACGAACACAGTATATAAGTGGCGGTTGCATTGCAATCACCCTCTTTTCTTTGCTCTAACCTCGAAGCGATAACAAGTGTAAACGAATTGAGTGTAAAACAGTTTAAAAGGTGATTTCTTGGCTGAAAAGCTAACAGTTGGTAACATAAAATCTCGAAATAGTTTTGGAATTGGCATAGGTTAATTTTTTTTAGCATACCGAATTGGAGCAATGTAGGTAGCTAACCAATCGCTGTGCCGAAGCTCGATAGACATATTATTTGGATTTATTTTTGTTTTTATTAAGATTGGCTATATTATTTATCATGCTGCATTAGGGTTCTTCCTTACTTTCAAAAATTCTGACTTTTTATAATCGTTCTTAACCTTTTTAAGGAGTCTGTTACAAAATTTACTGTGGCGAGTATACACTTGTTTATTTGTATCATTAGGATCCTTTCGGAATTTGAGGTGCAGCTTGTCTCATGTCTGATGCACCTAAGGAGGCCTGGAGTAATCCAGGGCTTGATAATGCGCTTTCTACCAGATATTTTATGGATGCTAGTGTGTGAACAGAAGCGGAGCCAAGTCAACTAGATTTTCTGCGGCTTGCTCAGCATCGGTACAGGTGAGAATGCAAGAAAAGTCACAGTTAGCTGGATCTATTGCAGGAATAGATACCGTGAGAAGGTGTGACTAGAGTTCGTATTATTACTTGCAGTTGTATTCAAACTAAAGATGACTGGAGCGTGGTCTGTGATAAGGCTACTTAGTACGAGAGTTTTAGATTGTGATGGCGTCCAAGCAATGACATGGTCGAGGCAATTTCCTTCTCTGGTTGGGTATAGATGAGCTGGGAGTAGCGCATGGTATGCCAGCATATTAATGCCAGCATGGTATTCATCAGCAGTCGCACTAGTATTTGAAGGAATTATGTTTATGTTCATATCACCGATTAGAGCAACCGATTTAAATGAGACTGTGCGGAGAGTTTTATCTAGGCTATCAATGAACGGGTCCAAGTTTAAATAAGAGGGGGAACGATAAAGGGCTATGATTGCTAATTTATCAGAGAAAGTAATTACCTAACTATTTGCGTCATTAAAATCCGCTTTCCGGATGTTGCATTCAATTCCACATCTGCAGTGCAAGTACCGTTCTTTTATCGATCGTCAAATTGACAGTTGAGGTCGTCAAATTCGATAATATGCCATTTTTTCAGTACTCGCTGTGATCGATTCTATGGCATTTTAGCGAATTTGACGATCGATAAAGAACGGTACTTGCACTGCTAATGTAGATAACATCGCCATCATTTTGCTTTTTATAGTCAGAGTTGTGGGAGTTAAAACCTGGAAGTAAGGGTATTTGGGTATTTGGGGACACTTGTTCAGCCAACATTCCATCAAGATTGAAATGTTGTCTATGCATCAAAGTTAAAAGGCTATCGAAATTACGGTTGATACTTCTGATGTTAACTGTAGAAACTTTAAGAATTAATATTTTGTAAGTGACCAACAGCGTCCTCAGGAGAACATATTGCAGAGTTTGAGATTAGAATCTGATCTAGGTCGTTATTTATATCATCTATATCAGCCATCATCGAACAAGTTAGGTAACAAAGGAGTAAGTGAAAGTTGCAGCGGTAGAATAGCCATGGTATTTACAGATAGATTTCCAGACTTTGGTTTACTTAGTGAAAAGGTAGTTATAGGAAGACTTATGTAGATGATCCGAGTGTAAGTGTAAGTGTATTTAGTAAATGTGTATGTGTGAGAGAGAGCATGGGTGGTGGCGAGGTGTGTTAAATGTGTAACAGTCAGTACAAGAACAATTATACATAAAAATTGTAAAATACGAGAGACACCTAATGTTAAAAATGACAAATAAAAGTAGGTAAGTATTATCAATATTTAAATGAGATAACCTGAGACATATTTGTGATTTGAATAAGAATAAAAAGACTAGTCACTTAGACATCTCATTTTCAATGAGGGAAGATTCAACCAAAACCCGAATGGGGGGACTATTTTCCCTTTACCGCAAAAATATCTTCCCATGGGATTCCCAGCAGAATGTATAACTATTTGCTTTGGCGAATTCTCTGGCAAGATAGTGAAGTCTTTTAACTTTCTTTATGCGAAAGGGCCGAATTAACGGGGGCAAATAGCCTCTAGTAGCAGTAGTCCGGTTGACTGAACTATTTCAAATTGTTAAGTGCAATAGTCCAGTTGGTATATACGCTCTAGTAACAATTTGTATTTATTTATTCAATTAGCACGGTTCAAAAACCAATTACACTAATGACAGACAATATTACATAATTATGGAATTTAAATATCTACCAGATTAACTAATTACATGTCGAATAATACATTTTTGTCACAATATATTATAGTAACAATACAAAAGGTGATTGTAAAAAAATAATAAAAAATTACATAATAAATAAATGGTCGTTATACAATAATTAATTTAAAGTCAAAATAAATTATCAATCAATTAAATATGGTAAGCATTAAGCCCTGGATCACTCCAGGACTAATTAGGTGTTTGCGCCACCGCGATAAACTACATCGTGAACACAGAACCCATCCTGGCGATTCTCAACGCCACAAAATTTTCAGGAGATACAGGAACTTCTGTAATAGCCTTCTTCGTAAAATTAAAGCTCAATATTTTAGTCAGCAACTTGAACAGAATAAAGATGACCCAAAAAAGCTTTGGAAGACCATAAAAAATATTTGCTATTCCTCAAACTGCAGAACTGAGCCTTCCGAGTTGTTAAAAAGTTGTGACAATAGACATAAGCCGCTTGACTTCTGTAACCAGCATTTTGTTTCCGTGGGAAAGAGACTGGCTGATGACATTTTCTCCAAGATATCCGAAACAGAGGAATCACTCATTAAATCACACAGGCCCCATTCATCAGTTGCAAACTCTTTGTACCTCTATCCTACAGATCCTTATGAAATTTCAAAGATCGTTGTTGGCCTCAGAAATGATAGCGCTCCTGGACCTGATGCAATTTCTGTTACAATAATTAAAAAGTCTCTTCACGCTATTCTCATACCACTAACTTACATATTCAACCTAAGCCTTGAGTCTGGCACTTTTCCCGACTGTTGGAGGGTGGCTGCCGTGTCTCCCATATACAAGAGCGGTTCCAAAAATTCACCAGACAACTACAGGCCTATTGCTTTGCTAAGTGTCATATCTAAAATACTGGAGAAATTGGTAAACGTCAGGCTCACTAGATACTTGGAAAAGCACAAAATTCTCTCTGACAGGCAATTTGGTTTTCGCAGAGGCAGATCGACCGAAGACGCTGCAACCGTTTTCGCCAATCTCGTGTCATCTTACGTTGATAATGGGGAATACTGCGTAGGCGTGTTCCTTGATCTGGCAAAAGCGTTCGACACGGTCTCGGTTGGGCTGCTTCTGCGGAAACTCGAATCAATTGGTATCAGAGGAGTGTCACTTGAGTGGTTCACAAGTTATCTGTCCAACCGTAGTCAGTATGTTAAAATAAGTAACCACTTCAGTGATCAAGAAACAAGTAAGTATGGTGTTCCCCAAGGCAGCATACTCGGCCCCACGATGTTTATCCTGTACATTAACGATATCCTAAATAGCAAGCTAAATAATGCTGAGATTATAACGTACGCAGACGACACTGCAATTTTATTTCACGGTGAAACGTGGGACCCTGTATTTAGCATTGCAGAGGAAGGACTATCGGTCATTGCAAAGAATCTTGACAGAAATCTTCTTACTTTGAATACAAAGAAAACCAAATATATTGCTTTCTCCAAGACCTGCGTTTCCCATCCTCCCGCTGGCAAAATACTAAAGATACACTACTGCACTGATGCTTCACTAACCCCAACTCCTGGATGTACGTGCAGTTCCGTAGACCGTACCATTTGCATTAAATACTTGGGCGTCACTATTGACGAAAATATGAATTACAAGCAACATATAGTTGACCTTTCTGCTAGAGTACGGAAATTAATTTTCGTCGTGAAGAACCTTCGTGACTGCACTCCGATACCTTTGTTGCGGCAAATATATACTGCGTTATGTCAATCGGTTATTAATTACTGTGTCCCTGTATGGGGTAGTGCCGGCAAAACCTTTTTTATGAGTATTGAGAGAGCACAGAGGGCTCTTATAAAAGTAATATTACGGAAACCTTTTCGCTTCTCAACTGATTCCCTCTACGAAGAATTTAAGGTGTTACGCGTCAGACAACTTTTTATTTACAATGCCGCCATAAAAACCCATAAAATCTTGAAAAGTCGCTCTGACTACGATGAAATAATGTGCAGGCGAGCTTTCAGGGTTCCACTTCCACTTGCTAAATCTCTTCTAGCAAGACGTAGCCCTGCCTACTCACTACCAAGCACTTACAATAAAGTAAGCAAATTGTTTGATGTTAGAAATCTGTTCAAGTACTCATGTAAGAAATTGTTCAAAGAATGGCTACTCAAACTTTCCTACACCGAGACAGAAGACCTTATCTAAATTTTTGTAATCCGCACTTACACATCCCCAGCCACAACCATTCACCTACATACACTCACCAACACTTCATCACTCACATACACTCACCCACACTTACTCACTTACATACACTCACCTACACATCTTCACATACATACACTCACCCACACTTCTTCACTCACATACACTCACCCGCATACCAACCACCTTACTCACATAATAACACTCTCCCTCTTTCACCCACACCTACATAATATAGCCCCCACATACATAAATTTTTACCTTATATTTTTGTAAATTTAATGAGTACCTTAAACTTAACTTTAAGTAGTTATCTTTTTACCTTTTTAATTAAGTACGTATCCCACATAATTATTGTATGTTTATAATTATTTTCTCTTACAGTTTGTCAACAACTTGTTTTGTATAACTGCACTCGAGCCTCAAGATACAGGCCTCGTGCTTAGTTTGAGGCTCGCCGACAATTCTATCTAGACAATAAATATCTAGTGTTTGCTATTTCTTAGTATAATTAAGGTTATGGTATATTACTTCTGGCAATAAATAAATATTCTATTCTATTCTATTCTATTCTATTCTATTCTATTCTATTCTATTCTATTCTATTCTATTCTATTCTATTATACAATAAATAAATACTATGCAAGAAAAATATGTCAAAATAAATGGTTGTCTATACAATAAACATATAAAAATAAAAATAAAAAATTAAATAACACATTACAATAAAAAGTTACCATGCAGAATATTCAAACATAAAAAAAAAACAATAGTCCCGTTGTTAGTCCGGTTGACTGAACTAGGGCAACTTGTCAAGCTCAATAGTACATTTGATATAATTATATCCTCTTGTACCAATAGTTCTGTTAGTCCGGTTGACTGAACTAGGGCAACTTGTCAAGGGTATTAGTCCAGTTAATAGGCTTGAGTTTGGCCGTCAACTCGCCTGATGTTAAGCTATGAAGCGGTATACGATGAAGCACGCTTGCCTAGAAGAAACCGATTCACTCGTGATTTGAAGACACCCATATTGTAACTATCGGGGAACCATTCAGGCAGCGCATTCCACAGACTAGCAGTTCGTACAATAAAAGTTGAATCAAAGTGCTTCGTTCGTATTGTTGTTATTGTTTAATGTTGTTGTTGTTTATCGTTGTGTTGTTGTACTGTTTTTGTGTTGGTGCTTATCTTATTGTCTATGGTCTCCAGTTCCTCTTTCCCTTAACCCCAGCAGACCTAGCACGGGCCGTGGACAAATTGTCTTTCCACCGTTTTTATCCCGCGAGCAAAAGACAAACGTATCCATATTCTAGCTTTGCCGCGTCTAGGCGTGGTTAAAAGCGGTGGAAAGACAATTTCTCCACAGCCCACGCTAGGCCTGCAGGTGGTTTAAGAAGCGATAGAATCATATAATTCTAATTCCTAGTAACGAAATGAAAAAAGCCAGTTAAAAATGATATTCATTTATTGACAGTATTTTTTTGGGCCCGTAAAACGGATTTTTTAATTGCTCAAGTTTACATAAAGTTTGATTGCTTATAATTGGTCATTTGACGTTTACTTCTAAATTAATTGCTTGGGTCGTTAGTTATACGTATATTTGGAGCTGGTTTCTAAGTTGTGTTGGCATGTCCTTAACGTCTTTGTAGCAAGCACACACCTGGCCCTTGGGTTGATTCCTGGGGCTGCCAATTGAGTTTCCGTCCTTAGATGCTTCTGTATAGCGAGGGTTTGAATAGTTTTGTAACCATGGGAACAGGTTGTCGTAAGTTGTGTAGCCAGGTGATGCAAATGTGCCGCGAGGGTAAGTGGAGGGGATGCCGAAGACGGGTGGCCAGCCTACTGGCCAGTCTGTCGGTAATATACCGTCTTCTGGCTGGGGCCAGTTCTCGGGCCAGACTAGACCGCCTGGTCCGAATGGGCCTGTTAAATAAAAAACATGGTATTAGTATTGTATTTAGAATGAATGTTGTACATATGTTTTTTTTTGTTGATAATAGGCTTGCGTTTTGGACAATTTATGTTTTTTTTTTAATATCACCTTGAGAGCTTCCTCTGCATAAATTATTATGCCTCTAGCGGCCTGTTTTAACAAGTACCTGGACTGCCTGGTCGATTGTCCTGGGATGTGCCTGGTTGACCGCGCTGGGATTTGCCTGGACCGGTGCTGGGTCCAAGCGGGTTGTTGCCGTCTGAGTCATCATCATCTTGGCCTTTACAAAATAAGTATATTTTCAAAATACAAATCTGACTATTTTCCCCTGGGCGTGGTAGATATTTACTTCAAATTTGAATGGGGCACCTTTGAGATGTACTACCTATTCAATAACAAGAATTGTCCACATTAGTGGAGCTGGTTAAAAACACACGGGGAAAATTTATGTTTCTTTTTATATCACCTTGAGAGCTCCCTCTGCATAGTAAAAAAGAAGCACGCAAATCGAAAATCGTCTTATAACATCACATTAAAAAAAAAACGAATCGACTTGAGAACACTGAAGTCAGTTAATTAAACTCTCGGGATAATGCAAGGATCCTAACGATGTGACTCACATCAATATCGAGCCAGGTTTTCAGGGGCCATACGCCTTACTCTTAACGTGGGCTTGATCAGCACTGTTTATGCGCCGAGATACGGTTTGAAATCGCGCAACTTTACTCATCACCTAAACAGAATCGCATAAAACAGGTTGCCGTTATAGGGCCCCAGGAGTTGTGGTGGAATTAAGAAACCCACATACATAACATTATTCCTAAAAACATAACATAATGCTATGTTTAACACTTTATGTCAACAATACTGAGCTTTCTAACAAAATGTTGTTGGTAGTCGTGATCGTGACGTGTAACGGAAATCGATTCTAATTAACTTTGAAAAATAATGATTGTCTTATCTATTTGGAACTTTGCAAGGAAATCTAATTCGTAAGACAACACAATAATATGGTACTATCGAACTGATCTGATAATGGAGCCAGAAGGAGGTTAGGAAAACTACAATAGTTTATTCTGTCACCAATCGATGGTGTAGCGTAGTAATGAAAAACCGTACAAATAGAAGAATCTTAAAGTAAGCAGTTGCTTTACCTCAGTGTTGCATTAGACCGGGCACAACTTATCAGTAAACTCCTTAAATTTGTAATCTTTTGATTTGTTAGAACGAGTCACATCAGCGTAATTTTTAATTTTCAAGTAATAATTCTTATTATACTGAGTATGTTATTTTTGGTTCATACAATAATTAGTTACTCTATCTATCTAATTACTCCTGCTCAAAACTTGCATCTGACTCGGTGTAAGGGACTTAGGAGGTATTATGCCTTTACGGGCCTGTTTTAACAAGTACCTGGACTGCCTGGTTGATATTTCGCGTATCTGCCTGGTTGACCGCGCTGGAATCTGCCTGTCCTGGGTCCAAGCGGGTTGTTGCCGTCTGAGTCATCATCATCTTGGCCTTTACAAAATAAGTATATTTTCAAAATACAAATCTGACTATTTTCCCCTGGGCGTGGTAGATATTTACTTCAAATTTGAATGTGGCACCTTTGAGATATACTACCTATTCAATAACAAGAATTGTCCACATTAGTGGAGCTGGTTAAAAACACACGGGGAAAATTTATGTTTTTTTAATCTTAAAGTAAGCAGTTGCTTTACCTCAGTGTTGCATTAGACCGGGCACAACTTATCAGTAAACTCCTTAAATTTGTAATCTTTTGATTTGTTAGAACGAGTCACATCAGCGTAATTTTTAATTTTCAAGTAATAATTCTTATTATACTGAGTATGTTATTTTTGGTTCATACAATAATTAGTTACTCTATCTATCTAATTACTCCTGCTCAAAACTTGCATCTGACTCGGTGTAAGGGACTTAGGAGGTATTATGCCTTTACGGGCCTGTTTTAACAAGTACCTGGACTGCCTGGTCGATTGTCCTGGGATGTGCCTGGTTGACCGCGCCGGGATTTGCCTGGACCGGTGCTGGGTCCAAGCGGGTTGTTGCCGTCTGAGTCATCATCATCTTGGCCTTTACAAAATAAGTATATTTTCAAAATACAAATCTGACTATTTTCCCCTGGGCGTGGTAGATATTTACTTCAAATTTGAATGGGGCACCTTTGAGATGTACTACCTATTCAATAACAAGAATTGTCCACATTAGTGGAGCTGGTTAAAAACACACGGGGAAAATTTATGTTTTTTTTTTATATCACCTTGAGAGCTCCCTCTGCATAGTAAAAAAGAAGCACGCAAATCGAAAATCGTCTTATAACATCACATAAAAAAAAAACGAATCGACTTGAGAACACTGAAGTCAGTTAATTAAACTCTCGGGATAATGCAAGGATCCTAACGATGTGACTCACATCAATATCGAGCCAGGTTTTCAGGGGCCATACGCCTTACTCTTAACGTGGGCTTGATCAGCACTGTTTATGCGCCGAGATACGGTTTGAAATCGCGCAACTTTACTCATCACCTAAACAGAATCGCATAAAACAGGTTGCCGTTATAGGGCCCCAGGAGTTGTGGTGGAATTAAGAAACCCACATACATAACATTATTCCTAAAAACATAACATAATGCTATGTTTAACACTTTATGTCAACAATACTGAGCTTTCTAACAAAATGTTGTTGGTAGTCGTGATCGTGACGTGTAACGGAAATCGATTCTAATTAACTTTGAAAAATAATGATTGTCTTATCTATTTGGAACTTTGCAAGGAAATCTAATTCGTAAGACAACACAATAATATGGTACTATCGAACTGATCTGATAATGGAGCCAGAAGGAGGTTAGGAAAACTACAATAGTTTATTCTGTCACCAATCGATGGTGTAGCGTAGTAATGAAAAACCGTACAAATAGAAGAATCTTAAAGTAAGCAGTTGCTTTACCTCAGTGTTGCATTAGACCGGGCACAACTTATCAGTAAACTCCTTAAATTTGTAATCTTTTGATTTGTTAGAACGAGTCACATCAGCGTAATTTTTAATTTTCAAGTAATAATTCTTATTATACTGAGTATGTTATTTTTGGTTCATACAATAATTAGTTACTCTATCTATCTAATTACTCCTGCTCAAAACTTGCATCTGACTCGGTGTAAGAGACTTAGGAGGTATTATGCCTTTACGGGCCTGTTTTAACAAGTACCTGGACTGCCTGGTTGATATTTCGGGTATCTGCCTGGTTGACCGCGCTGGAATCTGCCTGTCCTGGGTCCAAGCGGGTTGTTGCCGTCTGAGTCATCATCATCTTGGCCTTTACAAAATAAGTATATTTTCAAAATACAAATCTGACTATTTTCCCCTGGGCGTGGTAGATATTTACTTCAAATTTGAATGTGGCACCTTTGAGATATACTACCTATTCAATAACAAGAATTGTCCACATTAGTGGAGCTGGTTAAAAACACACGGGGAAAATTTATGTTTTTTTAATCTTAAAGTAAGCAGTTGCTTTACCTCAGTGTTGCATTAGACCGGGCACAACTTATCAGTAAACTCCTTAAATTTGTAATCTTTTGATTTGTTAGAACGAGTCACATCAGCGTAATTTTTAATTTTCAAGTAATAATTCTTATTATACTGAGTATGTTATTTTTGGTTCATACAATAATTAGTTACTCTATCTATCTAATTACTCCTGCTCAAAACTTGCATCTGACTCGGTGTAAGGGACTTAGGAGGTATTATGCCTTTACGGGCCTGTTTTAACAAGTACCTGGACTGCCTGGTCGATTGTCCTGAGATGTGCCTGGTTGACCGCGCCGGGATTTGCCTGGACCGGTGCTGGGTCCAAGCGGGTTGTTGCCGTCTGAGTCATCATCATCTTGGCCTTTACAAAATAAGTATATTTTCAAAATACAAATCTGACTATTTTCCCCTGGGCGTGGTAGATATTTACTTCAAATTTGAATGGGGCACCTTTGAGATGTACTACCTATTCAATAACAAGAATTGTCCACATTAGTGGAGCTGGTTAAAAACACACGGGGAAAATTTATGTTTCTTTTTATATCACCTTGAGAGCTCCCTCTGCATAGTAAAAAAGAAGCACGCAAATCGAAAATCGTCTTATAACATCACATTAAAAAAAAAACGAATCGACTTGAGAACACTGAAGTCAGTTAATTAAACTCTCGGGATAATGCAAGGATCCTAACGATGTGACTCACATCAATATCGAGCCAGGTTTTCAGGGGCCATACGCCTTACTCTTAACGTGGGCTTGATCAGCACTGTTTATGCGCCGAGATACGGTTTGAAATCGCGCAACTTTACTCATCACCTAAACAGAATCGCATAAAACAGGTTGCCGTTATAGGGCCCCAGGAGTTGTGGTGGAATTAAGAAACCCACATACATAACATTATTCCTAAAAACATAACATAATGCTATGTTTAACACTTTATGTCAACAATACTGAGCTTTCTAACAAAATATTGTTGGTAGTCGTGATCGTGACGTGTAACGGAAATCGATTCTAATTAACTTTGAAAAATAATGATTGTCTTATCTATTTGGAACTTTGCAAGGAAATCTAATTCGTAAGACAACACAATAATATGGTACTATCGAACTGATCTGATAATGGAGCCAGAAGGAGGTTAGGAAAACTACAATAGTTTATTCTGTCACCAATCGATGGTGTAGCGTAGTAATGAAAAACCGTACAAATAGAAGAATCTTAAAGTAAGCAGTTGCTTTACCTCAGTGTTGCATTAGACCGGGCACAACTTATCAGTAAACTCCTTAAATTTGTAATCTTTTGATTTGTTAGAACGAGTCACATCAGCGTAATTTTTAATTTTCAAGTAATAATTCTTATTATACTGAGTATGTTATTTTTGGTTCATACAATAATTAGTTACTCTATCTATCTAATTACTCCTGCTCAAAACTTGCATCTGACTCGGTGTAAGGGACTTAGGAGGTATTATGCCTTTACGGGCCTGTTTTAACAAGTACCTGGACTGCCTGGTCGATTGTCCTGGGATGTGCCTGGTTGACCGCGCCGGGATTTGCCTGGACCGGTGCTGGGTCCAAGCGGGTTGTTACCGTCTGAGTCATCATCATCTTGGCCTTTACAAAATAAGTATATTTTCAAAATACAAATCTGACTATTTTCCCCTGGGCGTGGTAGATATTTACTTCAAATTTGAATGTGGCACCTTTGAGATATACTACCTATTCAATAACAAGAATTGTCCACATTAGTGGAGCTGGTTAAAAACACACGGGGAAAATTTATGTTTTTTTAATCTTAAAGTAAGCAGTTGCTTTACCTCAGTGTTGCATTAGACCGGGCACAACTTATCAGTAAACTCCTTAAATTTGTAATCTTTTGATTTGTTAGAACGAGTCACATCAGCGTAATTTTTAATTTTCAAGTAATAATTCTTATTATACTGAGTATGTTATTTTTGGTTCATACAATAATTAGTTACTCTATCTATCTAATTACTCCTGCTCAAAACTTGCATCTGACTCGGTGTAAGGGACTTAGGAGGTATTATGCCTTTACGGGCCTGTTTTAACAAGTACCTGGACTGCCTGGTCGATTGTCCTGGGATGTGCCTGGTTGACCGCGCCGGGATTTGCCTGGACCGGTGCTGGGTCCAAGCGGGTTGTTGCCGTCTGAGTCATCATCATCTTGGCCTTTACAAAATAAGTATATTTTCAAAATACAAATCTGACTATTTTCCCCTGGGCGTGGTAGATATTTACTTCAAATTTGAATGGGGCACCTTTGAGATGTACTACCTATTCAATAACAAGAATTGTCCACATTAGTGGAGCTGGTTAAAAACACACGGGGAAAATTTATGTTTTTTTTTTATATCACCTTGAGAGCTCCCTCTGCATAGTAAAAAAGAAGCACGCAAATCGAAAATCGTCTTATAACATCACATAAAAAAAAAACGAATCGACTTGAGAACACTGAAGTCAGTTAATTAAACTCTCGGGATAATGCAAGGATCCTAACGATGTGACTCACATCAATATCGAGCCAGGTTTTCAGGGGCCATACGCCTTACTCTTAACGTGGGCTTGATCAGCACTGTTTATGCGCCGAGATACGGTTTGAAATCGCGCAACTTTACTCATCACCTAAACAGAATCGCATAAAACAGGTTGCCGTTATAGGGCCCCAGGAGTTGTGGTGGAATTAAGAAACCCACATACATAACATTATTCCTAAAAACATAACATAATGCTATGTTTAACACTTTATGTCAACAATACTGAGCTTTCTAACAAAATGTTGTTGGTAGTCGTGATCGTGACGTGTAACGGAAATCGATTCTAATTAACTTTGAAAAATAATGATTGTCTTATCTATTTGGAACTTTGCAAGGAAATCTAATTCGTAAGACAACACAATAATATGGTACTATCGAACTGATCTGATAATGGAGCCAGAAGGAGGTTAGGAAAACTACAATAGTTTATTCTGTCACCAATCGATGGTGTAGCGTAGTAATGAAAAACCGTACAAATAGAAGAATCTTAAAGTAAGCAGTTGCTTTACCTCAGTGTTGCACTAGACCGGGCACAACTTATCAGTAAACTCCTTAAATTTGTAATCTTTTGATTTGTTAGAACGAGTCACATCAGCGTAATTTTTAATTTTCAAGTAATAATTCTTATTATACTGAGTATGTTATTTTTGGTTCATACAATAATTAGTTACTCTATCTATCTAATTACTCCTGCTCAAAACTTGCATCTGACTCGGTGTAAGGGACTTAGGAGGTATTATGCCTTTACGGGCCTGTTTTAACAAGTACCTGGACTGCCTGGTCGATTGTCCTGGGATGTGCCTGGTTGACCGCGCCGGGATTTGCCTGGACCGGTGCTGGGTCCAAGCGGGTTGTTGCCGTCTGAGTCATCATCATCTTGGCCTTTACAAAATAAGTATATTTTCAAAATACAAATCTGACTATTTTCCCCTGGGCGTGGTAGATATTTACTTCAAATTTGAATGGGGCACCTTTGAGATGTACTACCTATTCAATAACAAGAATTGTCCACATTAGTGGAGCTGGTTAAAAACACACGGGGAAAATTTATGTTTTTTTTTTATATCACCTTGAGAGCTCCCTCTGCATAGTAAAAAAGAAGCACGCAAATCGAAAATCGTCTTATAACATCACATAAAAAAAAACGAATCGACTTGAGAACACTGAAGTCAGTTAATTAAACTCTCGGGATAATGCAAGGATCCTAACGATGTGACTCACATCAATATCGAGCCAGGTTTTCAGGGGCCATACGCCTTACTCTTAACGTGGGCTTGATCAGCACTGTTTATGCGCCGAGATACGGTTTGAAATCGCGCAACTTTACTCATCACCTAAACAGAATCGCATAAAACAGGTTGCCGTTATAGGGCCCCAGGAGTTGTGGTGGAATTAAGAAACCCACATACATAACATTATTCCTAAAAACATAACATAATGCTATGTTTAACACTTTATGTCAACAATACTGAGCTTTCTAACAAAATGTTGTTGGTAGTCGTGATCGTGACGTGTAACGGAAATCGATTCTAATTAACTTTGAAAAATAATGATTGTCTTATCTATTTGGAACTTTGCAAGGAAATCTAATTCGTAAGACAACACAATAATATGGTACTATCGAACTGATCTGATAATGGAGCCAGAAGGAGGTTAGGAAAACTACAATAGTTTATTCTGTCACCAATCGATGGTGTAGCGTAGTAATGAAAAACCGTACAAATAGAAGAATCTTAAAGTAAGCAGTTGCTTTACCTCAGTGTTGCATTAGACCGGGCACAACTTATCAGTAAACTCCTTAAATTTGTAATCTTTTGATTTGTTAGAACGAGTCACATCAGCGTAATTTTTAATTTTCAAGTAATAATTCTTATTATACTGAGTATGTTATTTTTGGTTCATACAATAATTAGTTACTCTATCTATCTAATTACTCCTGCTCAAAACTTGCATCTGACTCGGTGTAAGAGACTTAGGAGGTATTATGCCTTTACGGGCCTGTTTTAACAAGTACCTGGACTGCCTGGTTGATATTTCGGGTATCTGCCTGGTTGACCGCGCTGGAATCTGCCTGTCCTGGGTCCAAGCGGGTTGTTGCCGTCTGAGTCATCATCATCTTGGCCTTTACAAAATAAGTATATTTTCAAAATACAAATCTGACTATTTTCCCCTGGGCGTGGTAGATATTTACTTCAAATTTGAATGTGGCACCTTTGAGATATACTACCTATTCAATAACAAGAATTGTCCACATTAGTGGAGCTGGTTAAAAACACACGGGGAAAATTTATGTTTTTTTAATCTTAAAGTAAGCAGTTGCTTTACCTCAGTGTTGCATTAGACCGGGCACAACTTATCAGTAAACTCCTTAAATTTGTAATCTTTTGATTTGTTAGAACGAGTCACATCAGCGTAATTTTTAATTTTCAAGTAATAATTCTTATTATACTGAGTATGTTATTTTTGGTTCATACAATAATTAGTTACTCTATCTATCTAATTACTCCTGCTCAAAACTTGCATCTGACTCGGTGTAAGGGACTTAGGAGGTATTATGCCTTTACGGGCCTGTTTTAACAAGTACCTGGACTGCCTGGTCGATTGTCCTGAGATGTGCCTGGTTGACCGCGCCGGGATTTGCCTGGACCGGTGCTGGGTCCAAGCGGGTTGTTGCCGTCTGAGTCATCATCATCTTGGCCTTTACAAAATAAGTATATTTTCAAAATACAAATCTGACTATTTTCCCCTGGGCGTGGTAGATATTTACTTCAAATTTGAATGGGGCACCTTTGAGATGTACTACCTATTCAATAACAAGAATTGTCCACATTAGTGGAGCTGGTTAAAAACACACGGGGAAAATTTATGTTTCTTTTTATATCACCTTGAGAGCTCCCTCTGCATAGTAAAAAAGAAGCACGCAAATCGAAAATCGTCTTATAACATCACATTAAAAAAAAAACGAATCGACTTGAGAACACTGAAGTCAGTTAATTAAACTCTCGGGATAATGCAAGGATCCTAACGATGTGACTCACATCAATATCGAGCCAGGTTTTCAGGGGCCATACGCCTTACTCTTAACGTGGGCTTGATCAGCACTGTTTATGCGCCGAGATACGGTTTGAAATCGCGCAACTTTACTCATCACCTAAACAGAATCGCATAAAACAGGTTGCCGTTATAGGGCCCCAGGAGTTGTGGTGGAATTAAGAAACCCACATACATAACATTATTCCTAAAAACATAACATAATGCTATGTTTAACACTTTATGTCAACAATACTGAGCTTTCTAACAAAATATTGTTGGTAGTCGTGATCGTGACGTGTAACGGAAATCGATTCTAATTAACTTTGAAAAATAATGATTGTCTTATCTATTTGGAACTTTGCAAGGAAATCTAATTCGTAAGACAACACAATAATATGGTACTATCGAACTGATCTGATAATGGAGCCAGAAGGAGGTTAGGAAAACTACAATAGTTTATTCTGTCACCAATCGATGGTGTAGCGTAGTAATGAAAAACCGTACAAATAGAAGAATCTTAAAGTAAGCAGTTGCTTTACCTCAGTGTTGCATTAGACCGGGCACAACTTATCAGTAAACTCCTTAAATTTGTAATCTTTTGATTTGTTAGAACGAGTCACATCAGCGTAATTTTTAATTTTCAAGTAATAATTCTTATTATACTGAGTATGTTATTTTTGGTTCATACAATAATTAGTTACTCTATCTATCTAATTACTCCTGCTCAAAACTTGCATCTGACTCGGTGTAAGGGACTTAGGAGGTATTATGCCTTTACGGGCCTGTTTTAACAAGTACCTGGACTGCCTGGTCGATTGTCCTGGGATGTGCCTGGTTGACCGCGCCGGGATTTGCCTGGACCGGTGCTGGGTCCAAGCGGGTTGTTGCCGTCTGAGTCATCATCATCTTGGCCTTTACAAAATAAGTATATTTTCAAAATACAAATCTGACTATTTTCCCCTGGGCGTGGTAGATATTTACTTCAAATTTGAATGTGGCACCTTTGAGATATACTACCTATTCAATAACAAGAATTGTCCACATTAGTGGAGCTGGTTAAAAACACACGGGGAAAATTTATGTTTTTTTAATCTTAAAGTAAGCAGTTGCTTTACCTCAGTGTTGCATTAGACCGGGCACAACTTATCAGTAAACTCCTTAAATTTGTAATCTTTTGATTTGTTAGAACGAGTCACATCAGCGTAATTTTTAATTTTCAAGTAATAATTCTTATTATACTGAGTATGTTATTTTTGGTTCATACAATAATTAGTTACTCTATCTATCTAATTACTCCTGCTCAAAACTTGCATCTGACTCGGTGTAAGGGACTTAGGAGGTATTATGCCTTTACGGGCCTGTTTTAACAAGTACCTGGACTGCCTGGTCGATTGTCCTGGGATGTGCCTGGTTGACCGCGCCGGGATTTGCCTGGACCGGTGCTGGGTCCAAGCGGGTTGTTGCCGTCTGAGTCATCATCATCTTGGCCTTTACAAAATAAGTATATTTTCAAAATACAAATCTGACTATTTTCCCCTGGGCGTGGTAGATATTTACTTCAAATTTGAATGGGGCACCTTTGAGATGTACTACCTATTCAATAACAAGAATTGTCCACATTAGTGGAGCTGGTTAAAAACACACGGGGAAAATTTATGTTTTTTTTTTATATCACCTTGAGAGCTCCCTCTGCATAGTAAAAAAGAAGCACGCAAATCGAAAATCGTCTTATAACATCACATAAAAAAAAAACGAATCGACTTGAGAACACTGAAGTCAGTTAATTAAACTCTCGGGATAATGCAAGGATCCTAACGATGTGACTCACATCAATATCGAGCCAGGTTTTCAGGGGCCATACGCCTTACTCTTAACGTGGGCTTGATCAGCACTGTTTATGCGCCGAGATACGGTTTGAAATCGCGCAACTTTACTCATCACCTAAACAGAATCGCATAAAACAGGTTGCCGTTATAGGGCCCCAGGAGTTGTGGTGGAATTAAGAAACCCACATACATAACATTATTCCTAAAAACATAACATAATGCTATGTTTAACACTTTATGTCAACAATACTGAGCTTTCTAACAAAATGTTGTTGGTAGTCGTGATCGTGACGTGTAACGGAAATCGATTCTAATTAACTTTGAAAAATAATGATTGTCTTATCTATTTGGAACTTTGCAAGGAAATCTAATTCGTAAGACAACACAATAATATGGTACTATCGAACTGATCTGATAATGGAGCCAGAAGGAGGTTAGGAAAACTACAATAGTTTATTCTGTCACCAATCGATGGTGTAGCGTAGTAATGAAAAACCGTACAAATAGAAGAATCTTAAAGTAAGCAGTTGCTTTACCTCAGTGTTGCATTAGACCGGGCACAACTTATCAGTAAACTCCTTAAATTTGTAATCTTTTGATTTGTTAGAACGAGTCACATCAGCGTAATTTTTAATTTTCAAGTAATAATTCTTATTATACTGAGTATGTTATTTTTGGTTCATACAATAATTAGTTACTCTATCTATCTAATTACTCCTGCTCAAAACTTGCATCTGACTCGGTGTAAGAGACTTAGGAGGTATTATGCCTTTACGGGCCTGTTTTAACAAGTACCTGGACTGCCTGGTTGATATTTCGGGTATCTGCCTGGTTGACCGCGCTGGAATCTGCCTGTCCTGGGTCCAAGCGGGTTGTTGCCGTCTGAGTCATCATCATCTTGGCCTTTACAAAATAAGTATATTTTCAAAATACAAATCTGACTATTTTCCCCTGGGCGTGGTAGATATTTACTTCAAATTTGAATGGGGCACCTTTGAGATGTACTACCTATTCAATAACAAGAATTGTCCACATTAGTGGAGCTGGTTAAAAACACACGGGGAAAATTTATGTTTTTTTTTTATATCACCTTGAGAGCTCCCTCTGCATAGTAAAAAAGAAGCACGCAAATCGAAAATCGTCTTATAACATCACATAAAAAAAAAACGAATCGACTTGAGAACACTGAAGTCAGTTAATTAAACTCTCGGGATAATGCAAGGATCCTAACGATGTGACTCACATCAATATCGAGCCAGGTTTTCAGGGGCCATACGCCTTACTCTTAACGTGGGCTTGATCAGCACTGTTTACGCGCCGAGATACGGTTTGAAATCGCGCAACTTTACTCATCACCTAAACAGAATCGCATAAAACAGGTTGCCGTTATAGGGCCCCAGGAGTTGTGGTGGAATTAAGAAACCCACATACATAACATTATTCCTAAAAACATAACATAATGCTATGTTTAACACTTTATGTCAACAATACTGAGCTTTCTAACAAAATGTTGTTGGTAGTCGTGATCGTGACGTGTAACGGAAATCGATTCTAATTAACTTTGAAAAATAATGATTGTCTTATCTATTTGGAACTTTGCAAGGAAATCTAATTCGTAAGACAACACAATAATATGGTACTATCGAACTGATCTGATAATGGAGCCAGAAGGAGGTTAGGAAAACTACAATAGTTTATTCTGTCACCAATCGATGGTGTAGCGTAGTAATGAAAAACCGTACAAATAGAAGAATCTTAAAGTAAGCAGTTGCTTTACCTCAGTGTTGCATTAGACCGGGCACAACTTATCAGTAAACTCCTTAAATTTGTAATCTTTTGATTTGTTAGAACGAGTCACATCAGCGTAATTTTTAATTTTCAAGTAATAATTCTTATTATACTGAGTATGTTATTTTTGGTTCATACAATAATTAGTTACTCTATCTATCTAATTACTCCTGCTCAAAACTTGCATCTGACTCGGTGTAAGAGACTTAGGAGGTATTATGCCTTTACGGGCCTGTTTTAACAAGTACCTGGACTGCCTGGTTGATATTTCGGGTATCTGCCTGGTTGACCGCGCTGGAATCTGCCTGTCCTGGGTCCAAGCGGGTTGTTGCCGTCTGAGTCATCATCATCTTGGCCTTTACAAAATAAGTATATTTTCAAAATACAAATCTGACTATTTTCCCCTGGGCGTGGTAGATATTTACTTCAAATTTGAATGTGGCACCTTTGAGATATACTACCTATTCAATAACAAGAATTGTCCACATTAGTGGAGCTGGTTAAAAACACACGGGGAAAATTTATGTTTTTTTAATCTTAAAGTAAGCAGTTGCTTTACCTCAGTGTTGCATTAGACCGGGCACAACTTATCAGTAAACTCCTTAAATTTGTAATCTTTTGATTTGTTAGAACGAGTCACATCAGCGTAATTTTTAATTTTCAAGTAATAATTCTTATTATACTGAGTATGTTATTTTTGGTTCATACAATAATTAGTTACTCTATCTATCTAATTACTCCTGCTCAAAACTTGCATCTGACTCGGTGTAAGGGACTTAGGAGGTATTATGCCTTTACGGGCCTGTTTTAACAAGTACCTGGACTGCCTGGTCGATTGTCCTGAGATGTGCCTGGTTGACCGCGCCGGGATTTGCCTGGACCGGTGCTGGGTCCAAGCGGGTTGTTGCCGTCTGAGTCATCATCATCTTGGCCTTTACAAAATAAGTATATTTTCAAAATACAAATCTGACTATTTTCCCCTGGGCGTGGTAGATATTTACTTCAAATTTGAATGGGGCACCTTTGAGATGTACTACCTATTCAATAACAAGAATTGTCCACATTAGTGGAGCTGGTTAAAAACACACGGGGAAAATTTATGTTTCTTTTTATATCACCTTGAGAGCTCCCTCTGCATAGTAAAAAAGAAGCACGCAAATCGAAAATCGTCTTATAACATCACATTAAAAAAAAAACGAATCGACTTGAGAACACTGAAGTCAGTTAATTAAACTCTCGGGATAATGCAAGGATCCTAACGATGTGACTCACATCAATATCGAGCCAGGTTTTCAGGGGCCATACGCCTTACTCTTAACGTGGGCTTGATCAGCACTGTTTATGCGCCGAGATACGGTTTGAAATCGCGCAACTTTACTCATCACCTAAACAGAATCGCATAAAACAGGTTGCCGTTATAGGGCCCCAGGAGTTGTGGTGGAATTAAGAAACCCACATACATAACATTATTCCTAAAAACATAACATAATGCTATGTTTAACACTTTATGTCAACAATACTGAGCTTTCTAACAAAATGTTGTTGGTAGTCGTGATCGTGACGTGTAACGGAAATCGATTCTAATTAACTTTGAAAAATAATGATTGTCTTATCTATTTGGAACTTTGCAAGGAAATCTAATTCGTAAGACAACACAATAATATGGTACTATCGAACTGATCTGATAATGGAGCCAGAAGGAGGTTAGGAAAACTACAATAGTTTATTCTGTCACCAATCGATGGTGTAGCGTAGTAATGAAAAACCGTACAAATAGAAGAATCTTAAAGTAAGCAGTTGCTTTACCTCAGTGTTGCATTAGACCGGGCACAACTTATCAGTAAACTCCTTAAATTTGTAATCTTTTGATTTGTTAGAACGAGTCACATCAGCGTAATTTTTAATTTTCAAGTAATAATTCTTATTATACTGAGTATGTTATTTTTGGTTCATACAATAATTAGTTACTCTATCTATCTAATTACTCCTGCTCAAAACTTGCATCTGACTCGGTGTAAGGGACTTAGGAGGTATTATGCCTTTACGGGCCTGTTTTAACAAGTACCTGGACTGCCTGGTCGATTGTCCTGGGATGTGCCTGGTTGACCGCGCCGGGATTTGCCTGGACCGGTGCTGGGTCCAAGCGGGTTGTTGCCGTCTGAGTCATCATCATCTTGGCCTTTACAAAATAAGTATATTTTCAAAATACAAATCTGACTATTTTCCCCTGGGCGTGGTAGATATTTACTTCAAATTTGAATGGGGCAGCTTTGAGATGTACTACCTATTCAATAACAAGAATTGTCCACATTAGTGGAGCTGGTTAAAAACACACGGGGAAAATTTATGTTTTTTTAATCTTAAAGTAAGCAGTTGCTTTACCTCAGTGTTGCATTAGACCGGGCACAACTTATCAGTAAACTCCTTAAATTTGTAATCTTTTGATTTGTTAGAACGAGTCACATCAGCGTAATTTTTAATTTTCAAGTAATAATTCTTATTATACTGAGTATGTTATTTTTGGTTCATACAATAATTAGTTACTCTATCTATCTAATTACTCCTGCTCAAAACTTGCATCTGACTCGGTGTAAGGGACTTAGGAGGTATTATGCCTTTACGGGCCTGTTTTAACAAGTACCTGGACTGCCTGGTCGATTGTCCTGGGATGTGCCTGGTTGACCGCGCCGGGATTTGCCTGGACCGGTGCTGGGTCCAAGCGGGTTGTTGCCGTCTGAGTCATCATCATCTTGGCCTTTACAAAATAAGTATATTTTCAAAATACAAATCTGACTATTTTCCCCTGGGCGTGGTAGATATTTACTTCAAATTTGAATGTGGCACCTTTGAGATATACTACCTATTCAATAACAAGAATTGTCCACATTAGTGGAGCTGGTTAAAAACACACGGGGAAAATTTATGTTTTTTTAATCTTAAAGTAAGCAGTTGCTTTACCTCAGTGTTGCATTAGACCGGGCACAACTTATCAGTAAACTCCTTAAATTTGTAATCTTTTGATTTGTTAGAACGAGTCACATCAGCGTAATTTTTAATTTTCAAGTAATAATTCTTATTATACTGAGTATGTTATTTTTGGTTCATACAATAATTAGTTACTCTATCTATCTAATTACTCCTGCTCAAAACTTGCATCGCTTAAAACAGGTTGCCGTTATAGGGCCCCAGGAGTTGTGGTGGAATTAAAAAAACCCACATACATAACATTATTCCTAAAAACATAACATAATGCTATGTTTAACACTTTATGTCAACAATACTGAGCTTTCTAACAAAATGTTGTTGGTAGTCGTGATCGTGACGTGTAACGGAAATCGATTCTAATTAACTTCTAATTATCACGGAGCCCGAGACCTTTCCAACGAATGCAAAACCGTGGAGATCGGTTCGTGCGTTCTGGAGTTATAGCGTCAGGAAGGAAAACCCGACTTATTTTTATATAGTAGAGAAAATATACGAGAGAATCAATAAACAGGATTCAACCCCTATTTTCCACTAGAGCTGAAATATTTGCTTCAAATTTGAACGGACCACTCCGAGATATAACTATTATAACTATAGGTAATATACTATTTAATAATAATAAAAAGTTAATATTGTAGAAACAAAAAAAACCGGTTTCAGAATGAATAAGTAGGTACTATAGAAATGGAAAAAACTCAAAGTATATAAAGTTATATGATTATTTACGGGATACTTACCGTGGTAAGGTTGTGGAATGAGTTCTCGATATTTCGGCGCAGTTACATGCACTATATCGGGAGCTCATTCCACAACCTTACCACGGTAAGTATCCCGTAAATAATCATATAACTTTAGTGAACAACCGTAAAAGTACCTAGTTGGTTTTGCCTTATAGTTGTATTAGCCCAGGTTCATCTTATCAGTAAACCACTCGAGTTTGGGTTCGTAAGGTATGTTTTAGCGAGGTAGGTAAACATGTTATTTAAGGTTTGACGGTTAGGCGCCATAAAAATGTACTAAGTGCGCCGAAATGCAAAAAAGCTTTGTCTAGTAAAAGTGTTTTTGTAAAAAGAGTAGAAGTATATAACAAGTTACCACAAATTATAAAAGCGACTGATAATAATGATATTTTTAAATTTAGATTGAAGAAGCTTCTGATTAACAAGGCATCTCTACATAGTATAAATTAAAGTCGCCTTCCGCGTCTGTATGGCCGCTAACTCCTAAACCACGCAACGGATTCTGATGCGGTTTTCCCCATCAGTTAGATGCATTTTCACGGAAAGTTTATATATATAACTAGCGACCCGCCCCGGCGTCGGACGTAAATTACACCCGTGTGAAAATGGGCAGGCGGGTCGCTAGTAGGTATTATATATTATATACCATAGATGAGTATCTTAAAGATGTAATGTATTATGTAATGGACATTTTTAATTTAAGCGATGATAAAAATAATATGTACCATATACTTATTGTAATTTGCACACCATAAAGGTTGGATATAGAGCAACTTTATTATAACTTGAGACCTATCATGTACCTACCTATATTCTAGCAAAAAATTATTTTGATCGATTTATTTATTATTATGGTTGAAGATTCGCTTCGATAGATTAGATGCCGGCGACGCGGTTTTACCATCGCACTAGCCGCCACCGCCTGAAGGCTCATCCACACATCATAGATCAGTGAAAATCGCACACTGTGCGATTCACACGATCCTTCTTGCCTCATACCTGCAAAATGTGGAATGAGCTACTTTCCACGGTGTTTCCGAGAAGCTACAACATGGGGTTCTTCAAAAGGCGAGTTAATAGAGTCCTAAAGGGTCGGCAACGTATTTGTGATGCCTCTGGTGTTACAAGTATCCATAGGCGACGGTGACTGCTTACCATCAGGCAGCCCGTCTGCTTGTTTGCCACCTGGCATAAAAATAAAAAATAAACTAGAAAGTGCGAAATTTCGGAAAGTTACCTTCCCCGCGCTGTTCAAAATAATCTTCGGTGTTCTCAGTACTCTCGGTGAAATCAAACTCGTCAGCTTTAGTGCCAGATGTCCGTTTCTTCGTAAGTGTCGTTGTTACAGTTGTCTTACTTTGTACTTGTGGTCCACGGTTAATTGTTGAACTTGTTTGCTTGTCACCTTGTCCGTCTTGTTCATCTATATGGGACCATGAAACAAAAAAACAACAATTAAAAAAAAAGGGAAATTAATCTGTCCCTTAAAGTTACCCATCTAAAAACCAGCTTCAAAATGGATAAGTAACAAAATTGATGAACTCCTAAAAACAGAGCGAGAAAAATTTATGAAATTTTTGTAGTACCTACCTCGACACTTTACATACATGAATAGAATAATTATAATAATGCTGTATTGTTCAACTGTGTACAAAGGCCTTAAGGCTTTTTAAGTTATTAGTAACAACAGTTGTGTTCATATAGAACATACAATAGAATTAGTACAAACATAACATATAGTACTTCATAAAAAAATTACTACAATTATTATAAGCGCAACAATCGACCAGGGCCCCGATTCTACTAAGGAAATTGTCATTAAATTGTAATTGTTGCGATTTTAATTGTTAAATAACTGCCTCAAAATTTACAGTTTTAAATATTTTTTATACTAGAAATATACAACCACCTTATATTATAACTTAGTATGAAAAAATATCAAAAATTGCAAATTTTGAGGCAGTTATTTAACAATTAAAATCGCAACAATTACAATTTAAAGACAATTTGTTTAGTAGAATCGGGGGGCAGGGGGACTATAGGTAACAATATATTAGCCACTTTCTTAACTTCGACTTAAATTTGAAGCCGTTTAGAGTTTTTAACTCAGTAGGCAGGTTGTTATACAAATGTACCTATAGCGTTTATGAGTTTAAAACCCGAACTATTCGATACATTAAGCATTGCCATTCAACGTGGTAATGCCACCAGCATGTTGGGTACGCTGTCAACTGGTAGTGGGCTTGAGCATTTGGATTGTCTTTAGACCTTCAACGGTCTATGGGCAGTCTAACTGTATTTGTAGTGTTAGTGTTAGCTTGTATTTTGTTTAGTTAATAAAGACACTTGCCCGGTAAAAAGAAAAAATTCTTTTGTACTTTTGAATATTTCAAAGACTTCAAAATGTTTATTGATATAATGAGAGACGATGACGCAATTCAGGTACATTATTGTGGTTTTAGTTTGTTACCTTGGCTACGCCCGTGCTACATAATAATAAGTGGTCAAGAGCGTGTCGCGACATGCATTATGTAGGGTTCCTTAGCCAAGCCATATAATTGTTTCGTTGTTCCAAAATTGGTGTTGGTAGTCGTGATCGTGACGTGTAACGGAAATCGATTCTAATTAACTTTGAAAAATAATGATTGTCTTATCTATTTGGAACTTTGCAAGGAAATCTAATTCGTAAGACAACACAATAATATGGTACTATCGAACTGATCTGATAATGGAGCCAGAAGGAGGTTAGGAAAACTACAATAGTTTATTCTGTCACCAATCGATGGTGTAGCGTAGTAATGAAAAACCGTACAAATAGAAGAATCTTAAAGTAAGCAGTTGCTTTACCTCAGTGTTGCATTAGACCGGGCACAACTTATCAGTAAACTCCTTAAATTTGTAATCTTTTGATTTGTTAGAACGAGTCACATCAGCGTAATTTTTAATTTTCAAGTAATAATTCTTATTATACTGAGTATGTTATTTTTGGTTCATACAATAATTAGTTACTCTATCTATCTAATTACTCCTGCTCAAAACTTGCATCTGACTCGGTGTAAGGGACTTAGGAGGTATTATGCCTTTACGGGCCTGTTTTAACAAGTACCTGGACTGCCTGGTTGATATTTCGGGTATCTGCCTGGTTGACCGCGCTGGAATCTGCCTGTCCTGGGTCCAAGCGGGTTGTTGCCGTCTGAGTCATCATCATCTTGGCCTTTACAAAATAAGTATATTTTCAAAATACAAATCTGACTATTTTCCCCTGGGCGTGGTAGATATTTACTTCAAATTTGAATGTGGCACCTTTGAGATATACTACCTATTCAATAACAAGAATTGTCCACATTAGTGGAGCTGGTTAAAAACACACGGGGAAAATTTATGTTTTTTTAATCTTAAAGTAAGCAGTTGCTTTACCTCAGTGTTGCATTAGACCGGGCACAACTTATCAGTAAACTCCTTAAATTTGTAATCTTTTGATTTGTTAGAACGAGTCACATCAGCGTAATTTTTAATTTTCAAGTAATAATTCTTATTATACTGAGTATGTTATTTTTGGTTCATACAATAATTAGTTACTCTATCTATCTAATTACTCCTGCTCAAAACTTGCATCTGACTCGGTGTAAGGGACTTAGGAGGTATTATGCCTTTACAGGCCTGTTTTAACAAGTACCTGGACTGCCTGGTCGATTGTCCTGGGATGTGCCTGGTTGACCGCGCCGGGATTTGCCTGGACCGGTGCTGGGTCCAAGCGGGTTGTTGCCGTCTGAGTCATCATCATCTTGGCCTTTACAAAATAAGTATATTTTCAAAATACAAATCTGACTATTTTCCCCTGGGCGTGGTAGATATTTACTTCAAATTTGAATGGGGCACCTTTGAGATGTACTACCTATTCAATAACAAGAATTGTCCACATTAGTGGAGCTGGTTAAAAACACACGGGGAAAATTTATGTTTTTTTTTTATATCACCTTGAGAGCTCCCTCTGCATAGTAAAAAAGAAGCACGCAAATCGAAAATCGTCTTATAACATCACATAAAAAAAAAAACGAATCGACTTGAGAACACTGAAGTCAGTTAATTAAACTCTCGGGATAATGCAAGGATCCTAACGATGTGACTCACATCAATATCGAGCCAGGTTTTCAGGGGCCATACGCCTTACTCTTAACGTGGGCTTGATCAGCACTGTTTATGCGCCGAGATACGGTTTGAAATCGCGCAACTTTACTCATCACCTAAACAGAATCGCTTAAAACAGGTTGCCGTTATAGGGCCCCAGGAGTTGTGGTGGAATTAAGAAACCCACATACATAACATTATTCCTAAAAACATAACATAATGCTATGTTTAACACTTTATGTCAACAATACTGAGCTTTCTAACAAAATATTGTTGGTAGTCGTGATCGTGACGTGTAACGGAAATCGATTCTAATTAACTTTGAAAAATAATGATTGTCTTATCTATTTGGAACTTTGCAAGGAAATCTAATTCGTAAGACAACACAATAATATGGTACTATCGAACTGATCTGATAATGGAGCCAGAAGGAGGTTAGGAAAACTACAATAGTTTATTCTGTCACCAATCGATGGTGTAGCGTAGTAATGAAAAACCGTACAAATAGAAGAATCTTAAAGTAAGCAGTTGCTTTACCTCAGTGTTGCATTAGACCGGGCACAACTTATCAGTAAACTCCTTAAATTTGTAATCTTTTGATTTGTTAGAACGAGTCACATCAGCGTAATTTTTAATTTTCAAGTAATAATTCTTATTATACTGAGTATGTTATTTTTGGTTCATACAATAATTAGTTACTCTATCTATCTAATTACTCCTGCTCAAAACTTGCATCTGACTCGGTGTAAGGGACTTAGGAGGTATTATGCCTTTACGGGCCTGTTTTAACAAGTACCTGGACTGCCTGGTCGATTGTCCTGGGATGTGCCTGGTTGACCGCGCCGGGATTTGCCTGGACCGGTGCTGGGTCCAAGCGGGTTGTTGCCGTCTGAGTCATCATCATCTTGGCCTTTACAAAATAAGTATATTTTCAAAATACAAATCTGACTATTTTCCCCTGGGCGTGGTAGATATTTACTTCAAATTTGAATGTGGCACCTTTGAGATATACTACCTATTCAATAACAAGAATTGTCCACATTAGTGGAGCTGGTTAAAAACACACGGGGAAAATTTATGTTTTTTTAATCTTAAAGTAAGCAGTTGCTTTACCTCAGTGTTGCATTAGACCGGGCACAACTTATCAGTAAACTCCTTAAATTTGTAATCTTTTGATTTGTTAGAACGAGTCACATCAGCGTAATTTTTAATTTTCAAGTAATAATTCTTATTATACTGAGTATGTTATTTTTGGTTCATACAATAATTAGTTACTCTATCTATCTAATTACTCCTGCTCAAAACTTGCATCTGACTCGGTGTAAGGGACTTAGGAGGTATTATGCCTTTACGGGCCTGTTTTAACAAGTACCTGGACTGCCTGGTCGATTGTCCTGGGATGTGCCTGGTTGACCGCGCCGGGATTTGCCTGGACCGGTGCTGGGTCCAAGCGGGTTGTTGCCGTCTGAGTCATCATCATCTTGGCCTTTACAAAATAAGTATATTTTCAAAATACAAATCTGACTATTTTCCCCTGGGCGTGGTAGATATTTACTTCAAATTTGAATGGGGCACCTTTGAGATGTACTACCTATTCAATAACAAGAATTGTCCACATTAGTGGAGCTGGTTAAAAACACACGGGGAAAATTTATGTTTTTTTTTTATATCACCTTGAGAGCTCCCTCTGCATAGTAAAAAAGAAGCACGCAAATCGAAAATCGTCTTATAACATCACATAAAAAAAAAACGAATCGACTTGAGAACACTGAAGTCAGTTAATTAAACTCTCGGGATAATGCAAGGATCCTAACGATGTGACTCACATCAATATCGAGCCAGGTTTTCAGGGGCCATACGCCTTACTCTTAACGTGGGCTTGATCAGCACTGTTTATGCGCCGAGATACGGTTTGAAATCGCGCAACTTTACTCATCACCTAAACAGAATCGCATAAAACAGGTTGCCGTTATAGGGCCCCAGGAGTTGTGGTGGAATTAAGAAACCCACATACATAACATTATTCCTAAAAACATAACATAATGCTATGTTTAACACTTTATGTCAACAATACTGAGCTTTCTAACAAAATGTTGTTGGTAGTCGTGATCGTGACGTGTAACGGAAATCGATTCTAATTAACTTTGAAAAATAATGATTGTCTTATCTATTTGGAACTTTGCAAGGAAATCTAATTCGTAAGACAACACAATAATATGGTACTATCGAACTGATCTGATAATGGAGCCAGAAGGAGGTTAGGAAAACTACAATAGTTTATTCTGTCACCAATCGATGGTGTAGCGTAGTAATGAAAAACCGTACAAATAGAAGAATCTTAAAGTAAGCAGTTGCTTTACCTCAGTGTTGCATTAGACCGGGCACAACTTATCAGTAAACTCCTTAAATTTGTAATCTTTTGATTTGTTAGAACGAGTCACATCAGCGTAATTTTTAATTTTCAAGTAATAATTCTTATTATACTGAGTATGTTATTTTTGGTTCATACAATAATTAGTTACTCTATCTATCTAATTACTCCTGCTCAAAACTTGCATCTGACTCGGTGTAAGAGACTTAGGAGGTATTATGCCTTTACGGGCCTGTTTCAACAAGTACCTGGACTGCCTGGTTGATATTTCGGGTATCTGCCTGGTTGACCGCGCTGGAATCTGCCTGTCCTGGGTCCAAGCGGGTTGTTGCCGTCTGAGTCATCATCATCTTGGCCTTTACAAAATAAGTATATTTTCAAAATACAAATCTGACTATTTTCCCCTGGGCGTGGTAGATATTTACTTCAAATTTGAATGTGGCACCTTTGAGATATACTACCTATTCAATAACAAGAATTGTCCACATTAGTGGAGCTGGTTAAAACACACGGGGAAAATTTATGTTTTTTTAATCTTAAAGTAAGCAGTTGCTTTACCTCAGTGTTGCATTAGACCGGGCACAACTTATCAGTAAACTCCTTAAATTTGTAATCTTTTGATTTGTTAGAACGAGTCACATCAGCGTAATTTTTAATTTTCAAGTAATAATTCTTATTATACTGAGTATGTTATTTTTGGTTCATACAATAATTAGTTACTCTATCTATCTAATTACTCCTGCTCAAAACTTGCATCTGACTCGGTGTAAGGGACTTAGGAGGTATTATGCCTTTACGGGCCTGTTTTAACAAGTACCTGGACTGCCTGGTCGATTGTCCTGAGATGTGCCTGGTTGACCGCGCCGGGATTTGCCTGGACCGGTGCTGGGTCCAAGCGGGTTGTTGCCGTCTGAGTCATCATCATCTTGGCCTTTACAAAATAAGTATATTTTCAAAATACAAATCTGACTATTTTCCCCTGGGCGTGGTAGATATTTACTTCAAATTTGAATGGGGCACCTTTGAGATGTACTACCTATTCAATAACAAGAATTGTCCACATTAGTGGAGCTGGTTAAAAACACACGGGGAAAATTTATGTTTTTTTTTTATATCACCTTGAGAGCTCCCTCTGCATAGTAAAAAAGAAGCACGCAAATCGAAAATCGTCTTATAACATCACATAAAAAAAAAACGAATCGACTTGAGAACACTGAAGTCAGTTAATTAAACTCTCGGGATAATGCAAGGATCCTAACGATGTGACTCACATCAATATCGAGCCAGGTTTTCAGGGGCCATACGCCTTACTCTTAACGTGGGCTTGATCAGCACTGTTTATGCGCCGAGATACGGTTTGAAATCGCGCAACTTTACTCATCACCTAAACAGAATCGCATAAAACAGGTTGCCGTTATAGGGCCCCAGGAGTTGTGGTGGAATTAAGAAACCCACATACATAACATTATTCCTAAAAACATAACATAATGCTATGTTTAACACTTTATGTCAACAATACTGAGCTTTCTAACAAAATGTTGTTGGTAGTCGTGATCGTGACGTGTAACGGAAATCGATTCTAATTAACTTTGAAAAATAATGATTGTCTTATCTATTTGGAACTTTGCAAGGAAATCTAATTCGTAAGACAACACAATAATATGGTACTATCGAACTGATCTGATAATGGAGCCAGAAGGAGGTTAGGAAAACTACAATAGTTTATTCTGTCACCAATCGATGGTGTAGCGTAGTAATGAAAAACCGTACAAATAGAAGAATCTTAAAGTAAGCAGTTGCTTTACCTCAGTGTTGCATTAGACCGGGCACAACTTATCAGTAAACTCCTTAAATTTGTAATCTTTTGATTTGTTAGAACGAGTCACATCAGCGTAATTTTTAATTTTCAAGTAATAATTCTTATTATACTGAGTATGTTATTTTTGGTTCATACAATAATTAGTTACTCTATCTATCTAATTACTCCTGCTCAAAACTTGCATCTGACTCGGTGTAAGGGACTTAGGAGGTATTATGCCTTTACGGGCCTGTTTTAACAAGTACCTGGACTGCCTGGTCGATTGTCCTGGGATGTGCCTGGTTGACCGCGCCGGGATTTGCCTGGACCGGTGCTGGGTCCAAGCGGGTTGTTGCCGTCTGAGTCATCATCATCTTGGCCTTTACAAAATAAGTATATTTTCAAAATACAAATCTGACTATTTTCCCCTGGGCGTGGTAGATATTTACTTCAAATTTGAATGGGGCAGCTTTGAGATGTACTACCTATTCAATAACAAGAATTGTCCACATTAGTGGAGCTGGTTAAAAACACACGGGGAAAATTTATGTTTTTTTTTTATATCACCTTGAGAGCTCCCTCTGCATAGTAAAAAAGAAGCACGCAAATCGAAAATCGTCTTATAACATCACATAAAAAAAAAAACGAATCGACTTGAGAACACTGAAGTCAGTTAATTAAACTCTCGGGATAATGCAAGGATCCTAACGATGTGACTCACATCAATATCGAGCCAGGTTTTCAGGGGCCATACGCCTTACTCTTAACGTGGGCTTGATCAGCACTGTTTACGCGCCGAGATACGGTTTGAAATCGCGCAACTTTACTCATCACCTAAACAGAATCGCATAAAACAGGTTGCCGTTATAGGGCCCCAGGAGTTGTGGTGGAATTAAGAAACCCACATACATAACATTATTCCTAAAAACATAACATAATGCTATGTTTAACACTTTATGTCAACAATACTGAGCTTTCTAACAAAATGTTGTTGGTAGTCGTGATCGTGACGTGTAACGGAAATCGATTCTAATTAACTTTGAAAAATAATGATTGTCTTATCTATTTGGAACTTTGCAAGGAAATCTAATTCGTAAGACAACACAATAATATGGTACTATCGAACTGATCTGATAATGAAGCCAGAAGGAGGTTAGGAAAACTACAATAGTTTATTCTGTCACCAATCGATGGTGTAGCGTAGTAATGAAAAACCGTACAAATAGAAGAATCTTAAAGTAAGCAGTTGCTTTACCTCAGTGTTGCATTAGACCGGGCACAACTTATCAGTAAACTCCTTAAATTTGTAATCTTTTGATTTGTTAGAACGAGTCACATCAGCGTAATTTTTAATTTTCAAGTAATAATTCTTATTATACTGAGTATGTTATTTTTGGTTCATACAATAATTAGTTACTCTATCTATCTAATTACTCCTGCTCAAAACTTGCATCTGACTCGGTGTAAGGGACTTAGGAGGTATTATGCCTTTACGGGCCTGTTTTAACAAGTACCTGGACTGCCTGGTCGATTGTCCTGGGATGTGCCTGGTTGACCGCGCCGGGATTTGCCTGGACCGGTGCTGGGTCCAAGCGGGTTGTTGCCGTCTGAGTCATCATCATCTTGGCCTTTACAAAATAAGTATATTTTCAAAATACAAATCTGACTATTTTCCCCTGGGCGTGGTAGATATTTACTTCAAATTTGAATGTGGCACCTTTGAGATATACTACCTATTCAATAACAAGAATTGTCCACATTAGTGGAGCTGGTTAAAAACACACGGGGAAAATTTATGTTTTTTTAATCTTAAAGTAAGCAGTTGCTTTACCTCAGTGTTGCATTAGACCGGGCACAACTTATCAGTAAACTCCTTAAATTTGTAATCTTTTGATTTGTTAGAACGAGTCACATCAGCGTAATTTTTAATTTTCAAGTAATAATTCTTATTATACTGAGTATGTTATTTTTGGTTCATACAATAATTAGTTACTCTATCTATCTAATTACTCCTGCTCAAAACTTGCATCTGACTCGGTGTAAGGGACTTAGGAGGTATTATGCCTTTACGGGCCTGTTTTAACAAGTACCTGGACTGCCTGGTCGATTGTCCTGGGATGTGCCTGGTTGACCGCGCCGGGATTTGCCTGGACCGGTGCTGGGTCCAAGCGGGTTGTTGCCGTCTGAGTCATCATCATCTTGGCCTTTACAAAATAAGTATATTTTCAAAATACAAATCTGACTATTTTCCCCTGGGCGTGGTAGATATTTACTTCAAATTTGAATGTGGCACCTTTGAGATATACTACCTATTCAATAACAAGAATTGTCCACATTAGTGGAGCTGGTTAAAAACACACGGGGAAAATTTATGTTTTTTTAATCTTAAAGTAAGCAGTTGCTTTACCTCAGTGTTGCATTAGACCGGGCACAACTTATCAGTAAACTCCTTAAATTTGTAATCTTTTGATTTGTTAGAACGAGTCACATCAGCGTAATTTTTAATTTTCAAGTAATAATTCTTATTATACTGAGTATGTTATTTTTGGTTCATACAATAATTAGTTACTCTATCTATCTAATTACTCCTGCTCAAAACTTGCATCGCTTAAAACAGGTTGCCGTTATAGGGCCCCAGGAGTTGTGGTGGAATTAAAAAAACCCACATACATAACATTATTCCTAAAAACATAACATAATGCTATGTTTAACACTTTATGTCAACAATACTGAGCTTTCTAACAAAATGTTGTTGGTAGTCGTGATCGTGACGTGTAACGGAAATCGATTCTAATTAACTTCTAATTATCACGGAGCCCGAGACCTTTCCAACGAATGCAAAACCGTGGAGATCGGTTCGTGCGTTCTGGAGTTATAGCGTCAGGAAGGAAAACCCGACTTATTTTTATATAGTAGAGAAAATATACGAGAGAATCAATAAACAGGATTCAACCCCTATTTTCCACTAGAGCTGAAATATTTGCTTCAAATTTGAACGGACCACTCCGAGATATAACTATTATAACTATAGGTAATATACTATTTAATAATAATAAAAAGTTAATATTGTAGAAACAAAAAAAACCGGTTTCAGAATGAATAAGTAGGTACTATAGAAATGGAAAAAACTCAAAGTATATAAAGTTATATGATTATTTACGGGATACTTACCGTGGTAAGGTTGTGGAATGAGTTCTCGATATTTCGGCGCAGTTACATGCACTATATCGGGAGCTCATTCCACAACCTTACCACGGTAAGTATCCCGTAAATAATCATATAACTTTAGTGAACAACCGTAAAAGTACCTAGTTGGTTTTGCCTTATAGTTGTATTAGCCCAGGTTCATCTTATCAGTAAACCACTCGAGTTTGGGTTCGTAAGGTATGTTTTAGCGAGGTAGGTAAACATGTTATTTAAGGTTTGACGGTTAGGCGCCATAAAAATGTACTAAGTGCGCCGAAATGCAAAAAAGCTTTGTCTAGTAAAAGTGTTTTTGTAAAAAGAGTAGAAGTATATAACAAGTTACCACAAATTATAAAAGCGACTGATAATAATGATATTTTTAAATTTAGATTGAAGAAGCTTCTGATTAACAAGGCATCTCTACATAGTATAAATTAAAGTCGCCTTCCGCGTCTGTATGGCCGCTAACTCCTAAACCACGCAACGGATTCTGATGCGGTTTTCCCCATCAGTTAGATGCATTTTCACGGAAAGTTTATATATATAACTAGCGACCCGCCCCGGCGTCGGACGTAAATTACACCCGTGTGAAAATGGGCAGGCGGGTCGCTAGTAGGTATTATATATTATATACCATAGATGAGTATCTTAAAGATGTAATGTATTATGTAATGGACATTTTTAATTTAAGCGATGATAAAAATAATATGTACCATATACTTATTGTAATTTGCACACCATAAAGGTTGGATATAGAGCAACTTTATTATAACTTGAGACCTATCATGTACCTACCTATATTCTAGCAAAAAATTATTTTGATCGATTTATTTATTATTATGGTTGAAGATTCGCTTCGATAGATTAGATGCCGGCGACGCGGTTTTACCATCGCACTAGCCGCCACCGCCTGAAGGCTCATCCACACATCATAGATCAGTGAAAATCGCACACTGTGCGATTCACACGATCCTTCTTGCCTCATACCTGCAAAATGTGGAATGAGCTACTTTCCACGGTGTTTCCGAGAAGCTACAACATGGGGTTCTTCAAAAGGCGAGTTAATAGAGTCCTAAAGGGTCGGCAACGTATTTGTGATGCCTCTGGTGTTACAAGTATCCATAGGCGACGGTGACTGCTTACCATCAGGCAGCCCGTCTGCTTGTTTGCCACCTGGCATAAAAATAAAAAATAAACTAGAAAGTGCGAAATTTCGGAAAGTTACCTTCCCCGCGCTGTTCAAAATAATCTTCGGTGTTCTCAGTACTCTCGGTGAAATCAAACTCGTCAGCTTTAGTGCCAGATGTCCGTTTCTTCGTAAGTGTCGTTGTTACAGTTGTCTTACTTTGTACTTGTGGTCCACGGTTAATTGTTGAACTTGTTTGCTTGTCACCTTGTCCGTCTTGTTCATCTATATGGGACCATGAAACAAAAAAACAACAATTAAAAAAAAAGGGAAATTAATCTGTCCCTTAAAGTTACCCATCTAAAAACCAGCTTCAAAATGGATAAGTAACAAAATTGATGAACTCCTAAAAACAGAGCGAGAAAAATTTATGAAATTTTTGTAGTACCTACCTCGACACTTTACATACATGAATAGAATAATTATAATAATGCTGTATTGTTCAACTGTGTACAAAGGCCTTAAGGCTTTTTAAGTTATTAGTAACAACAGTTGTGTTCATATAGAACATACAATAGAATTAGTACAAACATAACATATAGTACTTCATAAAAAAATTACTACAATTATTATAAGCGCAACAATCGACCAGGGCCCCGATTCTACTAAGGAAATTGTCATTAAATTGTAATTGTTGCGATTTTAATTGTTAAATAACTGCCTCAAAATTTACAGTTTTAAATATTTTTTATACTAGAAATATACAACCACCTTATATTATAACTTAGTATGAAAAAATATCAAAAATTGCAAATTTTGAGGCAGTTATTTAACAATTAAAATCGCAACAATTACAATTTAAAGACAATTTGTTTAGTAGAATCGGGGGGCAGGGGGACTATAGGTAACAATATATTAGCCACTTTCTTAACTTCGACTTAAATTTGAAGCCGTTTAGAGTTTTTAACTCAGTAGGCAGGTTGTTATACAAATGTACCTATAGCGTTTATGAGTTTAAAACCCGAACTATTCGATACATTAAGCATTGCCATTCAACGTGGTAATGCCACCAGCATGTTGGGTACGCTGTCAACTGGTAGTGGGCTTGAGCATTTGGATTGTCTTTAGACCTTCAACGGTCTATGGGCAGTCTAACTGTATTTGTAGTGTTAGTGTTAGCTTGTATTTTGTTTAGTTAATAAAGACACTTGCCCGGTAAAAAGAAAAAATTCTTTTGTACTTTTGAATATTTCAAAGACTTCAAAATGTTTATTGATATAATGAGAGACGATGACGCAATTCAGGTACATTATTGTGGTTTTAGTTTGTTACCTTGGCTACGCCCGTGCTACATAATAATAAGTGGTCAAGAGCGTGTCGCGACATGCATTATGTAGGGTTCCTTAGCCAAGCCATATAATTGTTTCGTTGTTCCAAAATTGGTGTTGGTAGTCGTGATCGTGACGTGTAACGGAAATCGATTCTAATTAACTTTGAAAAATAATGATTGTCTTATCTATTTGGAACTTTGCAAGGAAATCTAATTCGTAAGACAACACAATAATATGGTACTATCGAACTGATCTGATAATGGAGCCAGAAGGAGGTTAGGAAAACTACAATAGTTTATTCTGTCACCAATCGATGGTGTAGCGTAGTAATGAAAAACCGTACAAATAGAAGAATCTTAAAGTAAGCAGTTGCTTTACCTCAGTGTTGCATTAGACCGGGCACAACTTATCAGTAAACTCCTTAAATTTGTAATCTTTTGATTTGTTAGAACGAGTCACATCAGCGTAATTTTTAATTTTCAAGTAATAATTCTTATTATACTGAGTATGTTATTTTTGGTTCATACAATAATTAGTTACTCTATCTATCTAATTACTCCTGCTCAAAACTTGCATCTGACTCGGTGTAAGGGACTTAGGAGGTATTATGCCTTTACGGGCCTGTTTTAACAAGTACCTGGACTGCCTGGTTGATATTTCGGGTATCTGCCTGGTTGACCGCGCTGGAATCTGCCTGTCCTGGGTCCAAGCGGGTTGTTGCCGTCTGAGTCATCATCATCTTGGCCTTTACAAAATAAGTATATTTTCAAAATACAAATCTGACTATTTTCCCCTGGGCGTGGTAGATATTTACTTCAAATTTGAATGTGGCACCTTTGAGATATACTACCTATTCAATAACAAGAATTGTCCACATTAGTGGAGCTGGTTAAAAACACACGGGGAAAATTTATGTTTTTTTAATCTTAAAGTAAGCAGTTGCTTTACCTCAGTGTTGCATTAGACCGGGCACAACTTATCAGTAAACTCCTTAAATTTGTAATCTTTTGATTTGTTAGAACGAGTCACATCAGCGTAATTTTTAATTTTCAAGTAATAATTCTTATTATACTGAGTATGTTATTTTTGGTTCATACAATAATTAGTTACTCTATCTATCTAATTACTCCTGCTCAAAACTTGCATCTGACTCGGTGTAAGGGACTTAGGAGGTATTATGCCTTTACGGGCCTGTTTTAACAAGTACCTGGACTGCCTGGTCGATTGTCCTGGGATGTGCCTGGTTGACCGCGCCGGGATTTGCCTGGACCGGTGCTGGGTCCAAGCGGGTTGTTGCCGTCTGAGTCATCATCATCTTGGCCTTTACAAAATAAGTATATTTTCAAAATACAAATCTGACTATTTTCCCCTGGGCGTGGTAGATATTTACTTCAAATTTGAATGGGGCACCTTTGAGATGTACTACCTATTCAATAACAAGAATTGTCCACATTAGTGGAGCTGGTTAAAAACACACGGGGAAAATTTATGTTTTTTTTTATATCACCTTGAGAGCTCCCTCTGCATAGTAAAAAAGAAGCACGCAAATCGAAAATCGTCTTATAACATCACATAAAAAAAAAAACGAATCGACTTGAGAACACTGAAGTCAGTTAATTAAACTCTCGGGATAATGCAAGGATCCTAACGATGTGACTCACATCAATATCGAGCCAGGTTTTCAGGGGCCATACGCCTTACTCTTAACGTGGGCTTGATCAGCACTGTTTATGCGCCGAGATACGGTTTGAAATCGCGCAACTTTACTCATCACCTAAACAGAATCGCATAAAACAGGTTGCCGTTATAGGGCCCCAGGAGTTGTGGTGGAATTAAGAAACCCACATACATAACATTATTCCTAAAAACATAACATAATGCTATGTTTAACACTTTATGTCAACAATACTGAGCTTTCTAACAAAATGTTGTTGTTAGTCGTGATCGTGACGTGTAACGGAAATCGATTCTAATTAACTTTGAAAAATAATGATTGTCTTATCTATTTGGAACTTTGCAAGGAAATCTAATTCGTAAGACAACACAATAATATGGTACTATCGAACTGATCTGATAATGGAGCCAGAAGGAGGTTAGGAAAACTACAATAGTTTATTCTGTCACCAATCGATGGTGTAGCGTAGTAATGAAAAACCGTACAAATAGAAGAATCTTAAAGTAAGCAGTTGCTTTACCTCAGTGTTGCATTAGACCGGGCACAACTTATCAGTAAACTCCTTAAATTTGTAATCTTTTGATTTGTTAGAACGAGTCACATCAGCGTAATTTTTAATTTTCAAGTAATAATTCTTATTATACTGAGTATGTTATTTTTGGTTCATACAATAATTAGTTACTCTATCTATCTAATTACTCCTGCTCAAAACTTGCATCTGACTCGGTGTAAGGGACTTAGGAGGTATTATGCCTTTACGGGCCTGTTTTAACAAGTACCTGGACTGCCTGGTTGATATTTCGGGTATCTGCCTGGTTGAACGCGCTGGAATCTGCCTGTCCTGGGTCCAAGCGGGTTGTTGCCGTCTGAGTCATCATCATCTTGGCCTTTACAAAATAAGTATATTTTCAAAATACAAATCTGACTATTTTCCCCTGGGCGTGGTAGATATTTACTTCAAATTTAAATGGGGCACCCTCGAGATCACACAAATTGTTCACATTAAATGACAATAACTTAAAAATACATTTACTGTATTAATGAGCTGTATGTTTTCCTTGTTAAATAATATAAAATAAAATAAAATTTAGACAAAACGAACATCATCCAAATTCAGCAGCGTACAGTACGTGATAATATAGTTTTGCAATATAATGGTATACTCATCGGTCGGCATGCATACGCGCCACATTTCCCGCTCAATCACATTTTAATCTGGTTTTTAATCACATTTTAACACAGGTTGTCAAAACTAAACAGGAGAGGCCAAACACCTGTATATTATAAAAATCAGTTAATAAAGAATTTTGTATTTTATTAAAAACTTTTGAATTGTTTTAATCTGGCAGCTTTTTGGTCATAAAATTTGTATGTTTAAAAAAATAAAACATATTTCTCTCCCCGTAAATATGTTATATTTAATTATTTCAACTCGAAGAAAATATATTAGAGATATAGTATACAATAACAAAAAAAAAAATCGTTTCGTAATCAAAGAAGATATGACCGACATTAAAAATCGGCTTCAAAATTAGTAAGTATTAACAAAATAGTACATATTAGTGGAACTTGTTAAAAAAATAACCGTGAAAAAACTCGCTGATCGCTTACCACCAGGCGACCCGTACGCTTTTTTGCATTTATGGGATAAAAAATGTGTGCTCAATAGTATTAACACACGTATGGTTTTGGTTGACGGACCGCCGTCCAACCAACGGGAGAGAAAGAGTGAGAATATCATATTTCCCTCTCTTTCTCTCCCGTTGGTCAAACGGCGGTTGAGGCCAACCAAATCCATACGTGTGTTAACACTTATAAGACCACAAGACAGAAGTGAAAACTTCCTTAAGGTTGACTACACCTCTCTCGCTCACTTAGGCGACTCGAGCCGACTTTACCCGAACGAGTACGACGGTCACGCGTATTCAGTTCTTTTTTCCATATCCTAAAAAGTGCCCAACTGCCTAAAGAACTTTTACTTCAAAATATGAAATGTTTGTAATTTCACTTCGAGAGCTTCCTCTGATTAGTAAAAGAGCAATTGAAATCGTATAACGTAAAATAATCATAACAATAGGGCCGTTTTTCATCCTATATATATATGTTCTCCTAACCACAAGTTGTTCAGTGTTCACCTCAATAGCCCAGTACATTTGTAACTTTAATTTTTTGTTGACGGTCGAAATCTTTAAAAGATACCCAGCTGCATTGGGGTGTAGCCGGGTTATGTGAGATTGCACCCACTAAAACCCCCTCGGTGGTCGACCTCTGTGCCAGACGGAGGGTATCGGGATCTCCATAAGAACGCACCGGTATCCTCCTAGAACACTGCCTGAAGCAACGCTCCCTGGAAATGCTCAGGGCATTTCCGTTCCTCTCCTTTTCAACAGCGTGGGTCACACCGCGCCGTTGTCTTCCCTGGGCTTGCTGAATTCCCATTCACCTCCCGGTCAGATCCCCAATCTGGCCACCCACAAGCCCGAAGGCCCCCTTTTAGTCGGCTTTTACGACAGGCAGGGGATACCGAAGCAGTATTCTAAGACCTTGGCTCCAGGGATAGTACATTATTTTGTAACCTAAGATAAATATAAATTTTCGCGACATGTTTGCACACACGGTCATCTGACCCCAAACTAAGCAAAGCTTGTGATATGGCTGCCAGAGACTGATATACATACATATATAGTTTTAAATACATACTTAAATAGAAATTAACAACCAGATATAGAACAAACACAAATGTTCATCACATACATTTTTGCGATACTTCTTTTAGTGTATCCTTTTCGGTAAATACCTCAGTGCTTCAACTAGTGTGTGTTACCAGTGATGACATACGGCAGTCGAACGTGGTCTCTCACTATGGGCCTTATAAACAAGCTCAAAGTCGCGCAACGAGCTATGGACAGGGCTATGCTCGGGGTTTCTCTGCGAGATCGAATCAGAAATGAGGAGATCCGTAGACGAACGAAAGTCACCGACATAGCCCACCAGATTAACAAGTTGAAGTGGCAGTGGGCAGGGCACATAGCACGCAGAACAGATGGCCGATGGGGCCGAAAGGTTCTGGAATGGAGACCACGGACCGGTAAAGCGAAGCGTAGGACGTCCAGCCACAATATGGACAAACGACCTAAAAGAGACCGCAGGGAAACGCTGGATGCAGGCCGCTTCCAACCGGCCCTTTTGGCTAACGATGTGGGACGCCTATGTTCAGCAGTAGACGTCCTATGGCTGAAATGATGATGATCCTTTTCGGACCCCAAGATACTGGCTTAGCCTAGTTTGAGGCCCTCAGGTAATTGCTTTATTGTAACCTTTTTATGTGAATTTGTATGAATGTTTGTCCTAGGCGGGAATCAAACCCACGCTCCCAAGCACAGAAGGCAAGTTCACTACCAATTGAATCATGGGGCCAACCAATCAATCAACTGTCGACGACGACAACTGTCGGAACTGTGCGATGAATCTTTTTCCCCATTGCATTTAATGCGAAGTTAAAGCAGAAATGCACTAACTAGAGATTCATCAAAGAAATATATTTGTAACCTAGTACTTCATGTCTGTGGCCCGACAAGCAAATTGTAGGTGAACTCGCGCTTTTTATCCTGTGGATATAGCCAAATGTTAGAGGTTCCAGAATTAGAAATGCTCACTTTTTTCTAGAGAAGAACTGCTTTCTTGTGAAGAAGAACTGCCGCCTTCTAGAGAAGAACTGCTTTGTTGTGAAGCAGGACCCCTTGGGCCATTGTTATAGCTTGGTTCATAATCAGTGTATGATAGTGAAGAATAATTTGGTTCATCAATATCCTTGGGTCTAGAACCGTCTCCAGATGGTGAAGGGGTTTTACTGGCTAGCCATTGTAGGTAATTTGATGGCCAGTAATATCCACCGATACCTGGACCTACTCCTGGGCTGCCTCCACTGGGTCCAGACTTGCCTTCTTGAGGAGTTGAAACACTTCCTTGTGATGAAGGCCCTCCTGGGCCATACATTCTACTTGGTTCAATATCAGCGTATATTGGTGAAAAATAATCTGGTTCATATATATCCTTGGACCCAGAACTGTCTCCAGATGATGAAGGTGTTCCACTGGCTGACCATCGTCGGTAATGTGGTAACCAGTAAGCACCTGGTGCTCCACTAATACTAGGACCCACTCCTCCACTGGATGCAGAAGTGCCACCTTGTGGTGAAGGACTGCCTCCTTGTGATGCAGGATCTCCTAGGCCATAAATACCGCTTGGTGCAAAATCAGTGTATGCTAGTAAAGAATACTCTGGTTCATATATAACTTTGGGTACAGAACTCTCTCTAGATGGTGAAGAGGTGTCACTGGCTGGCAATGATAGCCAGTAATTTCCTGGAGCTCCACTAAAACCTGGATCTGCTCCTGGGCTGCCTCCACTGAGTTCAGAAACGCCTCCTTGTGGATTAGAGCTTCCTTGTGATAAAGAGCCTCCTGGGCCATAAATTCTACTTGGTCCAAAATCAGTGTATGACGGTGAAGAATAATCTGTTTCATAAATATCCCTGGATCCAGAACCGTCTCCATATGATAAAGGTGTTCCACTGGCTGACGGTGATAGGTACTGTAACCAGTCAAATCCAGGAGCTTCACCGATACCAGGTCCTACTCCTCCACTGGGTCCAGAACCACCACTTCGTGGAGACGAACTGCTTCCTTGTGGAGTAGTACTGCTTTCTTGTGAAGTAGAACGGCTGCCTTGTGATGCAGGGTCTCCTGAGCCATAGGTACCGTCGGGTCTAGAATCGTGGCCAGATGGTGAAGGGGTTCCACTTAGGGTTGATCGTGGCTCGTATTGTTGCCATGGTGCCAAGTAAGATCTTGGACTTTCGTCGATCCTGGAATCCGCGCCTGGGCTTATTCCATTTTCGGGGCCTAACGACTTACTGGATTTTGGTCTGCCTTTGGGTCCTCTGTTTCCAGCGGGAATTGGAAAGCCTAAAACAATATTTTTAATTACTTAAAAAATATTGGTTTTGATTCTTAAGAGGAAGGTTGACGTTTAAGGCTAAGGACACCGAAGATACACTGCCATGTGGAGCAAAGTTGCGTAGAGTCTTGTTGTTTGTTGTACAGTCTTGTTGTTCGTTGTAGTCTTGTTGCTTGTTATAGAATCTTGTTGTTAGTTGTTTGTTGATGTTTAATTACGACGACGCAAAGCAAATAGGATTGTATTATGTTTGGTGTGTATATTCCCAAGTGGAGCCTAAACCATCTGTATTCTATACTTTCTGCAAGTTTCCCAACCGTCCACACTCATTCAACCATCCACACTCATTCAACCGTCCACACTCATTCAACCGTCCACACTCATTCAACCATCCACACTCATTCAACCGTCCACACTCATTCAACCGTCCACACTCATTCAACCATCCACACTCATTCAACCGTCCACACTCATTCAACCGTCCAGACTCATTCAACCGTCCACACTCATTCAACCGTCCACACTCATTCAACCGTCCACACTCATTCAACCGTCCACACTCATTCAACCGTCCACACTCATTCAACCGTCCACACTCATTCATAATATGTGCATCGTCCTTTTTAACCCCCGACACAAACGGAGAGGGTATAAGTTTAACGTGTAAATCTGTGTGTCTGTCTGTGGCATTGGAGCTCGCAAACGGCTGAACCAATTTTGATATAGTTTTTTATAGGTGACGTGAGGGTTCTTAGATATGATTCAAGAGAATTTGTTCAGCCGTTTGAAGATTATCAGCCTTTTCGTTATTTTAAGGGGTCCTGTACCCAAAGGGTACAAACGGGACCTTATTAGTAAGCCTCCGCAGTTGTCTGTCTGTCTGTCTGTCCGTCCTACTTTTTAACGGCTGTATCTTACGAACCGTGATAGATAACCAGTTGAAATTTACATAATAATGTCAAAAAGTAAAAACTAAAGGGACTATGAGATGTACGTTTTTAAACGCATTTGTGTATTTGTCCTTATGTAAAAACGGTAATACGTACAAGCGTCAGACTTGGCATGATTATAGTACACACTCCAAAGTATAACTACAAATATACAATAGCCAAGTTTGTCTAAGATGGAGCACGCTTGCCCAGAAGAAACCGATTCACTATCGACTTGAAGACACCCAGATAGTAACTTTGAACTTTACTTTGTACTTTAGTAATCACCACTTCATGTGGTTGTATGAAACGCATAAGCACGTGAGCTCCAATCGCAAATTGCCGTTCTTCTTCAATTTCTTTTGTTATGATGTGATCCTTTTCCCATAAAGAAAATTATCTCTATGGAGGTATATAGATTAGGAAAGTTTAATAATTTTTACCTTGTTCGTCGTAATATGTTTCAGAAACTGCCACGTCATCATAATAGCTTTGGGACTCGGAGAATGTACCTGCAAACAGAGATGATTTGTAAATAGGCTGTTAATTTTGAGCAGTGTTTGCCTCAAGTGCGCTTTTCACTGCCAAACGCGATAACCTTAGCGCCTCAGAGTAGCCGGATTATTTTTTGCGAATCCAAATCACACTGCATTCCGTTGGATTTGGATGCATCTTTATATATCTTCTTTGACATTATTTACGAATCTTTCGCTGAAGCTGCCATGGCGGAGTATCCAATTAGCTAATTCTACTAATGTGTTCTGGGGTAGAAGAGTCTCCTGAGCCAAGTGTTCTGCTAGATCCACCAATCTATCCGGGAGTGTTGAAACCTCCTTGGCTAGTTGCTCTGATAGATCTGACAGTGGCTCCTGGGGTGGTGGAACCTCCTTGGCTAGGTGCTCTCCTGAATCCATTAGTATCTCCTGGGGCAGAGTGGAGCCTTCTTGTACAGGTGCTCTGCTGAATCCACCTACACTGCTATCTTCTGAGTTATTGAAGTCTTCTAATACGATCCATTACTGTCTTCTGAGCTGGTAAAGTCTCCTGGACCAGCCTGAGCCCTGGGCGTAACCAAGGTAACCAAGGCCATGGATTACAATTAGTTACACTGATTCCAGAACCAGTTGTAGAAGAAAAAACATCTAATCCTGCATCACCACTAACAGACCCGGGCGAGCCTGGTGGAAACCATGGTAACCACGGCCAAGAATGGCAAGTAGCATTAGAGCGAGGGCCAACTGCAGATGTGAAGAAACCACCAGGACCTACACTAGCCCCCAGCAACCAGCCTACTTGATGAGCTGATCCACTTCCAGAACTATCTCCTCAGATATCTGAACCTTCGAGGCCAGCTGCTCTGCTGGTTTCAGAACTGACTCCTGATGCTGAAGAACCACTTACAGAGTCTAGAACAGTTAAATCTGTGAACGTACCGAGTCTTGTAGATTTGCCGGAGTATCCTGTCCGTTTGCTGGTACCTTTAAATAGAAAACATCAATTAAGTGACTTGTTCCCGTCTGCAGTTCTCTCGCACTCACATTATCACCAATAAATAAGATATAAAATAACTGAGTGTGAATTATCAAGGAGTGACATACCAGCGTAATAACTGGGTGAGATCCTTTATTGTAAGATTTACTAGTGACTATGTAAACAAATCTCGGAAGTTGATTTTAACCTACTTCTAATTATTGTCGTACCGATTTGAAACTTTGCAAGTATGTAATCCGAATGAAATTACAATAAATTCATCATTTCAGTCAAAGGACGTCAACTGCTGGACATAGGTCTGCATCCAGCGTTTCCCTGCGGTCTCTTTTAGGTCGTCTGTCCATCTTGTCCTACGCTGCGCTTACCGGTCCGTGGTCTCCATTCCAGAACCTTTTGGCCCCATCGGCCATCTATTCTAACTGATATAAACCCTGCCCACTGCCACTTCTACAACAAAATTGCTACCATTGAAATGATCTGACGATGCAGCCAGGAGGTGGATAGTAGAACTATTCAATGGCTAATAATAAACCCCTCGAGAATGAACTCTTTTGGTTTGTTTGTGTTTTTAGGGTTCTGTACTTAAAGGGTGTAAGCAGAACCCTAATACTAAGCCTATGCTGTCTATCTGTCCGTCTGTCCTACCTATTAACGGCCGTATCTTTCGAACCGTAATACCGCACTGAACTCGCGTTCAGAGTCGGCTCGAGTCGACTCAGGGAGCGGTATAATTATAGTCAACCTTAATGAAGTTTTAACTTCTGTCGTGTGCTCTTATTGAATTAAGAGTTAATAAGGGGGGGGGGGGCTTTTATCATTGCGTGATTTTATACATATTTATGTACGGTGCATGGAAATTATTGGTAAGTAAAGCCCAAAATAAATCTACTTTACCCCGCTGCGAGTCGCCTACCTGGTTCACTTTGACCGCTCTGGGGTTCACTTGAGCTGGAGTCTCCCGAGCTACCATGGGGTCCAGTTTGACCGTTTTGTGGTCCACTTTGACCACTCTTGGAATCACTTGAGCTGGAACGTTCTGGACTGCTTTGGGGTCCAGTTTGACTATTTTGTGGTCCGCTTTGAACACCCTGGGGTTCCCTAGAGCTGGAGTCTCCCAAGCTGCCTTGGGGTCCAGTTTGACTGCTTTGTGGTCCGCTTTGACCACCTTGGGATTCACTTGAGCTGGAACTTTCTGGGCTGCCTAGAGGTCCACTTTGACTATTTTGTGGTCTGCTTTGAACACCCCGGGGTTCCCTAGAGCTGGAGTCTCCCAAGCTGTCTAGGGGTCCAGTTTGATAGCTTTGTGGTCCGCTTTGACCACCTTGGGGTTCAATTAAGCTGGAGCCATCTGGGCTGTCTTGGGGTCCAGTTTGACTGTTTTGGGGTTCGGTATAACTATTTTGTAGTCTGCTTTGACCACCCTGCGATTCACTTGAACTGGAGTCTCCTGGGATGCTTTGGGGTCCAGTCTGACTAATTTGGGGTTGGGTTTGACTACCCTGGAATTCACTCAAACTGGAGTCTCCTGGGCTGCCTTGGGGTCCAGTCTGACTAATTTGGGGTTCGGTTTGACTGTTTTGAGGTCTACTTTGACCGCCTTTGGCTTCACTTAAGCTGAAACTTTCCGGGCTGCCTTGGGGGGCAATTTGACTACTTTGTGGTCCGCTTTGAACACTCTGGGGTTCCTTAGAGCTAGAGTTTCCCAAGCTGCCTTGGGGTCTAGTGTGACTGCTTTGTGGTCCGCTTTGACCGCCCTGGGATTCACTTAAGCTCGAACTTTCTGGGCTGTCTTGGGGTCCAAGTTGACTGTTTTGTAGTCCACTTTGGCCACTCTGGGGTTTACTTGAACTGAAGCCACCAGAGCTCTCTTGGGGTCCAGATTTCCAGTTTTGCGGTCCACTTTGGTCACCCTGGGGTTCACTTGAGCTGAAGCCACCAGAACTGTCTTGGGGTCCAGTTTGACTGTTTTGCGGTCCACTTTGGTTACCCTGGGGTTCACTTGAGCTAGAGTCTCCTGGGCTACCTTGGGGTCCAGTTTGACTGTTTTGCGGTCCACTTTGGTCATCCTGGGGTTCACTTGAGCTAGAGTCTCCTGGGCCACCTTGGGGTCCAGTTTGACTGTTTTGCGGTCCACTTTGGTCATCCTGGGGTTCACTTGAGCTGAAACCACCAGAGCTGTCTTGGGGTCCAGTTTGACTGTTTTGCGGTCCACTTTGGTCACCCTGGGGTTCTCTTGAGCTGGAGTATCCTGGGCCACCTTGGGGTCCAGTTTGACTGTTTTGCGGTCCACTTAGACCACTCTGGGGTTCACTTGAGCTGGTGCCTCGTGGGCTGTCTTGGAGTTCGTCTGGTTACAAATAACTTCGTCTGGTTACAAATTCAAAAAAACCTTTAAAAGAGTATTTAAATTTATAGGAAACTATCTCCTCCGTCATCATATAACACAAAAAAAACAAAAAAAAAACTAATTATCGCACACTTATTGACACATTTTTTTAATTTTCGTTTATTGTTTTTATATTTTCAAATACGTTGCAACTACAGTGCAACATACTGGACTGTGTGATAGCCACAGACTAGATAAAGCTACTGCGTAGTCTTTGGTGATAGCCACAGACTAGATAAAGCTACTACGTAGTCTTTGGTGATAGCGGTGATAGCCACAGACTAGATAAAGCCACTACGTAGTCTTTGGTGATAGCCTCAGACTAGATCAAGCTACTACGTAGTCTTTGGTGATAGCCTTGTGCCTTTATGTGCCACTTATATTAAAATAGTATATTTCGGCTTATTTCGGACACAACATCTTTGAGATGAAAATGAGACAGAATTGCTATCATAACTGTATTGGTAATATCAATGCAAGTCCAAGCCTCCATTTTAGATTCCTTTTTCAATTAACCAGGTTATACGATGTTTTGTTCAAGCTCCTATAAGTTGAATTAGTTTAATACTTTCATTCCTTAGACCTAAGACATAATTTAGGTAAATTACACATTTTTATATTATATTGAGCATGGTAACCATTGGTACCTGTGTCATTTTCTACACAATAAAATTTTAATGACAGCTATTTGAATTATAATAATAATAATAATTATTATTTATTCATTTGGCACGGTTACACACCAATTACACTATAAATATAAAATTGTAAAAATTTAGTATAACCTACAAAATTTACTAATTACATGTCAAAACTTCGACTAAAATAAAATGAATGGACAGGCCCAGTAGAAGCGCTTTTTTGAAGATAACAAAATGAGCGCCGGCTCTCATTTCGTTTCAGTCGGTATCTAGCCGTAGGAGGAAAAAAATACATGTCACAGATACATCTGTGTTTGAGTTTATGATTTGGTTCAAAACACGATAGAATAAACTATCCTCGATCAAAAAAAATCTGAAACAAAGTCGAGTTAGTTTATTTTTTTCGTTTTATGCTCTAATGAAAGCTCGTAACAACCTGGAAATTGCATGTACTGAAAGGCAATTTTATTAAAAAAAAAAATATTTGGATCGATTTTTGATAGTGATTAGTTTAGTTTTTTAGTAGAATTAAAAGCTTAAAATGGTCGCGAGAATTTGCGCGCGCCGCGTTCAGTACTGCGCCAGGCGTCATTGAGGTCGGACCTATGTTCGTTTTTGTGTTGCACTCCCCCCGCGGGCGTCCTGATTCTTGCGTGGCAAAATACATCGTCGCTATAACTTGGCGGGGGCTGAGGGAGCGTTTCGTTGCCTACGCGACTCGGATAACCGGCCGTTAAAATCTTTGGAATTCCTGATAACAAATCCCAACCTTCTGTACGATTCCCTGGTTACGTTTGCGATGTGATCATTGCATCAACAATTTTGCATCGAACGTTACACCTAAGTCCTTCACAGAAGTGGATCTGGTGATTTCGTGAGCATACAACTTGTACGAAAACTTAATTGGCTGCCTCCTTCGAGTGAAACTCATGACTTGACACTTGTATGGGTTGAACTCCATTTTGTTTGCTACACTCCATTCGTAGATGGCATCAATGTCTTGCTGGAGATTCAGGCTGTCCTCTACAGAGTTTATCTCCATGACTAACTTAAGGTCATATGCGTACAGGAGGCACTAACAGTGCTCGATAACGGTGGGGAGATCGTTGGTCATGAGAAAAAAAGGAGAGGTCCAAAAATTTATCTCTGACCTCACAAAGTTTCAAATCGGATACACTATTTTAAAAACATGTTATTATGATTATTTACGGGATATTTACCGTGGTAAGGTTGTGGAATGAGCCGTTGTTATATACGTATATCTCGTAAATAATCATATAACTTTAGTGAACAACCGTGATAGTTTAAAACAGTGTTCGAGTTCCAAGATTTGTTCTAATTGTTAGATAGTTTAATTACTGGTGAAGTTAAAAAACACATTCATAAAATTAAACTGACGAAGGGGAAAAGACAACAAAAAAATGTCAGGAATTGAAATAGGTTTTCCGACGCAATCAGCATTGAAAATTTGTAGGCAATCTAAAATTGAATTTCTGAGAAGCTAAAATATGTTCGTACCTTGACTGCCTCGGCGTCCACCACGGCCGTCTTTTCTTGGAACGCTTGGGTTGGAATCAGGTCTATCTAGATTGTTCCTTCTTGGGCTCCCTAGACCATTGTCGCTTCTATCTTTGCCGGTCCTTCTTGGGGCACCTAGACCGTTGTCGCTTCTATCTTTGCCGGTCTTTCTTGGGGCACCTAGACCGTTGTCGCTTCTATCTTTGCCGGTCCTTCTTGGGGCACCTAGACCGTCGTCACTACTATCACCGACGATTCTTCTCAGGGCACCTAGACCGTTGTCGCTTCTATCTTTGCCGGTCCTTCTTGGGGCACCTAGACCGTTGTCGCTTCTATCTTTGCCGGTCCTTCTTGGGGCACCTAGACCGTTGTCGCTACTATCTTTGCCAGTCCTTCTTGGGGCACCTTGACCGTCATTGCTTCTATATTGGTCGTTCTTTCTTGGGCCGTCTTGATCATTGCGTCCATCTGGGCCGTTGTTTTTTGACCGACCTGATGGTTATAACAACATATGATATGATTGTGTCATACATTTATATGTATGTCTTCAAATGAGCAATAGATATATCTTTATACGCTAAAAATGTGCAGTTGACTTCCGTGTCACTAAGCATCAGAGGAGCCACCTTTTCAAGTCAAACGCAAGCCTATTATTAAATTAAAAAAATATATATCCACCGATTACCACTACATTTAAGAGTAGATTTTTAGGATTCTTTACCCAAAGGGTAAAAACGGGACCCTATTACTACGCCTACGATGTCTATCTGTCCGTCCGTCTGTCTGTCTGTCCTGCCTATTAACGGCTGTATCTTTCAAACCGTAATAGATAGCCAGTTGAAATTTTCACAGAATATGTAATGTTACAGTACTGTAATGTTAGTGTACTGGAAAATTAAATATTTTGTATTTGCATTTGCATATGCAAACATGAAAATGCATATAATCCGATGTCTAGTAATTACTAAAGGGAGGTCCCCATACAACAAACATTTATTTACAGCGGATTGACTAACAAATAAATAAAAAGTCAAAAAGTAAAAACGAATGGGACCCCCCATACATTAAACGTATTTTTGTATTAGCTTTAATGTAAAAACGGTAATACGTACAAGCGTCAAACTTAGCATGATTATAGTACACACTTTAAAGTATAACAAAAAAATTAAAAAAATGGCCAAGTGCGAGTCGGTGACAAGTTTCTGTTCATTACCAAGTTATAACTGATAATTTCGTTATTGAATTTTGTGGTGGTACGGAACCCTCAGTGCGCGAGTCCGACTCCCACTTAGCCGGTTTATTTACCAACTTCAGGAGGAAATCGGTTAAAAATTTACCTATTTTGGGTGGTTAAGGTGAAAAATATTATTCGCCTACTTTAAGGGCACTTTGATTCTGATTTCGTTAATGCTAGAAGATGGCTGAGAATGTTATCACTACGTTTAATTGGAGAACATCACTAAAAGTACAATCTCACATAACCTGGCTATTGCTCGAAAGCAATATATCATTGATGTGGAGAAGGAAAAGCGTTGGCGATAACACAGAACCCTGCGGGATGCCAGCGTTAACAAGCATGCTGGCAGAGCAAAAACCGTCAGCAACCTTGATACTTTGATGAGATAAAACTGGCGAAACGCCAAAGCCAAAGTTCGTAACCCCTCAGAAAGCCCTTAGGATGGTAGCTTGGATAATAATGCCCTGTGCCAGACCCGATTGTATGGATGTAAGCGAAGCATTTGCCCACCTTGACTTGTTGAGCTGTAGCTTCCTGGACTGCCTCCGGGTCCTGTAAAAATATTTTATTGTTTAAACTGGCAACACTAAGTAACGACTTGGGCCGGTACCGTTACCTCTTAAAAGGTATCCAATTAATTAGAATCAATCATTTAGATTTAATGTCAAGATTAAAGGCGTAGTTTTTTTTTTCTCCAGATGATTATGATTTAGAAAACGGCGGCAAAAAGGCGTGCGGTCTACCTGATGGTAAGCGGTAATCACCGCCTATGGACATCTGCAACACAAGTGGCGTTGTCAATGCTTTGCCAGCCCGGAGAAATATTTGTAGATACCCTATTAACGCTCCATGTTGAATCTCGGCGGGAAGACCTTCAGGGGAAGGTTATTCCACACCTTGCAGGTCCCCGGAAGAAAGGGGTGGCAAAACCGGACAGTGTGGAATTTCCAGCTTTGCAAGATGTGGGGGTGAGTCTTTGCTTCAGCTTTGTGAGTTTGTTGCAATTAAACGAGTATTTAAATGATTCCTAGTTTACATTAGTTTGTTCCTATTTTTTTCAACTATGGCATGAGGGGTGTTTGCACAGACAATAATATACTGTGCATCACCCGTGCTATCGTCCGCATAACAATGCATATTGCTCGAAAGCAACATGTCATTGATATGGAGAAGGAAGAGCGTCGGCAATAACACAGAACCCTGCGGGACGCCCGCGTTGATAGGCATGCTGTCAGAGCAAGAACCGTCAGCAACGACCTTGATACTTCGATCAGATAAAACTGGCGAAACGCCAAAGCCAAAGTTCGTAACCCCTCAGAAAGCCCTTAGGATGGTAGCTTGGATAATAATGCCCTGTGCCAGACCCGATTGTATGGATGTAAGCGAAGCATTTGCCCACCTTGACTTGTCTGCTGTCAAGTGATTGTTTGGTCAAATTACAACATTCCTAGAATCACGTACTTAATTGTCCCGTATCATGTTTCCACTGCTGGGACACAGGCCTTCTCTCAGAAAGGATGGGCCCACCATGCAGGCCCAGTGCATGTTGGTGAATGTCATGTCTCTGAACTTTGAGGTTCTTGGACATACCGGTTTCCTCACGATGCTTCACCGTTTTTACAGTGATGGCATCGTAACGGCACATAATGTATTTAAAAGCACTGAATAAGTGATCGGTGAAGGGCCGAGGATCGAACCGAGTGGTGTCAGATTGTAAGCCGATGCTACCGCTCGGCCACCATCGCTCTCCAGCATCAGGTACTATCAATTAGATAGTGCCTGAGTTAGGAACATAAACTCAAGTCGTAATTTTTCTTCCTGAATGACAGACTCACGGATTGAGGTAGCCAGCCTGGCCAGAAGAAAGAAGAACCCTGCTTCCAAGCCAGCTCTGTGAAACATTGTGATAAATACACATTCCCGGGCCATGCCCGTGATCCACCTTCTCAATTCTTTGGTCCACGCTAAATGATAAATAGCAGGAATTCAAAGATATCTATTGCCCATGGTTCACCTATACCAATTTTTGGTCAGAGGATACAAAACAGGACACTATGATAAAAATTACCTTGACACATGGGCCATTGGCCTTGACCCTTGGAGGTCAATGACCTTGGTCCTTGGAAGTCAGTGACCTTGATACCAGATGTCTCTTTTAGAAGCATGTTTTAGTATTCTCACCTTCGTATGTCCACAAGTAATCTTCCCAGGCTGAGTCTTTTGGGTATGCATCGCTGGTTCCAAAACTGACTCCAGATGTTGGAGAGTCTCCTGGAGCAGTTGTCGCTGTTGCTCCAGATCTGATATCTGATGTTGGAGCGCCTCCTGGGCTATAGGTACCGCTGGGACTAGAACTGGTTCCTGGTGTGGAAGAACCTGGACCAGTAGCTCTCTCTATTTCAGAATTGGCTCCTGGTGATGAGAAGTTGGGACCAGTCAGTGCACCTGTTCCAGAACCAACTCCTGATGTTATAATAATATTAACCATTTTGTCGGTACTTCTGATATTTATTTTTCATAAATTATTTAACCTCTTAGATTATAAATCTATAAATCTTTCATTCTGATACTAGCTGCACCCCGTTGTTTTCATCAATTCATCAATGTCTTGCTGGAGATTCAGGCTGTCCTCCACAGAGTTTATCTCCATGACTAACTTTAGGTCATATGCGTACAGGAGGCACTAACAGTGCTTGATAACGGTGGGGAGATCGTTGGTCATGAGAAAAAAAGGAGAGGTCCAAAAATTTACCTCTGACCTCACAAAGTTTCAAATCAGATACACCATTTTAAAAACATGTTATTATGATTATTTACGGGATATTTACCGTGGTAAGGTTGTGGAATGAGCCATTGTTATATACGTATATCTCGTAAATAATCATATAACTTTAGTGAACAACCGTGATAGTTTAAAACAGTGTTCGAGTTCCAAGATTTGTTCTAATTGTTAGATAGTTTAATTACTGGTGAAGTTAAAAAACACATTCATAAAATTAAACTGACGAAGGGGAAAAGACAACAAAAAAATGTCAGGAATTGAAATAGGTTTTCCGACGCAATCAGCATTGAAAATTTGTAGGCAATCTAAAATTGAATTTCTGAGAAGCTAAAATATGTTCGTACCTTGACTGCCTCGGCTTCCACCACGGCCGTCTTTTCTTGGAACGCTTGGGTTGGAATCAGGTCTATCTAGATTGTTCCTTCTTGGGCTCCCTAGACCGTTGTCGCTACTATCTTTGCCGGTCCTTCTTGGGGCACCTAGACCGTTGTCGCTACTATCTTTGCCAGTCCTTCTTGGGGCACCTAGACCGTCGTCACTACTATCACCGACGATTCTTCTCAGGGCACCTAGACCGTTGTCGCTTCTATCTTTGCCGGTCCTTCTTGGGGCACCTAGACCGTTGTCGCTTCTATCTTTGCCGGTCCTTCTTGGGGCACCTAGACCGTTGTCGCTACTATCTTTGCCAGTCCTTCTTGGGGCACCTTGACCGTCATTGCTTCTATATTGGTCGTTCTTTCTTGGGCCATCTTGATCATTGCGTCCATCTGGGCCGTTGTTTTTTGACCGACCTGATGGTTATAACAACATATGATATGATTGTGTCATACATTTATATGTATGTCTTCAAATGAGCAATAGATATATCTTTATACGCTAAAAATGTGCAGTTGACTTCCGTGTCACTAAGCATCAGAGGAGCCACCTTTTCAATTGACTTAAAGGTTTCAAGCACGTTCGGTATCTATATAATAAATGTAAACAAGCAATTGTTGTACATAATATATTTTTTCGCGTATCTCGGAAACGGCTCAAACGATTTGTATGAAATTTTGTATTTAGATAGTTTTGCTTTTTAAAGATTACTTATAGATAAATAAAATAGAGAGACGCTCGGTCGGCCAGGTACTTTTACTTTAATGTAAGAGCACGAGTGAATCGGTTCCTTCTAGGCAAGCGTGCTCCAACGTAGACCGCATCATCGCTTAACATCGGGCGAGTTGGCGGTCAAACGCAAGCCTATTATTAAATTAAAAAAATATATATCCACCGATTACCACTACATTTAAGAGTAGATTTTTAGGATTATTTACCCAAAAGGTAAAAACGGGACCCTATTACTACGCCTACGATGTCTGTCTGTCCGTCCGTCTGTCTGTCTGTCCTGCCTATTAACGGCTGTATCTTTCGAATCGTAATAGATAGCCAGTTGAAATTTTCACAGAATATGTAATGTTACAGTACTGTTAGTGTAATGTTAGTGTACTGGAAAATTAAATATTTTGTATTTGCATTTGCATATGCAAACATGAAAATGCATATAATCCGATGTCTAGTAATTACTAAAGGGAGGTCCCCATACAACAAACATTTATTTACAGCGGATTGACTAACAAATAAATAAAAAGTCAAAAAGTAAAAACGAATCCCTCCATACATTAAACGTATTTTTCAACGTATTTTTGTATTAGCTTTAATGTAAAAACGGTAATACGTACAAGCGTCAAACTTAGCATGATTATAGTACACACCTTAAAGTATAACAAAAAATTATAAAAAATGGCCAAGTGCGAGTCGGTGACAAGTTTCTGTTCATTACCAAGTTATAACTGATAATTTCGTTATTGAATTTTGTGGTGGTATGGAACCCTCAGTGCGCGAGTCCGACTCCCACTTAGCCGGTTTATTTACCAACTTCAGGAGGAAATCGGTTAAAAATTAACCTATTTTGGGTGGTTAAGGTGAAAAATATTATTCGCCTACTTTAAGGGCACTTTGATTCTGATTTCGTTAATGCTAGAAGATGGCTGAGGATGTTATCACTACGTTTAATCGGAGAACATCACTAAAAGTACAATCTCACATAACCTGGCTATTGCTCGAAAGCAACATATCATTGATGTGGAGAAGGAAAAGCGTTGGCGATAACACAGAACCCTGCGGGATGCCAGCGTTAACAGGCATGCTGTCAGAACAAGAACCGTCAGCAACGACCTTGATACTTCGATCAGATAAAACTGGCGAAACGCCAAAGCCAAAGTTCGTAACCCCTCAGAAAGCCCTTAGGATGGTAGCTTGGATAATAATGCCCTGTGCCAGACCCGATTGTATGGATGTAAGCGAAGCATTTGCCCACCTTGACTTGTCTGCTGTCAAGTGATTGTTTGGTCAAATTACAACATTCCTAGCATCACGTACTTAATTGTCCCGTATCATGTTTCCACTGCTGGGACACAGGCCTTCTCTCAGAAAGGATGGGCCCACCATGCAGGCCCAGTGCATGTTGGTGAATGTCATGTCTCTGAACTTTGAGGTTCTTGGACATACCGGTTTCCTCACGATGCTTCACCGTTTTTACAGTGATGGCATCGTAACGGCACATAATGTATTTAAAAGCACTGAATAAGTGATCGGTGAAGGGCCGAGGATCGAACCGAGTGGTGTCAGATTGTAAGCCGATGCTACCGCTCGGCCACCATCGCTCTCCAGCATCAGGTACTATCAATTAGATAGTGCCTGAGTTATAAACATAAACTCAAGTCGTAATTTTTCTTCCTGAATGACAGACTCACGGATTGAGGTAGCCAGCCTGGCCAGAAGAAAGAAGAACCCTGCTTCCAAGCCAGCTCTGTGAAACATTGTGATAAATACACATTCCCGGGCCATGCCCGTGATCCACCTTCTCAGTTCTTTGGTCTACGCTAAATGATAAATAGCAGGAATTCAAAGATATCTATTGCCCATGGTTCACCTATACCAATTTTTGGTCAGAGGATACGAAACAGGACACTATGATAAAAATTACCTTGACACATGGGCCATTGGCCTTGACCCTTGGAGGTCAATGACCTTGGTCCTTGGAAGTCAGTGACCTTGATACCAGATGTCTCTTTTAGAAGCATGTTTTAGTATTCTCACCTTCGTATGTCCACAAGTAATCTTCCCAGGCTGAGTCTTTTGGGTATGCATCGCTGGTTCCAAAACTGACTCCAGATGTTGGAGAGTCTCCTGGAGCAGTTGTCGCTGCTGCTCCAGATCTGATATCTGATGTTGGAGCGCCTCCTGGGCTATAGGTACCGCTGGGACTAGAACTGGTTCCTGGTGTGGAAGAACCTGGACCAGTAGCTCTCTCTATTTCAGAATTGGCTCCTGGTGATGAGGAGTTGGGACCAGTCAGTGCACCTGTTCCAGAACCAACTCCTGATGTTATAATAATATTAACCATTTTGTCGGTACTTCTGATATTTATTTTTCATAAATTATTTAACCTCTTAGATTATAAATCTTTCATTCTGATACTAGCTGCACCCCGTTGTTTTCATCAATTCATCAATGTCTTGCTGGAGATTCAGGCTGTCCTCCACAGAGTTTATCTCCATGACTAACTTTAGGTCATATGCGTACAGGAGGCACTAACAGTGCTCGATAACGGTGGGGAGATCGTTGGTCATGAGAAAAAAAGGAGAGGTCCAAAAATTTACCTCTGACCTCACAAAGTTTCAAATCAGATACACCATTTTAAAAACATGTTATTATGATTATTTACGGGATATTTACCGTGGTAAGGTTGTGGAATGAGCCGTTGTTATATACGTATATCTCGTAAATAATCATATAACTTTAGTGAACAACCGTGATAGTTTAAAACAGTGTTCGAGTTCCAAGATTTGTTCTAATTGTTAGATAGTTTAATTACTGGTGAAGTTAAAAAACACATTCATAAAATTAAACTGACGAAGGGGAAAAGACAACAAAAAAATGTCAGGAATTGAAATAGGTTTTCCGACGCAATCAGCATTGAAAATTTGTAGGCAATCTAAAATTGAATTTCTGAGAAGCTAAAATATGTTCGTACCTTGACTGCTTCGGCTTCCACCACGGCCGTCTTTTCTTGGAACGCTTGGGATGGAATCAGGTCTATCTAGATTGTTCCTTCTTGGGCTCCCTAGACCGTTGTCGCTACTATCTTTGCCAGTCCTTCTTGGGGCACCTTGACCGTCATTGCTTCTATATTGGTCGTTCTTTCTTGGGCCATCTTGATCATTGCGTCCATCTGGGCCGTTGTTTTTTGACCGACCTGATGGTTATAACAACATATGATATGATTGTGTCATACATTTATATGTATGTCTTCAAATGAGCAATAGATATATCTTTATACGCTAAAAATGTGCAGTTGACTTCCGTGTCACTAAGCATCAGAGGAGCCACCTTTTCAATTGACTTAAAGGTTTCAAGCACGTTCGGTATCTATATAATAAATGTAAACAAGCAATTGTTGTACATAATATATTTTTTCGCGTATCTCGGAAACGGCTCAAACGATTTGTATGAAATTTTGTATTTAGATAGTTTTGCTTTTTAAAGATTACTTATAGATAAATAAAATAGAGAGACGCTCGGTCGGCCAGGTACTTTTACTTTAATGTAAGAGCACGAGTGAATCGGTTCCTTCTAGGCAAGCGTGCTCCAACGTAGACCGCATCATCGCTTAACATCGGGCGAGTTGGCGGTCAAACGCAAGCCTATTATTAAATTAAAAAAATATATATCCACCGATTACCACTACATTTAAGAGTAGATTTTTAGGATTATTTACCCAAAAGGTAAAAACGGGACCCTATTACTACGCCTACGATGTCTGTCTGTCCGTCCGTCTGTCTGTCTGTCCTGCCTATTAACGGCTGTATCTTTCGAACCGTAATAGATAGCCAGTTGAAATTTTCACAGAATATGTAATGTTACAGTACTGTTAGTGTAATGTTAGTGTACTGGAAAATTAAATATTTTGTATTTGCATTTGCATATGCAAACATGAAAATGCATATAATCCGATGTCTAGTAATTACTAAAGGGAGGTCCCCATACAACAAACATTTATTTACAGCGGATTGACTAACAAATAAATAAAAAGTCAAAAAGTAAAAACGAATGGGACCCCCCATACATTAAACGTATTTTTGTATTAGCTTTAATGTAAAAACGGTAATACGTACAAGCGTCAAACTTAGCATGATTATAGTACACACCTTAAAGTATAACAAAAAATTATAAAAAATGGCCAAGTGCGAGTCGGTGACAAGTTTCTGTTCATTACCAAGTTATAACTGATAATTTCGTTATTGAATTTTGTGGTGGTACGGAACCCTCAGTGCGCGAGTCCGACTCCCACTTAGCCGGTTTATTTACCAACTTCAGGAGGAAATCGGTTAAAAATTAACCTATTTTGGGTGGTTAAGGTGAAAAATATTATTCGCCTACTTTAAGGGCACTTTGATTCTGATTTCGTTAATGCTAGAAGATGGCTGAGGATGTTATCACTACGTTTAATCGGAGAACATCACTAAAAGTACAATCTCACATAACCTGGCTATTGCTCGAAAGCAACATATCATTGATGTGGAGAAGGAAAAGCGTTGGCGATAACACAGAACCCTGCGGGATGCCAGCGTTAACAGGCATGCTGTCAGAGCAAGAACCGTCAGCAACGACCTTGATACTTCGATCAGATAAAACTGGCGAAACGCCAAAGCCAAAGTTCGTAACCCCTCAGAAAGCCCTTAGGATGGTAGCTTGGATAATAATGCCCTGTGCCAGACCCGATTGTATGGATGTAAGCGAAGCATTTGCCCACCTTGACTTGTTGAGCTGTAGCTTCCTGGACTGCCTCCGGGTCCTGTAAAAATATTTTATTGTTTAAACTGACAACACTAAGTAAGTAACGACTTGGGCCGGTACCGTTACCTCTTAAAAGGTATCCAATTAATTAGAATCAATCATTTAGATTTAGTGTCAAGATAAAAGGCGTAGTTTTTTTTTTCTTCAGATGATTATGATTTAGAAAACAGCGGCAAAAAGGCGTGCGGTCTACCTGATGGTAAGCGGTAATCACCGCCTATGGACATCTGCAACACAAGTGGCGTTGTCAATGCTTTGCCAGCCCGGAGAAATATTTGTAGATACCCTATTAAACGCTCCATGTTGAATCTCGGCGGGAAGACCTTCAGGGGAAGGTCATTCCACACCTTGCAGGTCCCCGGAAGAAAGGGGTGGCAGAACCGGACACTGTGGAATTTCCAGCTTTGCAAGATGTGGGGGTGAGTCTTTGCTTCAGCTTTGTGAGTTTGTTGCAATTAAACGAGTATTTAAATGATTCCTAGTTTACATTCGTTTGTTCCTATTTTTTTCAACTATGGCATGAGGGGTGTTTGCACAGACAATAATATACTGTGCATCATCCGTGCTATCGTCCGCATAACAATGCATATTGCTCGAAAGCAACATGTCATTGATATGGAGAAGGAAGAGCGTCGGCAATAACACAGAACCCTGCAGGACGCCCGCGTTGATAGGCATGCTGTCAGAGCAAGAACCGTCAGCAACGACCTTGATACTTCGATCAGATAAAACTGGCGAAACGCCAAAGCCAAAGTTCGTAACCCCTCAGAAAGCCCTTAGGATGGTAGCTTGGATAATAATGCCCTGTGCCAGACCCGATTGTATGGATGTAAGCGAAGCATTTGCCCACCTTGACTTGTCTGCTGTCAAGTGATTGTTTGGTCAAATTGCAACATTCCTAGAATCACGTACTTAATTGTCCCGTATCATGTTTCCACTGCTGGGACACAGGCCTTCTCTCAGAAAGGATGAGCCCACCATGCAGGCCCAGTGCATGTTGGTGAATGTCATGTCTCTGAACTTTGAGGTTCTTGGACATACCGGTTTCCTCACGATGCTTCACCGTTTTTACAGTGATGGCATCGTAACGGCACATAATGTATTTAAAAGCACTGAATAAGTGATCGGTGAAGGGCCGAGGATCGAACCGAGTGGTGTCAGATTGTAAGCCGATGCTACCGCTCGGCCACCATCGCTCTCCAGCATCAGGTACTATCAATTAGATAGTGCCTGAGTTAGGAACATAAACTCAAGTCGTAATTTTTCTTCCTGAATGACAGACTCACGGATTGAGGTAGCCAGCCTGGCCAGAAGAAAGAAGAACCCTGCTTCCAAGCCAGCTCTGTGAAACATTGTGATAAATACACATTCCCGGGCCATGCCCGTGATCCACCTTCTCAATTCTTTGGTCCACGCTAAATGATAAATAGCAGGAATTCAAAGATATCTATTGCCCATGGTTCACCTATACCAATTTTTGGTCAGAGGATACGAAACAGGACACTATGATAAAAATTACCTTGACACATGGGCCATTGGCCCTGACCCTTGGAGGTCAATGACCTTGGTCCTTGGAAGTCAGTGACCTTGATACCAGATGTCTCTTTTAGAAGCATGTTTTAGTATTCTCACCTTCGTATGTCCACAAGTAATCTTCCCAGGCTGAGTCTTTTGGGTATGCATCGCTGGTTCCAAAACTGACTCCAGATGTTGGAGAGTCTCCTGGAGCAGTTGTCGCTGTTGCTCCAGATCTGATATCTGATGTTGGAGCGCCTCCTGGGCTATAGGTACCGCTGGGACTAGAACTGGTTCCTGGTGTGGAAGAACCTGGACCAGTAGCTCTCTCTATTTCAGAATTGGCTCCTGGTGATGAGGAGTTGGGACCAGTCAGTGCACCTGTTCCAGAACCAACTCCTGATGTTATAATAATATTAACCATTTTGTCGGTACTTCTGATATTTATTTTTCATAATTTATTTAACCTCTTAGATTATAAATCTATAAATCTTTCATTCTGATACTAGCTGCAGCCCGTTGTTTTGTTTACCTGCGGGGATTACCATCTGCTATCTGCCAGTGAAAGTCACATTAATATCGGTCCAGCCGTTTCGGAGTTCATAGGGAACATACACATTCAGACACACACACCGCCTTTCATCATTCCGATATAGAGTTAGTTGTGAGCCTAAAACAAACCTGAATACCGACAAGTGCGAGTCGGACTCGCGCACCGAGGATTCCACCCCCAAAATAGTGTTTTATTTCATTCAGTTCAGGATCTTTAGCACACGCTGATTTACACTTAGCCTGTGTTCATTGTTTGTTGTTGTTTTAGTGTGTAGTGTGTACTAACACAAAACAAATGTTTTCTTTGTTTCTTTTCTTTCTTTACTATAATCATGCCAAGTTTGTACAACTTACCATTTTTACATTAGAGCTAATACAAAAATACGTAAATAAATACGTTTGTTCCCTGCCATCGTTTTTTAAAGTTTCGTAGTACTACAAGGAACCCTTATTAGTTTGTTCTGTCCATCCGTCTGTCTGTCAGTCACTCCGTCCGTCTTATCCTTTAGAACCTTCTAACTCTTATAGTTATTAAGGTAAGTGGATGAAACTTTGGTAAAATATTTAAAAAAATAATAAAAAAATTAAACTGGCTATCTATTACGGTTCAAAAGATACATAGGCATAGGACATCTACTGCTGGACATAGGCCTCCCACATCGATCTCCAAAAGGGCCGGTTGGAAGCGGCCTGCATCCAGCGTTTCCCTGCGGTCTCTTTTAGGTCGTCTGTCCATCTTGTGGGTGGACGTCCTACGCTGCGCTTACCAGTCCCTGGTCTCCATTCCAGAACCTTTCGGCGCCATCGGCCATCTGTCCTGCGTGATATGTGCCCTGCCCACTGCCATTTCAACTTGCTAATCCGGTGGGCTATGTCGGTAACTTTCGTTCGTCTACGTATCTCCTCATTTCTGATTCGATCTCGTAAAGAAACCCCAAGCATAGCCCTCTCCATAGCTCGTTGTGCGACTTTGCTTATGAGGCCCATAGTGAGAGACCACGTTTCAGTGTCGTATGTCATCACTGTGTATTAACATCATTGGCCAAGAGTAAAGAGCAGACTCGAGCAGATCGTAGCTCGTTCACGCAACATTGTATATATAGCATTGCACAGGAAGGCGGACGGCCATCTTTCATAGGTAAAGACATGGTTGAGCGAATTAATCAGGCCCTGCAGACCGTATCAAATTGGGGTAACAAAAACCTCGTCAAATTCAACGCCAACAAAACCCAAGTTTGTTCTTTTTCCGCTAAAAAGTGTCCGTTCACGCTATCTCCATTGTTTTGGAATGTTCCTGTACCTTTGAAAGACCACCTGGAACTTTTGGGGTTGTCACTTACACCGACCATCAATTATGACACCTACCTAGAGTCAAAGGCTAAATTAGCTGGCAAAAGGCTGGGCGTCCCGAGTGAGGTTAGGCAGTATTTCACACCGGGGCAGTTGCTTACTCTATATCAAGCTCAAGTCCGATCGTGTGTGGAATACTGCTGTCATCTTTGGGACGGCTCAGCCAAATACCAGCTCGGAGCTCTTGAATCGGTAGACCGGCGTGCTGTTCGTCTTATAGGCGATGAGAAGTTAGTGGCTAGGAAACTTCTCAGTCTAGAACACCGCAGCAAAGTAGCGAGTCTGACATTTTTCTACAGGATTCATTTCGGAGAATGTGCATCAGAGCTACATGACCTTATCCTGCTACAGAATAAGTAGGAAATCCGCCCACTACCACACCCATACATTATGGATTTTCCTTGGATAATAAATAAATATTCTGGCCATTTTTGCACACACAGTCATCTGACCCCAAACTAAGCAAAGCTTGTGATATGGCTGCCAGAGACTGATATACATACATATATAGTTTTAAATACATACTTAAATAGATATTAACAACCAGATATAGAACAAACACAAATGTTCATCACATAAATGTTTGTCCTAGGTGGGAATCGAACCCACGCCCCCAAGCTCAGAAGGCAGGTTCACTACCAACTGGACCAACCAATCAATCTTCTAAGTGTGCGTGCTTCATCTTCGACCCCATCATCGCTTACCATCAAGCGATTTGGTGGTCAAACGCGGACTTATTCGCGATATAAAAAAGGCCTAGGGCTGCCAAGTTACTATATCCGGCGCTGTTCGTAGGTGCTTACCAATATTTCTATCACCATAGTTCCCCGTGTCAGCGTCTCCGTCTCTGCCTTGTTGTTGCTCGTTGAGTTTCTCTATTAAGAAATAATTTCAATGATTAGATATCGACATCATTCAAAATTAATCAGTTAAAACAGTTTTATGATTATTAACGGTATAATTACCGCGATAAGGTTGTAAATGGAGCTTCTGTTATTCTGCGCAATTACATGCACCGATAACCGATAACCGATGGGGAAGAAAAGTTCTTGAGTGGAGACCACGAACCGGAAGACACAGCGTAGGTAGGCCTCCCACTATTAGATGAATCGACGACATAGTAAGAGTCGCTGGCATCCAGTGGATGCAAAAGGCAGGCTGTCGTTCAGTGTGGAGGTTAAAGGGGGAGGCCTATGCTCAGCAGTGGACGTCTTCTGGCTGATGATGATGATGATGATGACATGCACCGTGTTTATATCAGCGCAGTTACATACACAAATGTATCACGGTAAATATAGCATTAATAACCATAATAACTATAAAGAACAACCGTGATAGTTTAAAACAGTGCTTTAATCAGTTAAATATGAAATAAACATTAACGTACTATAAAAATAAAGACACATTATTTATTATAAGTAACCATTAAAGTGCCTTGACTTATTGTTTCTTAGATAAATAACAGTTAACTTTTCGTGATAAATTTTATTCGACAGTTATATGATTATTATTTTATTTTATTGTGTTTAACTCGTAATGTCTTTGTATATTTTGTTTCTGTCATGAATAAATATTTTTTTTTCTTTCTTTCTTTCTTTATTAACGGGATAATTATCGTGATAATGTTGTGGATGAAACTTTCGATATTTGGCTGCTGTTTCATGCACCGTGTTCATGTGCCGAATGCATGGTGAATATAAATGCGCCGAAAGAGTATCCACGGTAAATATCCCGTTAATAATCATATAACTGTAGTGAACAACCGTGATAGTTTAAAATAGATTGAATTCTGTAGTTGCAGTAACTACTTTTAAGAATAAGATTATCTGTTTCAATTTTGCGGCATCTTTTAAATTGTTAGACACTAACTGATGACTGACGTCCTGTCCAAATTTGTCTGATAGAGTTTTCTGGTTCATACAAAAAACCCCAAACAAACGAGCACTCTCAGTTTGCCGAATTTGACAATTATCCAGTAAAATAAAATAAAAAACTTTCCAACAAAATCTAATATCCTAGGCACAGAATTTCTCGAATTCTAGGTTGGCGGCAAGCTGATAGAACCACTCCCCTACACAAACATTATGTCGCACCTATATTGAATTTAACGTCTCCTTGAGTGATCTGGATGTATTTAATGATTCTTTATATGTTCATTATTATATAGAGTTCTAAAGGGTCGGCAACGTATTTGTGATGCCTCTGGTGTTACAAGTATCCATAGGCGACGGCGACTGCTTACCATCAGGCAGCCCGTCTGCTTGTTTGCCACCTATGGCATAAAAAAAATAATGTTTTTAAAAACAAATTAGTAAAGTCTCTAACTAGAGACAAATAATGTTAAGAATATCATATAATTATGTTATTCGATTATATAGTTTTAGTGTCTAACCACTTGTTTGGCGAATGTTGTATACGCCTGTAAAAGGTGTTCATATCAGATTTATGCAAGTATAAAAAAAAAAAAGTATTTTTTAAGAAAGTGTATTATGTTCACTGTTGCCGTATCTCTCAATAAATATGAATAATATTGACTATTACGAACATTTTAAAATAAAATAAATTCAATTCGGTCCATTCGTTCTCAAATGATGCACTTAACAACGAACAGCATTTCATTTCTATTGATATAGATAGATAAGAAGGTAAGATAGTTTGTCATAATACCTAGCTACTCCATTGTAATACTAATTTTCTCGTTGATTCATATTAGGTATTATTACATTTATCTAAAAACCCCAAGATAGCTGCAGCTAGAGTTGAGCATAAGTTAAAATAATATAAACTTCCAGTGCATATCGAGTGGCAATTTGTGATGTGTCAAGGATCACTAACTTTTGTCAGACCTGACCCAACCGTCTAACGACAGCTTCTTAAGATGTTGGTCGAGGCTCTTCGCTACAAGACCGTTTAACGTGACGACTATCGGGACAATGATCGTCGAGTCCACATCCCACATGGCGGTAACCTCGTGAGCCAAGTCAAGGTACTTGCTGAGTTTGTCCTTCTCGGCCTTCACGAGGTTCTCGTCATGTGGGATGGTGATGTTGACGAGCACTGCCCGGCGCTGGGATCGTTCGACCAACACGATATCAGGCTTATTGGCGACAATAGTCCTGTCCGTGATGATAGAGCGGTCCCAGCTCCATTCTCGAGAACTGGCGCTGATGCGTAGGTACTCATCGTACGGTACCTAAACTAGACAAGGCCGCATTGGAGGGCAAGTTGTCCAATTCCCTCCTGCCCATTTTTCTATCGGACTGCCAGAGCGGGCATGAAAAATCGTCACCACTTTATGGTTCATATTCCGAAAACCCGTACGAAGCGCTTTGCTTCCACATTTATTGTGCGAACTGCTAGTCTGTGGAATGCGCTGCCTGAATGGGTGTTCCCCGATAGTTACAATCTGGGTGTCTTCAAATCACGAGTGAATCGGTTTCTCCTAGGCAAGCGTGCTTCAACGTAGACCGCATCATCGCTTAACAGCAGGCTAGCAATCAAATCAGATCAAACGCAAGCAATTGCAAGCAAAGCCTATTATTTATAATAAAAATAAATATTGCTGGGATCCTAGCTACTTGGTTAGCAAGATACGAATTACAGTGACTCTACAATCAGCCATGACAGACCATACGATAAAAACGTGTCGTGCGCAGTTACTCGCACAAGGTAGTAAGTTGCGTCGCCTGTGATGGGTGTTAGCGATGGTAAAAGATGACTTCCTAACATGTTGGCGATACCTCTGTGCCAGACGGAGGGCACCGGGATCTCCATAGGAACGTACCGGTATCCTCCTAGCACACTGCCTGAAGCAACGCTCCCGGGAAATGCTCAGTTCCGCTTTTTTGTGCCCACGACGTTGAAAAGGAAAGAGCGAAAATGCTGCGTTTTGGGGTGCGGGTGCGTTCCTATGGAGATTCTGGTGCCCTCCGTTAGGCCACCGAGGGGATTTTTTTAGTGGGTGCATTTTCACATAACCCCAATGCAGCTGGGTATCTTTTAAAGATTTCACCCCTTCTTTCTTTCTTTCACAAGCTTAGGCACTCAAAACGATGCCGCTCGCCCGTGACACATAGTTCTTGGTGTGTCGCTAGACAACGAACACATTCGAGAATATCGTTTAACATTATAAAAACTTTTACATCGAAATCGCGAAAAAAAAAACAGCTGTTCCATACGTTTCGTTGGGTGTAAATGTCATTTTTCTGTGGAACAACTGTTTTTTGTTTTAATTTCCGTAATTTCGACTAGTACGTATTTAGAACAAAGATCTGGTATATACCCCATGATTTAGAATAACATTGCAAATTGTATAAAGCAATTTTCGTTTTGATACTTCATAAGATGGCGGAGGAGATACAAAAAAAACCAGTCTTCTGCCAAAATAAAACATATCAACATAAAAATTACTTCGAGACGTTTGCATAGTTTTGCATTACAAAAATAATGGCCAATCGTTTTTCTATTTCTAACTAGTTGCGCCCCGTGCGCGTCGATACCCTCAATAAAAGTAGCCCAAGTTAATTCTTATAACATCAGCTATCTGCCAGTGAGAGTCACATCAAAATCGGTCCAGCCATTTCGGAGTCCATAGGGAACATACACACAGATTTTTATATAATATATAGATCACCGAATCATCTTTTAAAATGTTGCAGATGTGCGAAATAGTTCTGGCCGGTGTAGATACCGTTGCATAGAAGACTATATATGGTTGTGGTGGGGTGGTTGGGTGGATGAGTGTGATGTATACATGTATTACAAGCGGGCATAATTTTAGCGGCGTCCTATAACATAAATGTTTACGGGTAGATGTAATGCATGTGAAGTAATGATTTATTGAGTGGTAACTTACGTTTTAAAAATGTCAAGAGTATAAAATCCTGGCCTCCTTCTTTGACTTCTACTTCAGAAGCAAATTCCAAATTCACGTTATCTGAAAAATTTAATATAGTTGGGACAAGAGTGTCGTGGAGTGTACAATTGTACAGTGTAGCTCATTCAGGCTGCCCAAGCAATTTTATCTATTACAATAAACATGTGTCCTAATGTTTAATTTATTACAAATAACCGGCTTAGTGATGAATATAACTAAATACATTATACATACTGAAAAAATAAATTAAATTGGCTGATAAATCGCTGAGATATGAGCGTTTAAAGTTTTAGGTGGGGATAGAGAGGGGATGTTCTGTCCCTTTCTCGCAAAGCGTGTGTTAGTATAGCATTTGTATGGCGCGCCTGAGACGTGACGTCACGGCTCAGTATAGTGCGCCCTCTGTCTAGCATGAAATTAAAATGCTTATAACTTATTTATTTTTGAACTAATTTTAATTTTGTTTCCGTTGATGTGCTCTATTTATGATCAGCTTTTTAAGAGGTAATAAAAAATATAAGACATCATGCCTATTATAATGTTTCACGCACACAAATTATGCCAGAAATACTGATTTAAAAAAAAACTTCAGTTATATATTATATGATTATTTAACGGGATATAAAAGTCCGCGTTCAAAATGCATTTAAAATACTATACGCAGTGATACAGTGAGTGTGTTTTGTCGGGACTTGACTAACTGAGCCAGAGACTCAACGTATGCCTCGGCTACACCGTTCACCCACATTTGTCCATAAATGTTTCTTGCTGGTAAAAGTTGCCGGTTGCAGTAATATACTATTGGAGAAAACTTGTTTCAATAGTAATACGTCAGAGTTATCTGAAGAGACGCATCGGGAAAAAATAACCTAACAAGGACTTGTACTTGGGCAGCCTCAATGTATGTTTACAAATGTTATACCTCATTGGAAATGCTACCGGCGGTTTGTGCCAATAAAACTTTACTAAATGTAGTCCATGTTTACTGGGCGACTGGTTAAATGGTTGAAATATTCGGGGATATCATTATATATATATATATATATATCATTATATTTATCATTATGAACAACTTTTACTATACCAGCACTAAATTCGCGAAAAAAAGCTGTCGTTCCATAAACTTCATTAAGTACAGTTATATGATTATTAATAGGAATATTTACCGTGATAACGTTGTTGATGGAACAGTCTTACCGTGAAGTACAATTATATGATTATTAACGGGAATATTTGCCGTGATAAGGTTGTGGATGGAACAGTCTTCCCGTGAAGTACAATTAAATGATTATTAACGGGAATATTTGCCGTGATAAGGTTGTGGATGGAACAGTCTTCCCGTGAAGTACAATTATATGATTATTAACGGGAATATTTGCCGTGATAAGGTTGTGGATGGAACAGTCTTCCCGTGAAGTACAATTATATGATTATTAACGGGAATATTTGCCGTGATAAGGTTGTGGATGGAACAGTCTTCCCGTGAAGTACAATTATATGATTATTAACGGGAATATTTACCGTGATAACGTTGTGGATGGAACAGTCTTCCCGTGAAGTACAATTATATGATTATTAACGGGAATATTTGCCGTGATAAGGTTGTGGATGGAACAGTCTTCCCGTGAAGTACAATTAAATGATTATTAACGGGAATATTTGCCGTGATAACGTTGTGGATGGAACAGTCTTCCCGTGAAGTACAATTATATGATTATTAACGGGAATATTTACCGTGATAACGTTGTGGATGGAACAGTCTTCCCGTGAAGTACAATTATATGATTATTAACGGGAATATTTGCCGTGATAAGGTTGTGGATGGAACAGTCTTCCCGTGAAGTACAATTATATGATTATTAACGGGAATATTTGCCGTGATAAGGTTGTGGATGGAACAGTCTTCCCGTGAAGTACAATTATATGATTATTAACGGGAATATTTGCCGTGATAAGGTTGTGGATGGAACAGTCTTCCCGTGAAGTACAATTATATGATTATTAACGGGAATATTTGCCGTGATAAGGTTGTGGATGGATGGATGGATGTATGTCTTCCCGTGAACATGGTGCATGTAACTGCGCCGGAATATCGGGATTTCCTTCCAAACCTTATCACGTTAAATATCCCGTTAATAATCATATAACTGTACCTAGTGAACAACCGTGATAGTTTAAAACAGTACTTCATTAAGTGATACCTACTGTAATTTTTCAATGGACCAACAGATTTTTTTCGCTATACTTATCTGGGATGGTCCCAAAGTCAAAGTTGTTTATAATACGTATAATAAGTAAATTTTTTTTTTTATATATCCTTGAGTATTTCGTCTAACCGACCAAGCCGTAGTGAATGTTTTGTTTCTTTAGTAACCCTTTAAACTATGGTCTGTATTGTCTCATCAAAATCAGCCTTTTAACAGTCCAATGCTGGACTTTTAGCCTACCCCCGAAAGGGTGATTGGGCCATATCCATTACGCTGGCCCAGTGCGGGCTGGTGGATTCACATACGCCATTGAATTCCTTCTCCGTACGTATGCAGGTTTCCTCACGATGTTTTCCTTCACCGAAAAGCCAGTGGTATGAAAATCCGTACATAATCTCCAAAGAGCTCATTGGTACGGGCCCGGGGTTTGAACCCGCGACCTCACGCTTTCAAGTCTAGTGGTCTCCCAAATGGGCTACCACGGCTTTGTCTATTTGTCTATTTTAGATCAAATACCGTCGCACATAACTTCTACCCAAATAATTATAATTAATACTTGATATTGCTCTCACTCGTTTGCGTGATTCAGGTAAAGTGCATTTACCAATAAAGAAGCACTATTAATATTTGTGAAACTACGAAACGTTTGCGTGATTCAGGTAAAGTGCATTTACTAATAAAGAAGCACTATTAATATTTGTGAAACTACGAAACGTTTGCGTGATTCAGGTAAAGTGCATTTACTAATAAAGAAGCACTATTAATATTTGTGAAACTACGAAACGTTTGCAGTCATTATTTTAGGAACTACTTGAATTTCGTGAAATGTGTGAAAACCACGTCATTTCCATAATTGACGATAAGGTCTCAAATTCTACCGGAACAAGTCAGCGTATTTTTTTCACTCCATAAGAGGCAAACAAGCTTGTTTGCCTACCCATTGCCACTTCAACTTGGCTTGTTTACCTGCCCATTGCCACTTCAACTTGGCAAATTTTAACAGCTATGTCGGTGATTTTGATTATAATAACCAGGAATTAGTCACGTAAAATGAAGCCAGTTCCTCCCCTAAGTGACTGATTAAGACAGCACGCGCGGCTGCCTCTCGCTTTGCCCTGAAGTATTTAAAAAAGAAAAAAAAACAACTAATCTATTAATCGAGCACTTAATGGTCGACAACGTATTTGTGACGCCTCTGGAGTTGCAAGTGTCCATAGGCGAGGGCGCTCGCTTACCACCAGGTGGCCATAAGAGACAAACAAGCTTGTTTGCCTCTTATGGCCACCTGGTGGTAAGCGAGCGCCCTCGCCTATGGACAAACAAGCTTGTTTGTCTCTTATGGCCACCTGGTGGTAAGCGAGCGCCCTCGCCTATGGACACTTGCAACTCCAGAGGCGTCACAAATACGTTGTCGACCATTAATCGTCGTGCTCGATTAATAGATTAGTTGTTTTTTTTCTTTTTTAAATACTTCAGGGCAAAGCGAGAGGCAGCCGCGCGTGCTGTCTTAATCAGTCACTTAGGGGAGGAACTGGCTTCATTTTACGTGACTAATTCCTGGTTATTATAATCAAAATCACCGACATAGCTGTTAAAATTTGCCAAGTTGAAGTGGCAATGGGCAGGCCACATCGCTCGAAGAACCGATAACCCATGGGGCAGAAAGGTTCTGGAGTGGAGACCACGAACCGGAAGACGCAGCGTAGGCAGGCCTCCCACTAGATGAACCGACGACATCGTGAGAGTCGCGGGCATCCAGTGGATGTAGATGGCAGGCTGTCGTTCAGTGTGGAGGTTAAAGGGGGAGGCCTATGTTCAGCATTGGACGTCTTCTGGCTGATGATGATGATGATGATAAACAAAATGTGTGAAAACCACGTCAGTTCCTCTAATAATATTGTAGGTATACATTTATAGTTTAGATAGATAACTTACCTTCTAGATCTAATTGAAATTCATCCACAGGCACTGAAATTATAAAATGTGTACTTTAATCGAACAAAATCTATCACCATTATCCTTGCCTGTGTACACTGTGTACCTATTATATACAAAATGTTCACAAAAAATATTCTAATCAATATGGCCAACCAACTGCACGCGAAAACCAGCGGCACCAAATATGATCCAAGAAAACAAGATCTAGCGCTCCGGGAGTTGTCACCCAATTACGTCACTGTCCGTCACTGTCCAGTTGCCACTTTATTGCAACAAACACAGATATAGGGAAACAAATTTGTTAATATTCTATTAAATAAAATATTAAAATCATTTCAATTGTCATTTGGTTTGTCCGCTCAAGCAAAGCGATTCAAGTTAAGCACGAATTATTATTTATATCAAAATCACATTGATTTATTGGATTCCCACAAGGATTTGGATACGGAGATTGGGGAGTTATAATTTCACGCTACTGGTAATACAGAAAATCAGCTGTTTCATAGAGAGTCCGCCATTGTTTCGTGTATCGTCATCTCTCTCGAACTTGTTGTAAATTGCTTATTCTGCTCTTGCTTATGCACGTGTACGTGTATCCATGGCATCGATGACGTCAGTGGGTGTCATCCACGTGATTTTTTTTTCTCAAAGCGCTATGCCTAGCGTAGTATATTATTATACAATGGTACCAAAAAGATTTTAGGTAAGTTTTTTACTAAGAACATATTTTTGACAACACAAAAAAAAAACAATTTAAAAGATAGGTATATTCTAAGTAAACAAGCGAGTTGGAGGCCAAATGAGGAATTATTCGCGTTAAAAAAAACATTAAAAAAAACAAAATTTTCAATTAGATAATATTTGTCGAAAAAGCTTATTACTTTTAATCACTTGTTTTGGTGTTTGGATTTAGAACACACCAATATATTGGAACTCCATCGCAATGGTATACAACCTCGTTACGCAAAAAAATACTATATACAAATGTTTCTTTTTCTCGTAGTCAAGGTATAAAGTATAATATTATGCAAGTCTTGAATAAAACGGATTTATATCGAGGGCCATGAATCACTCGCGTCGCTCAGGATTCTAACACTTGAACACACTTAACACTTGATAATCATCATGAATCACTACCTACGGTCGTGATTCAGGCGTTAGAATCCTTCACTTGCTCGTGATTCATCTATGGCCCTCGCTTTAAATCAGTCTTTTATTCACTAATTGCATAATATAAATTTTTTACTTTCGCTCCACACCGTTTTTGTTTTCTTGCTCATCTTTGCAACCGATGTAAGCGTTGCTGTGATCTATATAATATTTCCATAATTTTTGCTACCTTCAAGCAACTAAGTACTTAGCTGTCTCCAAACCATACGTTTTTTCGAATGTGAATGACCGTTATGTATGGAACAGCAATTTTTATTGATTTCAGGGTTGGTCCCATTGTAAAAGTTGTTCGTAGTGATGTTCAAGGAACCCGTTTCGGCTTAGCATACCCTTTCATGCTTTGCCTGTATTCCCCATTACGCATGATTTTTTTAGAGGCTAATATACAATTTTTTTACGCTCATATTACCAAGACACTTTTTATTTCCGTAAAAATGCGTTGCAAAAAACGGCCCGGTGCGAGTCGCGCACTGACGATTCTCAAAAGTTTGAAACTATTTTTTTTTAAATAAATAATAAGCTTGCGCTTGACCGCCAACTCTAACTATGTCATACATAAACCCGGAAAACATCTCTCTCCAGCAGTCGCGCAAACAAGTTGAAATATCTAAAGACAAACTGCAGTGGGAAATAACGAATCGCTCCGTGAGATCTCTAGACGGATCCAACGGTAGACCAGGCCAACGGTCTCAAATTAACGCTAAAACAGCGCAGTTCAGAAAATCAAGTAAACGTAAAAATTAACACGCCGAGATACGGTTTGCGGTCGCGCAACTTTTTTCATCACCTAAACTGAATCGCTCAAAACAGCTAGCCATGGTGGGTAACCATAATCTCAAAAACATTAACTTTTGTCTCGTTCTATCCATAGACATTCATAGAAAAAAAAAATGTCACCCAAGTCAAAGGAGGTTGCTGATGCTACCAAGGAGAAATTATAACGATGAAACCGCGTGGCGTAGATAGTTATATATTATGTATAAATAAAAATGTATGTAAGGTAATGCAATATGTAATGGTAAGCGCATCATTTGAGAACAGCTGGACCGATTTGGCATTTTTTTATGTGTAATGTTTGTAATAGTCCAAATTAAATTTTTATCGAAGAAAACATTGGAAAAGTTTCCCGGAAATTTCAAATTCGGGATTAACGAAAGGTCCTTTTTTGTATGAGATTTTTGTATGAATTCAAGACCATAACTCAAACAATTGAATGTTTGACACGACAACGTCCATCGGGTGAGCTATAGTTTTCAATAAATCAAACATCAGTCAACTATTATTGGTTGATCCTCGGCCCTGCACCAATCACTTATTTGGTACCTAAGTAAGTAGTGTGCAGTTTTCAATTATGTTACTCAAACACGATTTAGGAAAATATCGTAAGGAAACCTGGCGGCATGTCTAAAGGACCTCAAAAGTTAAAGATATAATGACATTCATCTATATGCACTGGGCCAGCATGGTGGATTAGGGCCCATCCTCTCTCTGAGAGAAGGGCTGTGTCCCAGCAATGGGAACACGATAGGCTGAAACCGTACTTAAGCACTAGAACTACAACTTACTTATATTATGCTTTTTGTTGCCTCCTTTTTCTTCAATCTCGTCTTTGAATATCCCAAACTTCAATGTTTCCTTTAAGGGGCCAGAAAATTGTCGATTTTTTTCTTCAAAATCGGCATTTCGGTTTTTATTATAGACCAACGTTAAGCTTTTGGCCAGATCATCGATTTGCGCGTTCTTAGTGCGTTTATTACGTCCGTAACTATCGAAGTCGGAATATTCATTCTTGGTGATCTGTTGGGAAGCTACATCAGATGTTTTGGAGCTCTTTTCTTTGCTCTGTATTGTTTCTTGACCTTGGCGTTGGGTTTGGTAGCCGTTATCTCCGTATTTATTGTTACGTCCGTATCTATCGAAGTCGGAATATTCATTCTTGGTGATCTGTTGGGAAGCTACATCAGATGTTTTGGAGCTCTTTTCTTTGCTCTGTATTGTTTCTTGACCTTGGCGTTGGGTTTGGTAGCCGTTATCTCCGTATTTATTGTTACGTCCGTATCTATCGAAGTCGGAATATTCATTCTTTGTGATCTGTTGGGAAGCTACACCAGATGTTTTGGAGCTCTTTTCTTTGCTCTGTATTGTTTCTTGACCTTGGCGTTGGGTTTGGTAGCCGTTATCTCCGTATTTATTGTTACGTCCGTATCTATCGAAGTCGGAATATTCATTCTTGGTGATCTGTTGGGAAGCTACATCAGATGTTTTGGAGTTCTCTACTTTGCTCTGTATTGTTTCTTGACCTTGGCTTTGGTATTGGTAGTCGTTACCTCCGTTTATATTATTACCTCCGTTACTGTACTGGGAAGAGCTGGTTAGATCACTTTTCTTGAAAGAGCTGCCACTTGTCTGAGTACTTTGTTTCGTGTATAAATCTTGTGTGAGACTTTGTTTGGAGCGAGAATGGGGCTCTGGCTCAGGTATAGGCGCTGGGTTAGGCAGTGGCTCAGCTACTGGCTCAGGTAATGGTTCAGGATCAGCTGAAATAAATAAGGTCATATTATTGTTGTAGCTCGATCATAGGACTAATCGAAATATCGAAGGGTACTATATCACACTATATACAATAAAGAGTTTATCTATCTATCTATCTATCTATACTTTAGTTTTAGATTAATTTTAGTTTTAAATTAGTTTTAGTTATAAATTTAAATTTAAGATAGTTTTTATTTTACTTGTGATTTTTATTGAATAAATAAGTTTGTCTATCCTTTGAAAGTACCTATAATTAAAGTATTTCTACTGTAAAGTGTGGTCGCGCTATATCACATGTTATTTACCTAGCATAGGCATCTGAAGGCATGATTCCTAATGTTTAATTTATTACAAATAACCGGCTTAGCGATGAATATAAGTAAATACATTACACATACTGAAAAAATAATTTGAATTGGCTGATAAATCTCTGAGATATGAGTATTTAAAGTTTTAGGTGGGGATGGAGAGGGGATGTTCTATCCCTTTCACGCAAAGCGTGTGTTAGTATAGCATTTGTATGGCGCTCCTGAGCCGTGACGCCACGGCTCAGTATAGTGCGCTCTCTGTCTAGCATGAAATTAAATTAAATTAAAATGCTTATAACTTATTTATTTTTGAACTAATTTTAATTTTGTTTTCGTTGATGTGCTCTATTTATGATCAGCTTTTTTATGAGGTAATAAAAAAATATTAGTCATCATGCCTAATATTGTTTGTAAATAAATTGATAGATGTGAAATTTGTTCGGCACATGATAGTTATTGTCATCTTCATCATCAGTCAGAAGACGTCCACTGCTAAACATAGGCCTCCCTCTTTAACCTCCACGCTGAACGACAGCCTGCCTTTTGCATTCACTGGATGCCCGCGACTCTCACGATGTCGTCGGTCCATGTAGTGGGAGGCCTACCTACGCTGCGTCTTCCGGTTCGTGGTCTCCACTCAAGAACCTTTCTTCCCCATCGGTTATCGGTTCTTCGAGCGATGTGGCCTGCCCATTGCCACTTCAACTTGCAAATGTTAACAGCTATGTCGGTGACTGGTTCTTTGTCGAATATCCACGTTCCGGATTCTATCGTACAAAGAAACTCCGAGCATAGCTCTCTCCATTGCCTGCTGTGTGACGCTGAGTTTTTTCAAAAGGCCAACAGTTAAGGACCACATCTCAGTACCGTAGTTATTGTACTGATCGTCAATAAGCAAATTTGAATTGAAATTGAATTGATTATCAGTAATTAAAATTATGTTACCAGTAATTTTAATACCTCTCAATATTTTATTGCAAACATAATTATGTAGGTACATGGAGTTCTTAAATTAACATGTTCCAATAAATTAACATGTTCCAATAAAGAATTTTGTTAACTGCACAATTTACAGTACTTAAGTACCTATCAGCCGCACTCAGAAACGTTACTTAAGCTAAGGAATACTTAAAATTGCTCTGTCAACTTCTCGTTGACGGAAATTGTCACACATGAAAACGAGACAGAGCAATTTTAAGTATTCCTCAGCTTAAGTAACGTCTCTGAGTGTGGCTGTCAGTATTGTATATTGAGCAATAAAAAAAAATACTTTTGAAACATGTTAATTTATGAACTCCATGTACCTACATAATTATGTCTGCAATAAAATATTATGCCGGGCCGCAGCGGGCCGGGCCGCATCGCAATAATCACTTTCATACATTTTATATGAAAATCCGGCGCGCTCTCCCCGGCATAATGTGCGATACTCCATACAAAATGTATGAAAGCGATTATTGCGAAGCGGCCCGGCCCGATGCGGCCCGGCATAATGTGCAATTCACATCATCATCATCATTTCAGCCGTAGGACGTCCACTGCTGGACATAGGCCTCCCCCATCGATCTCCAAAAGGGCCGGTTAGAAGCGGCCTGCATCTAGCGTTTATCTGCGGAAACGCGGCTGCCTGCGGCTGCGGTTTGCTTGCGGGTAATGTGAAACTTCATATGAAATGTACGTGAATAATAATATTCGGGAAATTGTTTCACACACGGTCATCTGACCCCAAACTAAGCAAAGCTTGTGATATGGCTGCCAGAGACTGATATACATACAAATATAGTTTTAAATACATACTTAAATATATATTAACAACCAGATATAGTACAAACACAAATGTTCATCACATGAATGATTGTCCTAGGTGGGAATTGAATCCACGCCCCCAAGCTCAGAAGGCAGGTTCACTACCACCTGAACCTACGGGCTATTTATATAAAATTACGGAATCAGGGCCCTGCGTCTGCGTTGAAAGGAAACAATGTGAGAGAAGAATGGCAACAGTTTTAGAGCTGTCAAATTAAGTTTAGTTTAGATAACGACACAAAAAATCGACATCACTATCTACATAGGTAAATTTGACTTACCGCTTGGTGCTGCGTTTGCGCTCAGAACCTGAGAAAATAAAAACATAGTTCTTATCAAAATGCCATTGAACCTCACCACTTCTCACTGTTGTAGGCAAGCGTGACGCTTACCATCAACCGACTTGCTCGTCTCGCCACTCAATTGAATAAAAATAAAAATGGTTATATGCGGTAAAACACCTAACAAACGTGCTCTATCGTAGACCGCATCATCGCTTAACATCAGGCGAGCTGGCGGCCAAACGCAAGCCTATTATTAAAAAAAACTATGAAAATGGAAACTGGATTTAATATACATTCTAATATATATATATAATACATTTAAGGTATATAATATAACATCCTTGTAATTATGTAAGATGTGAATGCTAACTAAAAGATGTTATGTTCGAAATTACAGACAAAAAAATTACATTTCCAGATTGTATCACTTGAACGAATGATAGTTCGTCCAAGTTACCATGTAATTGGACAATAGTTAAACCAATCACAGCAGATCAAATCACAATAAAAAATATCCACATGACACCTGGTTATTTATTTTGAGTTGTAAATATTACCCATAATTATTTTATAAATATTTTAACATTATTACATTATACATGAAAAGGAATTCAGAAGATACAAACCTTGGCAACAACCAAGCATCTTTAGCGTTGCGTATGCTAGCCTCGGCTACGCCTCGGTCCACATTTTCATGATCGTACGCAAATGCTTGTTACCTGTGCAATATTGTACTATAAAAACATTCCATTACACGTATTTCTTCTTCTTATAATTATATCTATATTTACAAATAAATAAGTAGAAAAAAAACCATTATACTTACACTGAACGCAAGCACCAAGGCGAGTAACTTGAGATGCATGGTCGATTAGGCCGATAGCTGACCCAGTATCAGACCGCTGAAGTATCAGCTAGACTATGCTGTCCCGGAGTTCCAACCCCCTTTTATATACCACTGGTATCCAAACAAAAGACTCAACAGGCGGCCATAAATTTGAAAAAAATTCACCTGTGCAAATCGCGTATGAGGCACACATTTTACATATTTTATTTATAAAATAATACTGATAAACCATTAACACGACAGGGCTATGTGCATTGCTTTGATTAATGGCTGTCTACGGCATTATTTTCGCAAGTATTATAGATTCAACGACGATCTACAATGCATTTTTAAATGCCACAATGGATTGGCCAAAATTTATTGAGGTTTCCAATTGTTTGTAGAAATTAACAATTAAAGAATTTGCGTCAATTTTCTCTTTGCACAACAGGTGTAGCTTTTGGGTTAAAAAAATATACCTTTAATATATATTTTTTATAAAATGGGACGAGCGGGTAATTCTGCTAATAGCAAGCGTCTCATTTACCCTTAAGATTTGGAAATTTCCTCAAAAGGCGCCAAAAAAGAAACTCCAATGACGTCGCTAACGTAGAATGACAACTTGCTGTCAAAACTAACGCGATCTCAATGTAATTTTTGTTCTTTTATGTTTTGGCTCCAGTCATCCCGTCTATTTAGACAGTATCATTCTATTTCGTCTTTTTCTATCGCCACGGCAATTTTTTTAAATCGAAACCATTTTTTTTCTGCTTAGCTAACCTTTCAGAGCACACGAAGATGCACAAATAACTAGTAATAGTAGTTAACCTTTCCATTGCAGAGTTGTGATTAAACTTTACTAGGGCATGAATTGGACTTGAACGCGACGTTCTTTGTTTGACTCTGACTGTGACTATACTTGTTTGACGTTATTTAATACCTTGTAAACCTCATTATTGAATTGAATATTTTGTTCTGTTGACTCTTCATAATCTCTTTGACGGAGCAAAATGTTTACCTAGCGTTGCTCATTCTAATATTTATTTCTTTTTGCATCTGATCCTCTGGTCAGATAATTTGGTGAGAAGCTGGTCCATTATAGAGAAAAACAGCTACGAACAGGAAATAATGACAAACCCTGGGGGAAGCCTTTGCCAAAGGGCAATCTGATACAAATAAAAATGTTACTGATATCGCTATGTAAAATAAATTATAAACAATACCTTTCAAGGCAAGCATATAATTACAATTGAATAAATAATAACAATTGCTTTGATTAAAATAATTAATACATCAATGTGGTTGTTAATGTAATAATAAATAAATGCATGCATAATTATGTAAAAGTAGTAAAAGTATGATATAAAGTGGTTTTTTTGTAATGTTTTTGAATTTGAATCAACATTATTATTCCGACTGAAGGACTCTGTATCCAAGGACACGCCAAAAATGTTCAAAGGCGTTTCAACATGAAACACAAAATGAAATTAGGCTATTATATTTTTCGAAAATGTCGCCGAAATTCTGCGTAGGTAATTACATTATCTTTGCGTATCATCGTTAACTCTGGCCTCAGTATGGAATACTTTTGCGTTTTCATTTCAAAATCACGCCGATCCGTTGCTCTGTTGCTGGGAAATTACGAATAGAAATCCCTATTAGCAATTAGGAAACAACACACAAACAATTTAAATCATTTTTCTCTGTTGAGCCGTTTGAAGATCAGCTATTTTATAGAGGGTTTTAAAACGTTCAATATAAGGTGTCATTTGAATCGTTTTAATAGTGGGAGCGACATAGGGTATATTACATAGTAACAATTATAATTGTTGTACCCTATGTCACTCCCACTATTAAAACGATTCGAATGACACCTTACATTGAACGTTTTAAAACCCTCTATAAAATAGCTGATCTTCAAACGGCTCAACAGAGAAAAACACTCTTGATCAAGTCACCTTTCAAACAAGAAGAGTGAATAGTGTCCTCAAATGCAGGCAATGTAACGCCAACGCTCCGGGTATTATATGTGTTCGTCGGCGGCGGTGACTACTTACCATCATCTCGGGAGAAAACATTACTTATTACAGCAGTTTGATAGTTTGCTACGAATAGATAGTTTTAACCTACCCACGCCACCAGCGAACAAGTCCACTGCATCGTCTCGGGAGAAAACATCAAACTCCCTGGCTAGTCTGTAAACAGGGGGGTAATACTAGGTAACTAAGGGGGGTAAGACTCTTGCTTTACAAAGCGCAAGTCCGACCTCACATGGAGTACTGCTTCCATCTTTGGAACGGAGCACCCAAGTATCAGCTTGACCCACTCGATGCATTACAGCGTAGAGCTGTCAGAATTGTCGACGATCCCAAGCTCACTGAACACCTTGAGCCGCTCAGCATGCGCAGAGACGTTGGGTCTCTCTGTATCTTTTATCGCATTTACAACGGGGAGTGTTCTGAAGAACTGTATGATCTGATGCCGGCGTCGCGGTTTTACCATCGCACTAGCCGCCACCGCCTGAAGGCTCATCCACACATCATAGATCAATGGAAATCGCACACTGTGCGATTAACGTGATCCTTCTTGCCTCATACCTGCAAAATGTGGAATGAGCTACTTTCTACGGTGTTTCCGAGAAGCTACAACATGGGGCTCTTCAAAAGGCGAGTTAATCGAGTTCTAAAGGGTCGGCAAAGTATTTGTGATGCCTCTGGTGTTTCAAGTATCCATAGGCGATGGTGACTGCTTACCATCAGGCAGCCCGTCTGCTTGTTTGCCACCTATGGTATAAAAAAGGGGCATTTTTGCCCAGATTCGTTTTCCAGTTGGAGCAGCTGAAGCTTGTAACGCGATGCCCTAATCGACCTAGATGGCGCAGAGAAGTTCAAAATAAACCTTTTGAACTTCTCTGCGCTTGCGCGCTCTGCGATCCTTTCAAACACGAAGATTGAATAAAGTCCTCAAAGGTAGCCAACGCACCGCCAATGCCCCGGGTATTGTGGTTGTCCTTAGGCAACGGTGACTACTTACCATCAGGTGGCCCGTCGTTTTCTTGTCAACTATTACATTAAAAAAACTAAATCAAAAACGGTTCAGCCGTTTGGGAGCTACGATGCCACACACAGACACAGATACATACGTTAAACTTGTAACACTCCTCTGTTTGCGTCGGAGGTTGAAAATGAAATGCTGTTCGCTGGTAAGCGCATCACTTGAGGAAGGCTAGGCCGATTTGGCAAATTCATCATCATCATCATCAGCCCGAAGAAGTCCACTGCTGAACATAGGCTACCTTTGACCTCCAAACTGCCCGCATCAACTGGATGCCCGCGACTATCACGATGTCGTCGGTCCATCTAGTGGGACATCAAGCTCCGTCATCCGGTTCGTGGTCTCCACTCTTTGGAGAATATCCACGTTCAAATTCTTTTTTTATGTTCGTTAATAGTCCAAAGAAGCTGTTCTCGAGGGAAAGGAAAATTGGAAAAGTTGCCCGAAAGTGATTAATTCTATGGGATTTTTGTTTGAACTATAACTCTATAAATATAAATAAAATAAAATAAATAAAAATCGTTTAATTCAGGCAATTTGACCCATAGAACTCGTACTAATTAATGTCTTAATATTATGTCTTAATATTTTGACATTCCCATGTCTTTATATTTACGAGATTTCAGCATTTGTTAGAAATAATTTACACATGTATGAGTTCCTCAGAAGTAAAGGAAGTAAACATAAAATACGCATGCCCAAGCACAGGACTGCATGTTTTGGTAAGGGAGTTTGTGGTATGGGTCCGATAATCTACAATCATTTACCAAAAACAATATTGGAATCGGAGAGTGTGACTGTATTTAAAAGGAAGTTGTTCAATTTGCTCGTGTTGAAGGCTTACTATAAAATACAAGAATTTTTGGTTGACAAGTTGTGATAATGATAATTTAGGCTGACATTCTTATTTTTTGTATACATTGTAATTGAATGAGGTGTAATTGTAATTGCAATATAATTTAATAAATGCATGAAATTAGTTTAAGTAAATTATTATTGTACGTTCGCAATGAACTTGACTGTTGATACTTATAAGCATTAATTAAGACCTGACATGTAACACAGTTGAACAATAAATATAATCTGAATCTGAATCTTAATCTAAACTAAAATAAATGCACACTGTATAGGGGTGATAGTCAAACTCTGACAAACTGTCCAAAAGAATTACGGTGCACAATAGTGCCTGGTCACTTTTTGTTTCTGTTCATGTGAACAGAGATCCAATGCTTACACATTGGACTCCTTACATCAACAGAGACAGCCGCTAGGATTCCATTGCCTGAACGACGCAAGCGATCTAGACAAGATAACGTCTGTCAGCTAGTCCAGTGGTTCCCAATTAAGTAATGGTACGCGTATAGGGATACGCAAGGTTGCATTAAGAGGTACGCTCGACAAACTCTTATTTACCTTGTGCACCGGTTTATTTATATAGACTAGTTGCTGGTCTATATAAATAAACCGGCCAAGTGCGAGTCGGTCTCGCACACTGGGGGTTCTGTACCACCACATAACTTGTTAGCTACTAAAGTATAAAAAAGTAATGCAAATAGAAAACATCACATCAGCGCCCGGGCGGTCACCCATCCAAATACCGGCCGCGCCCGACGTTTGTTTACATTCGGTGACCGTACGAGAACCGGTGGTGAACAGACATTTGCACTTGGCCATTATTTATTATTTGTTGTTATACTTTAGAGTGTGTACTATAATCATGCCAAGTTTGACGCTTGTACGTATTATCGTTTTTACATTAGAGCAATAGGCATGTGTCCTCAAGTTTAATTTATTACAAATAACCGGCTTAGCGAGGAATATAACTAAATACATTACACATACTGAAAAAAATAATTTAAATTGGCTGATAAATCTCTGAGATATGAGCGTTTAAAGTTTTAGGTGGGGATAGGGAGGGGATGCTCTATCCCTTTCTCACAAAGCGTGTGTTAGTATAACATTTGTATGGCGCTCCTGAGCCGTGACGTCACGGCTCAGTATAGTGCGCTCTCTGTCTAGCTTGAAATTTAAATGCTTATATTTGCTTGTCTTATTAATTTTTGAACTAATCTTAATTTTGTTTTCGTTGATGCGCTCTATTTATGATCAGCTTTTTAATGAGGTAATAAAAAAATATTAGTCATCATGCCTAATTTTTTTTTGTATGGGTCCGTTTTATTTATTACTTTTTGACTATGTCATTACCTACATATTCTGTGAAAATTTCAACTGGTTATCTATTACGGTTCGAAAGATATATATAGCTGTTGACGGATAGACAGCGTAGGCGTAGGCTTAGTAATATGGTCCCGTTTACTCCCTTTAGGTACGGATTCTTAATAAAAGCGTGCTTGTGTCCAGCAATAAACCAATACAGGCTGATTATGATGATGATAATCTTTTAATGCCTACCGAAGTCATTCTGCTTTCTTGACAATTATTTAATTTATTTCATTAGTTTAAATAATCTGAATAATATTGTTTAAACAAGTGCGCGCGGAAACTTTTGTTTTATCGTGTAAATATTTCGCAAAAAGAACTTGCAAAATGAGAAAGCACGTTAATTCAATGAATTATAGCTAATTAATAAGTACGTGGTTTGTTATTTCAGTCGGAATGCTGGTATTCTTATAATTTTTAATTTTAATCATTATACAAATACCACGCATGACCGCATAACTATAACTGTGTGCGAAATACTGACGTAGGTGATACTGAGGTACGAACACTTTCGAAAAAAGTTTTTTATACCATCTGAAAACAGAATTTAAAACACACCAATATACATACCTATTCGACCTCCATCTCAATGCCTCCTTACGCAAAACATACTCGATACCTCTCATACCTCTCGATACAAACTCTTTGTGCAAATAACTCGAAATTTGATTGGTCGACATTTTCGACAAGGAGTTTAGCATTATAATAAAAACTGTTTAGTGTTCTTAGTTGTCATTATTAAATTGGCGCTATTTTGACTACTCTAAGTTGTACGAACACGAAGTTTAGTGTAAATGTCGACCAATCAAATCTCGAGGAGTTGAAAATGCATTCAAGTGATGAAGAAGATTTGTTGCGTGTTATCACCTGAGTTTATGAAAGAGAGGGCGGCCGATATAGTGTAAAACTAATCACGTAAACAAATCACGGCTGGCTTACATCAAAGGCTACGATGAGTTTTGCAAATGGAAAAATGAAAATCAAGCTTCTGGCCTTAGCTTCTGGCACATTTAGAGAGTCTGTTTTCCTAACTTATTTTAATGAGCTGTCGAAGAAAAAGACGTCATCTACATTATGGAGTATGTATTCTATGCTACGGTGTACTATAAAAACAAGGCATGACATTGACATAAAAAATAATAGTAATACATATTAAGCAAAACTCTTAATTCTATAGTGAAGTAGAAGTAGTAGTACTTAGATGAATTGCCAGCACTGAATGTCAACTCGAATATGGGACTAGACTGTTCCGGCGGCAGCGGTTGCGTTACTATACCAGCCATATTTCCCGAAGACATAGAACGCGGTCTTAGCAAGTTAAAGATAGCTCACCGGGCCCCGATAACTTGCCTAACTTTATTCTAAAGACGGGTAAAAAACATCTTATTTCTCCACTTTACCATATTTTAAATATATCTCTTAAAAATGGGAAGTACCCTGACCAGTGGAAGTTATCCAGGGTGACCCCGATTCCTAAGAGTCGTAATAGAACTTCGGTTGAAGAATACCGTCCAATACCGTCCAATAACGATTCTAAGTGCGCCCGCTAAAGTTTTCGAGTACATCCTACATAAGGAAATATATATACAGGTGAAACAACAAATAGGCGAAGAGCAGCCTGGTCGCTGCGTAAATACGAACTTGTTAGGCTTAGTTGATTATATATTCGATGCCAGGGATCGTGGTTCTCAGGTCGACGTCATATATTTTGATTTTCAAAAAGCTTTTGATAAAATTGATAACGATATATTGTTACAAAAGCTATGTGACCTCGGCTTTTCTCCCAGCCTCCTAAATTTCTTTGCAGACTTTATGAGAGACCAGCGGCAGTATGTTAAGCATGGTATCCACGTTTCGGGACCCTATCACACCAGATCTGGTGTAAGCCAGGGTTCCATCACTGGTCCGTTATTATTTCAAATAATGATCCACGACCTACCTAAAGTGCTGACTACTGGTATCTTGTATGCCGACGACCTTGAGCTTTTTCTCTTAATCTCCCCGCGACTGCCTTACCTTACAAGAGGACATAGATAGTATCTGTGCATGGAGCTTGAAAAACAAAATTACATTTAATGACGTTTGACCGCAAAAGAAATCCCATCAATTATAATTATTATCTTGTTATTATCTTGACAATCTATGTATAAATCGAGTAAATAGCATTAAGGATCTAGGAGTGACATTTGATCGTACCCTGAATTTCCATGATCACATCTCTGATCTCGCCAAAGAGGCCTATCGTCGTCTGGGCTTCGTATTTGAAAATCCGTTAGTTATTAGAACATTGTACAACTCGTTAGTCAGAAGCAAGCTGGAGTCGAGCGCATGTGTCTGGAACCCGCACCACGTCACCTATGTGCGGTTGCTTGAAAAAGTTCAAAATCGCTGTATAAGAAGCTTCACAGTTATTACCGGTTCATGTACCCAACTAAGTTCTTGCTCGGCCAGCTCGGCTACAAGCTACAACTCACTAGAAGTGAGACGGATGTCGGATCAGCTTGCTATAGTTGCTGCAAGGTGCTCAGAGGATCGGTTGACTCCTTGCATCTGCACAATTTATTGTGCACTTTGTTTGTGCCAGATAAACCCGGGGTTCCGGCTAATAATTTTTGGGGGCCGAGTCACCCTCGTCCGTGGGAGAGCACCCTTGCTGAAACCCCACACGTGGTCCCTGGGTGGTGCTAATCAGGTGACATCATACTGGTGGTAGGCTCCAGCCGAGGCTAGTGACCACCCACCGGATAAAGCCATGTCGCTAAATGGCCTAGCCGTGTTCCGGCATGTTTTCCGGTGACGCCGTTAGGGAAAATGGGTCGGAATGGTTGCTACACTGCTGCAAGGCCGTTCTGCCATGCACTGCTGAGCTGCACAGGGTAACTAGTCATGGAGGGTAGCGGGATCCGAGGCACGGTGCACCGCTGGCCGACCGCAGTTAGTAGGGGGCCCAAGTAGTGAACTAGCCACTCGCGAAAGGCTGCCCCGCCAACTCGCGAAAAATCCCGGGATGCGCCATCGTGCCGGTCGGCGACCGGATGAAAGGGCCCGATGGACATCCGCGGGGGGGCTCGGGCGTCCCCGCAGTCTCCAGACTAGTTCCCCATCTGTGTGGCTCTGCGTAGTTTGTCTGCTGGTCAGCAGCGTGGAGTCCCATTCCACTGCCGTTTTCCCACCGAATCACTCAAAACACCATGCAGAAAAAAACTAAAAGGAATAACGTTAAACAGCGGCTGCACTCCCTTTCATTAAAAGTGCACCTCAATAATATCCGAGGTCTGCACTCCAATCTCGTACCAGTCCACCATCACCTAGAGACTGAAAAGCCGGCCCTTTTGTTCCTTACGGAGACGCAGATCGGAAGTCCGTCTGACGTGGCGTATTTATCGTACCCGGGATACTCCTTAGAGCACAATTTTAAGCCTCGAGCTGGAGTGTGCTTATACGCCCGAGACGACTTCTGCTGTAGGCGTCTCCGTCAATTTGAAGACCCCAGATTGTCTGTGCTCTGGGTCCTGGTGGACACAGGAATAGAGAAAATTCTCTATGCCTGTGTCTACCGGTCGCACACCGGAGATGGGGAGACAACTAGGCTCACAGAATATCTGATTGAGGCGGCGGATGCGGCCCAGCTAAAGTACCCTACAGCCCAATTAGTGCTACTGGGGGATTTTAACAGCCACCACCAGGAGTGGCTATTCCCATACCGGGACACTGACCATGCTGGGAGAAAGACGCGAGAGCTTGCTCTAACGTTAGATCTCACTCAGCTGGTCCAAGGTGCTACACGGGTACCAGACGTTGACACGCACACGCCTTATTGCTTGGACCTTCTGCTGACAACCGATCCAGACCGCTACTCAGTGTCAGTTTGTTCACCTCTGGGTAACTCTGACCACTGTCTGGTGAAATCTGTATCTGTCTACTCCCCGCCCGATCTTAGCTCTAAGGGCACCCGGCGGGTGTGGCAATACAAGTCAGCGGATTGGGATGAGATGCGGTCTTTTTTTGCATCTTATCCTTGGCAGTCAGTGTGCTTTTCTTCTGATAATCCTTCGACCTGCGCGGATGCTGTGACGGATGTGTTGCGTCAGGCCATGGAGTACTATATTCCCTACTCTGACGTGCCTCTGTCCAGCAAAGCTCGCTTATGGTTTGGACCTCAATGTAGTCGCGCGGAAGCACGTAAACATGAGGCATACCTCGCCTGGTCCGATGCTCGACACCGTAAAGCGAAGGATCTATGTCAGAAGAAGAAAGCGTTTAACAAGGCTGCCAAGTCCTGTAAAAAGGTTTTACAGAGGGCTCGCTATGACCACATTAGTAGAATAGGGAACAAACTGGCTTCGTACCCTGCAGGTAGTAAAGCGCTTTGGTCCCTAGCTAAATCCGTCGAAGCGAACTTCTGCCGCCCCTCAATACCTCCACTGCTGAAACCTGATGGGACGCTGGCTCACACCGCTGATGAGAAGGCAAACTTGTTTGCTTCTCAGTTTGCGGAGTCTTCACGTCTTGATACTGGTAGTGCGATACCTCCAACCCCTTCTGGCTGTACGACATTTATGTCTGAAATTCGCATTCGCCAAATGGAGGTTCGAAAAACGCTTCGCAATCTCGACGTGAACAAAGCCAGTGGCCCGGATGGTATTCCAGCCATAGTTCTGAAGACATGTGCGCCTGAGTTGTCTCCTATACTGACTCGCCTCTTTCGTCTCTCGATTGAGACTGGTCAAGTGCCGAAATCTTGGAAGCTTGCAAACGTGCAACCTGTACCCAAAAAAGGTAGTCGTGCCGACCCTGCCAACTACAGGCCAATCTCGGTCACGTCCATACTTTGCAAGACTATGGAACGTGTCCTCAACAACAGGCTCCTGGCGTATCTAGAAACTAATGATCTCCTCAGTGATCGGCAATACGGATTCCGCCGAAACCGGTCCACTGGGGATCTTCTAGCGTATGCCACACACATCTGGAGTGAAGCCATCGAGAAATACGGAGAAGCGCTCGCCGTTTCCCTCGACATCTCGAAGGCTTTCGACAGAGTTTGGCATGACGGCCTTATTAGCAAGCTCTCCTCTTTTGGCTTATCCGCTGGTTTTATTGCGTGGATATCGGACTTCCTGCGGGATAGATCAATTCGAGTTGTCATTGATGGCTGCTCGTCTGATCGAATGGCAATTAATGCCGGTGTCCCCCAGGGGTCAGTGCTCTCTGCAACGCTATTTCTGCTGCACATCAACGATCTGCTAAAGCCCGGTACTTTTGGGTACGCAGACGACAGCACAGTAGTAGAGAGCTATACATCCAATGCACGAACCAGTGGACCTCAAATCCAGTCTCTCAGAGAGGCCATGGTCGAGCGCATGAACCTGTCCCTTAAGGCAGTCTCCGATTGGGGTGATGCCAACCTGGTCAAGTTCAATGCTGCTAAGACCCAGGCGTGTCTGTTCTCCGCCAAAAGGATGCCATTCCAACTGGCTCCTACTTTCCGGGATGTATCCATTCCGATAACTGACCAGCTTGAGCTTTTGGGCGTTTCTCTGACATCAACCCTCAATTTTGGCTCCTATATTGAGAGCAAGACTCAATTGGCTGCAAAAAAGTTGGGTATCCTATCGAAGGTGCGACGGTACTTCACGTCGGAACAGTTGCTATCACTGTACCAAGCACAAGTTCGGTCGTGCATGGAGTACTGCTCTCACCTTTGGGATGGATCAGCTAAGTACCAACTTGAGGCATTGGAATCTATAGAGAAACGTGCTAAGAAGCTCATCAGCAATGAATCCTTAGTTCGGACTAAGCTTCTTAGTCTTGAGCATCGCCGTAAAGTTGCTGGTCTATCGGTTTTTTATCGGATACATTTCGGTGAGTGTGCATCGGATCTGCACGATCTAATTCCCTCCTGCCCATTTTTCTATCGGACTGCCAGAGCGGGCACGAAAAATCGTCACCGCTTTATGGTTGATATTCCGAAAACCCGTACAAAGCGCTTTGATTCCACATTTATTGTGCGAACTGCTAGTCTGTGGAATGCGCTGCCTGAATGGGTGTTCCCCGATGGTTACAATCTGGGTGTCTTCAAATCACGAGTGAATCGGTTCCTTCTAGGCAAGCGTGCTCCAACGTAGACCGCATCATCGCTTAACATCAGGCGTGATGGTGGTCAAACGCAAGCCTATTAATTATAAAAAAAAAAAAAAAAAAAAAAATAGGCGTGGAAAATTGCCCAAGTTTTTCCACGTGGATCACAGCCGCACCGTGGCGCGCTCCGTGTCTCCGCTGATTCGCTCCCGCCGCCACTTCAATGCACTCCTTTCCGCCAAAACTGATTGTGATATTATTTGTGACAATTGGAAAACTGTAACGAAAGTGTTTTTAACTTATTGTGAAAATTTAACTGATCAATTGGACAGGGGCAAAAAAGCCGATGACTATGATGACAATTTGTATGACATACTAATTAAGTGTTGACATATTTTTGTTGTTTCGAATTCTGTGATTTTTACAGCAATTTGTTGTATTTATTATATTAGTAATTTTATAATATTATTCCTATTTTTACTAGGAAATCTATTTTAGTTTTAACAGTATGTGAGATAAATGTTGGTGGAATTTGTCCATTTTTATTCTCAATAAATAATTTGAATTGAGTTTGTATTTGAATTTGAATAGTAATGGCTTTGGTAATGGTTAAAATTTTAGTGTTAGTACATTTAATTAATTTAGCCTTCCTTTTTTTACATGAAATGTCTATTTTCGCTTAAATCTTTATTTTTTTCGTAGTCATGGTATAAAGTATAGTATGCGACTCCTTAATAAAACGGATTTATATCGAGGGCCATGAATCACTCGCATCGCTCAGGATTCTAACACTTGAATCACTCCCTACGATCGTGATTCAGTCGTTAGAATTCTTCACTTGGTTGTGATTCATCTATGGCCCTCGCTTTAAATCCTTCCTTTATTCACTAATCTATACTAATATTATGAAGAGGAAAGATTTGATTGTTTGTTTGTTTGCATTGAATAGGCTCCGAAACAACTAAACCGATTTGAAAAATTCTTTCACTGTTGGGAAGCTACACTATCCCCGGGTAACATAGGTATATTATATTTTCAAAAAAATAGGGATCCTTACTTAAACTCAAATAATGTAACGCAAGGTGTAAAAAATAAGATTTACAATTTTGACTTTGCGTGTTTGACAGTTCTAAGACAGGACAACGTGTGTCAGGTCACCTAGTTGCATAATATACTTCTATTTTTACTTTCGCTCCCCACCGTTTTTGTTTTCTTGCTCATCTTTGCACTATACTATTATCATACCAACAAGCTTTATTTCATTTGTTATTCAGCTTACTTATTTTTCATTATTATTTTGTCATTCAAAATACTGCATTACTGTAACAAACCAATACAAAAAGTGTAACAAGTGTACCTACAATATTTTGTTATGGAATCATGTAAGTAATAATAGGCTAAGTTTTTTGAGAAATAAATATTATTATATTGTATACTTTCTTTTTTATTCGTTATTAGTTTATTCAAAACTAGCTGTCCGTCCCAGCTTTGCACGGGTATAGCCTATAGCCTATGTCACCCGGGGACAGTGCAGCTTCCCAACAGTGAAATAATTTTTCAAATCGGTTCAGTCGTTTCGGAGCCTATTCAATGCAAACAAACAAACAAACAATCAAATCTTTTCTCTTTATAATATTAGTATAGATGACTGTACATAACAACAACAACCGTAACTTGACAATAATACGGGAGGGTTATTTTATTAGTTTGACTACGTGGAATGACCAAACCAGTTTGACTACGAGGAAGCACACAAGCTACGTGATGGACGGCCTGGTGTTAAGCAACCACCTTCGCCTATGGATACCTAGTAGCATCACATAATAAGAATACGAATAAAAATAAAAATATTTTCTTTAACAGAGTTTTACAAAATTATGAGAAGTAGGCAGGACTCCTCTTTTAGACAAAAATTGTCTGTGCCAGAGCCAGACAGACGGACAGCGTAGGCTTAGTAATAGGGTCCCGTTTTTACCCTTTAGGTACGGAACTCTAAAAACGGTGGTAATACGTACAAGCGACAAACTTGGCAAGATTGTAGTCATCATCATCATTTCAGCCATAAGACGTCCACTGCTGGACATAGGCCTCCCCTATCGATCTCCAAAGGGCCGGTTGGAAGCGGCCTGCATCCATTTCCATTTCCCTGCGCTCTCTTTAATGTCGTCTGTCCATCTTGTGGGTGGACGTCCTACGCTGCGCTTACCGGTCCGTGGTCTCAATTCCAGAACCTTTCCACCCCATCGGCCATCTGTTCTGCGTGCTATGTGCCCTGCCCACTGCCACTTCAACTTGCTAATCCGGTGGTCTATGTCGGTGACTTTCGTTCGTATACAGTTTCCTCAATTCTGATTCGATCTCGTAGAGAGACCCCGAGCATAGGTCTCTCCATAGCTCGTTGTGCGACCATGAGCTTGCTTATGAGGCCCATAGTAAGAGACCACGTTTCAGTGCCGTATATCATCACTGGTAACACACACTGGTCGAAGACTCGAGGTCGAGGTCGAAGATTGTAGTACATAACAACAAATAATAAATAATGTCCAAGTGCGATTCGGCGACAAATTTCTGTTCACCACCAACGTAGGGTGGGGTCGGTAGGTACTGGGTGCCCGCCTGGGCATGATGTTTTTTGCACAATTTTTTGTATTTTGTAGTGGTACGGAGCTCTCAGTTCGCAAGCCCGACTCGCACTTGGCTTGTTTATTTGGTCGATCGTGTTTTGCAAACGGTACACCCTCAGACCAGACAAGCAAGAGAGATATGGTAAGGTAGCGTGGTGAATGCGAACACATCAGGCCTAATTCAGGCTTGAAGCCTTGAGTCGAAGTCACCCAGCCAGCAGACGAACTTGCCGCTCGTTTTAACCGACTTTAAAAAAGGAGAGGATTTTCAATACGGTTGCATTATTTGGTTCTTGAGTGGAGACCACGAACCGGAAGACGCAGCGTAGGTAGGCCTCCCCCTAAATGGACCGACGACATCGTGAGCGTCGCTGGCATCCAATGGATGCAAAAGCGAGGCTGTCGTTCAGTGTGGAGGTTAAAGGGGGAGGCCTATGTTCAGCAGTGGACGTCTTCTGGCTGATATTGATGATGATGATTTAGTAGCTCCGTTATTTACACAGAAAAGAGAAGTAAATAGAACGGCAATAAGAAGGAAAATCTGTCGCCAGGCATTATGGCAGAACCTTGATTGAACATTTTTATTTAGATCAACGCGTCGAACTCCGCATCACAGTTGCTAACTGATTTCGAATGACTGACGTTTCGTTTATTTGGTACAACTGGCTACAACAAATTCCTTACAAAAATGCCTTGACAGCCGGTCTAATTTAAACATATTTCTTTTCTATGAACGCAGCGATAAAAAAGCCCATTGCCCCGTATCTACTATACATTCAGCTCCTAAATACTTATCCAAAACAACCAACGCAGTAACACTGCCAATATTTGCCAAAAATGAGTTATTGTGTTTGTTTAATTGGTTTTATATTTAGCATTTCGCTGTTGGCATTCCAGGCGGCTGCCGCGTCTTACAATGGCATCGTTTGCGATCTTCTTTCTGACCTTACTTGTAAGCATTGTTTTTTTTTTATTTACTTGTTGCGTGACAATAAAATATTAACCTACAGCTTGGCAAAAAAGTCTTGAAACGAAAATTTTTAATTTTCTTCTGACAATACTGCGGAAAACACGTCAGTGGAAGCATTTCATACAATATTCCTCAGATGTACTACAGGGTTGCTAGTATTTAGAACTATTTGCAATAGTGGCCGCCCCTATTAATTTCTAATCTTTTTTGCCAAGCTGTACTAGAGTCTAGCTAATGAAAGTAGAGACTGTAACATTATTGTGCCACAATAAAAATTAATAATTTACAAGTATCAAGTGATATTATTCCAGGTATTTCATACTTATTTTTGGGGTTCCAATGCTGATATTTTTAAATTTGCCGCGCTTTTTCGGTCTTTACTTTACACGGCCTTTTTTTTACTTTTCTCTACTTTTTTTTCGGCCAGACTCTACACGGGTCAGTTCAAGTCGATTATCTCAGACCAAAGAGTACTTTAATATGCCGGGAAACTTCATGCTGTTCACCATGATCCAAGAAGACATATTATTATACCATGGTTGTCACAATATTGGTTATGTCTTGCGCAACTTCAATAAAAATTCTCGAACGTATGGATCGGGTGCAAAATCAAACTTCTAAGTTTTCTGTCCTGTTCTAACGTGTAAGCTTGTCTTTATTCGCGTCTCACTTCATTATAGGCGTTGCACCCGTGTCATAAATATTTTTGTGATTTTTTTTTTTTTTTTTTTATGGGAATTCCACCTCTTCTTTATATGTTTAACTTCATTGGTTAGCGGTTATACCTATTCTCTTTCAAGTGCTTTCAAGACAATTTTTTATTCGTCTTCTATCTCGCTCACGCATGTCAAAATTTGTGAAGTACAAAATTATTTAATTTAGGGTTTGTTGTTTACTTATGACCCGGCTAACGTCGTCCTGTCAAAATTTTAATACATTTGTTTGAATATGTTTCGTACAAATATTCCATTGTACATTTCTATTTTTCCTGAATTTTCTAATTTTTTGGGCAACTTTTTCAATTTTTCTTTCCATGGAAACCTAATTTGGACTAAGTATTACCAAAGATTATAATACTAGAGGTATTACGAACAAAGAGTTTATATTTAAAGATCATTGATTACGAACATTTTAAAATAAAACAGTCAAATCGGTCGAGCCTTCCTAAGTACAAATGTTTTTATTTATTTTTTAAATAACAGTCTTGAGTTTGTTCACCATCTCACCTGATGTTAAGCGATGATGCGGTCTACGTTGTAGCACGCTTGCCCATAAGAAACCGATAAACTTGTGATTTGAAAACACCCAGATAAGTAAAATTTTAAATTTTGTCTCTGCTATAAAGAGTTGTTGAGAGGTGTTAAGTAAGCTTTTTTCTTTCCAGATGTCAATACTGCGAATTCAGGCGGAACCACTTCCTCAGGGTAAGTGAGGTGAATGGAGGATGAGGAGCATACACAGCGTTCAGACTGCGTTGTATATATTTTTACAGTGTTATTGCAGCTGTCAGATCAAATAAACGAATGGAAATAGGTTAAAACGAGACATAGCTTGATGGTTAAAATACCGAAACGAACGCTTTGATTCCACTTTCATTGTGCGAACTGCTAGTCTGTGGAATCTGTGTAGTATCTGGGTGTCTTCAAGTCGAGAGTGAATCGGTTTCTACTAGGCAGCGTGCTTCAACGTAGACCGCATCATCGGCGGTCAAACGCAAATCAATTAAAATACAATCAAAATTACTCCTAATCGTAGGAGTTTTGTTTACTAATTAGTTGCTCTTTCAATGTAAGTTTCCTTTTTGTGTGAATAAAATTTATCTTATCTAATTATGAAATATAAAATAAAATAAAAACGTTTTGCGGGACCAAAACTCGAGTAGGTACATGGACTTTTCGTAAGGTCAGTCTAACCTCCAAAATATAAGACCCATATTAACTTTTGCACTCAAGCCTTGTGCAAAATCATTAATCATAAATCATGTGCCTGTATTATTTCCAAAAGAACAGCACATACAATTTCTATAATAGACTTACATAATATTTATTGTAAAAACAGAAAGTTTGCAGTGGGCTCCAAACTAAGCTAAGCTTGAATCCCGTATCTGAATTGGGTACCCGGAGAAATCAAAAGCTCGAAATGTCCGCAGATTTCTTGACGTTCTTTAATTAAGGTTAAGAGGGGGCAACCGAAATTTTATGCTAATTTGCCATGATATTCTAACTAAACCAAATATCCGATCACCGTAATAATTGATATATGTGAATTTTCAATTCATTTTCTTTCCGCCATTAAGACAGAAACATAATAGCAAGATATTTACTCGATACTTTAATGTTTTGAAAATGGTGCCTTTTTGCTAATTTTTTTGATTTTACTTGGAAAGTACTTCAGTTACATATCTAAAATAAATACTCACCGAAGGAAAATATAGTTTGTTTTCCAGTGTTAAGACAAAATTTACCTAGATTAATTAGTACTCTCATAATAAATTATATTCGATTTGAGACTTACGTCCTTTAGTTCTAAGCAACTATTCGGTCAAACGGCAAGTCCGATATTCAGTCTTATTCTGTTGCGCTTTGCATCTAAATAGCGAAACATGCTCCGTTTAACCTCAGTACCGCACTGTGCCTCAACGGGGAAGGACGCACGCGCTTGCTTTTCGCCTTGGTTTTATCTTCCGAGTGCGATTATATCAACACCTACTGTATTTTCAAACAAAGGATAATATAAAAAATCGATGGCTCGAACGCGACCACTTGATGCGGCTACCAAGTGGTGACAATGACCTTAGAGCACAGACTAGGTAAAGCTACTACGAAAAAATAACATAGATACAAATAAAATGGATACGACTAGGCCCTAACGAATCCATTATTATGTATGCTCAGTAATATAACTATTAGAGTCGGAGTGTTTCTTTGTGACAGACAAACAGACAGAGAGAGAGAGAGAGAGAGACGGAGAGAAGCAGAGAGAGAGAGTCAGAAAGATAAAACTAAAAATTAAATGACATTATAAAATAATTTAGATTCATAATAATTTTATAAAATTAAAATTAAAAATCATTTAAATTAATGTGATGGTTAATTTGACTTGAGAGTTCCATCCACATTTTCTCACGTTTTTACGAGAAGCGGCTTTCTGCAAAAGGAGGAAGGTTCTCAATTTTAACAGACAAAAAATAGCTTGGTAATAATGGAAGCAAAAAAACATCTTCTAATAAAAAAAAATTTAAATGTGGAAAGTCAAACAATAGGTACTTATGTTTTTAACCGACTTCAAAACAGGGGCAAGGTTCTCAATTCAACCGGTATAAAAAAATACTAGTCGAATTGAGGACCTTCCTCCTTCTTTGAAGTCGGTTAAAAACATAAGTACCTACTGTTTGACCATTTGGGTTGGCTCGGGTATGTGCTGGTAAGGGGAAATGCACAATACACTAGCGGGACTACTTACCTTAGTCAAAGTCAAATACTACTTACCTTTTTATCCGACTTCAAATAAGGAGGAAGGTTCTCATTTACCTTAGAGTACCTTCAATTCGACCAGTATTTTTTTATACTGGTTGAATTGCAGTCCACCACTGCGGTGCAACAATGCGGTGCAACACTGCGTTGCAACACTGCGGTGCAACAGTGCGGTGCAACAGTGCGGTGCAACAGTGTGGTACAACAGTGCGGTACAACAGTGCGGTACCATCTTTAAATATTTTGAATCAGTAGCATAAAATACGAGTTTCTCAGATCAAACGCTAGGTGGCACCACCAGTATTTCAGCAAAGTGAAGTTATATCAAAAAATAAATAGCTATTTTTGAATATTTTGAACTAATTGGTTGGAAACATAGGTGAGTTTTTTTTTGAGGATTAGGTGAGGTTTTGCGTGATTTGCGTCCAACACTAGATGAGAGCATTTATATTTCAGAGAATCTTGACTTGTATCGTAAAATATTTCTGCCATCCTTGCATATTTTAAATCAGTAACGGTGATTATAGATTGTTCAGTTCTAATACTAGAAGACATCTTCAATATTTCAGTGAAGACGTTAAATCAGAAAATATTTCAGCCATCCTTGAATATTTTAAGTCTGTGGCATCGATTAATGGCTGCTGAGGTCTAAAGCCAAACGACGGCACCAATATTTCAGAGATTTTGAGAAGTAGCTTCACTAACGAAATTTCTTTATTTAATTCAAATCCGAAAATATTTTGACCATCACTACATATTTTGAGTTTTATTCAGTGGTAAATGATTTCACAGGGTGAGTATTAGGGAACTAACGCAGTATTTTTCATACATTTTGGGTAATGAGAAGCCACAGGCAAACCACGGCAAAACTTATCTCAGATGGCGCCACCTTCGCTGGTGCTGTCATTTGTGGCTTATTTGAGGTTATAAACATTGCTCTTGAATGAAACAATAAAAATAAACTTTGCCTTTAAACAGTAAAATGTTTCTTATATTTCAGAGAATCATGACTTGTATCGTAAAATATTTCTGCCATCCTTGCATATTTTAAATCAGTAACGGTGATTATAGATTGTTCAGTTCTAATACTAGAAGACATCTTCAATATTTCAGTGAAGACGTTAAATCAGAAAATATTTCAGCCATCCTTGAATATTTTAAGTCTGTGGCATCGATTAATGGCTGCTGAGGTCTAAAGCCAAACGACGGCACCAATATTTCAGAGATTTTGAGAAGTAGCTTCACTAACGAAATTTCTTTATTTAATTCAAATCCGAAAATATTTTGACCATCACTACATATTTTGAGTTTTATTCAGTGGTAAATGATTTCACAGGGTGAGTATTAGTTAACTAACGCAGTATTTTTCATACATTTTGGGTAATGAGAAGCCACAGGCAAACCACGGCAAAACTTATCTCAGATGGCGCCACCTTCGCTGGTGCTGTCATTTGTGGCTTATTTGAGGTTATAAACATTGCTCTTGAATGAAACAATAAAAATAAACTTTGCCTTTAAACAGTAAAATGTTTCTTATATTTCAGAGAATCATGACTTGTATCGTAAAATATTTCTGCCATCCTTGCATATTTTAAATCAGTAACGGTGATTATAGATTGTTCAGTTCTAATACTAGAAGACATCTTCAATATTTCAGTGAAGACGTTAAATCAGAAAATATTTCAGCCATCCTTGAATATTTTAAGTCTGTGGCATCGATTAATGGCTGCTGAGGTCTAAAGCCAAACGACGGCACCAATATTTCAGAGATTTTGAGAAGTAGCTTCACTAACGAAATTTCTTTATTTAATTCAAATCCGAAAATATTTTGACCATCACTACATATTTTGAGTTTTATTCAGTGGTAAATGATTTCACAGGGTGAGTATTAGTTAACTAACGCAGTATTTTTCATACATTTTGGGTAATGAGAAGCCACAGGCAAACCACGGCAAAACTTATCTCAGATGGCGCCACCTTCGCTGGTGCTGTCATTTGTGGCTTATTTGAGGTTATAAACATTGCTCTTGAATGAAACAATAAAAATAAACTTTGCCTTTAAACAGTAAAATGTTTCTTATATTTCAGAGAATCATGACTTGTATCGTAAAATATTTCTGCCATCCTTGCATATTTTAAATCAGTAACGGTGATTATAGATTGTTCAGTTCTAATACTAGAAGACATCTTCAATATTTCAGTGAAGACGTTAAATCAGAAAATATTTCAGCCATCCTTGAATATTTTAAGTCTGTGGCATCGATTAATGGCTGCTGAGGTCTAAAGCCAAACGACGGCACCAATATTTCAGAGATTTTGAGAAGTAGCTTCACTAACGAAATTTCTTTATTTAATTCAAATCCGAAAATATTTTGACCATCACTACATATTTTGAGTTTTATTCAGTGGTAAATGATTTCACAGGGTGAGTATTAGGGAACTAACGCAGTATTTTTCATACATTTTGGGTAATGAGAAGCTACAGGCAAACCACGGCAAAACTTATCTCAGATGGCGCCACCTTCGCTGGTGCTGTCATTTGTGGCTTATTTGAGGTTATAAACATTGCTCTTGAATGAAACAATAAAAATAAACTTTGCCTTTAAACAGTAAAATGTTTCTTGACAGTGGCGAATCTCAGAAAAAAGTTAATGTTTCCTTAGCTGGTAAAAAAGCGAATCTTTTGGCAAGGTAGGTATGCAATAAAATTATCAATCACTGCGTTGCAACACTGCGGTGCAACAGTGCGTTGCAACACTGCGGCGCAACAGTGCGATGCAACACTGCGTTGCCACACTGCGTTGCAACACTGCGTTGCAACACTGCGTTGCAACACTGCGTTGCAACACTGCGGTGCAACACTGCTTTACAACACTGCGGTGCAACACTGTGGACCAAGTAGACAGAGACACTAAGATTATACAAGTCGCATTGAGAACCTTCCTCCTTATTTGAAGTCGGGTAAAAAGGTAAGTAGTAATACCTACTGTTAGACCGGCCGGGTTGGCTCGGGTAGGTACTGGTAGGTCAAACAGTAGGTATATTAGGCCGACTTCAAATAATGAGGAAGGTTCTGTGAAGGATGATGATGATATTTTTTAGTAAATTGAATTGAATGGAATGGAATTGAATTGCATTGCATTAAATTACATTAAATTAAATTAAATAAATCATACTTAAATAGATATTAACAACCAGGTATACTCGTAGAACAAACACAAAATGTTCATCACATTAATTTTGTCCTAGGTGGGAATCGAACCCACGCCCGAAGCTCAGAAGGTAGGTTCACTACCAACTGGACCAACGGGCTTTCGGGTATTTCGTTTCGCGTGTTTCGTTTAGTATAGTATAGCATAGCGTAGCGTAGCATAGCATAGCATAGCATTAGTTTAGTTTGATTTAATGTTTAACGATCTCTGACTCTCTGTCTCAAGCGTAAAATTTTAATTTCAAAATTAATTTAGGCAATTTCAATTTAATTTATATAATTTATTAATTTTATATTGATATTGTAGAAAACTTAAAAATTAAGTTTAAAAATATACAACAAACACAATTTTGAAAATTGAAATAAACAATTTATGGTTTTGCGCGCCGCGACCGAACCCAGCTAATCGCCAAAACGCCAACATTATGCTTATCCTTTGTTTATTACTCCTTGCCGCATGACGAGTTCGACTACGCGAGTTATGTGTACTGGAGCTGCGCGCGACTGCCGCGCTGCCGTGGTTGTGTTTCACACTAATGCGGGTGATGCGAGACGCGCGGGTGAAATCAGAAATTTTCCTCGCTTTATACGCACTCTTAACTAATAACAACAGGCGGTCAAACACAAGAATATTATTAAATAAATAACTTGACAATTGTATTGGAATGACTTGCTTTCGAAATTTCATGAAAATCAGATTAGCATACTAACTCATAATCATACATACAAACGCCAATCTGTTCCCGTAAACTGAGATTCGCTTCGCTCGTTCAAACATTTTATTTTATTTCCCAGATCAGCCGTTGACTAACGGAGACTGCATAGAGATGAACGACGAGAAATCCTACGAAATCAAACAAATCATACAAGAACTGACAGATTTTATCGATATACTGACAAGTAAATACGAAGATATAGACCTAAGACTCATCAAACTAAACATAGAAAAGTATGTAGAGTCGAATGAAGACACACAAACTATCCTAGAATTATCAGTCAACGATTGCGGCAAAAGATCTGAAAGTTACAACTTTTCTGGTGAATTTATATCAGATCATCAGTCAAACATCAATCAAACAAATGACAGTTTGAAGACTACTGAAGCTCCACAAGCAAACGAATCACAGATTAACTCTAACACTGATACAGAAGGTTCTAGCACTGCAAAGCATGTCAAGAAATCTAACTACCATATTATCAGTAAGCAAGAAAACGATAACGGGTATAATAATCACATGGATCAAACAACTATTGTTAATGTGATCCGTAAAAAGAAATCGTCTGGAAATATTGACAACTACGAGAAAAACACATCGGTTGATAAAGCTTCTTTCGAAAATAGCAATTTAAATACTAAAGAAAATTCACAACCAGATCAACATATTGAAAATACTAGTGATTCGAATCAGGAGCAATCAAAAACCGTCGTTAACTCCGAAGATTCACCAGAAACCGATAATGTATCAACAACAACTGTTTCAAATGATAATAATAACGATAAGATAACATCAAATAATAAAGAGTTTTCTGAGCATAAAACATCCGTTACAGATTTCAACCAGTCAACGATAAACATTAATTATAACAAGGAAAGTAATGAACATTCCGAGACTGCCATGACATCAAACAACAACGACCAACCTACAGGACATGCTAATAACAACAATGAAAACGACGCAAAGAAAATCTCACAATCTACAGGATATGTTGAAAATAATGCCTACGCTGACAAGTCTACACAATCTGCAAATAATAATGTAGACGTAGACAAGTTCCCGCAAAACGTTGAAACTAATAATGGAAACATAGATAAACATTCACAATCTAAAAATAATAATTATGTTGAAAAAAATAACTTCTACAAAGATAAATTTACAAGCAAAAACGAAACTAAAGAAATATCAAATTACGACAACAACAACTTGAATGAAAGATATAATACAGCAATAGACAACCGTATCGATCTCGAAGAAAGCCAACTTCTAAAATCACTTAGACAATTAATCAGAAGAGAAGTTGCCGCTGTTAGCGGAACAGCTGATAATAATGCAGAAAACAATAATTATGATAGCACTGACATTGAGGACAATGAAAAATATTACGATCTTGACAACGCAGTTAAGCCCCAGTTGGTTAGAATCGTTTTGCCAGACGACGTGTTGCAACTTAAATACAATATAGATAGAAAGAGAGGCAAGAAGCCTTCACAAAATCCTATGCTAGTTTACTTGAAGCAGAGTTACGGGCAACAGATTATCATCCTGTAAACGATCCCAAATTTGTGATTCAACTTCTTATGATCAGTAGATTTTTTCTTCACTTTCTAACACATTTGCTTATTGGGGATAGTATTTTTTGCATTGTGATTACAAATCCATTCGGAGGAATAGAATCTCTGATCACAATACATCGGTTAATGGTGGTCAATTCTGTTGTACCATTTACTAAACTAAACTAAAATTGACAGCTCTAGAATTGTTGCCATCCTTCTCTCACATATTAAAATGAAAAGAGAGGCAGGTAATTTTAGTCCTGTCATATTGGTTTAGTGAGTAGTATGACAGAATCGACCCCATTATTATAAAAAAATGTTGATAAAGAATAATTGATTGAATATTTACCTTAATTTGCCTTCGAATGACATCATCGTTTGCATCCGTCCTAGCTCAATTCAGTTGACAGCATCGCTAGTAGAAAACAAAGTATTGCCATCGAAAAACCTGAACCGCTAAGTTGATGACACTCATTGATTCTTTTACATAATATACCTTCAATGGTGGCACAGTATTGAAATCCTTCTTATAAAAATCAATAATGACATTGACAGTTAAAAAATATTTGTTTTTCAACAGCTTTGACCACGAACCACAGATATACACAACCAGATCGGCAATATATTTTAGTGAAAGAGACAACTTGATATGGCTCAGCACAAGTACGAAAAGGACATAAATAGATTTTGTTGTCCTTATCGGCGTGACCTGTTTTTGGTACCTCAAGTGTCAAAATCTGTAATAATCAGTGACAAACAAAACGGGTCTGAATTATATTTATTGCCTTTTTTTGGTGATTTAATGTGATAAATGCGTGTTTCCTCTAAGAAATAATTGTAAAAGATATTTTACAATGGTTGGTTGTAGCATTTTGGGCTGCAAGAAGCGCAGTGAGCGAAAATACGATGATGAGCGAGAGGCACTGAGCTAGCCACGCTCATTGAAAATCTATAGGTAGTAGATCTGTGCCACGAACATAACATTACGAGTATGATATTGTGCCGATGCCAACGACATCGCGTACAAAAATTACGAAATCTTAAATAAATTTAAAATAAATACGCTTAGAAAAGCGAATATAATAAAAATTGTATCTTATATGTCTATATTTCTAGAAAAGAACATAAAACTATACGTAAACATAATATTTACTATTCTCAATGTTTACGCTCGTTGTCTAGAAATTATGTCATCGGCGTAGGCTCTTTTAATAATGAAGGCACTTTTCTTATTATGTTACAACATATTTTTTCTTTTATAAGTATCATTTAAATGTTTACGTAATATACATTTCAATAATCAATTAAATAATACCTTGTTTACAGTGATGACTGCGTTTTCTTTATTTAGATACAACCTGGTTCTTAGAATAGTAACTTATTTATGCACCATTGTCCTTGGTTGTTAATCCGCCATCTTTGTTGACATTTTGTAACTAAACAAAGGACGCTGTGTGCAGTCGTAGCATAGTCAAAGGATATGTATAGACTAGTCATTGGCGTATACAAATGCAATAGCCATAGTTCGATGTTACACACCCTATTATACTGCACCGCGCACTAAATCCACTCACATTGTCACAAACCAAATGAGGTCTGTCTATGGTCTTATACAGTTATTTTCAATGACGCCACAATTTGCCTGCCACCTGAAGTATCAGATCAGTCGATGGCAAACAACAAAAACCCTATACGCCACTAAGGGACAAAATATATAATCTTTGTCCTGCTCACTCTCACGAAGTTGTTCATATACGCTATCTCACTTTCGTAATTATTATTATTTTAAGAGCTATCCCTAGCGAATGAGTCGTAGTAACCTTTGAGTTGTTTCGCAATGATTGGCTTGATTTTTTAATGCGTTGACGTCGATAATTGATGCAATGTGTATGCCACACAGTGGTCTGCTTAGACCTAGCAGTGGAATTAAATTAACATATGTAATTGAGATTTGATTACGCACTTTTTATTCATTAAGAACTTTGTTATGTACGTGGCTTAAGCAACGAAAATACTTTTCGTTAACCAATTTATAGACCTTAGAATAACTACACAAAGAAACCAAGTACATTCGCAAAATTTAAGGCATTCAAATGGTGTCATATATGGCTCCAAAAATAATAATTTTGCTATGACAATTTGCGCGGTGAAATCGTACCACAACAAATCAGAAAAGCAGCATAAGAGTTATGGTGTGACATTCCACAGGTAATCCATTAATTTTCTTGCTGAAATCGTTTAAAATACCAATCGAAACGTAAGCTACAAAGCGAATTTGTAGCTTACGTTTTGAGAAGGCGTTGTTTGAAAACCTACCTTCTCTGAGTAGTTATTCTAAGTTATAGACTTTTATTTGGTTACTGTTTAAAACTCTAAGAATCGCTGTACTGAGGATAGGGTTCAATTTGTCACAAAATGAAACTCCGTATCAAGTGTTAAAAGACGCACCACTTAACCTACCCATATTCCAACTAATGTAACGCTTGCGCGTGCTAATTTTATGTGTGGCGCCATCTCATGACAAATTGTCGAACTAAAGGTCTAAACATAATAAATACTCAAGTTTGACTTGAACAGTTACACTATTAGAAATAAATGTTTTAAAGTAACATAATATACTAAATAAATTGTGTTTATTTGAAACACCCAATCTAAACTTTTCACAGAACGATACGGTTGCGCGTAAGTCAGCAGAAGCCGTTTTCTGTGCCTGATTATTTTGTGCCATTGCCCAGGAGGGGGACTGGGAAGTATAAGTAAAGAAAAGTTATTGAATAAATCGATTTAATTTAATTTCAATCACAATCTGGTTTTGAACCTGACATTGCCGCCACAATGTATAGGCTTGGCCGAAATATTCTTACCTATCTAAGGCCTACCGATGTTGGGTGCGACTATCGGCTCCACACGCAAATATCAACCCTAAGCTCCTGACATTAAGGTAGCTTTCAGCTGTTAGCGCCACCCGTATGCTAATTAGGTAACCAGCTACTATTGTTAGTGAAAAAAACTATATCCTTAGGGGTGTCCTCCTCCTTAAATCGCATTCCTCATGTCTGAGGGTCGTGACCTCCACCTTCCATCGATCTCTCTCTGATGATGTCTTTCCATCGTCTTCTATCCTCAGCAACATGGAGTGCGTCGTAGACTGAGGTGTCGAGAGTGGTGCCTTAGGGGTGTAGAAACCCCCAAAAGAAATAGAAACTATTTTGCCAAAGCAATTAAGATGGCAAAACGAGGTTGAAATATGCCTTTATTACTAACGAACCACCCAAACGATCCACCTGGGTGGTTGGTTAGGAAAACTTGTTCTACCAGCTGTTCACCTGGGTGGTCGGTTAGGAAAATTTGTTCTTAACAGACCACCAGCTGTTCACCTGAGTGGTCGGGAAGGAAAACTTGTTCTTAACAGACCACCAGCTGTTCACCTGGGTAGCCGGTTAGGAAAAAGAACATATACGCTTGCGAAGTCGCGGACAACAGCTGATTTAATAAGCGAAATACTACGCATTCACTATCACATTGGGGGCATGCCCCCCCCCCCCCCCCCCCCCCCCCAAAACCTAGCGATTCCATACATTCGACTCAACTTTTCGATTTGTATCAGGTGCACCTTGTTTGAATGCCCCCAAATGAAGTCCTGGATCCGCCCACAGCTGGGACTCAGGCCTTCTTCAGGAGAGAGAGAGAGAGAGAGAGAGGATGGGCCGTAATGAGGATGTCAGACGTAAAATATACTTAGTGCAAGTATATTATTATCTCGAGGTGTAGATGGTCAGGTGCGAAATAGGATGGACCTGGCTCGAGCGGTGGGTGGATATGTTACCTTACTTTGAGGCGTTTATGGTTGATATTTGCGTGCGAGCGAGTAAGGCGACCGCAGACACCGGAATGCCACCGTTACATTATCCATACAATTTTAAATCATACGTCGAATAAACAAGAACATTATAAGGGGAAAAAACATTATAACGAAAAAAAAAAACAATTCACATTTTTATACAGGGTTGCGCATATAGACTGTACTAAGCCGAAAGGTCGATGTAATCATCATTCTAAACAACTTTTACTATAAGGCCAACCCTGAAATCGCAAGACAAATCAGCTGTTCCGTACATTTTGTCGAGTGTCAATGACCGTTTTCTATAGAGCAGGAGATTTTTTCGCGATTTCAAAAGTTATTCATAATGATGAGTACAATCATTGGCGGGTCCAGGGGGGGCGAGCATGGGGGCCATGACCCCCCCTCCCCAAAACACCTAGCAATTCCATACATTCGACTCAATTTTTCGATTTGATTCCTTCGAACCTTGTCAGAATGCTCCCCCCCAAAATTAAATCCAGAATGCCCCCCCCAAAAATGAAATCCTGGATCCGCCCCTGAGTACAATGGCCTTTCGGCTTAGTACAGTCTATATGCGTAACCCTGTAGAACTGAGTAGCGAGACGAACAGGCCTGATGGTAAGCGCCACTATTTATAGCAGTTGCTACCAAAACTTTGAACTTATAATTCCACACGGCACTACATTCTGTTCCCCTCACCCAGATTTTCTACGCACCATTAACGCACCAATAGAATGTCCGCAATTAGTTTAATACTTTCTATAATAACTCATTTGAAGCTCCAAAATTACTATCACTTAATCAAATAGGAAAAAATAAAAATAATATACTTCCAAAATCACACATGGTAGGTAGGAAGAGTATGGAGCGGTCGTTGTCGTTGATTTTATATGGATTTGACAGCTGTTAATGGAGGCAGTTAAATAAATAAATAAATAAATATTCGGGACATTTTTTCACTCACTGTCATCTGACCCCAAACTAAGCAAAGCGTGTGATATGGCTGCCAGAGACTGATATACATACATATATAGTTTTAAATACATACTTAAATAGATATTAACACCCAGATATAGAACAAACACAAATGTTCATCACGTAAATGTTTGTCCTAGGTGGGAATCGAACCCACGCCCCCAAGCTCAGAAGGCAGGTTCACTACCAACTGGACCAACGGCTAAATATATTCACTCTAGCCTTGATGAAGCATAGACAACAAATAAATAAAAAAAACAGATGTCAGATTTCTTGACATTATTGACTGGCTGTCATCAATAATGAAGACCGCATCGCAACACCAGGTCAGGCGGTCAAACGCAAGCCTATTATTTAATAATAATAAAAAGTTTGTCGTTACGGGAATATGCGCCCGGCAGATGTGAAGCATGACGGCATATGACGTCACGGTCGTCACGGCATACGAGTAGTTTCACTGCCAAGGTGTCCCAATAGAAGTTCCACGTTTAAAAATTGTACTTCAATTACATATAGGTTTTTTTTTTTTTTTTTTTTAATATAATTAATATGCTTGCGTTTGACCACCATCACACCTGATGTTAAGCGATGATGCGGTCTCCGTTGGAGCACGCTTGCCTAGGTACAGCCGCTCTAATCTTCCTACCTACTATGAAGATGTAAGTGAAGTTTTGACAACTTCATATGACTAATTAAATAATTAAATAATTAAAAATAGTTTTTTTTATTCGACGTACGTTATACAGCGATTATATATGGCAAGAGAATTCTACATCATTTGATTAATCAACACCGAAGATGTGTTACCTCACCAATCCTATAATTTTTTAATACAATCGAGATCTAAGTCGGCAAATGGCTGGTGTTTTTTTTTGTAGTGAGCGTTAGCCCAAACCAAATTCAAGCTGGGTCCAATTTTCCGTAACTTCACGTTCGTTCACAGAGCTTCTCCCAACCTAAGAGTAAATAATTTTGAATAACGTTGCACTTGCCTAACCACCCCTCGCCCCCCTACCCCTGGCTACGCCCTTGGACCCAAGGTTAAGATCGGTCGGCACTCGTATAGAAATACAATATTATGTAATTGTGATACTGTGTCACACTTTTGGCTGTTTGCCGCAAATCATTGAAAAGTAGGATCTGTATGTCACATACAGGGTTACGCATAAATATACAGACTGTACTAAGCCTAAAAATCAGCTGTTCCATACATTTTGTAGAGTGTGAATGTATCAGCTGTTCCATACATTTTGTCGAGTGTGAATGTATCAGCTGTTCCATACATTTTGTCGAGTGTGAATGTATCAGCTGTTCCATACATTTTGTCGAGTGTGAATGTATCAGCTGTTCCATACATTTTGTCGAGTGTGAATGTATCAGCTGTTCCATACATTTTGTCGAGTGTGAATGTATCAGCTGTTCCATACATTTTGTCGAGTGTGAATGTATCAGCTGTTCCATACATTTAGTCGAGTGTGAATGTATCAGCTGTTCCATACATTTTGTCGAGTGTGAATGTATCAGCTGTTCCATACATTTTGTCGAGTGTGAATGTATCAGCTGTTCCATACATTTTGTCGAGTGTGAATGTATCAGCTGTTCCATACATTTTGTCGAGTGTGAATGTATCAGCTGTTCCATACATTTTGTCGAGTGTGAATGTATCAGCTGTTCCATACATTTTGTCGAGTGTCAATGACCGCTTTCTATGGAACAGCTGATATATTTTTCGCGATTTCAGGGTTGGTCCCATAGTAAAAGTTGTTCATAATGATGAGTACAATGACCTCCTTTCGCCTTAGTACAATCTATATGCGTAACCCTGTATAACTTTTCTATGACAAATTATTTACAATGTCAATTTTGTAAGCGCTCCGTGAAATTTGCTTCATGTAAATACATAGTAAAAGCAAAACATGAACAATGTTAACGTTTTGCTTTTACTCGAACCCTGGTGTCGAGTTGGTGTTGTAACGTATCTATCCGTAGATTAATCAATGCCTACACCTCTTTACGTAATTACCTATCTAATGAAATGGAACTTGACAAACAAAATGGGAACTTTTCTGATCTGACGGAACTTAGTTCTGCAACCTTCGATAGATGGCGCTGATCAGACATGTTTTTTTTTTCGCATTTGTTCAATGAATAAGCAAAGCTCGGCCAAACACGGTTGTAGGGGCACCAGGGGAGTTAGACAAGACCCACTTTCTGTTAGCGTTAACGGCTGCGGAAAGATGAAATTGTATGAAAATGACATTGACAATGACATTAGCTTGAGAGATGTTGTTGTTGGCGCTTGTTTTTGTGTTATTTTATATCGTGGTATAGTACATGTATTTACTTCTCTTTACAAATACACGAAATAAAAAATAAAAAAATAAAAATTTATTCGATTATATTATATTATATTAGATATTATTTATTTTGTGCGAATAAAATTTATTTTCTTTCTTTCTTTCTTCTTTCTATTTATTTTTTTCTTAATTTTGTTTCTATTTTTTCTTTTTTCTTTTTATATGAGAATCACAGAAAAGAGAAGTAAATCTGTTACCAGGCATTATGAGTGAACATTGATTGAACATTCTTATTTAGATCAACACGTCGAACTCCTGATTTCGAATGACTGACGTTTCGTTTATATGGGTGCAACTGGCTACAACTAAATTCTTACAAAAACGCCTTGACAGCCGTTCTAATTTAAACAAAAAAAACTTTTCTGTGATGAGAATAGGTAAGTTTTTTTATTATGTGGTTTTGCAAAATCTTCAGATCCATGTCCAGTCAACGCCATCTATCGCATTTTTATGAACTATTTTGTTATTGCCCCTCAGAAAAAATCCCATATTGGCCATAGACAAAATTTAGCACAGAGCAAACATAAATCGTTAGAAACCTTTTTTAACAAATAAACAAACACACTTAAGTCTTAATTAACATAATTGTTAAATTACTCTCCACACCTTAAAACTTAAACTGGTAGCCATTGCCGAATTATGAATATTTTAAGACTAGAAAACCGCGAAATTAGTTATATATAGTCTGTGGTCAGTGGATAGAGAAGCAAGAAAATTATAAAGTGCCGTGACTCAAAATAAAGACATGGTCCAAAAACTTCTGTGGCCATACAAAAAAAAATAAGAATCATGAAATTTGCGAAAAGAAAAAGAGTACAGTTCAACAATCTTCAAGTCGAGAGTGAATCGGTTTCTTCTAGGCAAGCGTGCTCCATCGTAGACCGCATCATCACTTAACATCAGGCGAGATGGCGGCCAAACGCAAGCCTAATTCATTAAAAAAACTTCTGTAAAATCGAGATTTTTTTTAAACCGTCTTCTAATTGATTGATTGTGGCGCTTGAACATAATTATTGATACAGCCAAATCAACAGGTTTTGGAATAAAATTATTGGTATTGCCAAAACGACAGGCGCTCATTTGCAAAATCAACAGACTCTAGCAAAATTATTTATATTGCCAAAGCAACAGGCGCTCGAACAAATTGCTATTGCTAAATTAACGGGCGCTCGAACAAAATTATTTATATTGCCAAATCAATCATATTCGTTTTATTGAAGGTGGTCAAAAAACTACTGTACATAATGAATTAATATTGCCATGTGAATAATTTTCTGATTGGCTAGTTTGAATTCGATCCACTGGCCACATTATGCACATTTTCAAATAAGTTTCATTTCTGAGGTTACGTTTTGAGTGCAACATTTAACGGTCTGTGCCAATATGCGATTAGATATAGATCTGAGATCGCGGCGTGCGACTGTGCACCTTATCGCATCGTGTTACGGTTTACGATATACGGATTATAAAATGGATTAACACCTAGTTTCTGAAAGCCTCTTGAATTTGTCAAAACTCATATCAAGCGACTTGATTGTTTTTTACTTGTTTTTTCGTTCAACCAATCACGTCAATTGACATGAGATTTAAAAACGTATTAGTATTTTTTTATTTTATTCGTTTGGCCGCCATCTCGCCTGATGTAAAGCGATGATGCGGTCTACGTCGGAGCAAGCTTGCTTAGAAGAAACCGATTCACTCGTGATTTGAAGACACAGTGTATTGATCGGCCTTGCAGAAACCGGGTGTAAGGATCGCATATTGAAACCGGCCGTAAAGAAACTCGGTAAGCTAAAAAAACACCGACGAAATCAAATTGAAATAAAAAAACAACACAGAATGTGACAATAGGCACATTAATTCTTATTGTAGTTGAGATTCACGAGCGCACATGCGTCAGTGTGCACACGTCATATGCGAAACCGCAAGACTTGCGTCGAAAACCAGTTTCAAACGAAGTGTACCAAAAAAGGAGGGTCTAACGGGGAAAAAACAACGCGAAAATATCTGCCCACAAACAAAGCCCGCGCGCGCTCGTGAATTTAAATAAAATTACCATAAAGATAAGGAAAAAAAGAAAAATTTCAATAATAATATTTCTAAACAATAACATATGTAGTATAATTATAACATGAATAACTAATCTTATCTAAGTTTAATTACAGGAAAAAAAAATGTAACACAATGGCAATTATTACAAAATTGCACCGAAAAAACCTAAATGACACTTGTGGAGATCATTTAATTTAAATTTTATATAAATAACTACAGCTCAGCAAAAGTATAGAAATTAATAAATTTGTATGCCTGGCAACACTGATGACCGGTCGAATGTCAGTGTCAACTGTCAATGTCATGTACATGTTACATAATCTCTACATCACAGATATACACAACCAGATCGGCAATATATTTTAGTGAAAGAGACAACTTGATATGGCTCAGCACAAGTACGAAAAGGACATAAATAGAATTTGTTGTCCTTATCGGCGTGACCTGTTTTTGGTACCTCAAGTGTCAAAATCTGTAATAATCAGTGACAAACAAAACGGGTCTGAATTATATTTATTGCCTTTTTTTGGTGATTTAATGTGATAAATGCGTGTTTCCTCTGAGAAATAATTGTAAAAGATATTTTACAATGGTTGGTTGTAGCATTTTGGGCTGCAAGAAGCGCAGTGAGCGAAAATACGATGATGAGCGAGAGGCACTGAGCTAGCCACGCTCATTGAAAATCTATAGGTAGTAGATCTGTGCTCTACATAGTATAATTTATAGTCGCTTTCCGCGTCTGTATGACCCCTAACTCCTCCTAAACCACGCAACGGATTTTGATGCGGTTTGCAGCTGTCAGAGCAAATAAATACTTGGACTAGTATAATGACAATTTTATATTTATAAAATCTGTATATATTAAATCTTATCTAATGATCTTGGAATATGTATTTTAACGATTGTTTTAAGCATTTTAAATCATCACAAATAAATCAAAAAATCTTGCTTTCAGCTGAGGATTGTTTAAGCTTTGACGGTTATTTCAGTGTTGCTATTATTAGCAATAGTTGTTTCCTTACTAATTTCTACCCTTTTCGCAAAGCTGTAAGCATAATGGTGTAAGAATTTAAATTTAATTAATAAATATAATATTTTTGCCACTATAGGAACATTTAATTATTTTTTAATGTGACTAGCTTAAAATAACATTCGCCAACCTATTAATAAATATTTTTAAATATATACAATAACATAATATCTCATGACTGCATTAAATAAAATATTAATTCAACTTATATAAAATAGCACCGCAATTTAAAAATATTTTTCGATATTGCAACACCCTTACCACAGATTAAAAACTATATTTTTCTCTAACGATTCCACCTTGACAAGATTTCAGAAACTTTTTGCTTACACCCTAATAAAAATTACCTAAGTTATTCTAGGAAAAGTTTAAAAAGACTTATAGTTATACTTTTAAAAATATAATTTTGTACTCAAACGGCCGAAACGTTTTTAATTTTTAATTCCAAAGATTCTGGTACAGACTTACGTTTCCATAAAACAATACGATAACACAAAATTGTGCATTAAAAAGTATATTTTACCCGATGACACAAATAAAAAAGGAGAGTATAGTATTTAACGTCTATGTTCCCACCTACAGTCCGAATGGCTCAACCGATTTTGATAAATGAGGTGTCAGTAGATTGCTCTATTTGTACCAGAAAAAAATATGTTTGATTTTGTCAAATCAACAGGCGCTCGAACAAAATTGTTGATATTGTCAAACCAACAGGCGTTCGAACAATATTATTGATATTGCCAGAACAACAGGCGTTCGAACAATATTATTCGTATTATTAGATCTGGTTCAATAACTACTGAGCCAAAGGTAATGAAATGTTTGTGGGACCTCCTCGAGAGCTTTCTCTGCGTAATAAAAAAGAAGCACGTAAATTGTTTCACAAATGTCGGAGTAATTGGTGTACATGTACAATAGATAATAAATGTAATAAAATGTAATGTAATATTTTTTACAACACATTTGCTCAAAAAGTGCACTTACGAAGCCTGTATACATCGTTCGAAAGTTAAACTTTACGGATCATACAACGGAGCGTGCGGTAATGAATTTGTCCGCACGCTCAGATGTATAGCACCGTGCGTGTACTTTACGGTATTTTTTTAATTTCCATCATAATTACATAAGAATTCCACAAAAGAGTTTCATATTACGAGAATAAATAAGCTGAATGATCAAACCTCCTTGGAAGCGCTTTTGCTCAATACGTTTGTCTCAGTTTAATACTAAAGAGAAAATGAGACGAAAGATGTAGTTCTAGTTTTCACCACGTGATAGTGGCGCTATTTGCATGTTCGCGCCATTTTCTTATTATATTATAGAAACTATTGTTGTGACTAATATTAAGTTGTAAACAAACTAATAAAATTGTTTCATTTGTAGCCTTTTTTTCTCGCAAATGTGTTGTAAAACGTTGTATGGCACACGTGCGGATTGGTTATTACAAACTCGTGACTATGGTAAGCCCTCGACTTCGTCTCGGGCTTACATTCGTCTACTCGTTTGTAATAACCAACTTACCGCACTTGTATCATAAATAACTATTAATTGTAATGTTCATGTTATCCTTGTTTTGTGGTATTTTAATAAAGAGTAATTTTATTGTATTGATTTAAATAAGTTGGCCGTCACGGGATGCCGGGCAGATGTGAAACAAGACGGCATAAGAGTGCATAAGACGTCACGTTCGTCACGGCATACGAGTCGGTGTTACTGCCAAGGTGCGCCAATAGACGTTTTAAATAAAAAAAACGGCTCACTTTCCCCTCCTGGACTCGGTTAGAAAATATGAACGGCATCCGTTTGATATTTTTAAAGCAACAAACTTGTAATAGTCCTCGTTGCAGTGTAACTTTTTGCCTTAAATCTGGCAACAGTGAAAAGTAAGTCTGTACGAACCGCCCTCCAATACTATTACAATCACATTATGCCAAACAATCACAGATATTATCACCCTGCGTCCAAGCGTCTTTTGCTCATATCTTAGGGTCAACGCACACTTTACTGATCAAACGTGTCAGTAGCAGCTCAATCGCAGCTTGAACTGGCCCCTTATTCCGTATAAAACAACAAAACACGGCCAATAAGACGCCGTAAAAACAACACAGTAACCATGGTCACAAAATTGAAACACGTCAAACGAATCAAAAGCGTCTTCTGATTGGATACTACATTCTCTTGAAAAATGCGCACATAACGCGCTAGCTTGCTCCACGCATCATACAAATCATTTAGTCACAATTGTGCCAAAAAAAAAAATGTCCTAATCAAATCCCGGTACGAATTTTACATACTACGAACTGCGCAGACTTTTTGGTTAGTTACAAGTTAGTTAGTGGAGGCGTCGGGTGTCCAGAATTATGGCTTATATTTTGCACAGAAATTGAGCATTGCCATTCAACGTGGCAATGCCGCCAGCATTCTGGGGACCTTTCCCTCCATTAATGGTTTTAGTTTAAGTTTTTATTTAGTTATTTTAAGTTTTACTTTTTAGTTATTATTTTAAGTTTTCGTAAATTTTTTGTTTTTTAAGTTGTGCATAATAACCGTCTTTTTTCACGAACAAGTTTTTTTTTTAATCGCGTTAAATTCCAAGGTACGTGATCGTCATTTAAAGTACTGGATTTATTAATGCAATGCAATGAAGTTTCATTAAACGGCCAGTCAATAAAACAACTATCTTAGCGTGATGACACTGTTTGCGGGTGTGCGATGACCCTAAAATAAGAGAAAAAAGAATCTACATTCTTCCATCGCTTCATTTTCAATCTAACGAGAATTTCATTCATTTTCCAAATCTAGCTTTAACTAAATCAATTAAATATAAATATACAATTGGTAGATTACCACATTAGTTCGTCATTTTGAATAAGAGATGGCAGCACTGTTTTAAACTATCAGTTGCTTACTACAGTTATATGATTATTAACGGGATAATTACCGTGACGAAACTGTGATTAGAGATCCCAATTATTATGATTTTACTTTAATTATCATATAATGTTGCAAGCCTGACAATTTGTCACTGGACATGTCTTGAAACGAACATTGCAATAGTCTCAGACACAGTAATTATTACGAACAAGAAAACTGTGCAACAAAAAAAATATTTTAGTTTTTTATGACCACAGCAAACTCACTACTTACCACTTACTTACTTTTCTTGACCACTTTAAAATGTGAGATATGTTCAAAAGCATAGGAAGTGACAGATAAAATTTGAAAGTGGTAATCTACCAATACAAAGTTTTACCTAAAACAACGTTTCTTGGTTCTTATTTTCAGTTATGTTCTGGACTCACTATGTGCGACATAGACATGTGGCGCCTGAAAAAAAAAAAGGGTTGGGTATTAATAAAATTCACAAGTATAAATTATCTTATCAAAATAAACCGGCCAAGTGCGAGGCGGTCTCGCGCACTGAGGGTTCCGTACCAACCCAAAATACAATAATTATTAATTTTAAAAAACTATTTGGTCCGATTTAACGCCTATAAAAATAGCCAAGCAATTGCTACGCCAACACGTAGTTAATATTTTGCAAGTGACGCTTGGTATAACTTTACTTTCATTAGCCAGATAAGTTTAAAATAGCTTGTTACCTCAATCCTCGTTCGCCACGAAACGACAGACTGCACAAGGTACAGCTTTTCCAATCTGTCACTTTGACATCTTTGTTATACTTCCTCCTTTCCTCAAATGTAGACATAGCTTTACGTTTGTCTATGGACACTTCTGCAAGTTTCTCTACGGCCATCCCGCTTTTGTGTATAGACACTTCTGTATCTTTGTTTACGACTTTTCCGCTTTTGTCTTTGGACACGTCTTTTTCTACGGCCGATGTTTCAATTGCTGTCGTTATGGCCACATTTTTCACAGACGTTTTCTCTATCTTGTCTGTGGTTTCAATCCGTTTGACAGCTTCATTGTCGATGCTTTTAATTTTTTCTATGATGACGGTTGGTACTTTGATGTCGTCTGGTTTGAGCAATTCTCGGAGTGTTAGGTTGTTTCGTGATGATTTTTTTATTACATATTTTTGTTCTGGTGATTTCGGCTTTATTTCTGTAAATGTATACAACAATATGTTTTATAAAGTGGCTGTGTGGACATGGCACGCGACATTGAAAAAAAAATCCTTGGTTAGTTTAAAATTATAAAAATGGTGTCATAACAAAATTGAATGTTTTATCTAGGAAACCCATGAGACCGAAACACGATTAAGCACATTTAGCTTGATAGATTTTTTTATCAAAGTAGCACTGATTTGCGCTTTTATCCCTGTTTTTTAGGATTCATTCAATTACCTATTTAAGATTATGTCAGCGATATCTTGATATATAGATTTCATAATCATGAAGGAAGCCGGTGAGGTACATTATACATTACAGCTATACTTTTCGAAAAATATGAGAAAAACCCCAAAATAGAAGTAGCGAAACGCACGACTGCGTGTAAGCGCCATGATTTTGCTCCGCTAAATGCGACTTTAATACAATAAACCAAGGATTATGGTCATCTGTAGTAATAAGCGTTGCTTAAAAGTGGGAATACCTCACCTTAAGAAAAGAAAATGTGATCTACCATCTGGAATTTGTGTGTGATCACTCTCTTTATAATTGTCTACTCTTTAAGCTTTTTCCGTATAAAAAATATATTTCAGCCGCCATCTTATGGAGGCAGCCATTTTGAAAATATTACAATATTTTATTTATTTTGCATTTTTAGCGAAACTTACAGCCTAATAATACATAAGTAAACAAAAATAATTAGGTGACTAGGTCAATTACAAGTTCCCGCCTATGGAATATTGGATATTAAATATTGAATATTGGGTACTTACTGCATATTGTATTGACACCAGAACTAAAGGTGTATTCAAAGACAAAATCAGCTCGGAGGGACTGATTCTAATTCAGCTGCAAGATTTGACTTTAACAAACATTGAAGTTAAATAAAGCTAGAAAAAAAAAGTTTGACAAACTACTGTTAAGACAACGGCGTGTTAATTGGAGCTTTGATACAACATAAGACATGGGCCTTACAGCTACCTGTTTAAGCTATTCTGTTTAGGTGATGCGTATTGTTGCGCGACCGCAAACCATATCTCGGCGCAGTAAGGTTCACGTTCGCGTGATTTTCCGCACAGCGCTGTTTCGACCCCGCATTAAAAGTTAGCCGTAAGGCCCTGGTCACCGACATGCCCGAGCTTTGTGTATCTGCGGGTAAATCCGTAACATTACCTGCGGGTAATATGAGCACCGACCGCGACAGGGGCGCCTCGTCGCTGGAGCCCTCGCTAACGCTGCGCGCACGCGCCGACCGCTTCTTCACTCGCTTGCGGAACCTGACAGCAGAAGCATCATTTCACTAGATTTTACTTGTTACCCTCTACGCATACAATGTTGCAAGCAACAGCTAGTAATTTTAAAAACTTAAAAACACCACCAGCCAGAAAACGTTTACTGCTGAGCATAGGCCTCTCCCTTAGAACTTCACACTGATCGACAGCCTGCCGTCTGCATCCACTGGATGCCTGCGACTCTCACGATGTTGGTTCATTTTGTGACACCCTTTTTTGTTCAATAATATGCTTGCATTTGACCGCCAACTCGCTTGATGTTAAGCGACAATGCGGTCTACGATGGAGCACGCTTGCCTAGAAGAGACCGATTCAGTTGTGGTTTGAAGACACCCAGGTTGTAACTTTGCGCCGATGCTCAAGACTAAGTAGCTTAGTCTGATCGAGGGATTCGTTGCTAATGAGCCTCTTGGCACATTTCTCTATAGACTCCAACGCCTCAAGCTGGTACTTAGCTGATGCATCCCAAAGGTGTGAGCAGTACTCCATGCACGACTGACTTGTGTTGTGATTAAAATATGCACAATAAGGGTACAGTTATCTAGTAGACCCCGCACTAGGGCTAGCCTGTATCGCGGGAGACTGTGATCGATTACAAAGAAACTATGAATAAAAGAGAACTTAGTACTATTTTGATTACTATTAATGTTTTAGGCTAATTATGTTTGTGATTGTATGTGGGTGTGTGTTTGTGTGTGTGTGTGTGTGTTTGTGTGTGTGTGTGTGTGTTTGTGTGTGTGTGTGTGTGTGTGTGTGTGTGTGTGTGTGTGTGTGTACATACAGATAATGATATTGGTAGCGAGTGTGTGTGAGAGTGGAAGTATAAAGTGTTCAAATTCAAAATTCAAAATATTTATTTTGCGGAAACATGGGTAACATGCGGATGTTAATATATTTACATAAGTTAAAGAACACCATGCTCTAGCATCATGGCATGCAACATTTATAAAACACTCAATTATATAAAATCTAACATCAGAACAATTATTTATTTTAACAATTTGTCATTTCAAAACTCTGTAATAGAATAGTAAGCCTTGATAATTAGCAACTTCTTAAGTCTAAATTTGAAATATATACACATATATATATATATTGTAGTTATTAATAGTATTATTCATGATTTAATGATAAACAAAGCCTCCGTAGCATCGTAATCTAGTGTTAGGAGCCATTTTTTCACTTTCTCCTTGACGCCGTACTGAGTTAGTGGGAAGCCTTTATTAAACTCTCCCAGATAAGAAACATACCGTTTCCTCGGCCGCTTGTAGACGGTGGTCTTGCCCCGCTCCTCATTGTTGTTGTTGTTGAGGAACGCGGGCGGAGGCGCCGCGCAACGCTCCGCCTCGGTGCTGCTCGAGATGTCGCTCTTGTCGCACGCAAACAAGTCCGTCTCGTTGCTCAGCTCGTTGCTGTCGATTTGGTCACTGCGGAAATACAATTCAATAGGATATCGTACAGTTGTTTGATTGGAAAAAAATATTAGGCTAAGTGAAATTTTTTATCCATTATACTAAATTCGGATAATAAAGTTCTGAGATATAAGTGCTTAAAGTTTGGTTTTAGATTAGGAAGGGATGCTCTGTCCGTTTCCCGCAAACTGAGTGTCAGTATGGAGTTTGTATAGCGTACTTATAAGTGAGTGACCGTTTGCACTTATAATAATAGGCATAGTGCGCTCTCTGTCTAGCACGCCATTAAAGTACTATCATCATCAGTCAGAAGACGCCCACTGTTGAACATAGGCCTCCCCCTTAGACCCCCACACTGAACGACAGCCTGCCTTTTGTATCCACTGGATGCCCACGACTCTCATGATGTCGTCGGTCCATCTAGTGGGAGGCCTACCTATGCCGCGTCTTCCAGTTTGTGTTCTCCACTCAAGAACATTTAATACCTTTAGGGCATTAAATTAAATACTTATATCATCCTTATTTATTTCAAACGAACTTTCATTAAATTTTTCTAACATATTTTCAATTTTGTTTCATGTATATCATGTAGTTTCGTGCTGACTCTATTTACGGTCAGATCTGCGTTTGAAGACTCTACGGACCTTCACTTGGTCAAGAGTTGCTGTAAGCTAGTAACACTGCCCCATCACAACTGAAATTGAGTTTTGGCGCCAACGTGGAAAAACATGTCGGCTCGTTGGATTATTTTTCTAAACTTGTGTATTTTCGAGTGTTAATGTGTAGTAAATGGTGAATTATTATTCTTTAAGTGCTCGTAAACGTGCTCGAGTGTGGTGAAGTGATATAATGAGGTGAAACGTTCTTTTCGTGTTGTTTCCAAAACTCCATAACTCTAGTAAATTCTCCACCACATTACAGGGGAATGAGTTTGACTTGACCGTAACTTACTTAGCTTGACTCTGACTGTGACTATGACTTGTTTGACGCTATTAAGACCATGTAAACTGATTAATATTACGACTAAAGGACATTGAATTGGTCATGAAAATTTTAACAAAAAACAAAAAACAACTGAAATTAATTAAGGCCAAAGCTATTAAAACATTAAATTGCATATAAACATTGTTGAGACATACCTATCGTCAGATATATCACTTTGGTCACCGTTTTCCAACTTTTTAATCTGAAAAGTGATGTTTATCCTCTTGTATATCTCCTCTGTTATATTTCTACACTTTTCGTACTTTGGATCCAACTGCTGGCCAGCCAGACTTGTCCAAGAAGCTTGGTTGTTTTGTATAGTCGACATATTAACAAAAATATTTTCTTACAAGACTCTTATTGGATATTTAACCAGTTTTTCCTGTAATTTACCACTGAGCGTCGGGTTTTAGCATGATAGTTGAGCAATACAGTCATAGTGACGCGGGTAATATGCATAAATCTGTCGCGGAGGACAGTAGATTTGTTTGTTGATTTAGCTGTATTAAAATCACTTTTTCTACGGAACTCTTAATGAAATTGAGCGCGCCTGCTTCTTTGATCACTTCTATATCGATATCACAGCTCCTTCTTGCTCGGACACGACAAAATTCACTTTTTCCACAACAAAGGAACGTACATCAACATTTTTATGGCACTGGCGTCAGAGCGTCGCACTCACGAGTCTAAATTACATAACGCAAGCAAAGGACTAGATACAATTGTAGTTCAACACCTCTAGACGCTATAATAACAATAATTAAACAAATAACAATAAAAATAAATAAAAACTACGATTGCCTCTGCGGCTTTGATTTTTTTGACGTTTTTAATTTAAGTGTTGCAACACGCTTGATTAATTGCTCATAAATAAATTCATAATTTCACCACAGACAATAGTTTTTTTTGCTGTATTTGGGTTGCGACGCGTGTCATTCTGCTTTGTGGCATTGATAGACGGCCTATCCGACCATAAGTTGAGGATAACTGATTGAAGTTCGCTGGTTTATGGATTATTTTTTGCTGGACCGTTGCTGGTTTTTTACTTGGCTTTTCTATGAATAAACCACTGTGATAACATGCAGAAACTCCTTGCAGTTTCTGTTGATGAAACCATAGGTTATTTATAAGCTGTCAATCTGTGTGTCAATCCACCTTGTGTCATAGTCAAGTCCTGTGGTCAAGTCACTCTGAAAATCTAACATGTATTTTGCTAGTTAAAACCGTTATTCTAAAGGTTTTATCTTATTTATCAACCACTAAACTAAAATAAGAAAAATGTCTAATGATAAAAATTATAGTGGGCTTGAGCATTTGGATTGTCTTGTTTTTAGACCTTCAACAGTCTATGAGCAGTCTAATAGGGTGTTTGACTGTATTGAAAATATTATGCCAATTGACATCATCCATAAACATGACATAATGAAAAAGCATATTTCATTGATTTTTTTGTAAAAATATGCTTATTTTTTGTAAAAAACGCGAATAAAATAACTGTATTTTCGACATTTGATCACGTGATCGAAAACGGTCTGTAATTGGCTTCATCCCTAGTGACGTCACACAAATCTAAACAAACAGATTTTGTATTGTTATTTGCGAATTTAATGTTGTAAAGCTATTTTGAGAGCGATTTATCCAGATATTATCACCAAAAACAGTCCGGAGGTTAAATGTGAGAAGAATGGAGAAACATTTTGTGCAAGCAGACAGCAGTAACTTACCCAAAATTAATGTATTTATGGTTGCATATTTCTTCAATAATAATCTACGTCATTGTTTCTACGCTGCAGAACTCAAAACGTAAAAACTACAATGTTAGTATTAATTTTTAATTGTTCTCCAAGCAAAACATTCAATCAAGTTGTACAAAAAGTATGTTGTAGTAGGTGGATATCACTATTTTGTTAGGTTATGTCTTTACAATGTTTAAAAAGAAAGTAACAGTACATAAAATAGTAATGCAATAAAAACACAAATTGTAATAGAAATATATAGACTCAAATATGTACCTCAAAATGATCTTCGCACGTAGAAACACTTGAATTAGCTCCAATACTTTTGGGTTCTCTACGAGCTACTTAGTTCCAACCACTTTTTGCGAGTTTTGGGGTCCATTGGAACAGAAACGAATAGTTTTTCCGGTGTTTTATGGAAGTATTTGTACATTGTGGCACTACACAACATTTATAAACCATTACTTCTATTAGAAAATTAGTGATTATCAAACTTTTGCTGCCTGGCTGCAGCTGTTTTGTTTTGTGTGACGTCAATCGTCGCTCGACCGGAGCTATGACGCAGGTCTGCGTTTTGGCGCGATATTTTTTTATTCAAACTTTAACATCGATTTATATCACAAATACGACTGATATCCAGAAAATATGAATGCAGTATACATTAAATTATATCAGGCAATAATGTGCAATAGTTTCCCAAAAGTAGTCAAATACCCTATTGTATTTTGTAGTGTTAGTATTAGCTTAGTATTTTGTTTAGTCAGTAAAGGACATTTTCTATTGTTAGGAATAGGAACGAAAAATGTTAATCAAGGCCATGGACTGACTGACAAGTGTAGCCTCAGGTTATCGATGTTGGTTGTTGGTGTGAATCAATTCCTTGGATTGAAAGTATGGAGGAAAAAAAAAAGCCTCACATCCATTTCTCCTGTCAGATATAATATGTAGTTTTAGTTTTAGCACAATTTTAGCTTGTATTTTGTTTTAATAAAGGCACTTGCCGTGACTTGCCCCAACAAAAAAAAAATATATATATATATATAATGTAATGTCAAATTTGTCAAAGTCAAATTCCCGCCAAAAACCCAAAATATCGAACAGCGGACCACAGCGGATGTTTCACGTTTGTTGTGTTGTGATGATATTTTTTAAATTTTTATACTCTATTTACATTAAAATTACTACAAGCGTGTTTTTGCAAAGAAAATGTATTATTTTATAGATTTACAGTGCCTAGAAAGTATGTAATGTGTACAAATAGCCTTAAACATGGCTCGTAAGATGAGCAAGAAAGACAATCGGCATTTAGCGAGACTTGTGACCGGAGAAAGAGGACCCTGTGCGTTCTGCCTGCGAGAAGTAGACGATGAAATTACTTACGGCAAACTCTACGCCATTGGCGATATACAGTGTCATTACTATTGTTGCGTAAGTGAACATACTGCATTTGTAGAAAAACTCAAATATGTGTGGTGCTGGACCAGTTGCAGGACCTGACTCATGTCTTACAGATGTACTAAGCAGCTAGGTACGTTAAGGTCTTCGGACACTTATTAACTCCGCGCCAGAAGCGCCGCCTCACCTCATAATCTTGTAAATGAAAAACTGAGTGATGCTTTGCGGCATCAGGTCCATTTTAGACAAAAATACATGACCACGCGCGTTCACCGCGCTGTCCACTCAACATGTACTACTACAAATATCTAAAATGGACCTTATTCCGCGTAGTATAAGTCCGTTTCTTAGTTACGAGATTGTGAAGTGAGGCTAACTGGTTTTGCGTAGAGTTGATAAATAGAAGGAGACCTTTTATAGACCTAGCCTTCGTATTAATTGTGTAGCCTTATCCCAGCAGATGGGGTCGATATAGAATGTTTTTAAATACCTTGGGGCCAAACAGAGGGGTGCTATAAGTTTATTGTATGTCTGTGGCATTGAAGCTCCCAAACGGCTTTACTGATATTGAGTTGCTTTTTTTTGTTTGGAGACCACAAATCGGAAGACGCAGTGTAGGTAGGCCTCCCACTAGATGGAACGACGACATTGTGAGAATCGCGGGCATCCAGTGGATGCAGGCTGTCGTTCAGTGTAGAGATTTAAAGGGGAGCCCTATGATCAGCACTGGACGTCTTCTGGCTGAAGATGATAGACCGCATGCTTGTTTGCCGCAATTTAAAAAAAAAAGTTGTTAAATACGTTATTTGAATAAAACCTTTAAATGTAATATCGGTTTAATGTTTTCAGCTGCTGTCGTGCTGCCTGATACAAAAAGGGCATGATGAAGAGGGCCTGTTTGGGTTCATGTACACAGACATACTCGCTGAGGTGGAGAGATCTAAGAAACATGTGAGTATAAACTATGTATATGTTGCAGATGGATTGTTTAATTAGCTGTTTTACATAACACAACTGCTAAACATCGTTCAGCTGTTTTACATAATGGTGCTATTTTGTAAAACAGCTGAACGACGTTTAGAGGTTTTTCATAATTACAGAACTTAAAAATAAAACTAAATTAGAGATTATTTTTATTTTTTTGTAAATAAATAATATTCGGGACATTTTTTCACACACAGTCATCTGACCCCAAACTAAGCAAAGCTTGTGATATGGCTGCCAGAGATTGATATACATACATATATAGTTTTAAATACATACTTAAATAGATATTAACAAAGATTATATAACAACCAGATATAGAACAAACATAAATGTTCATCACATAAATGTTTGTCCTAGGTGGGAATCGAACTCACGCCCCCAAGCTCAGAAGGCAGGCTCACTACCAACTGGACCAACCGGCTATCCCTATTGTATTGATGGGGGACGCCTATGTCCAGCAGTGGACGTCCTATGGCTGAAATGATGATGATGATGTTTTCTTTTTGTCACAAACCAGCTCCAAATCAGCTTGATAAACAGCCCTGGCGTTCCGTTTCCGCTGTTCTAACTGGTTTTACCTGCGTTGACAATCCCTGGAGAATTCCTTTTTAGTTTTAAAAAGTATACTATGCCAGTCTTCAACCAAAACAACAGGGAAAGAAGTATACTTAACAAAAAAAATATCAACAAAGTAAATTTGGAAAAAATCTAAAAGAAGAAAAACTAGAAACAACATAATACGTAATAAAACAAAAACAAAAAGTTGCGTTGGGCTGTCATACACTCAGTAATAAACAAAGAAAATGCAAGGATGTTTTACCTATTGACAAGGGTATATCTGGAAGAAATCGCTTTAGGCGATAAGGCCGCCCATTATACTGCCGTATATTTGTTTTTTATGTTAGTTTAAGTTTCATTTTTATTTTCGGTGTGTAATAAAGAAATATTGTATTGTATATATGAGGTCCTTGGGAAAATGGAATAAGGATGTACATATTAGATTGGTACCCAAGAGAGGGAAATAATGAAATAAAGGAAGACAGCAAGTAAGATGAATGCAAGCGACCGTGTCGCGGGACGTGCGGGTAGCTTACATTGGTTAGCACTCCATATAAATTCATACTGAGCAGGGACTCGCGCGACGCGGCCGCTGCCACCGGTCGCTGTCTCCAAGATCTGAATGCTACCGTGAGGCATGCGTTTTCTTCTAAACGTAACTGTTTGCAGGGCCTTTATTGGTGGATGCTCTGTTGAATAGTTTAGTAACCTAATTTGATGTTGTCCAGAAATGTTCGTACTGTGGGCGCAGTGGTGCCAACCTCGGGTGCAGCGTGGGAGTATGCAGGAAGCAGTTCCATGTGCCCTGCGGACGAGACAAGAATGCAGTCTCGCTCTACTATGGCTCCTACAAGTGAGGACTATACTTACACAAGGTTCTTTCAGCATGGTGTGTCGGGTACAGCTAGCTAGGTGTGTCGGGTACAGCTAGCTAGGTGTGTCGGGTACAGCTAGCTAGGTGTGTCGGGTACAGCTAGCTAGGTGTGTCGGGTACAGCTAGCTAGGTGTGTCGGGTACAGCTAGCTAGGTGTGTCGGGTACAGCTAGCTAGGTGTGTCGGGTACAGCTAGCTAGGTGTGTCGGGTACAGCTAGCTAGGTGTGTCGGGTACAGCTAGCTAGGTGTGTCGGGTACAGCTAGCTAGGTGTGTCGGGTACAGCTAGCTAGGTGTGTCGGGTACAGCTAGCTAGGTGTGTCGGGTACAGCTAGCTAGGTGTGTCGGGTACAGCTAGCTAGGTGTGTCGGGTACAGCTAGCTAGGTGTGTCGGGTACAGCTAGCTAGGTGTGTCGGGTACAGCTAGCTAGGTGTGTCGGGTACAGCTAGCTAGGTGTGTCGGGTACAGCTAGCTAGGTGTGTCGGGTACAGCTAGCTAGGTGTGTCGGGTACAGCTAGCTAGGTGTGTCGGGTACAGCTAGCTAGGTGTGTCGGGTACAGCTAGCTAGGTGTGTCGGGTACAGCTAGCTAGGTGTGTCGGGTACAGCTAGCTAGGTGTGTCGGGTACAGCTAGCTAGGTGTGTCGGGTACAGCTAGCTAGGTGTGTCGGGTACAGCTAGCTAGGTGTGTCGGGAACAGCTAGCTAGGTGTGTCGGGTACAGCTAGCTAGGTGTGTCGGGTACAGCTAGCTAGGTGTGTCGGGTACAGCTAGCTAGGTGTGTCGGGTACAGCTAGCTAGGTGTGTCGGGTACAGCTAGCTAGGTGTGTCGGGTACAGCTAGCTAGGTGTGTCGGGTACAGCTAGCTAGGTGTGTCGGGTACAGCTAGCTAGGTGTGTCGGGTACAGCTAGCTAGGTGTGTCGGGTACAGCTAGCTAGGTGTGTCGGGTACAGCTAGCTAGGTGTGTCGGGTACAGCTAGCTAGGTGTGTCGGGTACAGCTAGCTAGGTGTGTCGGGTACAGCTAGCTAGGTGTGTCGGGTACAGCTAGCTAGGTGTGTCGGGTACAGCTAGCTAGGTGTGAGGTGCGATGTCGCACTCTGTAAGTATGCATAGCGCACGCTGCGCGACCAGGTTCATCATCCCGAGGTGCTGGAGGTGCTATGACTGTACATGTATACTGTACTGTGGCTGTACACTGTACTGTGACTGTACACTGTACTGTGACTGTACACTGTACTGTGACTGTACACTGTACTGTACTGTGGCTGTACACTGTACTGTGACTGTACACTGTACTGTGGCTGTACACTGTACTGTACTGTGGCTGTACACTGTACTGTGACTGTACACTGTACTGTGACTGTACACTGTACTGTGACTGTACACTGTACTGTGACTGTACACTGTACTGTACTGTGGCTGTACACTGTACTGTGACTGTACACTGTACTGTGACTGTACACTGTACTGTACTGTGGCTGTACACTGTACTGTGACTGTACACTGTACTGTGGCTGTACAGTGTACTGTGGTTGCAAAAGGGGGTTGAAATATTATATGAAAGTCTACGCGTAAGAAGTCGCGGGCAACAGCTAGTAATATATGTACATTATTTCCAGATCATTCTGCCAGCAGCACGCTCCGAAGCAGAAGATTCCGGAGCACATCATGGCGAAGGCCCAGCTACGGAAGAAGGTGTACAGGGCCAGGAGCAATACTATGAACATTAAACTGGACTGTGGTAATTATATTTAACCAACTTCAAAAAAGGGAGGGTGTTCTAAAATAGTTTTTTCTGTAACAGAACTCCGTCTTATATACCAATTAGGAATATTCTTTTTATTTTATTTTATTAGGATATACTTTTAAATTATAATATAATTATAATGGTTTTTTTATTTTCTATACTAATACATATTATAAAGAGGAAAGATTTGATTGTTTGTTTGTTTGCATTGAATAGGCTCCGAAACTACCGAACCGATTTGAAAAATTCTTTCACTGTTGGGGAGCTACGCTATCCCCGGGTGACATAGGCTATATTATATTTTCAAAAAAATAGGAATAACGATTGCTATTCCTATTTCCTATAGTAACGACTAAACCTCCAATAATGTAACCCAAGGTGTAAAGAGACGCTGGATGCAGGCTGCTTCCAACCGGCCCTTTTGGAGATCGACTGGGGAGGCCTATGTCCAGCAGTGACCGTCCTATGGCTGAAATGATGAAGTTGATGATGTGGTATTGTGTCTTTCAGATGTTGAAGGGACGGAAGAGTCAATATGTTTGATCTGCTACGAGGCCGTGGAAGGGTTCCCCACAGTGAACACGTTCTGGCCGCCGTGCTGCGGCAAGGACGCCTGGTTCCATCGCACTTGTCTGCAGGTAAGCAAATCATTTGAATCGGGCGTTACTTTGCAAAAGTTTTATATTCAAAACTATGTTTTTTGACGTGATAACGTCTTATAAATCGATGAACGCCGGCTGCACGCACGAAAAATTGTCACGTTCCGCCTGAGCCGCGCGTGCAAGCGAGAGCGCGGAACAAGCGATAGAGAGGCACGATCGGCCTAAGCGGTATCACGTAAAATTATCGTCCGTAAACCGACTTAACAGACAACCCCTTTTTTTCTTTCTATGAACGAAACAAAAAGTGTACATTTCCGCTTAAACATCGTATCTAGTACAATAAGATTTTTTTCCCCCCCGGGTTTTTATTAATTATTGTTTCAATGGTTAAATTAAGTTCTGAAAAGTAAAACAAATAATAGGCATGATGACTAATATTTTTTTATTACCTCATAATAAAGCTGATCATAAATAGAGCACAACAAGAAAAACAAAATTATAAGTATTTTAACTTAATGCTAGACAGAGAGAGATACTAAGTTATGACGTCACGCCTCAGGCGCGCCATACAAATGCTATACTAGCACACGCTTTGCGAGAAAGGGACAGAGTATCCCCTCTCTATTCCCACCTAACACTTTAAACGCTCATATCTCTGAGATTTATCAGCCAATTTAATTATTTTTTTCAGTATGTGTAATGTATATAGCTAAGCCTGCTATTTGTTATAAATTAAACATTAGGACACATGCCTATTGATCCCTAACTTCTTATTTATACGACTCTGGGTGATCTGGGTGTCTTCAAATCACGAGTGAATCGGTTCCTTCTAGGCAAGCGTGCTCCACCGTAGACCGCATCATCGCTTAACATCAGGCGAGTTGGCGGTCAAACGCAAGCTTATTACTTATTAAAAAAAAAAAACTTTAAGCGTAAATTCACTAGAGATTCGTCTAAAAAACAGTTGTCAAACGACTTCAAAAAAGGAAGAAGGTTCTCAATTCGATCAATATTTTTATAAAGAAGGTGCTTCCATCGCTATCTATAAAAAGTTTCCACCAGTTGAGCTTATTTAAGCAAGTTAATATTGTTCCAGCGAATGGCGCTAAGTGCTGGCATGCACTATTTGAAATGTCCTCTGTGCAACGACAAGGAAAACTTCTACGATGCTGTCATCAATCAGGGATACTATGTACCTGACAGGTTAGTTCTAAAATGCATTAGACGTATTTCTCATGAGGACACAAAAAAAACTAGCTCCAAACGTAAATCACCAATAAGTCATACATAACCAACTAATCGCTAGAAAGGCACATAATTATTATCAACAAGTCACTAGAAAGTCAAAAATCACTAATGAGTCGCTAGTAAGTCATAAATCACCAATGAATCGCTAGTAAGTCATAAATCACCAATGAGTCGCTAGTAAGTCATAAATCACCAACGAGTCACTAGGACGTCATACATAACCAGCTAATCGCTAGAAAGGCACATAATTATTATCAACAAGTCACTAGAAAGTCATAAATCACCAATGAGTCACTAACTCGCTAGTAAGTCATAAATCACCAACAAGTAGAACGTCACATAACCAGCGACTCGCTAGAAACTCACATACTATCAACAAGTTACTGACTTACTAGCGACTCGAGTAGTAAGTCATAAATCACCAGCAAGTTGCTAGAAAGTCATAAATCACCAACAAGTCACTAGAAAGTCATAAATCACCAACAAGTCACTAGAAAGTCATAAATCACCAACAAGTCACTAGAAAGTCATAAATCACCAACAAGTCACTAGAAAGTCATAAATCACCAACAAGTCACTAGAAAGTCATAAATCACCAACAAGTCACTAGAAAGTCATAAATCACCAATAAGTCACTAGAAAGTCATAAATCACCAATAAGTCACTAGAAAGTCATAAATCACCAACAAGTCACTAGAAAGTCATAAATCACCAACAAGTCACTAGAAAGTCATAAATCACCAACAAGTCACTAGAAAGTCATAAATCACCAACAAGTCACTAGAAAGGCATACATAACTAATAATATTATGTAGAGGAAGCTCTCATGTGGTCCCACAAAAATTTCAATAACTTTGGTTTAGTAGTTTTTGAACCAGATCTAATAATACGAATAATATTGTTAGAGCGCCTGTTCATTTGGCAATATTAATAACTTTGTGTAAAACCGGAAGCTGCAGCGTAGGTAGGCCTCCCACTAGATGGACCGACGACATCGTGAGAGTCGCTGGCATCCAGTGGATGCAGATGGCAGGCTGTCGTTCAGTGTGGAGTTCTAAGTGGGAGACCAATGTTCAGCAGTGGATGTATTCTGACTGATAATGCTGAATAATTACGTTCGAGCGCCTGTTGATTTGGCAATATCAATAATTTTATTCAAGCTCATGTTGATTTGGCAATATCAATAAATTTGTTCGAGCGCCTGTTGATTTGGATATATCAATAATAATGTTCAAGCGCCTGTTGATTTGGCAATATCAATAATTTTGCTCGTGCGTCTGTTGATTTGGCAATATCAATAATTTTGTTCGAGCGTCTGTTGATTTGGCAATATCAATAATTTTGTTCGAGCGTCTGTTGATTTGGCAATATCATTAATTTTGTTCGAACGTCTGTTGATTTGGCAATATCAATAATTTTGTTCGAGCGCCTGTTGATTTAGCAATATCAATAATTTTGTTCGAACGTCTGTTGATTTGGCAATATCAATAATTTTGTTCGAGCGTCTGTTGATTTGGCAATATCATTAATTTTGTTCGAACGCCTGTTGATTTAGCAATATCAATAATTTTGTTCGAGCGTCTGTTGATTTGGCAATATCATTAATTTTGTTCGAACGTCTGTTGATTTGGCAATATCAATAATTTTGTTCGAGCGTCTGTTGATTTGGCAATATCAATAATTTTGTTCGAGCGTCTGTTGATTTGGCAATATCATTAATTTTGTTCGAACGCCTGTTGATTTAGCAATATCAATAATTTTGTTCGAACGCCTGTTGATTTGGCAATCAATAATTTTGTTAGAGCCCTTACAAATTTTATAGTCAGTACATTATTTTGATAATTATTTAAATTTTTGTCCCATTGCCGTGGAGACCATGGGTTGTTGGGGGACTGAGGCCAAGAAGCTCATTTCGGAGATAGGGCACAGGCTCAAAGAAAAGTGTGGTGACTCCCGCTCCGGCTCGTTCCTGGTGCAAAGGTTGGCCATTGCCATCCAACGCGGTAACGCAGCGAGTGTTTTGAGTACCTTTGCGCCGGGACCGGTTCATCATCATCATCATCAGCCGGAAGACGTCCACTGCTGAACATAGGCCTCCCCCTTTAACCCCCACACTGAACGCTAGTGGGAGGCCTCCCTACGCTTATTACGCTATTTAGGATTTATTTGACTTTTGTATATAAAATAAACGGGTACATTATTTATTTAATGTTTTTTTTTTCTAGGGATGCGGCATGGGAGTTGGAACAAAACGCGTTTGCTGAGATATATGAGAGGCCCGCGACTTGCTCCGCAGAGTCATGCCTCTGTCCTTCGGGGAGATCACATGATGCTGAGAATGGGTATCATATCATATTACGATAACATTAATAATTTCTCGGTCAGTGTAGTGGACCTGGGGGTCTAGACAAGAGCCACACACTGTTAGCTTTCACGCCTGCGGAAAGATGAAATTGTATGAAAATGACATTGACAATGACATTAGCAAGAGAGAAAATATCTCAAGCTAATGTCATTTTCATACAATTTCATCTTTCCACAGGCGTGAAAGCTAACAGTGTGTGGCTCTTGTCTAGACCCCCTGGGCCCCGATTCTACTAAACAAATTGTTTTTAAATTGTAACTGTTGCGATTTTAATTGTTAAATAACTGCCTCAAAATTGACAGTTTAAAATATTTTTAGGGTTCCGTACCTCAAAAGGAAAAAACGGAACCCTGATAGGATCACTTCGTTGTCCGTCTGTTTGTCCGTCTGTCAAGACCCTTTTTCTCAAGAACGTGTAAAGGTATCAAGTTGAAATTTATACTAAATACTTGGGTCTACGGTTTCTTTCGGCTGTAAAAAAATAAAAGTTGTAAGTCAAAGCAATCAAAAGATATGAACGTTTATGTCGCATATTTTGAGATTTCACAGGGGAATCAAAACCTATAGGGTACTTCTCGTTGATCTAGAATCATGAAATTTGGCAAGAGGCAAGGTCTCATAGCACATATATAGAAATAAATTTGGAAGTTACAAATTTGAAGTTATGTCATTGAAAAATAATTATTTTACTATAACAAACTTACATTTTGTAGTTGGAATGTATGGAAGAACCTTATTGTCAACTACAAAGTTAAGTTTGTCTTTCAATATTTCAACTTCAGTATTTTTTTTTTTTTTTTTGTTGGACTACTCGTACTTGTCCGGTTTTTTATACTAAAAAAGTACAACCACCTAAAATTATAACTTAGTTTTAAAAAAAACTGTAAATTTTGAGGCAATTTAAAAAAAAAATAAAAAAAAATTAAAAAAAAAAAAAAAAACGAAAAAATTAAAATTAAAATCACAACAATTACAATTTAAAGGCATATTGTTTAGCAGAATCGGGGGGCTGGACCTTAAAACTTATTATTTGTATTATTTGTATATTTGTATTATTATTATACGAGGTTTAGGTTACGAGTTATGTGAAAGAACCCTATCCCCAAACCGCCTGCCAAGCATGGGGATTAAGGCAACACCTCTCTGTAAGCCCTTTGTTCAGCAGTGGACGTCTACTGCCTGATGATTTGATATTAATATCTATTTAAGTATGTATTTATAACTATATATGTATGTATATCAGTCTCTGGCAGCCATATCACAAGCTTTGCTTAGTTTGGGGTCAGATGACCGTGTGTGCATAAATTTTCCGGGTTTAAAAAATAATAATATTACTAGCTGCGCACCGCGGTTTACTCGCGTAGTGATGAAAAATGGTGTCGATGATGATGAAAAGCCTAGCCTATGTCACTCTCCAGCCCTTGAACTATACCCATGCAAAAAATTAGGTCGATCCGTTGCTCTGTTGCTGCGTGAAAAAGGAACAAACAAACTTTTCCCATTTATAATATCAAGTGTGATTATATGTATGGGGGTGCAAGTCAGGGCAAACTACTAGTTAATTGAACTAAATAGACCTCCTTTTTTTTAGGAAATGGGACATAAAACTTTGCTTGCTATGTGGCAGCGCGGGCGCACACGCACAATGCATCGCCGACCAATCACAGCCTCCGAAACTGGACACAGCCTCTCTCGACCAATCGGTGACGACCCTAGCAAGCACAATCGACCATTTAGATATCATAGGAGCAACCGCTGACCAATCAGAGACGAAAGAAATGAATTTATGTATTGAAGCAAATGGATTGTCTACGGAACAGTTGAACATTTCTCTTGAGAAATCAATTCGATTTGTATGTCGGTCGTGCCTCCCGGCTGCACCTGAAGATTTAGATTCTCTAGCTTCTTCTATAGAAGCAAGTAAGTATTTGATTTATTCGCAATTTTAAGTAGTACAGTAGTAGTGTTATAATGTGTTGTGTATGTGTGTGTCAATGGTTTAAGATAACTCGTACAGTTACTTTCAAATAATCAGAGTAACTCAGAGTTAATTTCGACCGATGATAGTTACTCGGCCAGTAATTTTCGACCAATCAGAATAACTCATTAAATTTTTTTTTTTTTATAATAATTTTATAAAATTCTGTAAGTAATCTGTGAATAGTGCTGTTGGCTGTATTATTATTAAGTTTATTAATCTATCCACATTATTGTACATTTTATAATATAGCTGTTTACTGTTCCTTAATAAATAAAATAAAATAACTCAAGAGTGTTTTCGACCAATAAGAGTAACTCACACAAAGTTACTTTCGACCATTTAGAGTAACTCCAGAGTTAATTTCGACCAAATAGAGTAAATCCATGTTTATTTTCGACCAATGAGAGTAACTTCAAAGTTAATTTTGATCAATGACAGTAACTCGGAGTTAATTTCGACCAATGAGAGTAACTCCAGAGTTAATTTCAACCAACGAGAAACAATGCGGGTGAACCCACAGAGCGGAGCTAGCTATCAATAAAGTAAAAAAATCTTACTAATTAATTATAGTAATAGAGACGTTGTTTGCGCAGTAATTCAGCAAGAACAAGCGCAGGGTACGACCGAGCCGCGGCGGCCTGTCATGCCGAGCCGAATGTCCATCCGGCGGACTAAAGGACGCCGAGCTATCATGGATCGGTGAGATATTACACTAATACTATAGTAATTCAACAAGAACAAGCGCAGAGTACGACCGAGCCGCGGCGGCCTGTCATGCCGAGCCGAATGTCCATCCGGCGGACTAAAGGACGCCGAGCTATCATGGATCGGTGAGATATTACACTAATACTATAGTAATTCAACAAGAACAAGCGCAGAGTACGACCGAGCCGCGGCGGCCTGTCATGCCGAGCCGAATGTCCATCCGGCGGACTAAAGGACGCCGAGCTATCATGGATCGGTGAGATATTACACTAATACTATAGTAATTCAACAAGAACAAGCGCAGAGTACGACCGAGCCGCGGCGGCCTGTCATGCCGAGCCGAATGTCCATCCGGCGGACTAAAGGACGCCGAGCTATCATGGATCGGTGAGATATTACAACTATAGTTATTCAACAAGAACAAGCGCAGAGTACGACCGAGCCGCGGCGGCCTGTCATGCCGAGCCGAATGTCCATCCGGCGGACTAAAGGACGCCGAGCTATCATGGATCGGTGAGATATTACAACTATAGTTATTCAACAAGAACAAGCGCAGAGTACGACCGAGCCGCGGCGGCCTGTCATGCCGAGCCGAATGTCCATCCGGCGGACTAAAGGACGCCGAGCTATCATGGATCGGTGAGATATTACACTAATACTATAGTAATTCAACAAGAACAAGCGCAGAGTACGACCGAGCCGCGGCGGCCTGTCCGGTCATCGTACACCCCCATCACTACTTTTCGTGTTAGTGTGCAACTGTGAATCGGTTTCTTCTAGGCAAGCGTGCTCCAACGTAGACCGCATCATCGCTTAACATCAGGCATGATGGTGGTCAAACGCAAGCCTATTAATTAAAAATAATAATAATGGTGTAACAACAGTCATTCTTTGTTTGTGTGCTTGTATTGATTATTTAAATGTGTTCCGTACCGTTTACCTCACTTCCCGCGAAATGTAGCAGAAATATTTTAGTACTGGAAGTACGCCTTACCATCTCCCGTTCTGAATTCTCAATATTGTTTTTAGGGTTCCGTACCTCAAAAGGAAAAAACGGAACCCTTATAGGATCACTTTGTTGTCCGTCTGTGAATGCCCTTTTTATCAGGAACCCGTAAAGATATCAAATTGAAATTTATAACAAATACTCAAATCTACGGTTTCTTTCAGCTGTGAAAAAATAAAACTTGTAAGTTTACGCTATCAATAGATATGAACGTTTATGTCGCATATTTTGCGATTTCACAGGAGAATCAAAACCTATAGGGTACTTCCCGTTGACATAGAATCATGAAATTTAGCAAGAGGCAAGGTCTTATAACACATATATAGGAATAAATCCGAAAGTCATAAATGTGAAGTTATATCATTTAAAAATATTTTTTTGCTATTACAAACTTACATTTTGTAGTTAGAATGTATGGAAGAACCTTATTGTCCACTACAAAGTTAAGTTTGTCTCTCAATATTTAAACTTTTTTTTTTTTGTTTGGATTCGTTCTCTTTGGGTTCCATCCAACGGAACCCTCAGAGCGCGAGTCCTATTCGTACTTGTCCGGTTTTTTTAAAATGCCATAGTTTGCTAACAAGCAGACGTGCCGCCTGATGGTAAGCAGTCACCGTTGCCTATGGATGCTTGTAACACCAGAGGCATCACAACTACGGTGCCGACCCTTTAGGACTCGCCTACTATTAACAAATTTTTTTTGTTTGTAAAATTTTCCTGACCTTGGATTGAATGTCCTATAGTCGTAATATTAAACAGTTTACATAGTCTTAATAGCGCCAAACAAGTCACAGTCAGAGTCAAGCTAAGTAAGTCACGGTCAAGTCGAACTCATGCCCCTGTAAAGTGGTGGAGACTTTACAAGAGGCTCCTATGGAGTTTTGGAAACAACACGAAAAGACGCGTTCATTCACCCCGTTGTATCACTTGGCCACACTCGACCATAATTCACCATTTAGTACACATTAACACTCGAAAATACACAAGGAAAATAATCCAACGAGCCGACATGTTTTTTTACACGTTGGCGCCTAAACTCCACTGTTAACTTAAAACAGTAAAAGCTTGCCGTACGTACCGACTCAATTTTTTATTTTTTTATTTCAATTAGCACCGCAAAACACGAATTACACTAATGACAATTTGTATTACAATAACGAATTACTTAAATAATATGAATTTATAAACAAAAACCACATAATCATATAAAATATCAAAACAAAACACACTAAAAATATAAAAATTAAAAAACAAAAAGAAGAATACATAAATGTCACATAAATTAAAGGTCCGTCAAAATAATGCTAACTAGTAGGAAAAATGTCAATTCAAATGTTACTTAATGTCAATATAAAAAAAATATAAAAAATCGTATTTTTTTTTTAAATATAATAGTCGACAAACAAGCGACGGGCCACCTGATGGTAATTGGTCACCGTCGCCTATGGACACCTACAATACCCGGGGCACTGGCAATGCGTTGCCTACCTTTGAGGACTCTATTCACTCTTCGCTTGAAGCAATTGAGGTTATATTTTGGAGGAAAAACCGAAGGTGGTAAGCCATTCCACAACTTACAGGTGCGTGGCAGAAACAATCGATCAAATCGAACAGTGCGAGACTTCCACGCATCTATAATATGAGGATGGCTTTTTCGTTATGTGATTCGTTAAAATGTTATTACCTATAAATAGTTGAGTGTTGTCGTGATGCGATGGCCTCACAGCTCATGCATTCTGCCACCATGTACTTCCAATCACCCGCAATCAGATCACAATCTGGTTTGGCGTCAAGAAGGGCATTCAGCGACATAAGGGATCGAGGTATCGGGGATGTCATGTGAGCGACTGTTCTACACTTCGGGACAGCAAACAGTTTAGGTTTTCTACACCGATGATAGTTGTCGGGAACAAAAAGGCGACAAAGCTGTTCGCTAAGATCTGGCGCGTCCACTTAAACCCACCGTGTGTAATGACCGACTCATAAAATTAAACTCATGAAATGTTTGTTGTATTATTTCAGGCCGTCCACTTCCAGGTCTAGCAGGATTGAAGCTCACGATGAATTGTCAGGTAATTGCATTTTTAACACACTTCTTAACCCCCGATGTAAACAGAAGGAATAAGAAGGAGAAGAATGTGTTATAAGAATAATAAAAGTATGAAAGTTATAGTTTTATTTACACAAGGAAATTATACATATTATTTACAACTACTATGTACGACTAAAATATAATATATAGAAGAAAAAAAAAAAAAGTTGAAATAAATAAATAATAATGTTAGAATAATAAATAAATAAATAAATATTCGGGACATTTTTGCACACACGGTCATCTGACTCCAAACTAAGCAAAGCTTGTGATATGGCTGCCAGAGACTGATATACATACATACATAATATATAGTTTTATTTTGCCATATATTAATGTCAATTTTTCTATCGGACTGCCAGGGAGGGCACGAAAAATCGTCACCGCTTTATGGTGGATAATCTGAGAAACCGTATGAAGCGCTTTGATTCCACTTTTACTGTGCGAACTGCTAGTCTGTGGAATGTGCTGCCTGAATGTTTTCCGATAGTTACAATCTGGGTGTCTTCAAATCACGAGTGAATCGGTTTCTTATAACAAGTGTGCTCCACCGTAGACCGCATCATCGCTTTACATCAGGCTGTTTGGAACTCTAAAACGCAACAAACAAACTTTTACAATATCAGTATGGTAATCATTTCAGAGACTCCCAACATAGTGTCGAGTCGTCTCGAGCTGAACCTGAAGTCTCCGCGTCGGCTCCACAGCGAGACCATCTGTCGGGAGACCAGCACTGAAAACAAGCTGATCTCCCCTCTCAAACTGCTGGAGCAAACCTTCAGGGAAAAGGTAATTATTGTACCGGTGCCTCTCCACTACTGGAATGGTAAATATACTTTGCTAAAGCCCGGGAAAAGATTTTTTTTTTTGTTTAAATTAGAACGGCTGTGAAGGCATTTTTGTATGTTGATGTAGCCAGTTGCACCCATATAAACGAAACGTCAGTCATTCGTAAGCAAGTTAATTAGCAACTGTGATGCGGACAAAGAACTTTGAGACCTAACCCAGCTTACCGGTCCGTGGTTTTCATTCCAGAACCTTTCGGCCCCATCGGCCATCTGTTCTGCATGCTATGTGCCCTGCCCACTGCCACTTCAACTTGCTAATCCGGTGGGCTATGTCGGTGTCGGTTCGTTCGTCTACGGATCTCCTCATTTCGGATTCGATCTCGTAGAGAAACCCCGAGCATAGCCCTCTCCATAGCTCGTTGTGCGACTTTGAGCTTGCTTATGAGGCTCACAGTGAGAGACCACGTTTCAGTGCCATATGTCATCACTGGCAACACACACTGCTATCTCCTATCTATACTAATATTATAAAGAGGAAAGATTTGTACGTAAGTATGTTTGTAACGAATTGGCTCAAAAAGTACTGGACCGATTTGAAAAATTCTTTCACTGTTGGGAAGCTACACTATCCCCGGGTGACATAGGCTATATATCTATACCCGTGCGAAGCAGGGGCGGACCGCTAGTGTATATATATATATGTATACAGGGCTGGGCAAAATACATGCTTTGCTTTAATTGAAATACAAATTAAAAAATACTGTATCGCAAGTAATTAAAATATGAAATACAAAATACTTTTAAGTAAGGTATTTAAAATACAAAATACAGTATTTTAGCTATTTGTAATCGAAATACTAAATACAAATTACAAAATAAGTAATCTAGACCAGCATGGGCTGAAAAGCACGGGCTCACTCCATCGCCACGCCACCGTTGTCCGGCATCGTAGACGACGTACATGCAGAGGGATTTTGATCATCCGTCCCGACAAACTTTAATAATACAATTTGTATTCTACACAGAACAGAAGCTTTATTTATTCCGTGAAAAAACTAAAAACAAACCGTTATGACTTGACATCTTAGCTTGACATTGTCAATTAGACGTAATTTTTTTTGCGTTTTGTTTGCCAATTTTGACGTAAATTTAGTCATAGCGTACAGTATAAATACAGGTGCAGTGTAGCCAACTCTAATAGCTGCTTTACCATCATTACACTCTCGCCTCGCACTCACACTCACGATCGCTAAATAAAGGTTAATGTATTTTAATGTTAAAATGTATTTGAAGCCTCAAGTATTTGAAATACTAATTACAAAATACCTCAGCGTTAGGTATTTGAAATACCAATTACAAATTACATTTTAAGGAAGTAATTAAAATACAAATACCTAATACGTAATTGTATTTTAATTACAAGTAATTCAAATACTGCCCAACCCTGTATGTATACATATACATTTGATCTCGTAGAGAAACCCCGAGCATAGCCCTTTCCAAAGTCAAAGTCAAAGTATTTATTTGCTTGCCAATGGGTATAAAAGGTCTTAAAATATCACACGTACATCCATTAACAGCCCCAAGGGCAAGGGCGTGCAACATTGCATTAGTTTACAAATTATGTCAAAGAACTTACACCAACAATTAATTAAACACCATTTAAACATTATAAATCCATCAACAAGCCAAATCATAAGCATAAAAACGACGTGACATTTTGTTTAGGAACTCCTCCATTTCATAGAAGCACTCCCTTACCAACCACTTTTTTTTTTTTCTTTTTTTTTTTTTTTTTTCTTTTATATTTAATATATAAAATTGATTTAAGTTTGCGCCATTATGTTCGTGCGTATAGTGAAGCTTAGTATCGATACAAACAGCTTAGTTTTTCGATACTAATTTAAATTAATTATGTGTATATATATGAAATAAAAGAATTTAAAAAAAATAAAAAAAACTGTGTACAAACTAGCTCGTTGTGTGATGTTGAGCTTGCCTGAAGATTAAATAGTATTGTATTTATGATCTCCAGATGGTGGTGAGGGGTGTGAGAGACGCGGTGCTGGACAAGGCGCTGGTGGACACGCTGACTCGGCAGTACCGCAAGCCGCGGCCCCTCTGCGAGAGGAAACGGATCCTAAAGTGAGTTCTAGACATCGACACCGCTTTGTGGTCGTTATTTATTATTATTATTAACTAGCTGCGCCCCGCGGTTTCACCCGCGTAGTGATGCAAAATGGTGATGATGATGAAAAGTTGCCTAAGTCACTTTCCGGCCATTAAACTACTTTTTTTTTTTCGAGGGGGAAATCTTCTAAAGATACCCTGCTGCATTGGGGTGCAGCCAGGTTATGTGGGATTATACCCACTAAAACCCCCCCGGTGACCAGCCTTAGTGCTTGACAAGAGGGCTCCGAGATCTCCAGAGGAACGCACCGGAGCCCTCGGCTACGGCTCCTCCCGAGACAACCGTGTTGTCTCAGCCCCTCCACCCACGACAACGTTGGTCACACAACGTTCTCTCCCTGGGCACGCTTATGTGGATGGTCAAAGCCCCAACTTTGACCATCCCGAGCCCGGATGTCCCCTTTTAGTAGCCTCTTACTACAGGCAGGGGTTACCGGTGCCGTATTCTATTGCCCCTGCGCCAGGGCTATTTGCCCCGGCGCCAGGGCTATTTGCCCCGGCGCCAGGGCTAATTAAACTAGACCTAGTTATAGAAGACTAGCGGTCCGCCCCAGCTTCGCACGGGTATAGATTATAGCCTATGTCACCCGGGGATAGTGTAGCTTCCCAACAGTGAAAGAATTTTTCAAATCGGTTCAGTAGTTTCGGAGCCTATTCAATACAAACAAACAAACAAATCATTCCTCTTTATAATATTAGTATAGATTTTCATACCATGAGGAAACCTCAGAATACAGAAAAAACCAGAAAACATGAACGAACCCAATAGTGAAGCGACAAAAACTACTCAAATATAGACTAGTTTTACGCGAACGCGATTAGTTACTCTGTGACCATTAATCGCGCGTGACGTGTTTTACCGTTGCAATATTATTTAAGTTATGCCTTCCTGTGTCGTCCTAACGTGTAAAAATTCAGCTGGGCTACAAAAAAAACAAGATGGGATCACATTCCATACGAAAGTAGCGCATTTAGATGTTTTTTTATTTGATAATTGAATAAATTGTTCAGTCTTTCATTGTCGTAAGTAATGATACCTCCATTTTGTCGGTGTTGCCAAATATCGAGAGTTGCAATTTTCCCTAGAATGAAAACTTTTATTGGTTGGTAGTTCTATATTATATACTTATTTTCAAAAAATCTTAACAGCTTACAAATAGTTATACAGGGTTACTGGTAATCACTTAGTCAGCGTGCTTTTAGGGGAATTTTGTCTGTACAACTTTTGTTCAGCTGCTTTTGAAAATTCTACTGAAGAAAAATCTACTGTCCCATACATTTTGTCGGAAATCGGTGAACTTTTTGTATGGGGCAATCGGTTTTTTACCGACTTCCAAAAAGGAGGAGGTACTATGTTCGACTGTATGTATGTTTTTTTTTTGTATGTTCAAGATATTTTCGTCAATTGTGAACCGATTTAAAAGATAAATTTTTAATTCGAAAGGGTATATATACTCCCGAGGTGGTCCTTTCCATCTGATGATGGAATCTCAAGGAAATCGAGGAAAAACTAACTAATTAACAATATTTGACCGGTTTCCCGGTTTCCTATTGCGCTGAAATTTTGCATACTTATGTAAGTTTAGTAACAATGCAATAATCTGGTACTATTGAGCTGATCTGATGATAGAGCCAGGAGGTTGATAGTGGAACTCCTCAACGGCGAACAGCAAAGGCGCGAAATTTTGTAAATCGATTTAACTATAATATAGCATGTTCTAAACTCCATCATGACATGGCTGCCGCATCCAGGGTTGACTTCCGGCGAGGGAACTCCTCAACGGTGAATAGTACAGACACAAAAATTTGTAAATGGATTAAAAGGATTAAATATTGTAAACTACCATTATGAATCATATTTTTTGCACTGGTAACCCCTTTGTTTACATAAAAGATCTAAGATTAAAAAACGGAGTATAAGTTAGTTTCACGTTTAATATGCAGTACACGGGTTGTCTGTTTGGGGTGCACTAAGCCACCAAAAAAGAGGTACCATTGTGCTCACCATTATGAATAACTGATTTTTTTCTATGAACCGCTGTTTTTTTCCGCAATTTCAAGTACCATAGTAAAAGTCGTTTATAAAGATGAGTGCAATGATGATGATAATGATGAGTACCCTTTCAGCTTTGTACACCCCAAACATATTATAACCTTGTATATGTATAAAAAGTAGTAGCTAGTAATTATATTTTTATTTACTTATGTTTGTTTTTGTGTCAATCCGATCAGTATATTGATTTCATTAAAAGTGTGTGTGAATAGTATCTGACCTAAAACATTTAACCATAAACGGGTAAGTAATGTCTAAGCTGGCAACATTACGCGGGTGGAGGTGAGACAGGCGTGGGACGTGGGTTTTGTTTTTTGGACTCAGCGTGCGGCTTGCAATCACAGCTTAAGGCGGGTTCTGTCGAATTCTGTGGAGGAAACCTGCATACGTACGGAGAAGGAATTCAATGGCGTATGTGAACCCACCAACCCGCACTGGGCCAGTGTGGTAGATATGGCCCAATCACCCTTCCGGGGGTAGGCTAAAAGTCCAGCAGTGGACTGTTAAAAGGCTGATTATGATGATGATGATGAGCTCTTATAGGGGGTTTAATAAAAATAAAATTTATATTTTTTTTTTACATCGGACTAAGCTAACGTTTGACCGCGATCTCGCCTGATGGAAAGCGATGATGCGGTCGAAGATGGAGCACGTTTGCCCAGTAATAACCTATTAACCATAGACTTGAACACTCCAAGATTGTAATGCTGCGGAAACACAGACAGGGGCAAGGCGTTCCATTGCTTTGCTGTTCTAATTAAGAACAAGTACGAGTAGGACTCGTGCTCTGAGGGTTCCGTTGGTCAGAAAGGTCAGAACGCGAGTCCAAAAAAAAAACTAAAATTGAAATATTGAAAGACAAACTTAACTTTGTAGTTGACTATAAGGTTCTTCTATACATTCCAACTACAAAATGTAAGTTTGTAATAGCAAAATAATTATTTTTAAATGATATAATTTCAAATTTGTAACTTTCAGATTTATTCCTATACATGTGCTATGAGACCTTGTCTTTTGCCAAATTTCATGATTCTAGGTCAACGGGAAGTACCCTATAGGTTTTGATTCTCCTGTGAAATAACAAAATATGCGACATAAACGTTCATATCTTTTGATTGCGTTGACTTACAACTTTTATTTTTTTACAGCCGAAAGAAACCGTAGACCCAAGTATTTAGTATAAATTTCAACTTCATACCTATACGCGTTCTTGAGAAAAAGCGTCTTGACAGACGGACAGACAGACGGACAACAAAGTGATCCTATAAGGGTTCCGTTTTTTTTCTTTTGAGGTACGGAACCCTAAAAATTACTCAAAACGCTTGATATATGTTTTCAGTCACATCCTTGATGGCATTATTGCGGACCTTCTGGAAGACTCGAACCAGAAGGAGCAAGTCAAGAAATGGTGCTCGCCCCAGAAGTGTTACGATTCCATGGAAGGTTGCAAAGTGAGTCATGAATATTTACTAGCTGCCGACTCCGGTTTCGCCCGCGTGAATTTTCCCTAAGAATTTTCCTAAGGTAAGAGCAGCGTAGGACGTCCACCCACAAGATGGACAGACGACCTAAAAGAGACCGCAGGGAAACGCTGGATGCAGGCCGCTTCCAACCGGCCCTTTTGGAGATCGATGGGGGAGGCCTATGTGCAGCAGTGGACGTCCTGCGGCTGAAATGATGATGATGATATCTCATTGTGTCATTTAGTTTTATTTGTTTAACATAATTTTTTCATTTCAGGAACTGTTATATGAATTAAGCGACTCATCGAAGGAACTAGAAAGTGGTCAAAACAAAGAAAACGACTCTAACACTTCTAATACACCTTCAAAGGAACCTAGAAATAATAAAGTAGAAGACGCCATATCAAATCCTATTATTACAGACGAAATTATTAAGAATAATTGTCAAAAGGATAATGAGGATATAAAAAATATTGACATCTCACTAAATCTTATTAATAGACACGAATATATTGAAGACAATGTTACAGAACGTAAAAAAAATCAGAACGGTTTTGATAATATTGACGTAAAACTAAATTATTTAAAAACCGATGTAACAGCAGCCGTTATTGAACAACACGATGTTAAAATCGAAGAAACTGCAGAACAAAATGAAATAGAAAAATTTAATTTATCGAAGAATGAAACGGATGTTCAGTACAGTACTGAAGAACTTTCTAGAAAAAATATAAGTGAAATAAATAGGAATCCCACTTCTGAGACGAATGTCAGAACGAATGAAAACTGTAATGACACAAAAGCAATCGGAGATACACTTACAAGAAGGGCTAACGAAAGCTGCAAAAAAACAAGCAATTGTATTAAAATAATATTCAGAAGTGATAATAATGAAAACAACTGTAAAGTAACTGAAGATAAAGTTGAAGATACGTCAGTAGAAGTATTTAAAGACAGCAAAAGAAAGTTAAAGAAGTCTATTACAGAGTCTCATATCACTCAAAACAACAATATTATTGAAATAGATGATTCAACTACAAATACACCGGGAGATGATGCTGAAATTTTCCAAATTGAATTGACAAACGAAAATAAATTCACCAAAAAGTCACTGACGCTGAAAAGAAGTTCCAAGAAAAAGAAAAGAAAATCAACGATCAGCGTTGAAAGATCAAAACCTTTTCCGAGTAAAAACAACTCGAACAAAGACAAACAAAAAACTCGTTCAAAATCTGAATCTTCGTCAGATAATATTTTAAAAAGGCTTATAACTGAGAAAGACCTTTGTTCGCAATTACTTTTAGAATTGACTACGGGAAAAATTTATAACGAAAACACTAAAAATTCAAGTTGCTCTGAGACCAAAAAAAACATTAACGATGGCCAAAATAACTTAAATAACCCTTCAAAAAATTCAAACGAAACCCCAAAACGCGAAGAACCTACAAAAGACTCAAACGAAACACCTAAATCATCACAAAATGCTTTAAAACGCTCAAGCAAGACTAGGGGAGTCCCAGAAAAGACCACAAAGTGCTTAAAACCAACAAAAGATTCCAGCGAGAGAACAAAATCCTTACGAAATGATCAAAAACACTTAGACCAAAGCTCGTCTTCAAAAAACTCAAATGAAACTCCAAAACTCTCAAATGAGAGCCCCAAATCTCAAACGACTTCAAAACGCTTTGATTCCCAATTCTTAACAAAGTCTCCAATTGAATTAGAAAAAACACCAAACAACTTAATCGATATTCCAAAACATAAAGTAATAGATATACAACAAGGTTCAAGCGTAGAAATATCTGAAAACGATCAACACGTCAATATAGACGTCATAAAAATCGAGGATAGTCCAACGACAAGCGATTCTTATCAAAAACTAAAAGAAAATGTGTCGGATCAATTGAAAACTTGCTTCAAATTCAGCCCTAAAGAAGGGAGCTTCGACAAAAATGATACAGGAATTGATTTGGAAAGTTTCAAAAAAGAGTATTTGAGCGAAGTGGACAGAGACTTCAAGTGCTGTTTTAAACATAAGCATATTGAAACAGCATCACACGGGCGAACTTTTCGCTCACCGATAGACTTTGCTCTAGATGCTGCGGTTCAAAAAGATGACTCGGGTAGTAACATCAAGAAGAGAAAATTATCTGAAAGCGAAGTCAAGTTGGTGTTCGGAGACGTTGTCAAAAGGAGAAGAACGTCTGAAAGCGATTTGAAGCTTCTCTATAATTATGAGAAAAACACTCCGGAGTGTTCTAAAGATTTTGACAAAGTCTCAGTCGATGATATCGAAGCTAGGAAGAAGAAAGATAAACGCAGGAAGAAGGAAGAGAAAGCGAGACGCAAAGCAAAAAAAAGGAAAAGGAGATCGAGCGATAAAAAAATAGAGGTGACCATAGACTCGTCTGAAAAGAGAAGAATTAAAAACAAAAAAATAAAGAAGAAAATTAAAACTAAATTCGAAATTAAAAACCAGAATATCCAAGTGAAGATCCAATGGAAAAAGAAACAGCTGAGTTTGAACATCGAATCGAAGAAACAAGCCAAGAAAATTAAAAAAGTTAAAGACAATCATTCTAAATTCAAACAGTATGTTTTGCAGTTTCCCGAAGGTACGTCCAAAGAGGTTTTGGTAAGGCCTGAAAAAGAGGTTTGCCCTATGAAAAGGAAGTATTTAAAAAACGAAAAAAGTCCCGATAAGTTAAAGCAAATGTCCATAGAAAGTTTCTTCAAAGTAAAACCTGAAAAATAATTTATTAAGGTGGTAATTTTTTTTTAATTATAAATATGCTTGCGCTTGGCCACCACCTCGCCTGATGTAAAGCGATGATGCGGTCTACGATGGAGCACGCTTGCCTAGAAGAAACAGATTCACTCGTGGCTTGAAGACACGCAGACTGTAACTATCGGGGAACACCCACTCAGGCAGTGAATTCCACAGACTAGCAGTTCGCACAGTAAATGTGGAATCAAAGCGCTTTGTACGGGTTTACAGAATATCAACCATAAAGCGGTGTCGATTCTTCGTACCAACGTTTCACATATGGCGAGAAATTAACTAAAGTAATTATTGTGAACTAACACAGTGTTTGCGCAAATTGTTGGTTGTTCTTTACATTACCATGTACAGCTATTTAAGGCGTGCTAGTACAGAACCGTACACTTGTATGACGGTAATGTGACGTGCGCGGTTTCAAATATTTAAAAAAAAAAAAAAAATATATTAAAATTTATTTATTCCTTATTTTCTACAAATAATCTTACGCTTTTACAAAAAACTGCGACCACTAAAGTATTTGAATGATTGTTAGTATAACACACAATTGTTTTTGATAAAAATATCTTCTATAGAATCTGAATGAAGTTGATTCAATCCATTGAAGGGAACGTAAAAACGGGTGTTTTTTAGGAAAGTTTACGATTTTTTTCTATCGAGCCAAATTTGTTTAATCGTGTATCGGTGAACACATCCGAATAAAATATTTCAAGAACATTTATTAAACACTAGTAGGCCGCCCCGACTTCGCACGGGTATAGATATATAGCCTATGTCACCCGGGGATAGTGTAGCTTCCCAACAGTGAAAGAATTTTTCAAATCGGTTCAGTAGTTTCTGAGCCTATTTAATGCAAACAAACAAACAAATCTTTCCTCTTTATAATATTAGTGTAGATAAAGAAATAATGTCAATTAATCGATTTTAAAGGTCTACTTTTGAATATTCGTGATGATGACTCGTCAAATTTGAAGCATATTTCATCTTAACAGTAACGCACCATATTACTTACATTTGTCAATAAACCGTTTGAAACAGCAAAAGTTTGTTTATTGACAAATGTAAGTATTAATGTTCATTAGAGATAAATAGCTTTACATGATTTTGTAAAGAATAATAATCAATTTGCGCAAACATCATGATCGTTTACAATAATTACCCGGCCTAGCTACAAGGACAAGGAAACTGTTTGAAATTTGAATTGCCAAATAGGTGAAACGTACCACCTCAAGTCGAAAAGAAATAAGTGATAAGCTTCAAGACTGGATAAATGTACCAAACATTTGTAAAATACAGTGGTGCTCATAATAAAACTTGTATTTTTAAATGTAAGTTTATCTATTACAGATTTAGTTCATTTTTCTGTCAAATATCCGCATTTTTTATACGAACTTTTTTTCTAATTTGAACTAAAAAAAAAAATACGCTGTTATCCCTAAGGTAAATTAATCTTATAATCAATAAAATTAAATCTTTTTTTTTTTTTTTTTGCGATTTCAAAATTAATTAAAATATCAATGTATGCTTTTAAATACTACTGCTTTACTTAGAAGTTCCTTCTAGGTGATCGAAATTTAAAATTTGTCGCAGCAATTATTGTTTTAACTAAATAATTATCTAACGTTTAGGTCTTCATTTTCTGCAAAGTAAGTTGTTTTAAGAAATAAAAATAAATTTTCGAAAATTTGTCATCCCTATTAACATGCAGCGTATTTTTTGTGATTAAAAGAACTGCAAGAACTTAAATAAAAGAACTGCAACTGTGCTTATTATATTTTATGTTGTTTGTAATAAGACATTTTTTAAAACCTTATTTTTAACCGACTTTGAAAAAGGAGAAAGTTTCACAATACGACCCGCGTTAAAAAAAAAATCGACTTGCCATAGTGCGAAATTTTTGTACCATTTTAGTAGTTTTTCTATTAATAATTTTATGCCGTTATGAAGTTGGCTCCGTTTGTAGTATTTTAAGGCCTGTTCAGAATTATTTAAGCTATGTTTTTTATTTCTTCTTTTTATACATTTATTTACGTACAAAGTAAATGGTTCTGTATTTTTCAGTGTATGTTATATTCTTAATAAAAGTATAGAATACATTTTTTATTAGACCTCTTATTACCACACCACTGTTTAAAATATGAAAATCTCATGATTTTCAATACAACTTTGCACCTGAAGTCTTGTAAGAAAGTAACAAAAACTGAACTTCACTAAAAAAGAAAAGATGAAATTGTATGAAAATGACATTATTTAGCTTAGGCTAACAGCAAGTGGGTCTTGTCGAACCTCCCTAGTACAGCTAACAGCACTGCAATCCGTAGCGCACAAGTAACACGTTGCCGGCGCGTCGTAGACGAATGACGATGCGCTTCATTCCCACACTAGTAGGCATCGATCTAAATTTACTACGTAGTACATATATAGGCACTTGCAGACGATGCGGAGCATAAGTAGACGTTCAAACGTAAAGTAGCCAATCGCGTGCGTGTACGTACTCGCACGATTGTTCGAACGATATGCAGTGGGCTTGCGTGAGTAGCGCGGTGCTACTAAATCACCTAAGCACACCGTTGCAGACGATGCGTAGATTGCTTATTAGGTACTTGTACTACGCATCGTCTGCAAACACCTTAACTCTATGCTCGTAGATAAAGTGGGGCCAATATCACATTTGACATATTCTGTCAGTCAGCAAAGTATATCGTAAAATTGCCTGATTTTGTCATTATTACAATAATATGTATTTTTAACATAATAAAGTTAACCTTATTATGTAAAAAAATACATATTATCGTAATATGTATTTTTAAAATAATAATAGTGCAGTTCTAACTTTGAAAAAATAAATAATAGTGTCACAAGGAGGTTACGTGAATTTTGATGGAAGTCTCAAATGTGATCTATTAAATTGGTCTTACATAAGCTATCCTAGCTCCACTTTGTGATTTATAAAGTTACATAATATTTATTTCCGCCAAGTTTGCAAAGAATGATTTAAATTATGTTTAGATTTACACCGTCGCTAGGATATTTTAATATATCTATCAAAATAATGGTACAAATTTTAGTTCATCTATGGCAACACCATGTCATTGTTTACAACATAGCTATCTCTACTTAATACTTTAGACAAGACAAGAACAAGTTTACAACGCCAAACGAACGAAACAAAAACAAGTATTCAGTTATTTTTATCCATTGTTTGAATGAACGTGTTTAAAGTTCAACTAAATCGTAATTTGAACACAGTAACTCCGTTTTACTTTAATAATAGTTGAAGGTTTATCAAGTTTTAGCAAAATTTTTTTTTTTACAATCGAGTTCTTTGTTTGAAAGCCAGAATTTGTGCGACGTTGCCGCTCTTCTACTCCCTGATTTCTTATATTATTTTTTGCATCATAAAGCTTTTTGGGGCTAAGTTTTGCAATCTCAAGGATTCTTGAACACATTTTGAGTGAATCTATTACAAAAGGAATGGTACAGTGTTTTGAAATGTGTGACTTTGAACGCTCATTAATTTCTGACGCAATAACGATCTGGCAACAGCGCGCGGAGTTGGAGTGAATAAGGACATTCTAATGTATTAGACAAAAACCCATCGGATTTTCTCCGATTTCACACACCATCTCTCGTTTATGAGGTAAGATCTTTTTACAATACTTTTCTTTTTCTATTAATTTAATAATTAATTACAAAAAATAAGTGTAACGGACTTTTGAAATTTCCCGCTGAATGACGTAATTTCGGCGCGATGCCGCCATCTTTTTCGGGAACAAGCAGTCATCTGTCAATATCATATGAATTTGTTCGTGCGCAGTGAAAAATAAAAAATCTCACACATAGGGTGTTTTTTATCACAATAATCACCACGGAAGCATCCGGGTAAGTGACTTACTTAATTTTACTTTAATTGGCGTCCGTTACGCTTCTTTTTACTGTGTAAATTGTCTTTGTCGAACATAACCTCACGCACAATATTGGTCGGTTGCTATGCTGAGGTCCGAGTTTTTAGGTCAACCAGTGTCTTCTTCATGGCGAAATTCCGTATTTGCTTGTGTTTATTTGCATAATCGTCAGGCCTTATATGATAGTGAAATCAGTGAGCCTCTTGCGACAAAGGCTTGCCAATTCACTTGTAGATTCAACACCTGATTATGACGATCGTATTAACTTATGTCTACCGTGTATCTTTGTTAAGTTAAACTTGAAGGAAAGCTTTATAATTATGCATAGACAATCAAATTCTCATCCTGAATCTACTTATACGCCTGAAACTTTTTCTAAAGTTGTACGTGAATAGAATCTACCCACTTCAGAACCTATTTGTTCAAAACCTTCTTTAAGACACTATTAAAAAACGGATAAGTTTCTACACTATTTAGTATATGATCTCATTGCATAAGTATAATTTGCTGTGCTTTTCTAGAGATTTCTCGTTATTGAGTCATTGACATGTTGGAACTTGTAATGTTTCGCAATCTTTTTGTATTGATACCTTTTTGGATCATATCCAAGTTTTTGTTATTGCACCCAAAGAGAATATAACTGCTAGCGCTGAAGAGGTTGGACTTGCACAGAAAAAAATATTTATTAAACGGGAGCGATGGCTATAATGAAGTGAGACACCTATAGAGACAAGCTTATGCATTAGAGTATGATAGAAAACTTGTTACTTGTGTAGCGGGCATTTTTCGCAACTAGGCCATTCATTGGCCCTATTTGCGTCACCCGGCTGCAGCTAATTCAGCCACCCGGTATCCTCCAAGAAAGCCAGCAGCTCACTTATGCCTGCGCAGGCTTCCCAGAGTGTCCTCGGTGATCCGAGGATAGTGTTTCGTTGTTCTGCCACGCTGCTGCACTCCAGCAGCAAATGCGCGGCCGTTTCTTAAGTCTCCAGACACATAGGGGACTGTCTGTAACCCCAATTAAAAAAAGGTGTTTGTTTAAAAGGCAATGACCTGTGACAACCCCAACTATTTGCCGGAGTTTGTCATGTTTTACGATAGGAAACATCGAAGTTTGATTTTGCACCCGTTACATATATTCGAAATTTGTATTGATGTTGCGCTAGTCTGTTTGATACATTCTGCCCAATTTCTTTTTTGTTTTTTGACAGCCATCAAACTTGGTGTCGTTGGGTTTTGAAAATTTTGAACGAAAACATATTTAATTTTTCGATTAATGGAACTAAACAACAGTTTATTCGTATTATGATTAAATTTCACCACCACATAAAAACAATTTACTTTTTATAACGGCTTAGACAAGAAAAGCTGTTCTTTAACATACATAATGACATATTTACAACTAGCTGATCCGACAGACGTCCTGTTTTAGAACTGTCAAACGAGCGAAGTTAAAATCAACGTTAAGTTTCTGAAATTTTCTTAATTTTTCTTTCTGTATGAACCTTCTACAGAGTGATAGAAAACTTATAAAAAAACAGACAAGTACGAGTAGGACTCGTGCTCTGAGGGTTCCGATGGACGGAACCCTAAGAGCGCGGGTCCAAAAAAAAAACTAACTGAAGTTGAAATATTGAAAGACAAACTTAACTTTGTAGTTGACTATAAGGTTCTAAATGTAAGTTTGTAATAGCAAAATAATTATTTTTAAATGATATAACTTCAAATTTGTAACTTTCGGATTTATTCCTATATATGTGCTATAAGTCCTTGCATTTTGCCAAATTTCATGATTCTAGGTCAACGGGAAGGACCCTATAGGTTTTGATTCCCTGTGAAATCGCAAAATATGCGACATAAACGTTCATATCTTTTGATTGCGTTGACTTACAACTTTTATTTTTTTACAGCCGAAAGAAACCGTAGGCCCAAGTATAGTAGTATAAATTTCAACTTGATACCTTTACGCGTTCTTGAAAAAAGGGTCTTGACAGACGGACAGACAGACGGACAACGAAGTGATCCTATAAGGGTTCCATTTTTTCCTTTTGAGGTACGGAACCCTAAAAACGTGAATGAAATTGGTAAAGTCATTCTTAAGTTATGGTGTGACCAAGGTAAATAGGGATTCATTTTTATGTAAGTAAATATAAATTTACATGAATACTTTAAAGCTGCAAAGCTACTTATTATTTATAATGAGGTTGAAAACGTGACACAGTATTGATAACCCAATCTCTTATCATCGCCCTCAATAACAGTAACTGAGAAGTGCGCACAGCTGTTCGCGCCCTTAGGGTGTGGCCTCACTAACGCTATTTATGGAAAACTACTCAAACGTGTACTGGATTTAACAGGGGTCAGCACCCTTTTCAATCCACTTCACAAAGTACTTATGCAATTTGGCTTTTTTTAGTGTTATGTGATTGCTTTCGCTGATGATCGTGCTGCCTTTATCCAACTTCAAAAAAGGAAGGGGTTCGCAATACGGTAGTTTTTAGGGTTCCGTACCCAAAGGGTAAAAATGGGATCCTATTACTCAAGTCTACGATATCTGTCTGTCTGTCCTACCTTTAAACGGCTGTATCTTTCGAACCGTAATAGATAGCCAGTTGAAATTTTCACAGAATATGTAACGTTACGGCGGATTAACTAACAAATAATAAAAAAGTCAAAAAGTTAAAACGAAAGGTCCCCATACAACAAACATATTTTTGTATTAGCTCTAATGTAAAAACGGTAATACGTACAAGCGTCAAACTTGGTATGATTATAGTATAACAACAAACAATAATAAATGGCCAAGTGCGAGTCGGTGACAAATTTCTGTTCACCACCGGTTCTCGTACGATCACCGAAGTGAAGTAACGTCGGGCGCGGTCGGTACTTGGATGGGTGACCGCCTGGGCGTTGATGGGATGTTGTCTTTTTACACATTTTTTTTTGTACTTTAGTAGCTAACAAGTTATGTGGTGGTACGGAACCCTCAGTGTGCGAACCCGGCTCGCACTTGGCCGCTTTTATTTTAAATGTTTGTTACTCACCTTTACTCACATTCAAAAAAAAAATAGTTTTATTTCCAACTAAATTACTTAATAATAATTCCTGCTGGTTGCCTTACTAGGCAAAGCCTGAATCAAGGCAACCCTATACGGGTACCAATACCCTGATTACCAATAGTTAGCAAGACAGTTTTTTTTTATCATTGATCTCAGAAATCCATAATTTATAGACCAATTTGAAAAAAAAAACTTTTTTTATTTGTAACAATATACTTTTAGATTGGTGCCAAAATCGGTTCAGTAGTTTGGTTTTGCATCAAAATAACTGAAAAAGTGTGTCGTGCAAGTTAACTGAAATTACGTTTTTATTAACTTTGAAGTTAGTTTTTTTAAATTGATAATTATTATGGAGCAAATATTAGCAACTTGCTTGCTTGCAGAAAATGGCTTGCAGATGTGCGTCGAGTTGGTCTCCCTAAATATGATTAACATGTTGGTCCTTCGAGCCGGAGTTTGGTTGTAAAACACATGTTTGCTATAAAAGAAATGGGTTACACGTGTCCTATTATGTGATAGCCCCGTTGGCCCAGTTGGTAGTGAACCTGCCTTCTGAGCTTGGGGGCGTGGGTTTGATTCCCGCCTAGGACAAACGTTCATGTGATGAACATTTGTGTTTGTTCTATATCTGGTTGTTAATATCTATTTAAGTATGTATTAAAAAAAAAAATATGTATATCAGTCTCTGGCAGCCATATCACAAGCTTTGCTTGGTTTGGGGTCAGATGACCGAGTGTGCAAAAATGTCCCGAATATTTATTATTATTATTGTACATATTTATGAGTCTAGCAACACCTGGTATCACCCGCCACAGGGTCCAGGGAGTCCGCTACAGACCGATTTTGACGGGTCTTACACTAGCAGACAGCTGATGTTGTAAGGAGTAACTTAGGCAACTTTTCGAGGGTAACACCGCGTGGTGTAGCTAGTTATCAAATGTTAGTGTACATTATGATCTCATATAATCGTGACAATAATATTTCTCAAAATATGCATTTCCTACATTGAGATACAATACCCATGGAGTCACAATCTAAGTGAAAACAGTGAAAAATCGTCCGAGCATCGATGTACATACCTAGACATCAATTATATAGTTCGCAATGCCACATTTACTCCAATTTAGACGGTATGTCGCTTGCATAGTGTTCAACGTTAGTTGTCCGCTATGTCATCGTAGCTCTGGCAGCGCGCGGCGTTGTACTCGGATTGCGGTTGCCTTTTCTTTGCACGTTTGTGACTATAGGTATTGTATCTCGACGATTACCTACCATAACATGTTTATAATACATTTAAACATCATTTAAAAACAAATTTACGTCACTATATCGTCAGAGGCCAACTTAAAAACACCTATCAGCATCATTGTGACTAATTAACTGCCATATTGAGGCTTTGTTTTAGAACAGCTGCTAGGTGACGCGATTCCTGCTAACCAAGTTTGTTCCATTCTCGACCTTCTCAATACTTAATGAAGTTTTTTATTGTTTAACTAGCTGTGCCCCGCGGTTTCACCCGCGTTATATACCTCTTTGAAGCAATTAACCTTGTTGGTAGTGACGACCCTTTGACTTGGATGACAATTTTAAATATATTATGTTTAAAAAACCGGAAAAGTAAGTGTAGTACTCGCAGTCTGAGGGTTCCGTTGGATGGAACACACAGAGCGCGAGAAAAAAAAAGTGAAATATTAAGAGACAAACTTAACTTTGTAGTGGACAATAAACTTCTTCGATACATTCCAACTACAAAATATAAGTTTGTAACAGCAAAACAATTATTTTTAAATCATATAACTTCAAAATTATGACTTTAGGATTTATTCCTTTATAATTATGTGTTGTAAGACCTTACCCCTTGCCAAATTTCATGATTCTATGTCAACGGGAAGTACCCTATAGGTTTTGATTCCCCTGTGAAATCGCAAAATATGCGACATAAACGGTCATATCTTTTGATCGCGTAAACTTACAAGTTTGATTTTTTCACAGCTGAAAGAAACCGTAGATTTGAGTATTTCATATAAATTTCAACTTCAAATCTTTACGCGTCCCTGAGAAAAAGGGTCTCGACAGACGGACAACAAAGTGATCCTATAAGGGTCCCTTTTTTTCTTTTGTAGTACGGAACCCTAAAAACTATATTATGTTCAAAACTATGTTATGATTTTTACACAGCTCGTGACTAGATATAGTTAATACATAGATAGGTAGTTTTATATAGTCCCGACACGAAATATCTTGTCGCGTTTTGTTTAACTTAAGGCGAGGTATTCCAACTTTTAAGCAACGCTTGTTGACTACAGATAAGGCTTAATGTATTGTATTAAAGTCGCATTTAGCGGAGCAAAACCATGGCGCTTACACACAGTCAGGCGTTTCGCGACATCTTTTTTTTGTGAATTTTCTCGTATTTTTCGAAAAGTATAGCTGTAATTGTACATTGTGAGAATCGCTGGCATCCAGTGGATGTAAAAGGCAGGCTGTCGTTCAGTGTGGAGGTTTGAAGGGGAGGCATATTATGTTCAGCAGTGGACGTCTTCTGGCTGATGATGATGAGAGCTGTAATGTAAAATGTACCTTTACAGTTCCCTCCATAATTATGAAATCTGTATATTAAGATATCGTAGACATCATTTTGTAAATAGGTATTTGAATAAATCCAAAAAACGGAGAAAAAGCAAACCAATGTTGCTTTATATTTTTTCTATCTAGTTTTTTTTTTCTTCTTTTGTTATTTACGGTCTCCTAGATAAAACGCTCAATTTTGATATGACAATATTCTTATAATTTTAAGCTAATAATATAAGTAGACAAACTAAAATGATTAAAAGTTGATAAAAGTGGGAAAAGAGAGCCTTAAGACGAAATATGCTTCAAATTTGACGATTCGTCATCACGAATATTCAAAACTAGACCTTTAAAATCGATTAATTGACATTATTTCTTTATCTACACTAATATTATAAAGAGGAAAGATTTGATTGTTTGTTTGCATTGAATAGGCTCCGAAACTACTGAAGCGATTTGAAAAATTCTTTCACTGTTGGGAAGCTACACTATCCCCGGGTGACATAGGCTATATATCTATACCCGTGCGAAGCCGGGGCGGCCTACTAGTGTTTAATAAATGTTCTTGAAATATTTTATTCGGATGTGTTCACCGATACACGATTAAAGAAATTTGGCTCGATAGAAAAAAATCGTAAACTTTCCTAAAAAAACACCCGTTTTTACGTTCCCTTCAATGGATTGAATCAACTTCATTCAGATTCTATAGAAGATATTTTTATCAAACAAAATTGTGTGTTATTCTAACAATCATTCAAATACTTTAGTGGTCGCAGTTTTTAGTAAAAGCGTAAGATTATTTGTAGAAAATAAAGAATAAATAAATATTGAAAATATTTGAAAGCGCGCACGCCGCATTACCGTCATACAAGTGTACGGTTCTCTACCAGCACGCCTTAATACTTTATTTTGTCACGAAACCGAGTAGGTATCTTGTTGCGTTTTGTTTACCTTTAATATTGTAATGCAATATGCTGCGTCGTAGCTATTTTGGGCGGCTCAAATGTTATCGCATGCTTCCAATAACGTCCGCGATGTTTGGAGGGCCGGAGAGGCATTATTAGTGTTTACCCCGGAACAAGAATAAATTGAAATTGAAAATAAAATTATTAATTTAAAAACGTTTTAAACGCGGACTTATCCGTAATGAAAAAAAAGACGTTCTAGTTCAAAGGTCATTGACCTTTTCGAAAAATAGGCATGTGTCCTCATGTTTAATTTATTACAAATAACCGGCTTAGCGAGGAATATAACTAAATACATTACACATACTGAAAAAATTGTTTAAATTGGCTGATAAATCTCTGAGATATGAGCGTTTAAAGTTTTAGGTGGGGATAGAGAGGGGATGCTCTATCCCTTTCTCACAAAGCGTGTGTTAGTATAGCATTTGTATGGCGCGCCTGAGCCGTGACGTCACGGCTCAGTATAGTGCGCTCTCTGTCTATAGCATGAAATTAAATTAAAATGCTTATATCTTATTTATTTTTGAACTAATTTTAATTTTGTTTTCGTTGATGCGCTCTATTTATGATCAGCTTTTTTATGAGGTATAAAAAAATATTAGTCATCATGCTTATTGTCTTAACACAGAATGATTTCAAATAGTTTTATTGAACAGTATAAAGTTGGTATGATGCCCCTGTGAAATTTGGTTAAGTCCACAGAGCTTTGTTCTTTCGAATTTTTCTGTGACCACCAATTTCTGAACAATGATGATTGTGATCACAATTATGTGACTTTGGCTACGGAAAACGGAACCCTACCATATGCGTGTCTCGAGTCCCGACACGCTCTTAGCCAGTTGTTTTATTTCTGAACTAGCTGTCCGCCCCTGCTTCGCACGGGTATAGATATATAGCCTATGTCACCCGGGGATAGTGTAGCTTCCCAACAGTGAAAGAATTTTTCAAATCGGTTCAGTAGTTTCGGAGCCTATTCAATGCACATAAAAACACACACATACACCAAGTTGATAAACAATATTAGTAATTTACCAAAAGGCACTTATTGTTTAAGTAAGTTAATATTATTATTGTCCCTTTTACATACTTCAACAACATGCCTATTATTATCTATTTATTTATGATGTTATCAACACCGTTGTTAAACCTAGTTTAAGTTCACCTCTGCGGGGAAGACAATCATGCCCAGAGTTGAAAACTGTGACCTCACGACACAGGTTATCCTAGTGTGGGGGACAGTGTTCCACTAAGGTACATAATTGTTTGTTTATTATTCTCACCTCTTCTTACAACATTTTGTACACATGTAACTACCTAAGATTTTTATGTACTATAGCCCTTTAATGAATACCAATAAAAGTTTTTTTTTTTTTTTTGAATGCAAACAAACAAATCTTTCCTCTTTATAATATTAGTATAGATAATTTCGTTACTTCCTTGTCATATTTTTGATAAACACGTAGGTACCTAATCTTCAGATTAAAGTCCTTTTGATAAGTATATGCCGTTACGTCTAGCGTTTCTGTTTATCAATTGATACCTTCGACCAAAAGAAAATTAATGGATGGCCATAACCATTGAACTTGCTCAGTAAAAACGAGTCAAAACCGTTGTCAAAACGGTTGTCAGTTCTTCTACCAATATGATTGACTAGCGGTCCGCCCCGGCTCCGCACGGGTATAATTATATAGCCTATAATCAGTGATAATGTAGGATTCAAATAATAATATAATATTTATTTCAAGTAAATTAACTCATAGATTCACAATTCAAATTAATTAATACAGTCACATTACAAAAATTACAATACACAAACACAATTAGTTATAACTTAAATACTAACACTACTTTTAATTTATTAAAATATCAAAATAATAATCATTATACCTACATAAGAATAAAAATCTAATCAATTTTAAAATATATTTACAAAAATGGTGAAAGAATTTTTAAAATCGGTCCATGGGCCTTACGGACGTGTCGATATCGCGCCCAGATACGGTTTGTGGTCGCGTGATTTTCCAACTGAGCGGATTAGGTGCCTGTAATAGCAGTTGTCCGTAAGGCCCCAGTACTTTTTGAGCCAATTCGTTACAAACACATACAAATCTTTCCTCTTTATAATATTAGTATAAATAAATAAATAAATAAATGTATTTTTATGGAAATAAAATTTATTTATTAAAAAAAAAAAAAAAAAAAAAAATAACGTAAACGTACGTAAATTTACGTTTTTTTACAATATTTCCTATAAAAACAAAATATTATAAAAAACCTAGAGTGCCGCCGGCAGCGGGGCAGGGCCCAAGCTACCGGTGGTTAGGGCTGCAGAGTGAGGAACCTCCTGACAATACGTGCCGTGTCCAGGATTACCGCCTTCTGCATCTGACCCTTGACCCAACCATCTAGCGAGAGCCTCTTAAGATGTTGGTCGAGGCTCTTCGCTATAAGACCGTTCACCGATACTACTATCGGGACAATGATCGTCGAGTCAACATCCCACATGGCGGTAACCTCGTGAGCCAAGTCAAGGTACTTGCTGAGTTTGTCCTTCTCGGCCTTATTTATTATTATTATTGTTTATTTTACTCTTTAGAGTTATCTCGTTACCGAGGTAGTTTTAACCGTGTTTGCGGGCTTTTGGCCAAACAAAACAGTTTTTTTTTTAATATTATAATTTTAACTATCCTACATGTATTTAAAATAGTTGCTTTTTGCAGTAGTATATAAGTAAGTTTATGAATATTTATAGTTTCTAAGCTAATACAGTTAGGAATTATACCGGTTGATGAGATGATGATGATGGGCACAGTTTTGTTACATATATACTATTAGTAAAGTTTTTACAGTAGTATATTATTATTATTCAGCTTACGCGAAGCTCACAGAATAATTATGTAATGTTACGGCGGAAAGGGTCCCCATACAACAACGTATGTTTGTATGAGCTCTAATGTAAAAACGATAACACGTACAAGCATCAAACTTGGCGTGAGTATAGTACACACTCTAAAGTATAACAACAAATTATAAATAATGAGAAATTATGAATAATGCGAGTCGGTGACAAATTTCTGTTCATTACCAAGTTATAAGTTGTAATTTCGTTGTTGAATTTTGTAATGGTACGGAACCGTCAGAGCGCGAGCCCGACTCGCACTTGGCCGGTTTAATTTGAATGCCAATGTCCGTAGTTTCAAATATCTTTGAATGGGGAATAAATTGAATAACATAAAGACGTTATGAAAGAATGCACAACTCCGAAACGTTTTTGCAACAGAACATGGTACCTATGTGTTGTTTAGTTTACGCAGGTGTGCGTTTCTGCGCAGTAACCGATACTGCGTCTTACCTGACGACAACGGTGTGAGTTCTCGAGCTTCACTAATTTTACAGATAACAAATGACATTGAAAATTTAAATAATAAACCGGCCAAGTGCGTGTCGGGCTCGCGTACTGACTGTTGTAACAAAATACAATTATTATCAATTTAATAAACCGACTTCAAAGTTAGTAAAATATGGCATTTCGATTCGGCGAAATGATAAGGTCGGCGTTAGAAGGTCATCTAAATAACTAAATTACCAGTTATAACTTGGTAATACTTGGTAGTTATACTTGGTAGTACTTGGTAATACTTGGTAGTACTTGGTAGTTATACTTGGTAGTACTTGGTAATACTTGGTAGTTATACTTGGTAGTACTTGGTAGTTATACTTGGTAGTACTTGGTAATACTTGGTAGTACTTGGTAGTTATACTTGGTAGTACTTGGTAATACTTGGTAGTTATACTTGGTAGTACTTGGTAGTTATACTTGGTAATACTTGGTAGTACTTGGTAGTTATACTTGGTAGTACTTGGTAATACTTGGTAATACTTGGTAGTTATACTTGGTAGTACTTGGTAATACTTGGTAGTTATACTTGGTAGTACTTGGTAACTTGGTAATGAACAGAAACAGATTTGTCATCGCGCAGTGACGGTTCAGTATCCGTTTTTATTAATTGTTTGTTGATCCTCCGTAACGTTACATATTCTGTGAAAATTTCAACTGGCTGTCTATTACGGTTCGAAAGATACAGCCGTTTCATAGTAGGACAGACAGACAGACAAACATCATAAGTAATAGCAGGGTCCCTTTTTTACCCTTTGGGTACGGAACCCTAAAAATAACTGGGCAAAAGCCAGCGAACTAATAACAATTGTTTGTTTATAAATAAGTTTTTTATAAGTCCGTTTACTATGTTTATCTATAGTAAATAACTGAAGCGGCAGTCAAAAGCATTTCTTGACCGATGCGTAGCCGAGGCCAACACACAGAATCCTTAAAGATTTTAGAGGAGACAAAAAAACACTTTGCACTTTTAGCCTACTTTTGGTTTAGGTATTTTTAAGCGTTGTTGTCTAGACATCCATAATTTTAAATATCTTTGCCTGTTTCAATTACAGCTTCAATAGTTTTCGTCATTAAAACTATTCGAAATTCAATTCAACCAAAGCACACATAGTGTCCATACGTTTGTACTCGAAGGTAAAGATAAGTAAGTGGGTACAACTGGCCTACCTTGGACTTTTTTATACCGATAGACAGTTCCAGTATGAGGCGTTTTTGTATCATCAGAAAAAAACTTGAGGGTTTGACAGTCTGAAGAATGAATAAGCGATTTCTGGTGTTCTAAATCCGTCCCATGTTATTCTTGATTTATATGTTACTAGCTGACCTGACAGACGTTGTCCTGTCTTAGAACTGTCAAACACGCAAAGCCAAGGTTGTGAATCTTTAAAAAAATATATAATATAGCCGATGTTACCCGGGGATAGTGTAGCTTCCCAACAGTGAAAGAATTTTTCGAATCGGTTCAGTAGTTTCGGAGCCTATTCAAAGCAAACAAACAAACAATCAAATCTTTCCTCTTTATAATATTAGTATAGATAATAGATAAGTGATTTAGTGTTATGATCGTGGAAACAGTCAATATTGTGCGTAACTCGGTAAATTGGTAACTTACTGAGATACGCACTTCGTTGGCAAGTAGATTAGGATCGAATGTATTGTTACCCACGGAAAAGAGAATAGGCATGATTCTTAATGTTCAATTTATTACAAATAACTGGCTTAGCGGTGAATATAACTAAATACATTACACATACTGAAAAAATATATTAAATTGGCTGATAAATCTCTGAGATATCAGTATTTAAAGATTTGGGTGGGGATGGAGAGGGGATGTTCTATCCCTTTCTCACAAAGCGTGTGTTAGTATAGCATTTGTATGGCGCTCCTGAGCCGTGACGTCACGGCCAGAGTATAGTGCGCTCTCTGTCTAGCATGAAATTAAATTAAATTAAAATGCTTACATGTTATTTATTTTTGAACTAATTGTAATTTTGTTTTTGTTGATGTGCTCTATTTATGAGCAGCTTTTTTATGAGGTACTTAATAAAAAAATCCCGGAATCAGGGCCCAGCAGGTTCAATATATTGACGGACAGACATCGTAGGCTTATTCTTAGCGTAGCGTAGGCGTAGTCTTATTTTTTTCCCTTTCCGTACGGAACCCTAAAAAAGAATACGTAAGTGTTTAATTCCCGTAGATGTAGTGTCTCGAGACCTTCGCTTCGCTCAGTAATTGTAACGACTATCACATCGGTAACGGAAAGGAACATAGAATTAGGTCATCGTGTCTCGAACACAATCGTGGCTTCGGAATATATTAATGGTTTCGCCAATAGAGGTGCTTGTTGTTTGAATATAAATTAGTTTAAACTTGTTTGTGGAGATTTCCTAACTGGGAACACTCGGAATCCATGCTTGTAGCTAAACAAAGAACTAAGTAGGTTGCTACTTTAGCGTTTGTTGAATTAAAAACTGTCAGGTTGTCAATACTCAACCAAAAAATTCATTAAATTCAAGAAAATTTGTTTTTTTTCTTCTTCAATTTAATCTTTTCTCTAAGCCCGTCAGTTCTAACAAATCAAACAACTGCCCCGTTGGGCCAGTTGGCAGTGAACCTACCTTCTGCGCTTGGGGCGTGGGTTCGATTCCCACCTAGGACAAACATTGATGTGATGAACATTTATGCCATAGTTTGAAATATCGGCGTCCAGCAGAATTTCCTAAGACAATAAATGACTTGTTCAATAGTGAGGCACAGATTATTTATCAGTCGATACGTGCGTCACGTACTCGTCGCGTGCCACTGGCCTTGTTTGGAGGCTGCGTGCGCGCATCGTATGGGCCTCGCTTTTATTGAGATAAGCGACTCGTTTATTATCCACGTTAGTTGCGTTTGAGGTATAAAATCGTGTGTAAGGGTGTTTTTAGGGCTCCGTACCCAAAGGGTAAATACGGGACCCTATTAATGAGCCTATGCTGTCTGTCTGTCTGTCCTACCTTTTAACGACTGTATCTTTCGAACCGTAATAGAGAGCCAGTTGATATTTTCACGGGATATGCAATGTTACGGCGGATTAACTCAGAATTTAAAAAGTCTAAAAGTAAAAACGAAAGTTCCCCATACAACAAACGTATTTTTTAACGTATTTTTGTATTACTTCTAATGTAAAAACGGTAATACATACAAGCGTCATACTTGGTATGATTATAGTACACACTAAAGTATAACAACGATGAATAAATAATGGCCAAGTGCGACTCGGTGACAAGTTTCTGTTCATTACCAAGTTAAGTAGCAGTCGCTACTTGGATTGGTGACCGCCTGACTGCATGTTGTCTTTTTGCACTACTTTTTGTATGTTGTGTTGGTACGGAACCCCAAATTAAAACCAGGGGTAGTAGAAGTCTAACTTACGGTTGTCTAATAGCAGAAGGAAGAAGCATTGTTAATGATCCCAAGCTCACTGAACGTCTAGAGCCGCTCAACATGCGCAGAGACGTTGGGTCTCTCTGTATCTTACATCGCATTTACAACGGGGAGTGTTCTGAAAAACTGTTTGATCTGATGCCGGCGCACCAGCCGCCACCGCCTGAAAGTTCATCCACACATCATACATCAGTGGAAATAGCACACTGTGCGATTCACACGATCTTTCTTGCCTCACATCTGCAAAATGTGGAATGTGCTACCTTCCGCGGTGTTTCCGAGAAGCTACAACATGGGGTTATGGCGAGTTAATAGAGTCCTAAAGGGTCGGCAACGTATTTGTGATGCCTCTGGTGTTACAAGTATCCATAGACGACGGTGACTGCTTACCATCAGGCGGCCCGTCTGCTTGTTTGTTTGCGTTAAAGAAAAGTCCGTAGGCACTTGTTCGAGACCACCTCAACTTTTCCGACGCTTACCTCTCGCAAAGTGCGTGCTCGCTTCGGCCTTTCCGATTTCAGGGTCGCGCCGCACATGAGGTGAAGTAACACTATATACTACGAAATCCTAAACCTACACTTACGAAATGTAGTAAAACTCCATCAAACAACGTTTAATTGTTTTGACCTTTGACACTTTTTGTTACAAACTTTTGTTTAATTTGCCTTGTTTGGGTCAAACCTTGCAACTTTTTTATTTTTTAATGGGCATGTGCCTTTAATAATTAAACAAAATACAAGCTAAAACTAACACTACAAATACAGTTAGACTGCCCATAGACCGTTGAAGGTCTAAAGACAATCCAAATGCTCAAGCCCACTACCAGTTGGCAGCGTACCCAACATGCTGGCGGCATTACCACGTTGAATGGCAATGCTAATGCGTTGAGCCAGAAACACGCCAGCATTTTAAAAATGATTTTAAAACTTGCCAGGTACAGCGTATAAATGTTAGGTTTTTTAACCGACTTCAAAAAGAAGGAGGTTATCAATTCGACTGTTTTTTTTTTTTTTTTTTTTTAATGCATATTTTTATTAGGCTTGCGTTTTTTATTTATTATTATTAATAAATTATTTAATGTCCTTATCATTAAAAAAATCTGAAATTGTATAATAAGCTTTGTCAATTAACATTTTTTTGAGTCTATATTTCAAAAGTCATTATTAGCTATATGTTTTAAATACAATCCAATATGGCGGACTCCCAAAAGTTGCGGACCGGTTTATGCACCCATGATACGGGTATCAAATGAAAGGGTTTGCTGAGAAGTATACGAAAAGCTGTTAAAAAACAGTTCTTTACGAAATCGGTAAAAGTTGGTTTTAATCATTGTTTTGTGTAAGTTGCGCCCTGTAGTAAGACTGACTGACTGACTAGACTGCCTAAATTTATTTGTATTTATTTATCGGTAGGTATTTCCAATGTCGTGGAAACCGTGGTGGTCTATTTGGGAGACCGCTAGACTTGGAATCGTGAGGTCGCGGGTTCAAACCTCAGGCCCGTACCAATGAGCTCTTTGGATTTTATGCACGGATTTTCATACCACTGGCTTATCAGTGAAGGAAAACATCGTGAGGAAACCTGCATACGTACGGAGAAGGAATTCAATGGGTTATGTGAATCCACCAACCCGCAACTGGGCCAGCGTGGTGGATATGGCCCAATCACTCTTTCGGGGGTAGGGTAAAAGTCCAGCAGTGGGCTGTTAAAAGGCTGATTATGTTGATTTTTAATGTCCTTCGACAAAGGCATCCTCCATAGACGTCCATCTTTAACTATCATTTGCTATCTCTGGGGTACCATTACAAAAAAAAAGTTAGAATTATTATTACAAACACATATCATAAAAATATTTTTTTTATAAAATTATACCATAGAAACCATTACGTTGTATGTTTTTTTTTTACTCTCTTATCATTTATGTCCTGGATGCCCGCGACTCTCACGATGTCGTCGGTCCATCTAGTGGGAGGCCTACCTACGCTGCGTCTTCCGGTTCGTGGATGCAAAAGGCAGCTGTCGTTCAGTGTGGAGGTTAAAGGGGGATGCCTATGTTCAGCAGTGAACGTCTTCTGGATGATGATGATCATATGTCCTGCCCATCCCGCATCAAAACGTTTCAGATATTGCTGAGGATCAGGTCGTAGGCCCTGCCAAAAATATCGCCTCGCCTTGACCAGAGCACAAAAAGTGGGCAGACGGCCATGACTTTGAAACGGCTGCTGACGAAAGCTCCATTACGCCAGTTACGTTGGCAGAATGAATTTCACCTACACGAGCATAAAACACTGAAAACTTGCGTAACGTCCGATGCATATCTAGTCTTGGCTACTGCCTCAATGAGCTGGCCAATTTTATTTTACGAGCTTTTGTCGATCTTGCAATGTATGTAGGTATCAAGGAAGATAGACTAAGAGGAAAGGTTAAAGCGTAGATCGGAAATTTGCCTAAAAACGGTATACACTTAGATGGTACCGTAATTTGAGCGTGCTATAGATAAATAAATAAATTAATAAATATTCGGGACATTTTTGCACACACGGTCATCTGACCCCAAACTAAGCAAAGCTTGTGATATGGCTGCCAGAGACTGATATACATACATAATTATATATTTTTAAATACATACTTAAATAGATATAGAACAAACACAAATGTTCATCACATAAATGTTTGTCCTAGGTGGGAATCGAACCCACGCCCCTAAGCTCAGAAGGCAGGTTCACTACCAACTGGACCAACGGGCTATCAGTTGGTCTCGAACTTCCGTAAGCGCTGCAGTCAGATAGCGTACGAAAGGGTTCTACAAATGACCGCAGTCAAGTTTCAGTCAATGACGCTTGTACGTATTACCGTTTTTACATTAGAAGTTTGTTGTATGTGGATCTCTCTTTAGTTTTTACTGTTTAACTTTATTATTATTTGTCAGTTAATCCGCCGTAACATTACATATTCTGTGAAAATTTCAACTGGCTATCTACTACGGTTCGAAGGATACAGCCGTTAATAGGTAGGACGGACAGACATACCTAGGCTTAGTAATAGGGTTCCGTTTTAAACCCTTTGGGTACGGAACTCCAAAAATAAAGTAAGTAATAAGTTTTGGAAGTAGTCCTACATGGTTTGAATAGTGAGTTTAATCCGGAGGTCAGTTATTGGCATTGGTATCAAATGTAAGGTCACCGGTCGAGGCGAACCTGTCATGCTGTCAGTATTGTACGGAAGACAACATTTGGTACGCTGGAAGGAAACCTACTTAGTTGATAAATTACAAATTAGATATTATCAAGTGACATTTACATTGATTTACAAATACATGGATGTTAGGTTTACAGCAAAATTCACGAAAAAGTATGCTTAGTTAAAATATACGGGGCTTCGACCAAAATAAAGGAGGAAGGTGGCCATAGGAACTCTTAAACGAAACGACGTAACCCCGTCGAGTTTGGGTTCGTTGGATTTGTCTTCCCAAGGACTTTGGTACTATATGATAAATTCAATATGGTAGACGCCCCAAGATGGCGGACACAATGTTATTATCTACCATCATGATATGGGTATCAAATTAAGGGTTTGCTGAGTGAATACGAAAAGCTTGTTTAATTTTTTTTATTTTTATTGATACAATGATACAATGACTTTATTGGCCTGTGAAACTAGGTAGTAATAATTATATAAAACACTGTTTTAAACTATCACGGTTGTTCACTAAAGTTATATGATTATTTACGGGATATTTACCGTGGTAAGGTTGTGGAATGAGCTCCCGATATTTCGGCGCAGTTACATGCACCATGTTCACGGGAAGACATGTTCTTCCCGTGAACATGGTGCATGTAACTGCGCCGAAATATCGGGAGCTCATTCCACAACCTTACCACGGTAAATATCCCGTAAATAATCATATAACTTTAGTAATAATTATATGTTACATAGGTGTCAAAACAGTTGTATGTGCTCTAGCTTCTACCTAGAAAATGGTATACAGACATCATTATGACTATGGCTATAAAAATAATAAGTAATTGCTAAATAATTATATAATATTGCTATTTGATTAACATAATTCAGGGATCAACAAACAAATCCGCAAACACTTTAACATTCTTAATTGTAAGTCAAACGAGTAGGTATTTCATTACATAGGTACATAATAACAAACAAAATTAAGCAAATGTCAAATCAATAAATATGTCAAAGAGAAATTACAATAGAGAAATACAATTCAGCTAACGTCACACATAATATTATTATCATTTAAAAACATATCTACAGTGTAGTAGGCTTTCTTCATTAGTTGGTAATAATAATCATTAAAAAAAAAAAACATGTTTTTTTTTAAACACCATACAGGATTGCTATTTCGGAGAGCGAAATTTTTGTATATTACAAGGTGGCTCGTAAATGGCCCTTGTTTTATTGTTCCGCCCTTTTTGGAACATAAATGTCATTATACCTTAAACTCCCGCGCGTCGTTCGACCCTCCTCTAACAATTCAATGAAACTAGCCCCCGATTCTACCAAACAAATTGTTTTTAAATTGTAATTGTTTAAATTTTAATTTGTAAATAATACCCTTAAAGTTTAGGTGATGGGAAAAGTTGCGCGAGAGCAAACCGTATCTTGGCGCGTTAAGGTTCACGTTCGCGTGATTTTCCGCACCGCGCTGTTTCAAGCATAGCTACCTACTTAATTCAAACGATACGTATGTTTGAATAATCCTTCTTTATTTTTACCACAAAAAGAGGTTTCTAGCAGTGAAAAGAAAAAATAAACGCCATTGGCATTTAAAAAGTATAATTAAATACTGGCTGGAGACGAACGAAAAAAAAAAGTTAGGATTTGGCAAAGACGATTCTTGCGTAATTCCTAATTCTTTCAACAACTTGTATCAAATTCATCGAAACCTCTAGAACCCGAGAGGAATGACAATTCGCTCGGTTAAAATAATGTTATTTCGGTCAAGGCGACACGTTTCAGGTTTATTTTTAACTGGCAACACTGAACTTTATGTTTGGGCCTCTCTTATTTGTCGCGCACTTTTCAATCACTACGGAACGAAGAGCAATACGCGTTTGCGGTAAGAAGTTAATTGTTTAACTCATCACCGTCCACAGCTGGACATAGGCCTCCCCCATCGATCTTTAAAAGGGCCGGTTGGAAGCGGCCTGCATCCAGCGTTTCCCTGCGGTCTCTTTTAGGTCGTCTGTCCATCTTGTGGGTGGACGTGCTTCGCTGCGCTTACCGGTCCGTGGTCTCCATTCCAGAACCTTTCGGCCCCATCGGTGGTCTGTTCTGCGTGCTATGTGCCCTGCCCACTGCAAACGCTAGCCTATTATTAAAAAAATACTGTCATAACTTAATTTGTTTATATATTTTTTGAAGAGCAGCACAAGTATTTCGTCAATTTTTTTTTATCGTATCGCAGCTCGGCCTACTTAGTCGTGAGGTCGTATTGCGCAGTAAATTACAATACTCTTTGATAAATACGTGCGCGGCGACCAAAATACTAACTAACCGAGCTAAGAGAGGTCTAGAAGACCCTTAGAATAACTACTCAGAGAAGGTAGGTTTCCAAACAACGCCTTCTCAAAACGTAAGCTACAAATTCGCTTTGTAGCTTACGTTTCGATTGGTATTTTAAACGATTTAAGCAAGAAAATTAATGGATTACCTGTGGAATGTCACACCATAACTCTTATGCTGCTTTTCTGATTTGTTGTGGTACGATTTCACCGCGCAAATTGTCATTGTAAAATTTTATAATTTTTTTGGAGCCATATATGGCTCCATTTGAATGGCTTAAATTTTGCGATTGTACTTGGTTTCTATGTGTAGTTATTCTAAGCTTTAGAACAAGAATAAAATCATCGGCGGCATCAAAGTTCATATTTTAGTGACAGAATGCCAAAAATAACCGTTCTACAAGCATTACCATACGCGGTGGCGCCGGCGCAAACTGCCGTTAGAAACCATAAACAGAGATAGCGTCGGCTCTATCACTGTTCTCATTTCAAAAGGCTATTTCTGGCGGGAAAGTGTAGCTATATCGTTGGTTGGGGTTTGAGAGGAAATCATCATCACCAGCCTTTTAACAGTCCACTGCTGGACTTTTAGCCTACCCCTGGAAGGGTGATTGGGCCATATCCACCACGCTGGCCCAGTGCGGGTTGGTGGATTCACATACGCCATTGAATTCCTTCTCCGTACGTATGCAGGTTTCCTCACGATGTTTTCCTTCACCGAAAAGCCAGTGGTATGAAAATCCGTACATAAGCTCCAAGAGCTTATTGGTACGGGCCCGGGGTTCGAACCCGCGACCTCACGCTTTCAAGTCAAGCGGTCTCCCAAATAGGCTACCACGGCTTTGTGAGGAAATGATGCACAATAAATAATCACACCAACGTGTTCATTCTGAACCTCTTTATTGAAAGTTTGAAATTGTTGAAATGAAACAAAACTAAATTGTCAGACGTAATAGTGTTAACACACGTATGGATTTGGTTGATGGACCGCCGTCCAACCAACGGGAGAGAAAGAGTGAGAATATCATATTTCCCTCTCTTTCTCTTCCGTTGGTCAGACGGCGGTTGAGGTCAACCAAATCCATACGTGTGTTAACACTATTACAAAACCGTGCCTGACTTATTGCATTAAACTATTAATTTTACCGTTAATTAGCCGCTTGTGAGAAACTTAACATTAATTAAACAATGCCAGTTTCTAAAACTATTGTTATTTTTACCAGCTAGTCTGCGGTTTTACCCGAGATTCACCATTTTTTTTCCCGACGACACAAAGCCAAAAGGAATACAATAGGCATGTGTCCTAATGTTTAATTTATTACAAATAACCGGCTTAGCTATGAATATAAGTAAATACATTACACATACTGAAAAAATAATTTGAATTGGCTGATAAATCTCTGAGATATGAGTATTTAAAGTTTTAGGTGGGGATAGAGAGGGGATGTTCTGTCCCTTTCTCACAAAGCGTGTGTTAGTATAGCATTTGTATGGCGCTCCTGAGCCGTGACGTCACGGCTCAGTATAGTGCGCTCTCTGTCTAGCTTGAAATTTAAATGCTTATATTTGCTTGTCTTATTAATTTTTGAACTAATTTTAATTTTGTTTTCGTTGATGCGCTCTATTTATGATCAGCTTTTTAATGAGGTAATAAATAAATATTAGTCATCATGCTTATTATTAAGCAAGTATTTTTCCAACAACATTTGTGGTCACAGAAAAAATCGAAAGAACGAAGCTGGAACCAAATTTTAGAGGTACATCATCATACCAACATAACATAATACATACTTTTTGTAGTTTAGTCGAAAATAAAACTACTTGAGCATTGATAAAATAAATAAATAAATGTGTATATGAATTTCTAGTGTAATTCCGCTTCTACGTCGTTTTGAGTACAATAAAGATTTGGGACAAACTATTTTACTCTATAGATATTTGTGATGCTAATTTAAACCTAACCTGACATAAATATTAATTACATAAAAAAGTAAAATTAACCTAACCTGAAACAAATTGTAATTAAATCTGTAACAAAAAATTCGTTTTAACAATTTGTACTAATGATATTAATTTTAAAAAATTTGTTAATCTTGAAATTACTATAAACTTTATTTAATTGAAATGTAAATGAAAAATTTAACAATAAATACTGAAATTAACATGAATTTACTGTAAATATTATTTAATTGAAATGAACTCTAAATTTTTGAATCTATTATGAAATTACTATAAATATTATTCAATTCTATTGTTGAAATATAAATGAAGTAAACAATTATACCCGTTTCCTCAGTGCACCTTGTCTAAAGTTTATAGTAATTTCAAGATTAACAAATTTTTTAAAATTAATATCATTAGTACAAATTGTTAAAACGAATTTTTTGTTACAGATTTAATTACAATTTGTTTCAGGTTAGGTTAATTTTACTTTTTAATATAATTAATATTTATGTCAGGTTAGGTTTAAATTAGCATCACAAATATCTATAGAGTAAAATTTTTTATTTTATTTTATTTAAGTTCAAATGCTTGCTGTGCTTACAGCGAAGCCAACGCGCACAGCAAGCCAACATTATCTTAATATTAATTTATATTACTTACAAACAAATTATTCTAACAGATAACAAAAGAAAACACTAACCTAAAAAATTTATACAAGCACTCATTATAAGCGTAAATTTTGCACAGAAAATGTCTACATCTGGATTCTGATCAATCAGATCGTTGAGCAGATTGATGGCGCGAGTCGTAGGAGCATACAGAGCAGTGTCGGTGCGCACGCGCGGGGTCTGGAACAGTTTCCGCACGCAGCACGCGCGCGAGTGCCGCACGCGGTCTGGCACAGCCAGCGAGCAGCGAGCCAGTGCTCGAGAGTTATCGATGTGCCCATTGAGTAGCTGATAGTAGTGCATCAACAGCGAGCACTTACGCCTTAGTTCTAGCGTATTGATGCCCACCATACCAACGACGAACATAGACGGATACAAAAAAGGATAATATCCGTATAGTTTTTTATACAGGTAGCGAGCAAATTTCCTTTGTACTCTCTCCAACATAAGCGTATAGTTCTTTTCATGCGGGTCCCAAACTATAGCATTGTATTCGAGCTTACTACGAACAAACGAATAAAACAGAGTAATTATAGCACTCCTGTCCTGAAATCTAGCGGTCTGCCGCATGACGAAACCGAGAGATTTGAACGCTCTTTTACAAATGTCCATAATATGCTGATTAAATGTTAGTTCTACATCTAAGGTCACTCCCAGGTCTCGGATTTCTGTGACGCGCTCCAGACTGACACCAGACATGTGATAATCGTGGCAGATGGGACTCCGCGATCGGGTAAATGAAATGATTTTGCATTTGGAGCTGTTAAATTCCAAGTGATTGGTCTCTCCCCACTTCACCACGATATCGATGTCCCTCTGCAGCGCCTCACATCCATCTATACTACCAATACCTAAGTACAGTTTCAGATCATCGGCAAACATAAGACATTCAGCAGCTCTGACTACCCCCGGCAGGTCGTTTATCATAATAACAAACTGGGTAGGACCTAGCGTGCTACCTTGACTTACCCCAGAACAGGTCGGATATGGAATAGATCGAAATCCAGAGAGCTGAACATACTGCATACGATCAGAGAAGTAGTTTGCAAATAACTTTAGCAGCTTAGGCGTGAATCCAATAGCAGAAAACTTCTTCAAAAGGACATTGTTGTCGACGCGGTCAAAGGCCTTTTTAAAGTCGAAATAGGCTGTATCTACTTGCTTTTTTCGATCCAACTCTGTGACTGCGTAGTCAACAAAGTTTATCTGATTAGTGGTCGTAGACTTGCCGGCTCTAAAACCATGTTGACTCTCGCTCAGCTGTGTTTGGACCTGCCTAGTAATATGTCGATTCAGTATTGATTCAAAGACTAAAAATAGTTTGTCCCAAATCTTTATTGTACTCAAAACGACGTAGAAGCGGAATTACACTAGAAATTCATATACACATTTAAAATGGACTTCCGCAAAGTAACGCCTGATTCAATCAAATAAATAAATAAATATTCGGGACATTTTTGCACACACGGTCATCTGACCCCAAACTAAGCAAAGCTTGTGATATGGCTGCCAGAGACTGATATACACACATATATAGTTTTAAATACATACTTAAATATATATTAACAACCAGATATAGAACAAACACAAATGTTCATCACATAAATGTTTGTCCTAGATGGGAATCGAACCCACGCCCCCAAGCTCAGAAGGCAGGTTCACTACCAACTGGACCAACGGGCTATCATCTTAATCAAAACTGTCATTGTACTTGAGAAACATCCTTTGTTCAGACAATTTTACGAAAAGGTCAATGACCTTTGAGCTGGGACGTCTTGAACTCATTACAGTTTTATCGCTAAATCTCATAAAGCAGAAAATAATTTCGAATGTTTTTTTTAATATGACCTATCAGCATGGCAAGCTACATGTTTCTATGTCTAATAGTTTAGAAATGCAGGGGGGACCAACTTTGCCGCTTTGGCGGGCCATATTTCACAAAATGCTCAAAATGCATATTTCAAACAGCTATGCTCGGAGTTTCTTTGCGCGATAGAATCCGGAACGTGGATATTCGCCAAAGAACCAAAGTAACCGACATAGCTGTTAAAATTTGCAAGTTGAAGTGGCAATGGGCAGGACACATCGCTCGGAGAACCGATAACCGATGGGGAAGAAAGGTTCTTGAGTGGAGACCACGAACCGGAAGACACCGCGTAGGTAGGCCTCCCACTAGATGGACCGACGACATAGTAAGAGTCGCTGGCATCCAGTGGATGCAAAAGGCAGGCTGTCGTTCAGCGTGGAGGTTAAAGGGGAGGCCTATGTTCAGCAGTGGACGTGTTCTGGCTGATGATGATGATGATGATTTCACAAAATATACACTTGATAAAAAAGTGATATACAAAACCTAGCCCTTAATTTTAAAAGACCTATTCAACGATAATACGTGCAGCGAAAATAAATATTTCATCCCTATTTCACATTGTACCAGAGCCACCCCTAAAATGCAAAGTTATATTCTTTTTATACATATACTAGCTGACTTGACAGACGTTCTCCTGTCTTAGAACTGTCAAACACGCAAAGTCAACATTGTAAATCTTATTTTTTTACACCTTGGGTTACATTATTGGAGTTTTAGTAAGGATCCCTATTTTTTTTTGAAAATATAATATAGCCTATGTTACCCGGGGATAGTGTAGCTTCCCAACAGTGAAATAATTTTTCAAATCGGTTTAGTAGTTTCGGAGCCTATTCAATGCAAACAAACAAACAAACAAACAATCAAATCTTTCCTCTTTATAATATTAGTATAGACAACTGAGATCTATACTAAAAGTGTATTTGTGCCACAGAAAAGAGAAGTAAATAGAACGGAAATGAGAAGGAAAATCTGTTACCAGGGATTATGAGTGAACCTTGATTGAACATTCTTATTTAGATCAGCGCGTCGAACTCCGCATCCAAAGAACTTGGACCTTACCTTTTTGGGTTAGGTCTCAAAGTTGTTTGTCCACATCACAGTTGCTAACTGATTTCGAATGACTGACGTTTCGTTTATATGGGTGCAATTGGCTACAACTTAGAAAAATGCCTTAACAACCGTTCTAATTTAAACAAAAAAAAAAACTGTGACTATTCCTAAACTTAGATCTATCGAAACCTCATTTATCAATATTGATGCAGGCGTTTAGTTATTTTTTACGGTGCATCGTCGGGCGTCGGTAATATATTCTTCGACTAAAATAAAATGAATGGACGCGCCCTAACCATTGAAATTGCTCAGTAAAAACGAGTCAAAACCGTCAGACATATACTTCAACACCTAATTATAAAAATGTACAGAATATTTTTAAAAAAATTGCTCCCGGTTTTATTTGTTTATTTACATTTCGGGAAAGCATATGAATGCATAATTTTGTCAGATGTTTCGTTATCACGTAACAATAGACACGTGTTGCACTTCCTACGGCTAGAGATCGATTGAAACGAAATGAAAGCCGGCGCTCATTATGTTATCTTCAAAAATGCGCTTCTACTGGGCCTGTCCACTCATTATATTTTGGTCGAAGAATATATTTAGTATATTGAAGTGAGATAGCGACGTTTCTGGTTTATTAACACGGTCATATTTTCCACTTTCTATGTTTCTAATACAAACGCAACATTATGAGTTGGGTAACTAAACACATGCATAGCATACGTCACGGTACGTTGCTCTTTGGCAGCTGTTTTTAACCGACTACAAAAAGGAGGCGGTTCTCAATTCAGTTGTATTTATTGTTTATGTTTGTTACGTCAGAACTTCGTCATTTATGTACCGTTTTTTTTTTCATATTAAGATATAAATACTCTCAGGTTGCTCCCTATTGTCCATAGAAATGTCATCAAAATCGATTTAGTAGTTTGGCTTTGAAATCAAAATAACTGGAAAGTTCGTTTATGGCATAACATTGTCATCCAAGTAAGGGGCCGTCCATTAATCACGTGATGTTTTTTTTTTGCATTTTTTAACCCCCCTTCCTCTTGGTGAGGTTTAAGACTATTGATTGTGATATTTCGTGATTTTTGCCCTTTCAAGCCTCACGTGATTAATGGACGGTCCCTAAACGCAATTTTGCTTTACTAATTTTGATGGCGGGTTTATGTGACTATTTACATACTGTACCCAAAATACACAAAATACCCAGCGACCCAAAATATGTGTTGGCCTCCGATACTAAAAGACGCCATTCTTCTCCATCTTGCGCAAGTTCACGCCAGTCATGGACGTCCAGTTTCTGTAGATCTTTTCCCACTTCATCTTTCCATCTATACTTGGGACGGCTCACTGGTCTTCGGCCCTCAGGCACTCCCAAATAAGCCCTTTTTACGGCGCGATCCTCTCTCATTCTCAGACAATTTACATAGTGTGATAAAAATAATTCATGACAACCCGCTGCGCCCGCGGTTTTATCCGCGTTTTTCCAGTTTACCTGGTATTGATCCCGGAAAAAATTATATCCTCATGATGAAATTGAATACATATTGATACAATAGAATACTACATAGTGAAACTTCTATATTTGTTATTTTGCGTGAAAGCAAAAGTTTATTAATAAACTAGCGGTCCGCCCCGGCTTCGCACGGGTATAGATTATAGCCTATGTCACCCGGGGATAGTGTTGCTTCCCAACAGTGAAAGAATTTTTCAAATCGGTTCAGTAGTTTCGGAGCCTATTCAATGCAAACAAACAATCAAATCTTTCCTCTTTATAATATTAGTATAGATATGCTTGCGCTTGGCCGCCAACTCGCCTGATGTTATGCGATGATGCGGTCTACGATGGAGCACGCTTGCACTATCCCCGGCTACATAGGCTATATTATATTTTCCAAAAACATTGTGATCCTTACTAAAACTCCAATAATGTAACCCAAGGTGTAAAAAAATAAGATTTACAATTTTGACTTTGCGTGTTTGACAGTTCTACGACAGGACAACGTCTGTCAGGTCAGCTAGTTATTAATAAAAAAAAAGAATCATCAAAAACAATTCTAAATTGGCGGAGTAATCGCGTAACATACATACAAAAAAAAAACATACAGTCGAATTGATAACCGCCTCTTTTTGGAAGTCGGTTAAAAAAATACCTCTTGTGGTTCTGGTCACAATTTTAGGACACACACACGTAAGAAATATAGCTTCGTATAACCTTTGGTATAACTGAAATTTGCATTCATAATTTAGCCAAGCGTTCCTCGCTATCTCTAGAACCTTGAATATCGCACAAGGTCGTATGTTGAACAGAACAGCTATCCGCGTTTAACGCGCAATACTATAATACTATGCATAATCAAATTAATCACGTAGATTACGAATTGGTACTCGTAACGTAACAACCGTAAAGTAACGTACCATTTTCTGACAAATAAATGTTTTTATTTGTAACGCAAGCAATGTAAAATAGCTAAAACAAAAATAGCATCTTGAGTCGTTTTAAAGCATCAGCAACTCTAGCAATGGACATTGTAATTTTAATGTTTCGGGTAGCAAGCTCCGGAATACATATCTACATAATTTATATTGTATTGTATAAAATTTATGTTGTAAGAAAATCATGAATTCATATTATATATATTAGAAAAATATAGTAGACTTAGAATAACTACTCAGAGAAGGTAGGTTTCCAAATAACGCCTTCTCAAAACGTAAGCTACAAATTCGCTTTGTAGCTTTCGATTGGTATTTTAAACGATTTAAGCAAGAAAATTAATCTATTACCTGTGGAATGTCACACCATAACTCTTATGCTGCTTTTTTGATTTGTTGTGGTACGATTTCACCGCGCAAATTGTCATAGTATTTTTATTTTATTTTTTGGAGCCATATATGACACCATTTGAATGGCTTAAATTTTGCGAATGTACTTGGTTTCTATTGTGTAGTTATTCTAAGGTGTAACTCTATTTTTGACCTAGCGAAGCAAAGGTCTCAGTTCACGGGAACAAATCTGCGTTTGTATACGTATATTTTCATCACTAGGGCTCGGTAAATGGGCCATGTATGACTCAAAATGCGGGCGGTAAATATCACTTTTCCTCCCTAGGGAGGTAAAGTGAGTTAAAAAACCGAGTTAGTCCCATGTCAACGTGCGTACCGTTGATCCGATTTTCATGAAATTTTACAGCCTAGTTAATATAATTTTTAAGTTCAAATAATTATGAGCAGAATCGGTGCTGGTTTTGTGAAGATATTTTTTTTTAAATCTGTATTATACATGGCTACGCGAAAAGGTGTACTACGCCGAAAGGGGTTCATAAATTTTTTCAAGTTTGGTCCCATAGTAAAAGTTGGTCATAATGATGGGTACAATGACTTCCTTTCGGCTTAGTACAGTCTATATGCGTAACCCTTTATAAGAACGATAAAACTGATAGCAAAATTTACATTAGACATAGACATAATTTATTTGTGGCAAAAAAATACAATAACACAATATACATGGAAAAATTAAATTAAATTAAAAATAAAACTAAATAAGAACTTATTATATTTTTTTGTCACAAACCGGCCCCAACTCAGCATGATGCCGATGCATTAGGATGTTGTGACCAAAGATGTCAAATAATTTTTTATCAATTATCTGACATGCAAATCATATAAGTTGCGCAATTAAATAATGAAGCTTCTAGATGGATTTGTAGGAAATTGATTTTAATAATTACCTCATACTATATAGAGGTCATTGGTTTAGTTCCTGTTGTATTGGTAGGTACATATAGATACATATGTTCACACCAGAAATTACATAGCTAAGACAAAAACAACTTACAACTAGTGAAACAATTGGCGGCCTTAGCGCTATAAGCGATCTCTTCCAAGTTCCAGGAAACCTTATCTACCTTAATTTTTTTCCCATATAGTGCATATTATTATAATGGTACTGTAGAGACTTGTGCTCACATCATAATTTTGTTGAAATACAGTGTAAACTCTATATAGCGACACTTAAGGGGCTGCTCATTTTATGGCGTTATTGAGAGTTGTTGTTAAATGGAGAGAAGAATAATCAATATAATTTGACTATTATAATAATACTAGTATAAAATTTACAAACAACAAATATTAGTATTGATACAAATAACAACGCTTTTTGCGTAGTCTGTTATCGTCGTCTTAAGTTTTTGTTGCTCCAGTATTTTAATTCATTTTAAATACGAGGTGTTACAAAGTACTGTTTGTTGCTTAATAATGACGTAATGTAGTCGTTATTTAGAGAGGGTGTGATGCTATATAGAGTGTATCATTGTATGGACAACAAGGTTAATAAACCAAACTCAAGTAATTTCGACGTTTTAGGGAGTTTGCCGTTAAATCGTGGGTCGCTATATAGAGTTTACACTGTATATAAATAAATCAAAATGTAAGTAGATGGTAATTTTAAGGAAATAAATCGAAATGTGTTAGGTAGATACTACGAAGTACGTACACTGGTTGACCTTTATCACTAATATATTAAATAAATATTCGTGTATTTGTTCGCCATATTCATTGTGACAATTTTACAGGTTATTTACACAATTGTATACGAATTTTCTTTGTCAAATCCCCGTCAAGAGACCCCATCGCTTTGCTGCGACGAACCTTCGACGGTTCACATAAAAATAGTATCAAGGGTGCAAACCCGATTTGTACTAGGGTCAAGGGATCAGACCGGTGCTAAAACGAATAGCTAACACGCGATAGTGTGTCAGCCAAATTTGGGGCTTATTCCCAAAGTGTTGCCGTCGCTGTGGCTCGTAGAGTACAGTGGACTAGGCCTGCAGCCAGTGCTCAACCACTGCTGTACGTATCTGACTTTTGTATCACCGAGACGCTTAAAGGCGGCTGGGCAATTGTTTTTCAACAAGACATTGTACCCGGTAACCTTGTGTGGTAACATCCTTCCTAACATCCTAGATCTGACAAAAACCTTTATCCAAATACCCTACTTCACAAATCTTATTTATTTCCTTTGCAAATCTCATATAACTAGTATTTTATTAGCGCCTAGTTATTGGACGGGAAAAAACATCAAAGCAATTTTCAAATCTAAGACCTTTTTCTAGTTATTCACAATCGGCTTTAATTAGTATATAGACGACATACTTAGTAAAGGCATTGTAAAGTCCTATACAAACAAAATCTTCGGAGCCTTCCTTATCTACCGCTCTTTTATTTGAGTCTTAATATTTTTTTCGATTTCCTTTTTTCCTTTAAGACCCTTAATTTTCCTCTCGCATCCCTCCTCAATCTGCTAACTACCAACGCTCCGTGGCTTCACTCGAGGCCGCTGTGCGTTGAACGCGCTCTCGTGTGGTCAGGTACTAGGGCCTTCGCGCCCGGTCGCTACAACCGTCGGGATCGAGCCTTGGGGGGATCGGCGCGAGCATCAACGACGACACCTAGCCGCTGCCTGCTCTTGCGCACGCATAGGTAAGTCCATATTCCAACACTAGCTGCGCCCCGCAGTTGGCCCAGCAACCAACATAACAATAAGTATTTTCAGAAGAAAAAAAAATTGAATTTAGCTATGTAGTAACAAAATTAATTTAGATATTTTCAACCGTTACGGAGGTCAGTGGAAATGTAGATTAGGTTTATAGACATTTATAATTTTCACTGCCACTGAGAACACTGCAAACAATAAATTTTTACCGATAAAAAATGTGTGTTTGTAATCATTGTGTATCAAACGTGTGATCAAAATAAAAAATCCAATGATGCAGTTTTAGTTTTCATCAAAATCGGGCTAGACTCATTTGAGTAATTTTCGACATTCCTCATAGTTTCGGATTTGGCGATCCACGCCCACTTGGAAAATTCACCTTTATAACTTTTTTCTAATCAGTGGGTCTTGATCCGTAGATCAGTGACCAACATAATCTTAATTGACTTTAAGATCAGACAACAAGGTCTAGCTAGATTTATGCAAAACATGATGAAACAATACCAACATTAGGGGGCGTCCATAAATTACGTGAGATGTTTAAGGGGGGGAGGGGGTCGAGTCAAATCTCATCTAATCTTACGTTGGAGAGAGGGGGGGTCTCGGCAAATATCACGCATTTTTTTTTTCTGATTGAAACAAAAAAAAATACTATTTTGGTCCATTTAATCCAGATTGTACCGCGCATGATTCTCCATGGACTGAATTAGAGTAGATATTCTTTTTTTTAATCACAGTAGTTACGATTTAAGTATTCTATTGTAATTTTTCTATTACACTTATAATTAAACTTCTCAGCAATATTGATTACTAGTCTTAACTAGTCGTAAATAAAAGCACGAAGCAAATTTATTTTTTTCTTTTTACAATAACAATCCAACGAGTTTACGTAAGAAACCCACATTTTGAAAAATCTCATGTGAGATTGGGGGATGGGGGAGGGGGTTGAATAAAATCTCACGACATCTCACCAGGGGGGGAGGGAGGGAAAGAAAAAAAATAAAAAAAACACCTCACGTAATTTATGGACGCCCCCTTATCAGGTAAACATATTTTTCTAGAGTAACAATGACTTTCACAATTGTTCAAGTGTTGTTCAAGTGTTATTCAACCTTAATTCTGTAGGTACTTGTTTAATTCAACCGTTACGATTAAAGGTTTTATCTGTTTCGTTTAGATAAGAAACTGAAAACAAACGTTTATACCATAGGTCACCGTTAACTGTTTTGTAAACGGTTTTTGTATAATGTTAATCGATTGACACTTTAATTTTTGAATAAAAAAACCATTATTTTTTTTGTTACAATTTGTCGCTGACGCATATGTTTTGCATCATCATCATCATCAGCCTTGAACGACCCACTGCTGGTTATACGCCTCCCTTTGCTTATGTCACTCTCCGGTCTCTCGCTAGTCGCATCCACTTGTTTCCGACGGTTCTTTTGATGTCGGTCCACCTCATCCTCGGCCGGTCCGGGTTCCGCCGACCTGGTCTCGGCCACCACGCGGTTACTGCTGTACACGACCTCACATTATTACCTCTGGCCTAACACCGACGACTTAAATTCACCCTCTACGGGTGCGTTATTCCAGGGACTTGATATACTAGTTTTGTCATAGTCCCTCACAGTCTCGTCACCTTAATATTGACATAAGTGCGACCGGGACAGATGCAATATCACATGCACAAGCACAAGAATATCTTGCCTGGCATCGAGATACAATATCTATAGAGTCGCAATATCTAAGTGAAATCAGTCCAAATTCGTCCGAGCTTCGATGTACATACCTAGACATCAATTATATAGTTCGCAATGCCACATTTACTCCAATGTAGACGTTATGTCGCTTGCATAGTGTTCAACGTTAGTTGTCCGCTATGTCATCGTAGCTCTGGCGTCGCGCGGCGTTGTTGTCGGGTCGCGGTGGCCTTACAAACAACTAACTAAATAATCATTCCGTCACTTTTTGCACGTTTGTGACTCTATAAGTATTGTATCTCGATGTGGCCCGAGCATAAACTTCCTCCCCTGTCACGTCATTCATTTAATATGTAGTTAAAAATACCATAAAATAATACGCAATTTCGGTTATAGGTGCCGATTCACCCTCTGCCCGAAAAGCCCGATCATGTTGAGAGCGGGCGCGAGGCACCCGGATGCTGACGCAAGCACGTCTGCGTCGACGTCGGAACCCGACCGCGGCGCACTGTACGCCGCGCTCAACGAGTTCCTGCTAATGGAGCCCAAGTTCCAGCCGAGACTGTGTCTGCCTAATGAATCCAAGGTAAGAAACAGAGTGTCCAAATCGTTAGCAATTGAAGCATCGAATCTTCCTCAATACAGGATGCTTGAGAGCAATGGGTATGGGTGTGATACGTTATTTTTAACACCGTTTTATTATCTTTACTTCTAACCAACGAACTTTGTAAACAAATCTTGGAAGTCTATTTTACCTACTTCTAATAAAGAACGAAACAAAGAAAAATATTTATTTATGACAGAAACAAAATATACAGACATTACGAATTAAAAACAGCAAAATAATAGTTTCTGTCACAAGCCGATCCCAACGTAGTGCTGGTTGTAATCAACCAGCGCTGGTCTTCCGTTGGAACTGACAGGTCGTATCGATTGTACATTCTTGATCGAAGTATCGATTTGAAACTTTGCGAGTATATGAAATCCGGATGACAATACAATGATTTGGTGTCATCGAACTGATCTGATGATGGAGTGGATGATGAAGAGGTGGATAGTAGAGTAGTAGAGGTGGAGAACTCTTCAATGTTGTTAATCACACTGACAGCGCCATCTAGCGGGGGAGACGCCAAACATCACGTACGGCGTGATGTCGAAATCGATTCAAAAGGTTCCACAACGGCGCACGGTGTCGCGCGTTGCATTTGCGGCCGCCTTTCTCCCGTTTCTTCTCGCCTTCCCGCGCGCGTCACTAAGTGTAATGGCGCCTTGAGTTAGGGCTCCTCTGGTTTGTTTGAATGAGTTACATAATAATGGTTTGTGTACAGACGGGCGAGGTGACGACGGGCGCGCGCGACGGCGCCGCGCACGTGATGCGCTGCCTGAAAGTATGGTACGACCTCCCGGTTGACGTCCTCATCAACGCAATCAACCTCTTCGACCGGTGAGTGCACTATTCAGAAGTGGGATACAATTTTAGCTACTTTTGCGTATGCCTTTTTCATACTTCCATCTTACATTTATTCAACACAGAAGCAATGCCCGCTGGAATGTTATTATTGGGAAATAAATGTCCCGTGGAATGCGAGCGAAGGAGTTTTTTATGGCTAAAATGGCGAATTTCACCTACCAATTAGATAATAAAAAAATAAAAAAATAAAATATGCGCATAAGTATTATATACCATTGGTATTGTATAAATCTTCTTACACACAATACGCGCGTCGGAGCACTTTTTGCTTACGCCGACATGCGGTGCGTAACGCATATGCGGGGTTAAACGTCACTCTTAAAGTAGTTCCTTCTGGTGCGTTCGAGCCATTTTAATATGATTAATCCTTAACTAGCGATGCTTTCTACTGAAGGGATAAAAATGATGGAAGTGACACATTTAATTCTTTTCCAGGTTCCTAACCAAAATGAAGGTTCGTCCGTCCCACCTCCCCTGCATCACGGTGTCGTGTGTCAACATCGCCATAGAAGAGTTCGCGGCTGAGAACAACGTGAAACGGAACGTCTCCATCGAAGAGCTGGGTAAGATTGGATTACAATTGGAAAGAGAAGATTCGGAGAGTGCACATCGGATCTGCATCATCTAATTCCCTCCTGCTCATTTTTCTATCGGACTGCCAGAGCGGGCTCGAAAAATCGACACCGCTTCATGGTTGATATTCCGAAAACACGTACGAAGTGCTTTGATTCCACATTTTTTGTGCGAACTGCTGGTCTGTGGAATGCGCTGCCAGAATGGACTAGTATAGGCTGATTATGATGATGATGACTGTAAACAGCTGTTGCATCATTTCTCAATTATTTTTATTGTAATGTTCATGTTATCCTTGTTTTGTGGTATTTTAATAAAGAGTTATTGTATTGTTGGTTTTCCAATAAATAATTAAATGTTTTTGTTTACATTCCAGTTTCAATATCCCAGTCGGCGTGCACTGCGGGCGACGTGTCCCGCATGTCCCGCATCGTCGTGGACAAGCTGTGCCTGACGCCGGGCGTGAAGCGCGTCACGCCGCTGCACTGGCTCCGGCTGCTCCGCCAGCTGCTGGCCACGGGAGAGAACGAGGAGGTCCCGCTGCCCAGCTGCTGTCAGGTGAGGAATCATAAAATAGTATTTTTGTCAAGCATTTATTAGTTTTCTATGAGCAATTATCAGTTTTTTTTTTGTCAAGCATTTATCAGTTTTTTGTCAAGCAATTGTCAGTTTTCTGTCAAGCAATTGTCAGTTTTTTGTCAAGCAATTGTCCGTTTTTTGTTAAGCCTTTATTAGTTTTATCATACCTTAAAGATATTCATCAATCAGCATCAGTTTTCACGCTGCATTAATTTTTCCTCACACCTTCAAGATTTTTTGCAAAGCTACCAAGACAAACTCGGAAGTATTTTTAGTATTTTAAAACATTTTTTTTGGCGTAATCTTTTATTATACTTTGTCAAGCTTCATCAGTTTTTCGTCAAGCACCATCAATGTTTTTGCTGTTTACAGGAGAGCGAGCTAGTGAAGCTGCTCGAGATCGTGGCGTGCGACGCGCAGTGTGCTAACGCCAGGACCAGCGAGTTGGCTCTGGTGCTGCTATACCATAAACTCGGTAAGTTTCCTCCTTATATAACTTTGAAGGAAGTGTTTGGAAATTTCTGCAAGGGTCCGGGTTTTTTCTCAGGAGATTTTATTTTCATGTGGTAACCCTAAATGTAACATTTGCAGAGCACCAGCTGGTGGAGTGGTCGCGGTCGGAGAACGTCCCGGAGCACGCGTACTACATCTACGAGTTCGCGAGACAGCTGCAGATACATTGCCATGTACGTACTCTCCACTCTGGGTGCTCCCCGGAGCACAATCTCATCATCATCATCATTACAGCCATAGGACGTCCACTGCTGGACATAGGCCTCCCCCATCGATCTCCAAAAGGGCCGGTTGGAAGCGGCCTGCATCCAGCGTTTCCCTGCGGTCTCTTTTAGGTCATCTGTCCATCTTGTGGCTGGACGTCCTACGCTGCGCTTACCGGTCCGTGGTCTCCATTAGAGAACCTTTCGGCTCCATAGGTTTCTGTTCTGCGTGATATGTGCCTGCCCACTGCCACTTCAACTTGCTAATCCGGTGGGCTATATCGGTGACTTTTGTTCGTCTACGGATCTCCTCATTTCTAATTCGATCTCGTAGAGAAACCCCGAGCATAGCCCTCTCCATAGCTCGTTGTGCAACTTTGAGCTAGCTTGTGAGAGACCACATTTCACTCGTTACAAATTTGGATGTCTTCAAATCACAAGTGAATCGCTTTCTTCTAGGCAAGCGTGCTCCATCGTAGACCGCATCATCAGTTAACATCAGGCGAGATGGTGATCAAACGAAAGCCTATTATTAAATTCAATATAAAAAACGATGCTTGAATTGCCGCAAATGTGAATATTAGAGCTAACATTAGTAAATGTTGATTGTTTGTGTACAGATGTCGGACGCGTCCCTGCTGGGCGTGCGCAACCGCGTGCGTCACGTGGTGTCGCAGTACGAGGCGCGCTCGGCGCAGCCGCAGCGGCAGCGTCTCGTGTGGAGACTATCCGAACGTACTCTCAAGGTATACACACACTACACAGTAGTATCTACACTACACTTGCTACACAAAACACACACAATGTCTGCCGTCCCAAACTATACCGAGCCTGTATGTTGGGTACCCAGATATTAAAGTTTTGAGAAACACACACAATGTCTGCCGTCCCAAACTATACCGAGCCTGTATGTTGGGTACCCAGATATTAAAGTTTTGAGAAACACATACAATGTCTGCCGTCCCAAACTATACCGAGCCTGTATGTTGGGTACCCAGATATTAAAGTTTTGAGAAACACATACAATGTCTGCCGTCCCAAACTATACCGAGCCTGTATGTTGGGTACCCAGATATTAAAGTTTTGAGAAACACACACAATGTCTGCCGTCCCAAACTATACCGAGCCTGTATGTTGGGTACCCAGATATTAAAGTTTTGAGAAACACACACAATGTCTGCCGTCCCAAACTATACCGAGCCTGTATGTTGGGTACCCAGATATTAAAGTTTTGAGAAACACATACAATGTCTGCCGTCCCAAACTGTACCGAGCCTGTATGTTGGGTACCCAGATATTAAAGTTTTGAGAAACACACAAAATATCTGCCGTCCCAAACTGGACCAAGCCTGTATGTTGGGTACCCAGATATTAAAGTTTTGAGAAACACACAAAATATCTGCCGTCCCAAACTATCTCGTGTGGAGACTATCCGAACGTACTCTCAAGGTATACACACACTACACAGTAGTATCTACACTACACTTGCTACACAAAACACACACAATGTCTGCCGTCCCAAACTATACCGAGCCTGTATGTTGGGTACCCAGATATTAAAGTTTTGAGAAACACACACAATGTCTGCCGTCCCAAACTATACCGAGCCTGTATGTTGGGTACCCAGATATTAAAGTTTTGAGAAACACATACAATGTCTGCCGTCCCAAACTATACCGAGCCTGTATGTTGGGTACCCAGATATTAAAGTTTTGAGAAACACATACAATGTCTGCCGTCCCAAACTATACCGAGCCTGTATGTTGGGTACCCAGATATTAAAGTTTTGAGAAACACACACAATGTCTGCCGTCCCAAACTATACCGAGCCTGTATGTTGGGTACCCAGATATTAAAGTTTTGAGAAACACACACAATGTCTGCCGTCCCAAACTATACCGAGCCTGTATGTTGGGTACCCAGATATTAAAGTTTTGAGAAACACATACAATGTCTGCCGTCCCAAACTGTACCGAGCCTGTATGTTGGGTACCCAGATATTAAAGTTTTGAGAAACACACAAAATATCTGCCGTCCCAAACTGGACCAAGCCTGTATGTTGGGTACCCAGATATTAAAGTTTTGAGAAACACACAAAATATCTGCCGTCCCAAACTATACCGAGCCTGTATGTTGGGTACCCAGATATTAAAGTTTTGAGAAACACACAAAATATCTGCCGTCCCAAACTGGACCAAGCCTGTATGTTGGGTACCCAGAGGTTATAGTTGAGTGTTGTGTTGCAGGTGCTGCGGCCGACGGACCGGCTGACGTCCCTGCTGCCCACCATCGAGGAGCAACAGTTCGCAGACGCCGCCGGCGCCGCGCCCAACAGAAACAGGTACCTGCACTGCGCTAACACACAAACGCTCTTATATACAAACTAGCTGTAGCCCGCGACTTCGTACACGTAGACTTTCATATAATATTTGAACCCCCTTTTTGCCCTCCGCAAATTCAGCCCTTTCGCAAAATCCTTTCTGAGCGAACCTCTACACCCCATAAGTAATCTACTTGCCAAATTTCAGCATCGTAATTACATACCTGTCAACAAAAAAATTAAACCCCCATTTCCCCGCCTTAATCCGTCTTTTTCGAAAAAAATATACAGTATTTATTTTATTTTAAACCATCAAAGTGAATACCAAATTTAATTTCCCTAACATCAAAAACAAAGGACTTTAATACAAACTTTCAACCTCCATTTGCCCCCCTTAATTCGGCCCTTTTGCAAAATCCTTTCGTAGAATATATATACATATAGCTTTCCGTGAAAATGTATCTAACTGATGGTGAAAACCGTATCAAAATCCGTTGCGTGGTTTAGGAGGAGTTAGCGGCCATACAGACAGACAGACAGACAGACGCGGAAAGGGACTTTAATTTATACTATGTAGAGATACACTGTACATTTGCTACCAAACACCTTTTTTAGGGTTCCGTACCCAAAGGGTGTAAATGGGACCCTATTATTGAGCCTACGCTGTCTGTCTGTCCGTAAATACAGGTAAACATACAAACTTTACCTGTATATAATATTAGTGTAGACTGTAGATATATATGAATTGTAATATTTGGTTCCCCGACAGATCAGGCAGCGAGTCCAGCGAGAGCGAAGAGACGTGCGACTGGCCCCGGAGCCCCGTGCTGCCCGTCTACTGCGACAACTAGCGACATCCATCGTCCTCCCAGCGTCTCGGCTGCACGCACACCCACATATCAACACTTACATCAGACACCGATGGAACGTCCACCTCGGGCCACCAGCTTATAAAGTTTAGGCCGAGATAAGTTTCTTTGCCAGAAATATTTTAATCAAAAATTAAAGTGCAAGGGCTCTTTCAAAGCCAAAATTGTAAAGAAAACAACTGTGAATGTCATTATAGTTCCCGAAACGACCGTCAAAAGTTAAAACGGCGCCACTGACACACCGTATGAAGAATGAGAGAACAGCAATTGATACCCAAATAATTTGTGAAGACTCAAGCAAACTTGTACTATTTACTCTGGCCGGGTAATATATGTTTTTGTAATACATCTGTCTCGCTCACTCTTAATACTGGTGTGATGTGTGTCCTTCTCGTAAGATTTTGTGACCTGTCTATTACTCCGTTAACGTAATCAAAAAAATCTAAATCTATTTTTCCCCCTGTTTGTCCCCCCAAGGTGACAGAGCAGGGGGACGGACAGGAATAATCCATGAAAACTGTCATACGATAGTAAAAAAGTCAACATCGAGGCAGCTATTTAGACGTTGACAGGAAAACGGTCAATTCTGTTTAAAAACGAGATCCCACTTCTGAGAGTCAAAACAAAGTGACCAACACTTGTGTAGGTTTCTAATAATTGAATTGTTTTCTTCACGGGACTCCAAACAGAGGATTCACTTGAGCCAGTGGTGTGCATATGTCTTAGCTTTTAAGTAATTTTAATTTATAAGAAAAAAAAAAACAATTAAAACGACTACGAGGTAGAAAGTATTGAATAATTTAAAAAAATGTATGAAAATAGTGTTCAGTAGGCGAAATACGAAAATATACAGACGTAAATGCGCATCGAATTTTATACAAATTTCAAATTTGTATGTAAAATATTCCATACAAATTTGAAATTTGTATGGAATTCTATATGTATTGAATATGATGAAATTTGTATGATTTTTTGCTAAAAACAACTACATATTGTTTAAATTGAGCACTATATTCAAACTACCCTGTATTTGATAAAATGCATTTCTGACATTAATTCCTAACATGTATTTCATTTCGAAAATATACATCTTTGGAACAAATTTAATATTTTTTATTTTTTGAAAAATCAGTCAGCGGTTTTGGTCCGTCAAAATTTGTCTTGCTGGACTGATTGATAGCTTCACCCTTTTTATACTTCGTAGTCGGTTAAAAAGTGCAAATAAAAAAAAAAGGAATTTCTTTTTTCAAGTATTAAGTGAAATGAGGATGTGCACTTTTGTTTGTGGCCTTTTTGCGCGTCAAAATCGTATTGAAGACGAAACAAAACTTTTTTGTTTTGACATTGACAAGCATTTTTTTTTTTTAAACAAAGTACGCATCCTCATGGAAGCGGTATTTGCCCCTCGAAAGCCAATTTCTATCAATCGTAAGCTTTAAATTTTTTTTAACTTTAGTATTTTAATTTTTTATTTTAATTTTGTTTAAGACATCGAGATACAATACCTACAGAGACAATTTCGACAGTCAAAAAACGTCCGAGCGTCATTGTACATACATTGTATCAATTATATACTTCACAATGCCACATTTACTGCAATGTAGACGTTATGTCGCTTGCATAGTGTTCAACGTTAGTTGTCCGCTATGTCATCGTAGCTCTGGCATCGCGCGGCGTTGTACTCGGGCCGCGGTTACCTTGTAACTAAACAAAAAGTCTGCGCAATTCGTAGCGTGCGCAGAGTTTCGGTTCGGACATTTTTTGCAAGTTTTTCTCTACAGTGTTATAAGGAAAGGATATGCTAAGCCGAAAGTAGGTCATTGTATTGTATTGTTGACAAAAAATTGAACATATTTTTTTATTATGGAAACGGACGTAGTTTTCACTCATTTTATTTATATTACACGGGAATTACTCACGTAAGATTAAGCCGGTCACTCCGACTATAGTTTCAACCGCATTAGGCGGTCTTTTTCAAGGTGAATGCGGTGGTGTATGGAACAGCTGATATTTTCGCCATTTCATGTTTGGTGCCATAGTAAAAGTTGTTCATAATGATGAGTACAATCACCCCCTTTCGGCTTAGCATACCCTTTCCTTATAACCCTGTAAAATCCTTGTATCTATGGGTATTGTCTCGATGGATAAAGTGAATGGGCAAACGTCGCCCCGAGAAGGTCGATTAGCTTTCATACTGTGATGATTTTTTTTAAGAAGAGATGTGAGAACTATTCCATATTTTTTTTAGTTTGTAAGTTTCTTTAGTATGTAACGTACGGCATTACTCAAAAACGGTAATTAAGTGTCTATAAAAACGTTACTCAAGTTAATCTTTGCTTAAAAACGGCTCTCTCAGCAAAACGAGACAATTTAAGCATAGATTAACTTAAGTAACATTTTAAGTAAGACCATAAGTTACTAAGTTGCATTTTGATTAGTGCGAGTGTAAGTTATTATTGATTAGTAATTTTGCGAGTGATTAAAGTATACACTCGCACTAATCAGTTCTGGTCCAAATGTGTTAAGTACTAATCACTAATGTGCTAGTTATTATTGATTAGTGATTAAAGTATACACTCGCACTAATCAGTTCTGGTCCAAATGTGTTAAGTACTTATCACTAATGTGTTAGTTATTATTGATTAGTGATTAAAGTATACACTCGCACTAATCAGTTCTGGTCCAAATGTGTTAAGTACTTATCACTAATGTGCTAGTTATTATTGATTAGTGATTAAAGTTTCCGAGTGATTAAAGTATACACTCGCACTAATCAGCTATGCTCCAAATGTGTTAGTACTAATCACTAAGCACCTGCATTAATCACCGGCTCTAATCACTGATAAAAGTGCAATCGGGTCTTAAAATTGTTTTATCAACTCAGAGAGATAGCAATTTTAAACAAACTTAATTGACGTTTTTGAGTGAGAAATCTGTTATTTATTGGGAGCCTTGGGTAGACAACTGCCATTCGCTTGGAAGCAGGAAAGGGCGCATACATAAAATACGGACCGAATAGAGAACCTCCTTCCTGAAGACGGTTACAAATCGTTGTCAGAATGCCCTTTTTGTTTGCATGATCGGTTTCTGATAAAAACAGTCTAAAATGTGGTTGGCCGCTAAACACTTTAAAGATGGCGCTAACATAGCTTAAGGCAATATGAATTCCAAAATGCTTTTCTTTGAGTTGGAAATACTGATAGTACTAATATTATATCCCGGATTTAAATTTATAAATGATTAACGGTTCGCCCCGACTTCGCACGGGTATATATTATAGCCTATGTTACCCGGGGATCGCGTAGCTTCCCAACAGTGAAATAATTTTTCAAAATGGTTCAGTAGTTTCGGAGCCTATTCAAGGCAAACAAACAAACAAACAAATCTTTCCTCTTTATAATATTGGTTTAGATAATTAGTCTATGAGGTTAGGGGGCGTCCATTAATTACTTGAGGTGATTTTGGCGATTTTTTTTTTTAATTTGTGTCGGGAAAATGTCATAGACAAATGATTGAAATGACACAGATGAATGTGTTTTTTTTTTTTTTTTTTTTAAATACTTATTGAACCCAATAAACATTTAAACATTAATTCTACAATTTCACATTTAAAACATGTGAAAAATGTTCTTTAACTAAGGTACAAACTATTCTAGCGCCATTTTTACTCCTGCAGGCCTAGCACGGGCCGTGGACAAATTGTCTTTCCACCGTTTTTATCAACAAAGACGCAACAAAGCTAGAATATAGATACGTTTGTCTCTTTCCCGCGGAATAAAAACAGTGAAAAAATAGACTAAATTGACTAAATAGATTAAATAGACTATAGATTAAATTAAATTAAATTAAATAGACTAAAAATTGACTAAACAATAAAAAAATAGACTATTTGTCCATGGCCCGTGCTAGGCCTACGGGCCAACCCCCGTTAGTGTATGGACGTGTGAAAATTTAGAAGAAAAAAAGTGAAAAAAAAAAACCACCGAAAAGTTTCTCCTGTTTAGATCAATTGTTAGTAAATAAACATTTTGTATTATAAAAAAGTAACATTTGTTTTTAACAATTAGTTTTACATTTTATACAGTGACATAAAAATAATTTGTTTATTTACTAATATACGTTAGTGTATTTATAATTGTAAGTATTAAAATTGTGAATAAATTAATATATTTAAAATCGCCGTATGACTAACTCGGATCGAGTTTTAAATTAGAAATATATTTAAAAAAAAAAAATTGGCAATCTTCAAAAAAATTAGGTTAATTTATAATTGATACTTATTTCTGTGTAGTGTAAAAAAGTAAATGACAAAAAAATATAAATAATTTGAAAAAAAAATATTTAATAAAAAATCCTATTTCAGGTAATCTTTTATTAGTTTTTACACATAAAAATGTTAATATAGCGGTTATTTAAATATTTTAAGGAACAAGCACAAGTTAGGGATGTATTCTAGGAGTCTGTATATAACTATTTAAGAAAAGGGTGTTCAAATTATGCAAAAAGATTTAAAGAACTGTTTAATATAGTTCGTTGGTGAATTTGAATTGTCGCTTCGGTTTTGCCTTCTACAAACTATAATATGGCATCACTGAAATTATCTTCATCTCTTTCATTTTAATATGTGGGAAAAGGACAGCGACCTTTCTAGCTGTCTAATAGTAAAAAAAACTATACCAAACGTACTTGCTCAATATTAAGTAGGCATGTGTCCTAATGTTTAATTTATTACAAATAACAGGCTTAGCGATGAATATAACTAAATACATTACACATACTGAAAAAATAATTTGAATTGGCTGATAAATCTCTGAGATATGAGTGTTTAAAGTTTTAGGTGGGGATAGAGAGGGGATGTTCTATCCCTTTCTCGCAAAGCGTGCGTTAGTATAGCATTTGTATGGCGCTCCTGAGGCGTGACGTCGCGGCTCAGTATAGTGCGCTCTCTGTCTAGCATGAAATTTAAATGCTTATATCTGCTTATATCTTATTTATTTTTGAACTAATTTTAATTTTGTTTTCGTTGATGTGCTCTATTTATGATCAGCTTTATTATGAGGTAATAAAAAAATATTAGTCATCATGCCTATTCTGTACCATTCTGCAAACTGACTACTAAAATTATCTTTTAATGAGTGCGAAAAGGATGGCAACAGTTTCCGTGCTGCCAAATATAGTTTAGAGATAAATAGAAAAATAGGTTTAATTTTTCCTCATTAAATTCGTTCAATACTTGTGCTTGTGAATAATTTGGAATGTGTGAGGTGAGCTGGTCATACGGTCACGCCGATCGACTGAAGTCAAGTGGATGAATGCCAAAACGTTTGGCGACACTTGACTTCACTCCAAATGGTTGTGGGACGTTCCAGTATCGATCATCCACATGCCCAGACAATGGCGTCGATTCTGTCATACTCACTAAACTAAACCAATCTGACAGGAGTAAAACTAGAGTGCTTTTCATGTTTGAAGTCCCCCAGACGCGGCGCTGTCATCGCGTATCAATCACTATCAGTATCATTTCTCGAGTAGAACTTTAACAACTTTTGGCATCGTACACGACTCTTTAACGATGGAAAATTAATAAAAATCTCACTAGCGTCCAAACACAGTAACAACACCTGACAACTACAACATGGAAATTTAGTTCCGCTGTTTGCCGTGGGACTTCAGACATGAAAAGGACTCTATCTGCCTTTCTTTTCATTTTAATGCGTGAGAGAAGGATGGCAACAATTTTAGAGCTGTCAAATTTATAGAGTGCATCAGGTTCGATGCCATTGGCGTCATGACCATAATATGTTGGCGTCACGCCGTTTGGCGCGATGGCGTGACCGTGTGTGGCCGGATTTATTTTAAACGGTTTATGTTTTTTATTTTAAGGTGTCGCATGATAACTAGAAACCACAGTTCAGCTTTCTAAGGTTTATAAGACGTTTTAAACATGATTAGGGGAGTATTGTTAAGAAAACAGCTATTCTGTGATACCATCTTCAATATGCATCTTCGCAAAATATATAAAAAAAAAAAAAAACTTCCATAACCAGTACCCTTAGTACAAGTTTTGATAGTTTTCGAAAACTTTTTTCGTTTACGTATTGTTCCACACATTGCCGGGCTGAAAGGTATTCGAAAACTTTTTTTTGTATTAGAGTGTAGCAATCTATACCGCCGAATACTACCGATTTTAGTTCCTCCGCGTTTCCGCTGGAGGCGCTTTACTACAATGTATGGAACAATACGTAAACGAAAAAAGTTTTCGAAAACTATCAAATCTGGGACTAAGCCTACTGACTTGTGTATGGAACCACTGGATAAGGCAAATTTTTGGTATAAAAATATACAGAATAATATATATATATAAAGTTTCCAAAAAATTCTAAACCTTTTTACTCTTTAATGAAATTTATATCGAAAAGCCTTATTTTTTTTTTCTCGAATTGAAATGTCAATAGGTTATCTTTTAGAGAGTAGTGTGTTGTAAAGTTATTTGAAAAAGGCCATTTTTGACATTTTCACTAAAATAATTGTATAAAAAATAAAAATAACGATGTTTTGTTGAAATTTGAAATAGAAAAACTAAAGGAATTCTTGAAATAGCATCTTAGAAAAGTTGCGGATTCAATTCTGCTGTTATTCTTTAACTACAAGCTCTAAAGTTATTTCATTACTTTTTGCACATGTGATAAAAAGCGACGCAAATAACTGTAGTGCTGTCGCGGTAGTTAAAAAGTACATACAGAAGAATTAAATGTGTGTCACCATTTTTCTTGACTTCCAACAAGGTACTTAAGAGATTTTCATCGAAAACCAATGATAAATCAACAATGATTATGTTTTTAATTATTTAAATGTAGTACTCAGAGCAAATAAAAATACAGAGGGACTACCGCGAACACGAAAAGTGAAGCACCTTTTTGAAACATGTGTGCGTAGTCGAAGTTCGTGTCGTGTGATTCATCAAAATAAGTGATAATATAAATACTTAAGTGTGGAAATATTCCATCCTTCTTGTTATTTACTTTTGTGTTGTTTTTACTGTTCTTAACACTGCAAGAAGCCATTGTTTCTTTTTAAAACGGATGTTTTCAGTACGACGTTCTGACAAGAAATTCACGTAGTTTCGGAAGCGATTTTGGCGTCACTTTCGCAGTGCGCCGTAGGGACTCTGTATTTTTATCTGCTCTGAGATGTAGTTGAAATAATTATGGAATATATTATATGTAGAAAGAAAGAAAGAAAAAGTACGATACGAACATCGGTCATCAATTTTGTAGATATTTTTTTTTATATATTTGAGAACAAAATCGAAACTTAGAGCTCGCTCCCTGAAATTTTTGAAATTTATTACAGAGTGGAAATTTGAAATAACCGATTGGGAGATTCAGCAATGGACGTCTTCTGGCTGATGATGATGATGATGATTGGGAAATATCTTAAGAATAATATTGCAAATGTTTTTTAGAAATTTTCGTGGTAATTTTTTGACGGAGCATATTGAAAAATCGCTTTTTTTTTTTACTCTTTCGCTAAAACAAAATAGTATTACGCAAATTGCTTTTAAGCATTAGCAACGGTTTAAGGCAATGGACATTTGAATGGAAGCATTCAAATTGCACTGCCATATTGCTAAAACAAAAATAGCATCTTGAGTCGTTTTAAAGCATCAGCAACTCTAGCAATGGACATTGTAATTTTAATGTTTCGGGTAGCAAGCTCCGGAATACATATCTACATAATTTATATTGTATTGTATAAAAGTTATGTTGTAAGAAAATCATGAATTCATATTATATATATTAGAAAAATATAGTAGACTTAGAATAACTACTCAGAGAAGGTAGGTTTCCAAACAACGCCTTCTCAAAACGTAAGCTACAAATTCGCTTTGTAGCTTACGTTTCGATTGGTATTTTAAACGATTTAAGCAAGAAAGTTACTGGATTACCTGTGGAATGTCACACCATAACTCTTATGCTGCTTTTCTGATTTGTTGTTACGATTTCACCGCGCAAATTGTCATAGTAAAATTTTATATATTTTTTGGAGCCATATATGACACCATTTGAATGGCTTAAATTTTGCGAATGTACTTGGTTTCTTTGTGTAGTTATTCTAAGATAGTAGATAATATAAATAAATAACCTATGGTGCGGAATCTTGGCAGCTGTAAAAATGTTGACATCCTTGTCTCACACATTGTAACAAAGAGAGCTTGGTAGTCTATCTGTCCCCCTCAGATTACAGCAGAGGGAAAGAACGGTAATAATTCGTTCTATCTGTCCCCTTGTCCTCGAACTCGATCTTGTATCAGGTTTGTCCCCCGTGGGGACAGACCGAAAAAAAATCCGTGCTGAGAGGTGCCAATGTCCTAGGAGCTTTTTTGCCCCGTCACTTAAATATGAGGCGCCATTCTTCGCTCTCTATTTTACAGTGCAAGTGCAAGTGCTTTGCTGTTCAGGGGGGTTAGACAAGATCCACTTTCTGTTAGCGTTAACGCCTACGGAAAGATGAAATTGTATGAAAATTACAATTAGCTTGAAATAACATCTCTCAAGCTAATGTCATTGTTAATGTCATTTTCATACAATTTCACCTTACCGTAGGCGTTAACGGTAACAGAAAGTGACTCTTGTCTAGACCCCCTGGTGGGAAAAATTGGAATTACAGCTTTTTCTTGGTGAATTTCATAGGTGTCAATACTTTGTTCTTCACTAGCGACGTCAACTGAACAGCTGAGATGGGACTGTACTAATGACCAGCTGTCTTTAAAGACCCGTCTGCACTTTGATTAGAGCGGTGCAAGTGTTATTGATTAGTAATTTTGCGAGTGATTAAAGTATACACTCGCACTAATCAGCTATGATACAAATGTGTTTAGTACGAATCTCTAAGCACCTGCATTAATCACTCGCACTAATCACTCACAATCAAAATCACTTTGATTAGTGCGAGTGTGAGTGATTATTATAGATTAGTAATTTTGCTCGTGATTAAAGTATACACTCGCACTAATCAAAGTGTAAACGGGCCTTAATGGTGACTGCTCGCCGTCCTTCTTGCACCATGTGTGCGAAAAGGATAGCACGCTCTCCGTCTCACCGCAGACTAGATACAGAGTGTTATCAATGTGTATATTTTTATTCAGTTTACTGTTCAAAAGGATTGTTAAATCATAAAATTGTTGATTTGTCAATTCAACTGCATTTAAAATAATGTCAATGACCTCGAAACTGTGTTAGTGTGTGTGGGTCAGTAAGCAATGTTTCCTTTTTAAAATCTGTAACATTATGTATAATTCTGCATGTTTATTATAAAAGAAACAAAATGGAAATCTCGAATGGAAGAGAATAAACAAATGACTCTTTACCCTTTTGTTTTATTTTTAATACATTTTATATTCATATCATTATATACATTCACCTTGAATAAATATAAATCACTAGCTGAATCCCGCTACTTCGTACGCGTAGAGCTCGGCCTTCGGCCTCGCTACTATAAACCTATATGCTATAAACCTCACGGAGCCCGAGACCTTTCCAACGAATGCAAAACCGTGGAAATCGGTTCGTGCGTTCTGGAGTTATAGCGTCAGGAAGGGAAACCCGACTTATTTTTATACAGTAGAAAATAATCACTTGATATAACTTTATTCATAGTCTTATTCTTTATTCCTACTTATTACAGTTTTCAGACCAATATGCTTTCGCTACGAACGCTCAAGCCAGACTAAAGTCCCTCTTGCCAACATCCTACCGCATTATCTTTTTCCTCCCCCCACTATTGCCGAGACTCCCGAGTCAACACGTTTCCGACCGCCATTTTATATAAAAAAAAACTGTTAGTCAAATTAGATACCAAATGGTTTAAAACCAACAAATCACAAAGAAACAGTTGAAATAAGTTAGAAATCATGACATTATAATAATGTACTCCGCCAGGTATAGGGCTCCGAGAAATAATGTGACGTGGGCGTCCCACTATGATGTCATCAATGTCATGGATACACGTACACGTGCATAAGCAAGAGCAGAATAAGTAATTTACAACAAGTTCGAGAGAGATGACGATACACGAAACAATGGCGGACTCTATGATTTTCTGTGTTAACAGTAGCGTGAAATTATAACTCCCCAATATCCGTATATTACCTGTAGGAATCCAATATATCAATGTGGTTTTGATAAAATTGTGTTTAATATATTAAATTCGGTATGCTAAAAAAAATTAACCTATCCCAATTCCAAAACCATTTCGAGATTTTATGTTACCAACCCTTATTTTTCTACTCTGACCTTTTAAAACGTCAGATAAGAACATAAGATGCCATTTATTTTAACATAAAACTAAGAAATCATTCGACTTTCATTGTCCTCTAAATGACGTCACATTGTAGCATTTTATTTTCTGTGCAAAGGCACAGAAAATAAAATGCTAAAAAAGCACCCCATATTGGCAGCATATGTATATGTATAATATTTTTATTCTTACTTTTAAGAATAAAAATATTATACATTTGACACACTGATCGTCACACAGAATAGAATATTTTTTCATTTCTGTGGTTTGACTGTCTGGTTTTTTTCAGGGCTGCCAATATGGGGTGCTTTTTTAGGCTTCTCAACGCAACGAAATTTTGTGCTATATGGTGACGTCACATAATTTCAATTTTCAAAAAAATATTGTAAAATAACTACTCAATAGAAAACAAAAATATTGAAATTAGTTTCTTAAAATAGCCTTATCTACGAAATAAAAATATAAAAAAAAAACTTTACATACCGAATTCGTGCTTAACTTGCTTGAGCGGACAAACCAAATGACAATTGAAATGTTTTTTGTATTTTATTTAATAGATTATTTAAAAAGTTGTTTGACAGTGTTGTTGGACAGTGATGTCATTGTGGTACAACTCCCAGAGTGGCAGACCTTGTTTTCTTGGATCATGATTCTAAGGTATTCGTCTGGCGTTTTGCTAATGAATATGTCGGTAAGTCGAATCCAAAGTTTTTTTTGTTTAAATTGGAACGGCTGTCAAGGCATTTTTGTAAGAAATTAGTTGTAGCCAGTTGCACCCATATAAACGAAACGTCAGTCATTCGAAATCAGTTAGCAACTGTGATGCGGAGTTCGACGCGTTGATCTAAATAAGTATGTTCAATCAAAGTTATAATTAAGTTGCCTGGTAACAGGTTTTCCTCCTCATTTCCGTTCTATTTACTTCTCTTTTCTGTTGCTCATCCTTTACCCCGCAAGGCAAGGTTCTAAATTCTCAACCTAAACTATTCCAGCGGGACAATCCTAGGGGCGAATTGAATGAATGACTTTTGATTCTCCAATCACAAGCTGCCCCCCGCGACCGACGTGGCATCATTTTGCAAAAGGGAATTTTGCCTACATGCGCGATCAAGTGGGTTATTATATTATCTTTGATTTTAAGGTATTAGTGTCTGGCGTTTTGGTAATGAATAGGTAGGTAGGTCATATATCCACCTATTTCGCTAACTAGGCAAAGCTCTTGTAAAACGTATAAAAACAGTTGGAACTAGCAAAATGTGGAATGAGCTACCTTCCGCGGTGTTTCCGAGAAGCTACAACATGGGGTTCTTCAAAAGCCGAGTTAATAGAGTCCTAAAGGGTCGGCAACGTATTTGTGATGCCTCTGGTGTTACAAGTATCCATAGGCGACGGTGACTGCTTATCAGATTTTTTTTTTTATAGGAGCCGGCCCTGGTAGCAATGTTTAAATAACCTTAATTATTTCTAAACGTGGTCTCTCACTATGGGCCTTATAAGCAAGCTCAAAGTCGCACAACGAGCTATGGAGAGGGCTATGCTCGGGGTTTCTTTGCGAGATCGAAACAAAAATGAGGAGATCCGTAGACGAACAAAAGTTACCGACAGCCCACCGGATTAGCAAGTTGAAGTGGCAGTGGGCAGGGCACATATCACGCAGAACAGATGGCCGATGGGGCCGAAAGGTTCTGGAATGGACACCACGGATCGGTAAGCGCAGCGTAGGACGTCCACCCACAAGATGGACGGACGACCTAAAATAGACCGCAGGGAAACGCTGGATGAAGGCCGCTTCCAACAGAAAGAAAGAAAAGAAAAAAAAACGACACCTTTACAAAAACTTATATCTAAAGGATACAATCAGTGTCGAATAGGTTCGTCTCGGCATTAAACAGGCTCTTTTGAAAATCGACGAGGGAGGCCTATGTCCAGCAGTGGACGTCCTATGGCTGAGATGATAATGGCTTACTAAAAGCTTGTAATAAGGGCGATCCTGCCGCTGCGCCGCCCTATAAACTGCCGCCTGAAGCAATGTTCCCTATACGCTACCCCTTCAAATACCTTATACCCCAGACTAGTTCACGGACTTTTATGTCCACTTCCCATCAAGAAAGTTAAATCAAGCGTAGAGGTATGGCTTAAGACCTTATCTTACAAAGAAACCGAAAAATTATTAGGTATTATTGGTTAGTTAACGGTTACTCTTCCCCTTACACTTCTCACACTCTTTCTTACTCACTCAGATACACTCACAATCACACATACTTGTTGTCTCTTGGAACCCTGACTCTAATGAGGCCTGGAGTATCCTTGAGACACACACACACACACACACACATCTTATTTCACCTCGACATTAAGTTTACTACACTGCATGCTTATTTTTATAATATAAAATGTTAGATTAATAATATAAAAAAAAATCTTGAAATAATTTATAATTTTTGATTGAATACTTAAATTGTTAAAATTCTTAATTAATTAAAAAATTTAATTGTAACGTAAATATAACGTAATAATAATATGTTACGTGACCAAATTTATGTAATATATATCATTTTTGTCTAATTTTTAACTAAACCCAATGAGTGTTCAAACGGAGGACGCTGGTGCCTGTAGCACAGTTTAATTACTAGTACGGGTGCCAGCCAGTTCCACACACAGACAACATTGTACATATTAAATGTTATCATTATGTCCAGTTCGATTGCTTTTTTAACAATATTGTTGTCTTTTAATTTTCGATCAATAAACTATTTGTATTTGTCTGTGCCCCCAGGCCAGCGGGCAGCCCTCAGCCCACATGCGTATATAATGACCTTGAAGCTAATTAGTCGGTCGTCCGTGCAAGTCAATTATGTTTCCAAATTTACACACGTCTCAGAGCCTAACATGCAGTAATTTGTAATAATTAATTGTGATTAGTCCACCATTTTTCAGAATAGTTCGCTGCTCTACTTCGCATTTTTTTTTTAGTGATTTTTGTACGCAATAAATCTCGAATGCGAAATGCAGCAGATTTGATTGCGAAAAGCAGATAGCCCGTTGGTCTAGTTGGTAGTGAACCAGCCTTCTGTGCTTGGGGGCGTGGGTTTGATTCCCACCTAGGACAAACATTCATGTGATGAACATTTGTGTTTGTTCCAGCAAAGGTCTGGAAATTTCTCAGGTCACTAGGAGTTGGAAAAACACGTCAAGACACTATTCCTAATAACTTGGATATAAATGCGTTAAACCAGCATTTCTCTTCTTCTCCCATCATGGATGCTGCTTCTAAAGCTAGCACATTAAATAAACTTTCAAATTTTACGGCTCCTGACCTACCTTCTTTCGATTTTCGTCAATTTACTGCTTGTGATGTTAGGAAGAGCATACTTTCCATTACCTCAAACGCTGTTGGGTTTGACTTGATAAGCCGCAACATGATTATCCCTATCTTAGATTACTTGCTCCCAATCCTGTGTCATATTTTTAACTTCTCTATATCCAACGGTGTGTTTCCTTCCTCATGGAAAGAAGCACAGATAATTCCACTACCTAAAAAAGTCAACCCGTCATCCTTTTCCAAATATCGACCCATTTCTATCCTTCCTTTTCTATCCAAAGTCCTTGAACGTTTAGTTCATAATCAGCTAAATATTTACCTTACCAGAAATGACCTCCTTAATCCTCTTCAGTCTGGCTTTCGTCCGGGGCACAGTACGGTTACAGCGCTTGTCAAAATCACTGACGATATTCGTCTAGGGATGGAGAACGGTAACTTGACCGTGTTGGCGTTACTGGACTTTAGCAATGCTTTTAATTCTGTCGACTTTGAAATCCTCCTTGCTATACTTCGCTCGTCTAACATCTCTTCAATGGTAGTTGACTGGTTTCAAAGTTACCTGTATGGGCGTCGGCAGAGGATTCGCCTAGAAGAGAGGTACTCTTTGTGGTGTGTCACATCTGCCGGTGTACCGCAGGGAGGCGTCTTATCTCCATTACTCTTCGCTATCTTTATTAATGCAATCTCTCATAACCTTTCTTCTTCTTACCACCTCTATGCAGACGATCTTCAGTTGTATTGCCAAGCCCCACTGGGCTGGCTATCGGAAGCTGTGGAGGCTATAAATGATGACATGCGTCGTATCTTACAATGGAGCCAGTCGTACGGCCTCAAAGTAAATCCTTTGAAGACGCAAGTTATCGTGTAGAACAACTTTAGTTTAATCATTTAATGGATAGATGAACTAACAACACCATTATAATGAAACTGTATTGGCGAAGTTCACACGTGTTCGTTGACAGTTGACAGTCTTTTGTCGACTGCCAACGAACACAGTATATAAGTGGCGGTTGCATTGCAATCACCCTCTTTCTTTGCTCGAACCTCGAAGCGATAACAAGTGTAAACGAATTGTGTGTAAAACAGTTTAAAAGGTGATTTCTTGGCTGAAAAGCTAACAATCGTCATAGGCAGCTCCCGCACTATCAGCCAAATTGATTGGAGTTCACTTCCACGAGTAGTCTTTGATGGAGTTACTATCCCATTCAGTGACACAGTTAAGAATCTGGGTGTATTATTCGACCGATGTCTATCGTGGGGTCCACAGCTTGTTGAAACAAGCCGGAAAATGTTTGCTGCCGGAGGTTCTTTACGTAGGCTTCGTAATTTTCTGCCCACCACCACTAAAATTGAACTTGCTCAGTCTCTCTTACTTCCAACTCTTGATTATGCTGACGTCTGCTATCTAGATCTCACAGAAGACCAGCTGAATAAACTTGAGCGCCGTCAAAATTTTTGCATAAGGTTCATTTTTGGCTTGCGCAAATATGACCACGTCTCTGAATTCCGCACTAAACTCAAGTGGCTACCCATTCGTCGTTGCCGGGATGCTCACATACTCGCCCTTCTTTATAGTATTCTTTACAATCCTGCTTCACCTTGCTATCTTAAAGAACGTTTTAAGTTCCGCCATTCCCTTCTCACTAGGTTCCTGAGATCATCAGAAAACTGCACGCTTGACATTCCTCAACATAACACGACTTTTTATTCCTCATCATTCACGGTGAAAGCTGTCAAACTCTGGAATGACTTGCCGCTTGAAATCAAGCGTGCCCCCTCCCTCGACGTTTTCAAACTCCGCGTAAAAGCGCACTATCTCGCACTATAGCTGCTATCTAGACTCTAATTTCTGTGACAAATATAATGTATGTAAGTATCAACATGTGTATATCTTTGATAACAGTAGGTATGTTAAATATTTTTGATGTAGTTTATTAATTATGTAGGTAGGTATGTAGTATGTTATTTATATTATGTAGTCTATGTATATGTATGTATTAGTATGTAATATTTATTTGTAGTCTATTGATTGTTTGTTGTTATTTGCATAGGTATTTACTTTCTATTTTTTTATTTTTAGTTAAGGCCACACATTATTAAATATAATTCCTTTCCGTGCACGGTTGCCTGGAAGAGATCGCTTTAAGCGATAAGGCCGCCTGTTAAAAGCCTAGATAATATTTTTGTTGTAATTTTTATGTTATCCTTGTTTTGTGGTGTTTTAATAAAGAGTTTTTGTATTTGTATTTGTATTTGTTCTATATCTGGGTGTTAATATCTATTTAAGTATGTATTTAAAACTATATATGTATGTATATCAGTCTCTGGCAGCCATATCACAAGGTTTGCTTAGTTTGGGGTCAGATGACCGTGTGTGCAAAAATGTCCCGAAATATTTACAAAAGTTGGCTTTCACAGGACGCCCGACAGATGTTAAACATGACGGCATAAGAGAGCGTCATGTCATTTGCCGTCACGGCATAAGAGTCGGTTATGCTGCCGGGGTGCTTATAGATATTTCACATCAAAAACTCCAGCGCCTCTAGTTGGTACTTGGCACACCACGTTCGAGTGATATTTCTGTTAATTTTCTAATCTGTACCTACCTACTTATTAACACGAACATTGGTTTTTTAAATACTGCTGTTTGTATTAATTACGTGTTATTGTGAATTAAGATGTTTCTGCACCCGGTCGTCCTGTTTCAAGTGGTTATAATGTATTGTAAGTACGATATAACTTTTGTATGACGCAGATAGGGTGACATACTAAGCCGAAAGATCCAAGATCCTTGAACAAGGGATACCAGCATGGTATTCATCAGCAGTCGCACTAGTATTTGAAGGAATTATGTTTATGTTCATATCACCGATTAGAGCAACCGATTTAAATGAGACTGTGCGGAGAGTTTTATCTAGGCTATCAATGAACGGGTCCAAGTTTAAATAAGAGGGGGAACGATAAAGGGCTATGATTGCTAATTTATCAGAGAAAGTAATTACCTAACTATTTGCGTCATTAAAATCCGCTTTCCGGATGTTGCATTCAATTCCACATCTGCAGTGCAAGTACCGTTCTTTTATTGATCGTCAAATTGACAGTTGAGGTCGTCAAATTCGATAATATGCCATTTTTTCAGTACTCGCTGTGATCGATTCTATGGCATTTTAGCGAATTTGACGATCGATAAAGAACGGTACTTGCACTGCTGGTCTGCCACTCTGGGAGTTGTACCGCAATGACGTCACTGTCCAGTTGCCACTTTATTGTAACAAACATAGAACTAGGAAACAACTTTTTAAATAATCTATTAAATAAAATACAAAAAGCATTTCAATTGTCATTACCGTTTTTACATTAGAGTTAATACAAAAATACGAAAAAGACCCCTTTTCTTTTACTTTTTGACTTTTTTATTATTTGTTAGTTAATCCGCCGTAACATTACATATTCTGTGAAACTTTCAACTGGCTATCTATTACGGTTCGAAAGATACAGCCGTTAATATGTAGGACGGACAGACATCGTATACTTAATAATAGGGTCCCGTTTTTAGCCTTTGGGTACGGAACCCTAAAAAATTATCAGCTGTTCCATAGAAAACGGTTATTCACACTTGACAAAATGTATGGAACACCTAATATTTTTGCGCGTTTTCTTTTTTATTGTAATACTTAGTAGACAATGTGTATATGAATTTCTAGTGTAATTCCGTTTCTACGTCGTTTTGAGTACAATAAAGATTTGGGACAAACTATTTTACTCTATAGATATTTGTGATGCTAATTTAAACCTAACCTGACATAAATATTAATTACAATAAAAAAGTAAAATTAACCTAACCTGAAACAAATTGTAATTAAATCTGTAACAAAAAATTCGAAAAATGGACTTCCGCAAAGTAACGCCTGATTCAATCAACTTAGTAGACAATCAAGGTACGAGCCACCTGATGGTAAGTCACCGTCGCCTATGGACACTTACAATACCCGGGGCATTGGTGATGCGTTGCCTACCTTTGAGGAACCACCACGCATCAGCCGCCACCGCCTAAAAGTTCAATGTCTACATATCATAGATCGGTGGACATCGCACACGGTGCGTTTTACCTATAATCTTTGGTTTTACGCGATCGTTTTTGCCAGAAATGTTGTGGACTCAGAGCTCGTTCCTAGCGTCCTAAGCCCACTTGGTTCAGTTCGGTGGTAGATCAGAGAAACGCATTGTTTCTGGCTTCTGTGGCATTTCCGAGTAACTATAACATGCAATGGGGTTCTTCAAAAGGGCTGTTAATAGTCTTTAAGGGTCGGGAACGTAACTGTGATGCCTCTGGTGTTGCAGGTATCCATAGGCCACGGCGAACGCTTATCATCAGGCGCCCCGTCTGCTTGTTTGCCACTTATTCACTCTTAGTTTGAAGCAATTGAGGTCATATTTTGGAGGAAAACCGACTTACAGTGCATGGCAGAAACAATCGATCAAATCGAACAGTGCGAGACTTCCACGCATCTATAATATGTGAATGGGTTTTCTGGCGATGGCGGCCGGTTTTTTTATTTTTATTTAATAATAGTATTGCGTTTGACCGCCAACTCACCTGATGTAACGTAGACGGGCCCAGTAGAAGCGCATTTTTGAAGATTACAAAGTGAGCGCCGGCGCTTACTTCGTTTCAGTCGGTCTCTAGCCGTAAGAAGTGCGTCACAAGACCATTGTTACATGATAACGAAACATTTGACAAAATTATGCCTTCGTGTACTTTCCCGAAGTGTAAATACACAACAAACAACCGCTATCTATTTTTTGTAACAAATGGTTATAATTAGGTGCTGAAGTATATGTCCGACGGTTTTGACTCGTTTTTACTGAGCAAGTTCAATGGTTATGGCCCGTCCATTCATTTTATATTGGTCGAAGCTTAGTACACCCTTTTCGCGTAACCCAGTACAGTTGTCAGGTAGTTCATTTGTTCAAAGATATTTTTTTTGACTGGGCAAGTGCCTTTATTAACTAAACAAAATACAAGCTAAAACTAACACTACAAATACAGTTAGATTGCCCATAGACCGTTGAAGGTCTACAGACAATCCAAATGCTCAAGCCCACTACCAGTTGGCAGCGTACCCAGCATAAATATTTGTATTTCAGATGTCCTCGTCAATGGAGAAAAACGTAAAAAACCTATACCGTACGAGGAAAAGCTGTAAGTGACCTAATTACCAATAACTAGCAATCCCGTTCCGGCTTCGCACGGGTGTAAGTTTTATTATGTACTAGTGACCCGCCCGCTCCGGCTTCGCACGGGTGTAAGTTTTATTATGTACTAGTGACCCGCCCGCTCCGGCTTCGCACGGGTGTAAGTTTTATTATGTACTAGTGACCCGCCCGTTCCGGCTTCGCATGGGTGTAAGTTTTATTATGTACTAGTGACCCGCCCGCTCCGGCTTCGCATGGGTGTAAGTTTTATTATGTACTAGTGACCCGCCCGCTCCGGCTTCGCACGGGTGTAAGTTTTATTATGTACTAGTGACCCGCCCGCTCCGGCTTCGCACGGGTGTAAGTTTTATTATGTACTAGTGACCCGCCCGCTCCGGCTTCGCACGGGTGTAAGTTTTATTATGTACTAGTGACCCGCCCGCTCCGGCTTCGCACGGGTGTAAGTTTTATTATGTACTGGTGACCCGCCCGTTCCGGCTTCGCATGGGTGTAAGTTTTATTATGTACTAGTGACCCGCCCGCTCCGGCTTCGCACGGGTGTAAGTTTTATTATGTACTAGTGACCCGCCCGCTCCGGCTTCGCACGGGTGTAAGTTTTATTATGTACTAGTGACCCGCCCGCTCCGGCTTCGCACGGGTGTAAGTTTTATTATGTACTAGTGACCCGCCCGCTCCGGCTTCGCACGGGTGTAAGTTTTATTATGTACTGGTGACCCGCCCGTTCCGGCTTCGCATGGGTGTAAGTTTTATTATGTACTAGTGACCCGCCCGCTCCGGCTTCGCACGGGTGTAAGTTTTATTATGTACTAGTGACCCGCCCGCTCCGGCTTCGCACGGGTGTAAGTTTTATTATGTACTAGTGACCCGCCCGCTCCGGCTTCGCACGGGTGTAAGTTTTATTATGTACTAGTGACCCGCCCGCTCCGGCTTCGCACGGGTGTAAGTTTTATTATGTACTAGTGACCCGCCCGCTCCGGCTTCGCACGGGTGTAAGTTTTATTATGTACTAGTGACCCGCCCGTTCCGGCTTCGCATGGGTGTAAGTTTTATTATGTACTAGTGACCCGCCCGCTCCGGCTTCGCACGGGTGTAAGTTTTATTATGTACTAGTGACCCGCCCGCTCCGGCTTCGCATGGGTGTAAGTTTTATTATGTACTAGTGACCCGCCCGCTCCGGCTTCGCACGGGTGTAAGTTTTATTATGTACTAGTGACCCGCCCGCTCCGGCTTCGCACGGGTGTAAGTTTTATTATGTACTAGTGACCCGCCCGCTCCGGCTTCGCATGGGTGTAAGTTTTATTATGTACTAGTGACCCGCCCGCTCCGGCTTCGCACGGGTGTAAGTTTTATTATGTACTAGTGACCCGCCCGCTCCGGCTTCGCATGGGTGTAATTTACGTGCGAAGCCGGGGCGGGTCGCTAGTTATATATAAATATATATATATAAACCTTCCGTGAAAATGTATCTAACTGATGGTGAAAACCGCATCAGAATCCGTTGCGTGGTTTAGGAGGAGTTAGCGGCCATACAGACATACAGACGCGGAAAGCGACTTTAATTTATACTATGTAGAGATAGAGATAAACCACAGGTTTTTTTTTATTAGAACGGCTGTCAAGGCATTTTTGAAAGGTTGTAGCCAGTTTCACCCATATAAACGAAACGTCAGTCATTCGAAATCAGTTAGCAACTGTGATGCGGACAAAAAACTTTGACACCTAACCCAAAAAGGTAAGGTCAAAGTTCTTTGGATGCGGAGTTCGACGCGTTGACATAAATAAGAATGTTCAATCAAGGTTCTGCCTGGCGACAGATCTTCCTTATCATTTCCGTTCTATTTACTTCTATTTTCTGTGGTATAAACCTTCCGTGAAAAATTATCTAGCTGATGGTGAAAACCGCATCAAAATCCGTTGCGTAGTTTTATAGATCTAAGCATACATAGGGACGGACAGACAGCGGGAAGCGACTTTGTTTTATACTATATATGTAGTGATAGTGATAGTGATTATACGAAATTTATCTGTTCGTGAAGCATACTCGTAGTGATTTCTTTAATCCTTCCAGCCGAATTGACATTTTAAAATCCGTTGCGTGGTTTAGGAGGAGTTAGCGGCCATACAGACAGACAGACGCGGAAAGCGACTTTATTTTATCCTATGCAGAGAAGAGAAGTCGCTTTCCGCGTCTGTCTGTCTGTCTGTCTGTATAACCGTTAACTCCTAACCACGCAACGGATTTTGATGCGATTTTCACCACAGAAATGAGAAGTAAAATATAATTTACTTTTCTGTGGTTTTCACCATCATGCAGTTAGATAATTTCACAAAGGGTTTATAATATGATAAAACTTATACCCGTGCGAAGCCGGGGGGGGGGGGGGGGGGGCAAGTTATGATAATATTATGAAAAAATACAGTCAAGTTTTGACTGTATTTTTTATCGGCAAAGCAAGACAATTCCACGGCCTTAAGACTTTGGTTTCTTTGTAGTTGGCAAATTTTTTTTTATATATGTGGGGGCAGCTGCCCCTCCCTGTCTCCCCTTGGCGACGCTCTTGGTTATGAATATCTTTAACGTAAAACATGTTATTTCAGGACGGCGGCAAAGTATAACAATCCTAATAACGTGAACGATCGAGCTAAAAGTAAGTCAGCTCTAAGTTTTCTAACTTGAAGAAGTACGCTTCTACTCACAGATAAATCGTCATTTTTTATTTTTTTAGTAAAGTAAATATTTATTACTGAAACGCTTTTACATTATCACATCGTAGTTATACATAGTTATCAATTGTGCTGAACATAGGTTATAATTGACTTAACAATGGGCCCCAAACTCGGCTAGACCGGTCTCTTGGTGACAAGTAAAAAAAACTCTTATATTTGATTTAACGCGCGCGCTTAGGAGTGTTAAATTGAACAGAATAAAAGTTAAAAATAGGTGAGTTTAAATTAAATTTGTATTCGTTCAAATCAGAATTATGGTTATAATAATAAAATACAGAGTTGAATAAGGAGTTAAAATATCGATTTACATACATTGCTTCTACCCATGTGATACCATGTGATGTGAGGCACCATTGCTTTCTTCATCCACGTCACCACAACAGCTAGACTGCTTTTTATCATCATTAGGTACTTACACTACCATCTGCACCACTGGAGCGTGTGCGCCAGCGCCCCAGAGCCTCACTCCGGTACTTCAAGGAGTTGGGTTGGCTCGGGTAGGTGCTGGTAGCGGGACATGCACAATACACCACAAGCGGGACTTCAGTGCAGGACTTATCGCCCCCATCTCGAATAAAAATAAGAATACCCATGTGATAGGGTGATTTGTCCAGACATGTTTGGACTTGATAGCCCGTTGGTCCAGTTGGTAGTGAACCTGCCTTTTGAGCTAGGGGGCGTGGGTTCGATTCCCACCTAGGACAAACATTCATGTGATGAACATTTGTGTTTGTTCTATATCTGGTTGTTAATATCTATTTAAGTATGTATTTAAAACTATATATGTATGCAGTCTCTGGCAGCCATATCACAAGCTTTGCTTAGTTTGGGGTCAGATGACCGTGTGTGCAAAAATGTCCCGAATATTTATTTATTTACTTTGTCCGGCTATTTAACTTGGGCGATGTAATCATACCAATATTATAAACTAGCTGGGTCCCGGGGTTTCACCCGCGTAGTGATGAAAAATGGTGATGACGATGACGTATAGTAGACTATGTCACTCTCGCCCTTGGACTATATCCATGCAGAAAATCAGCCGTGAAAGAGAAACAAACAAACCAACGCAGCAACAGAGCAACGGATCGACCTGATTTTTGCATGGGTATATAGTTCAAGGGCCGGAGAGTGATATAGGCTACTTTTCATCAGCATCATAATTTTTCATCACTACGCGGGTGAAACTTGTAACGGGTCAGATTAGCCCTCGTTAACATTCACAAATATTAGAAAATTAAAGTTTAGATTACCTACTACTTGAAGTACAGATAAACTGTAGGTACCTATAGTTTGTCTGGGAAGATTATAACAAATAAATGACTGAGAAATAATATATAAATAACTTTGCCTTTGGTGAGATATTGCCTCATGCTTTATTGTAGTAGAGTAATGGAACATACTCTTTTGTTACGCGTCTGTTCCTGAAAGTATGAGTACCTAACCCTGCAAAAGCACTGTTTGAATAGTAGACACTATATTTAGAAAAAGATTGCCTTATTAAATTCAGCTTACTGTCCAAATTGACTCGCCGGCCACTATTCGTATTTAAAGTATTACGTCACGATGTACTCTATGTGTCGCGAAATTCATTTACCACGCTTACCACAGTTATCGCAGTTATCAAGGTTGGGCGGGGCTTACGAGTTGAGAATGCATCGCGAAATTCACTTACCACAGTTATCGCAGTTATCGAGTTTGGGCGGGGCTTACGAGTTGAGAATGCGTCGCGAAATTCATTTACCACAGTTATCACAGTTATCGAGGTTGGGCGGGGCTTACGAGTTGAGAATGCGTCGCGAAATTCACTTACCACGCTTACCACAGTTATCGCAGCTATCGCAGTTATCACAGTTACAACACTTATAACGATTACGTCATCTACGCATTTGTTGGGGTGGGAGAAAGTTATATAAGGGTTCGTGCAGGCGGGCTTCGGGATGGGTTCAAGAAGTGGGCCATCACGGTCAATCCCGAAAAAAGTGCAGCAATGTACCTCCACCCGTCCAAGAACCCCCCGTCAAGGCCTATCACGCTTAACGGGAAGCCCATCCCTTGGACCATCTCGACCAAGTATCTCGGTGTGACTCTCGATCGCCGACTCACTTTCTCCAAACACATTCAGTTAGTCCGCAATCGAGCGGCGTTCTTCCTAGGCCGCCTCAGCCCCCTCCTCGGCGAGCGTAGTAAATTGTCACTTAGAAATAAGCTGACAATTTACAAAACTTGCATCCGCCCCGTCATGACTTACGCCTCTGTGGCATTCGCCCACGCCTCCCGCATCGATCTGGACAAGTTGCAGGTCATTCAAAATCGCTTCATACGCAGAGCGGTCGGCGCTAGCTGGTATATGCGAAACGCCGATCTGCACTGCGATGTTGAACTCCCATCCATGATTCAATACCTTAAGTATACCTCCCGCCGCTACTTTGACGCGGCGCCTCACCACCCCAATCAATCCTCTTGTAGTAAAATCCTCCGACTACTCGACAGACGTGACAGACCCTCCTCCTCTCCGTAGACGCCCTAGAAACATCTTGGGCGACCCGGACGACCCCATCGCCGTCGTCACCGCGGCGGCGCTGGGCTCGCCCGATCCGACTGCTCCTAGCAATAGGAAATATTCAGTTTTTGGTACAGGCGTCGGTTACCAGAGGCACACACACACACAGCGATCCCGCCGGCAGGATCGTAGACCCACAGGATCTGTTAGAAGATCGGTTAGATTCTCTCCAAATAATCATTCAGTTCAACAAACCGTTAGGGCTCCAGGGCACACCCCCTCTGGGGTGCCTGGGCAAGTCTGATTCCCACTCCCGGCGACGGCCCAAGCCGAGGTTCGTACCTTCGAGGTGCCCTTGTGCTAGTCGCCTATAAACTTAACCACCAAGTTATGCCGAACGCACTCTGCGTTCGCTAACTAGTCCGGTCAAGCTGTAGAGGCCAAAAGGCCAACAGTAAAAGTCAATCATAAAAAAAAAAAAAAAAGGGCTTCGGGATGATTCTTGCCTTGGCGTTCGTAGCGTGCAGGTGGAGATTTTAGTATTTTTGTTCCGTGGTTGTCCAATATAATTTTATTATGAATTATTTTAAAGTTTTACGTGGAAACTCTGCCCGACTGAATATACATTCAAATAACGTCGACAGTGTTTATTAGTTCCGGTGTGAGGTTATCACAGCTCAACTTAGGGTTGATATTGAGAGTTTCTCTCTAAGTTTTTGAGCATAAAGTGTTCGAGATACAATTATTTGTAGAGTCAAGTTATTAAACTGAAATATTGGACAATTGCGTACGACTAGACACGGTTTTAGTCAATGGTAATTCCCGGAAACAAAATATTTGTGAGAACGTAAAGGAGTTACCATCTTAAAGTTCCCGATAGTTAGGCTTGGGATTTTGTGACGAACCCAAGGGTCGATTATTCTCATTAAATTGAGGTCGATCAAGTCACCAGGGTGCATGGTTTCTGGAATACGGTCATCAGAAGCTCTCTAGGTCTTTGCAAACGCGAAGTTGCTCCTTGGCGGAACTGTTGGCTCTTAACCGACCGCTGATGACCGGACCTCAGGCTCCATGTGAACTGTCTTGTACGTTAGGTGGATGTTCCGTTTCAGTCCCCAGGGGTGGATCCTTGTGTTAGAGGTACACCCTAGGCTTCGGCCTGTTGAAACAGACTCCCGTAGGGATGATAGGTAGTGGACTTCAGGATAGTTGGACTAGTCACCCATGTAGGCCTCAGCTAGTGTAGAAGAGTTTTGCACATTGGATAACCTATCTTCCAATAAACTCTGTGTTAGTATGGGATTTTGGATGTTTAGTTAGTACAACAGGACCCGCGAGTCCTTGCATAGCTTTGGTGTCTCTCCAAGAATAAGTGTAGGGACGTAAAAGGTGTAGGTATAGGATAGGGAATAGGGCGATCCCGCCGATCTAATATACTCAACAGAATGCGATTGTATCAGGTCGCCGGGATATAGGGAAATTACTTAAGTTTTTAGTTTCAGGTTGTTCCAGAAGTCTCCAGCTTGTTAAATCTAGCAAACAACTGTTCCAGCTAAATACATCATCAATGTGGAGTTCTTAGATAGTGTCTTATTGTGGATTATAAAGTACCTAAGTGCATACTTTCAACTTTAATTGGCGAAATTACAAGCCAAATTCTCTAGTAAACTCTTTAAGGCCAAGCGTAGCCGTGCCAGTTGGTTTCTCTTAACTAAACGAGAAAGATTCTGACAAACTAAAGATTAATTACTAGAACCTACAAAGTTCATTGCAAGTTTCATCATCTAACCGCAATCAGAACTTATCTAATGATCGTACAAGGTTTGGTTGATCTTGACTATCACTGTAAATTCATAGGGGTTTTCTGATCCTACAATAAGGATGGGAGAATCTCACTCATAGATTGGACATGAGTCACAAACTTACTTACAAACATTGGGCAAAAGAGAATGTTCCCTTTTTATAATCTCTGTTAACTGATTTTGTTACATTTGACTTACAAACACACAAACTGACTGTAAAGAAAGTTCATTCGTGTTCAAGGCACGATTTTCCCTTAAAAGATTCGTGGAGGGGGAATCCCTATTTTATATTGGTTGGATTCTACTAGCATGGGCGGGAATGGAGCTCTTGTTCTAGCCACAAAACAATTATATTTCAAATAGCAAAATCTAGCTTTCTACGTTAACCTTGATTCAATTCACTTTAAGTTCACCTTGTATACTTTTCACCTGTATGGAATTAATACTATCAATGTCTTGTAAGATTCTACAAACTAAAGCAAAGAAATATCATTTAATCTATCTAGAAAGTGTTTCAAGATCTATCATACCACATACCGATCTACAAACCAATCATGTCACTCCCTAATGAAAATAACATAAACTATACTGTTATAACCTGGCACGGTTAACGCACACACTTAATAATATGTTAAATAGTTGTAAGAGTTAGTTTACTAATAGGTACATGAAGTTCCACCTAGTATAAGAGCTAATTATTAGATCTAGGTTTAATTCTGTTTCAATTCACACCTAGGCAGGTTGTACGGAGTAGAAGTTAGGCTAGTCTTTAAACTTGTACGATAACTAGGTCCTAAATAACGTAGGTGATCATCTCATATTTATATTGGGATATTGCGGTTCACAAAATAAGGTTCTAACTACTTAGACGATCACTTGGCCAATTTAGTTTAAGTTAAGTTAATTTAGTTTAAGTTCACTTACTCAGTTAAGTAATATAATTAGGATAGGTGATTTAGTTAGTTCAACATCAATTAAAAGAGTAAACTTGTAAAAGTAAAAAGAGTTCTGTCGGGGGACGGTACAATCTGGTGCCGTGACCAGGATTTCAGAACCATATAGATATGTATAGTGTTAAACCTAGTCTTTTATCGATAACGTAGGGAAAATTTATGTATATATTATGTGGTCCGGGGTCTCCTGGACACAATCTTTTGCCGTGGAGTCGATCGAGGAATTGAGATGATCACCTTAGGTAGACAAACAGATAGATTAGGTTTTTAAAAAAGATGAAAGGCTCGGGGGTTGAGAAAGTAGATTAAATAACTTGAATTATCTGTTAAATTTATAGTAGAAGTAAAATCAAGAATCTAGTTCAAACGGTTTCAACTTATAAAACTATCACTTACTTTGAGAAAGACTGATCTATCACCGAAAGCGAAACCGTGTAAGTTATTCTTAATTCATATCAGGTTATATTTTATCCAGCTGTCCAGAAGGAAAGATGTTAAGGTTAGGACATAATTATCATTATCACACACCCACACGTTACTGTTGTTCACGTTAGAATTCAGTTATGCTATTTTGTAATTATTAGTAGAATTGTTGAGACTAATTTGAATTATTGTTACCTAAATCTAGAATGATCTAGTGTCTTGACAACTAAAACAAAATAAGTATTTATTTCATTACACACACACATACATACACGTATTTAGGTACACACAGGGATTACACATCAGTACATCAGGAAACATTTTTGTAGAATTTAAGTTATGAATAGTGTAGCGACAGCATTTCATGTTTTCAGCTGAATTGGTAACGGTTGAACGGCATTTAGAAAAATTTGAGATTGTTGTTTGCTGGCAGCTTGAAAACGTGAAGACCTTTCCAGTTTCAGAGTGGTTGGTATGGCAGTAACATCTCCAAACAGGTATTGTGTCAGACGTTTGTGTAGATTATCTGAAATCATAAAATACTTCTAAATCTAAGGTGTGTAACTTTCTAAACGGACAAGAGGTTAGGGTTACGTCGCTGCGAACTACAGTTCTAACGAAACCAAAAAGTAAGAAATTTCATTAAAATTTAAAATAATACAGGACGCCTGTGTGACTCTTTTCTCTAGGTTAAGATCGGGAAGTACTTGGTATTTACTAGGTATCTAGAAATAAATCTAGACCTATTTACTTTCTACTTATGCTAGTTAGATGGTTGTTTGCAATTTATTGTAAACAACAATCAACAATTTTAGTGTTTTATCGAGTACATTGTTTGTTACAACATTAGTCTTCCTACATGGGGATGTTAAATGGTCAGGTCATGCGACTTCAAGAGAATAAAAGAAGGGTTTTATTTACCTGCTAGTGTTATCACAGTAGAGGCATTGATGGTTCCATGTAGGTACTGTAATTAATGCCGGACTTGTTTAGAGTGTGTAGACAGTTATTCATGCGTTTATCATCGGGCGTTCCTGAAAGTGTATGTTAGGTTCGTTAATATCTAAGGTAAATTATTAAGTTGTGATAGCTGGGAGGATAACAACACGGCTTTAGGAATTATGCTATTTACATACTATAAACACATTCTTAAACGAGAGCACATGTCTGAGGGTTCATACGAAACTATCTTGAAACGAATTTAGTATCTTTAAGAGGCACTTATGTTTGTAAACAAGTAAATATTCGATCACATACCTTGAGTTAAAGAATTGTAGAAGTACGAGATATTTCTATGTACAACTGCTAAATCTTCGTTGTAGGTTTCCTGACATCATTTTGTGACTTGTAAAGCGATATTTACGTATATTCTTGAGTTTTTCAGTTAACTTTTAGCAATAAACATTAGCAATACAAATGCATGGTATTTTTGTGAATTGTGAGAATCAGTTTGACGGAAATGACACTAGACTTGACGGAGTTGACGGTGACAGAAGTGTCAATTTGAACGTGACAATTTATGTAATAATTAGTTGACCATTGCGCCTAAGATAATTTATCCCGTTTCGACGTACGTAAAATAAATGTTTGTAGTTTATCACGCGACGCGACGCCACGTACTAGGTTTTATGTAATTATGAATATTAGATGATGATGCAACAGACAGCGAGGTTTTCTAGTATTATTAAAAAATTAAGTCAGATATTAAGCACATTTAAAATATTATATTAACTCTCATGAGCACGTCAGAATAAGCATTGTTTTGATTAGCAAATAGATCGATTTTGTAATATAGGTAGTTCGTAGTCGAGTATCCGTGAATCTTCTAAGATGTTAATCACTATAATTATTTGCCAGACATGGAATACAAACTATTTGTTAGAAGCTTTCCGAAGGCGGTGTGGCCTTAAAAACTTTAGCCTGTCCGAGAAAGAAAAAAAAAAATATAAATAGATTTGTTCCAAATCACGTAAAGAGTTAAAAAGTTTAGCATGACGGATGACGTGAAGTTTTGTAACGTTTCATTTTACATGAAAAAAATGCGGGAACTATTTAAATTGATGTATTATGTATGTAAAGGATTTGTAATCTACACTTAGGATATAATTATGTAATTAATTAGATAGTATTATTTATAGTACTTTCAGTATTTTAGGCGTCCCAAGTGTCTCTTTAGTTTAAGTTATTTCACAAAACATATTTAGATCTCGGACTAGGTATATCTAATGAGAAAGAAGAGTGCAAGATGGGAGATTCTCGGGTGGCGCTACGTAATTCAGCTATATAATCTTTGGTATTATATAGGTACGTGAAAACTTAAGGCATAGTTACGAGATTATAATCTAATAACATTTAGCTAGTACTTAGTATGTTATCTATGTACATGTAATGGTTGACTTTGGAAATTATATTAAAAGGTTAATGCGGAAGTTTTACAGGTACTTATGTATGTTTGTATTTTCAACTTCGTGGTGGTAAGGCAGGTTCAAATGAATGTTGAAAAGGTACTGGTATCCTAGATTAATTTCACAACACAAATATTTAGGCTTTTCAATTTAGCTAGTTCCGGATTTCAGAGTGTTAGCAGGTGAAGCCGGAGGATGTATCTTGTATGTTTAATAGTTAAGACGGACCAGCTCAGGTGGATAATATAGGATTACAGGTACCTAATTATTTTTATTTCATTACAAAGTGTTAACACATTTTAGCGAATTGTATTTAATACCAGATAAGGAGAAATGCTACAAGAGGACGGCGAAGGCTTTCTTTCTTCTGAAAATTTAAGGTAAATCTATACGTAAGTTATGTGTTGTTACCGACTAGAATAGATATTGTAAAACTTAGTTGTGATCTGTTAATCATGAATAGTTATGCTTGAAGTATTAGATAGTTTTTATTTTATAGATGAGGTTGGTGGCTCCATGCCTCGGATCGGATAAGCGAATGAGATATGCCGTGGGTTATTATTGCGTGTGTTCAAATGTCTTTGTTTTAACTCACTGTTTACTAATACAAATAGACCGTTTAACGCACTCTTTAAGTACGGATCAGCGATATACTAATGCGTTCACATTTACCGCTTTGTCAAATCTTCACGTTTGTTTGATCTGAGTTCTGTGCTTTATTATAGGTTGCGTCGTTAACTAGCATTTCACATTTAGGGATTCGCGTTTAAAAAGGACCACATTGCTAGTAAGTATGTGATTGATCAGGTATTGTGGTTATTCAGTTGTTTTCAGGTACAAAAGACGGGTTTTCCTCCTAGTAGGTAAGTAGCAGATTAAGACATGGGGACTGGTGTTGGAGTGCAGTGCAGAACAGTACCTATGTGTTGAGTACACTTGTACGAATTATTCTTTAAGATTACAGGTGAACAATCATGGTAATTTGTACACTAAAGTCGTTTTGCTTTTATGTACTTAATTGAAAATTAACTTATAGTAATATGACGACTAATTATATGAACTAATTAAAAATATTATAGATAGTCCAAACAGATAAAATGTTAAATTATTTTATAATATGGCGAGTTCGATTCTTGCATTTAAATTTTATTTGGTTTGAGTCCTAGACAAATTCAATTTCGATAGATAATAAATATATTTATAATCGAATGCTTCGCTTCAATTGCGCTAGAGCCTATGGAAAAAAAAAACTTGACATTGTATCTACCTATATTTTTGAAATTATGTTAATATTTTTGTCCAGCGTATCATTACGCATTTCAATTCAAAAGCTTTTTAATGTCGTGGATCCTATTGTATGTATGTATATCAACTAAAATAGATATTTAAGGGTGCTACAATTTTATAAAAAAAAAAAAAAAAAAAAACCTGTTGGATTATTAATAACGTAATTTCTCTCAATTATTATAGTGGGTTATTGGTTATCTTGAAGATTATTAAATTTGAAAATAATAATAATAATGAGATTTGTGAATGTGAGCGGGTTCTTTAGTTATTTTGAGGTCATGTAAGTCTACATAGGGGCTTTACCTTTTCGAATAATGGGGGGATGGTGCAAAATGTTTGTGTCAAATTATGTGGTAGTGATGGCGTCTTGAATCAGCGAGTAAGACAGCGAAAGTTATGTTATGAAAGATAAATGATAAACTCCATAAAATTTTAAATGATAGAATGAAGACTGACAGAGATTTAATGAATATATGCGTGGGTTAAATTCTTTTGAAGGGATTCAAGATCTTATCATTGCTTAGATTTGAGACAGTTTTTCAGAATCTAATTTTCAGCAAACACGAGTACATTTGATCTTTTCGAAGGAGAAATTTTGGTGTTAGGCTTAGTTCATAATTTCATCAACAACGTTGATTTCGAAAAAGATCCTACTCTACAATGAGGAAACTATCGACAAGCACACTCTACATTTTCCGAATGGAAATCATTGGACTTTAACACTTGTACTTTTAGTGGGATATAAAGACTATACGGAATTTTTTCCTATTTGCCTTTGGGTCTACTAGAATTTTGGAGGGAGTGCGTAAACTTTGCTTTTCAGCGAATGAAAAGATATTTGCGAAGGAAAGGGAAGTTATGTGCAACCGTTTAGGGTTGGTTCTGCCTCACAACCAGAATTTCCTTGCAGATGACAGAGATCCTGTAAAGGGACAATTTTTCTTATAGTTGATATATTAACAAACTTTGAGTCTGGGGTTTTATGACGATTATTTTTATGTCGGTTTAAAAACACTTACACATATTGTGTTAGGGATACACACACATTCGTTCACACTTAATTATATTGCTGGAACTTGGATTTTGAAAAATTTGATTTTGCACTTGCAAATTGAGTCGTTTGAACAGGGAATATTTGTGAATCTCTCCAATGTTTATTTGAATGGGAAAATTTTCTCCGATTAACAAATTATAATCTATTAAAATTTTGGGGGTTGCTGTAACGGGTCAGATTAGCCCTCGTTAACATTCACAAATATTAGAAAATTAAAGTTTAGATTACCTACTACTTGAAGTACAGATAAACTGTAGGTACCTATAGTTTGTCTGGGAAGATTATAACAAATAAATGACTGAGAAATAATATATAAATAACTTTGCCTTTGGTGAGATATTGCCTCATGCTTTATTGTAGTAGAGTAATGGAACATACTCTTTTGTTACGCGTCTGTTCCTGAAAGTATGAGTACCTAACCCTGCAAAAGCACTGTTTGAATAGTAGACACTATATTTAGAAAAAGATTGCCTTATTAAATTCAGCTTACTGTCCAAATTGACTCGCCGGCCACTATTCGTATTTAAAGTATTACGTCACGATGTACTCTATGTGTCGCGAAATTCATTTACCACGCTTACCACAGTTATCGCAGTTATCAAGGTTGGGCGGGGCTTACGAGTTGAGAATGCATCGCGAAATTCACTTACCACAGTTATCGCAGTTATCGAGTTTGGGCGGGGCTTACGAGTTGAGAATGCGTCGCGAAATTCATTTACCACAGTTATCACAGTTATCGAGGTTGGGCGGGGCTTACGAGTTGAGAATGCGTCGCGAAATTCACTTACCACGCTTACCACAGTTATCGCAGCTATCGCAGTTATCACAGTTACAACACTTATAACGATTACGTCATCTACGCATTTGTTGGGGTGGGAGAAAGTTATATAAGGGTTCGTGCAGGCGGGCTTCGGGATGATTCTTGCCTTGGCGTTCGTAGCGTGCAGGTGGAGATTTTAGTATTTTTGTTCCGTGGTTGTCCAATATAATTTTATTATGAATTATTTTAAAGTTTTACGTGGAAACTCTGCCCGACTGAATATACATTCAAATAACGTCGACAGTGTTTATTAGTTCCGGTGTGAGGTTATCACAGCTCAACTTAGGGTTGATATTGAGAGTTTCTCTCTAAGTTTTTGAGCATAAAGTGTTCGAGATACAATTATTTGTAGAGTCAAGTTATTAAACTGAAATATTGGACAATTGCGTACGACTAGACACGGTTTTAGTCAATGGTAATTCCCGGAAACAAAATATTTGTGAGAACGTAAAGGAGTTACCATCTTAAAGTTCCCGATAGTTAGGCTTGGGATTTTGTGACGAACCCAAGGGTCGATTATTCTCATTAAATTGAGGTCGATCAAGTCACCAGGGTGCATGGTTTCTGGAATACGGTCATCAGAAGCTCTCTAGGTCTTTGCAAACGCGAAGTTGCTCCTTGGCGGAACTGTTGGCTCTTAACCGACCGCTGATGACCGGACCTCAGGCTCCATGTGAACTGTCTTGTACGTTAGGTGGATGTTCCGTTTCAGTCCCCAGGGGTGGATCCTTGTGTTAGAGGTACACCCTAGGCTTCGGCCTGTTGAAACAGACTCCCGTAGGGATGATAGGTAGTGGACTTCAGGATAGTTGGACTAGTCACCCATGTAGGCCTCAGCTAGTGTAGAAGAGTTTTGCACATTGGATAACCTATCTTCCAATAAACTCTGTGTTAGTATGGGATTTTGGATGTTTAGTTAGTACAACAGGACCCGCGAGTCCTTGCATAGCTTTGGTGTCTCTCCAAGAATAAGTGTAGGGACGTAAAAGGTGTAGGTATAGGATAGGGAATAGGGCGATCCCGCCGATCTAATATACTCAACAGAATGCGATTGTATCAGGTCGCCGGGATATAGGGAAATTACTTAAGTTTTTAGTTTCAGGTTGTTCCAGAAGTCTCCAGCTTGTTAAATCTAGCAAACAACTGTTCCAGCTAAATACATCATCAATGTGGAGTTCTTAGATAGTGTCTTATTGTGGATTATAAAGTACCTAAGTGCATACTTTCAACTTTAATTGGCGAAATTACAAGCCAAATTCTCTAGTAAACTCTTTAAGGCCAAGCGTAGCCGTGCCAGTTGGTTTCTCTTAACTAAACGAGGGAGATTCTGACAAACTAAAGATTAATTACTAGAACCTACAAAGTTCATTGCAAGTTTCATCATCTAACCGCAATCAGAACTTATCTAATGATCGTACAAGGTTTGGTTGATCTTGACTATCACTGTAAATTCATAGGGGTTTTCTGATCCTACAATAAGGATGGGAGAATCTCACTCATAGATTGGACATGAGTCACAAACTTACTTACAAACATTGGGCAAAAGAGAATGTTCCCTTTTTATAATCTCTGTTAACTGATTTTGTTACATTTGACTTACAAACACACAAACTGACTGTAAAGAAAGTTCATTCGTGTTCAAGGCACGATTTTCCCTTAAAAGATTCGTGGAGGGGGAATCCCTATTTTATATTGGTTGGATTCTACTAGCATGGGCGGGAATGGAGCTCTTGTTCTAGCCACAAAACAATTATATTTCAAATAGCAAAATCTAGCTTTCTACGTTAACCTTGATTCAATTCACTTTAAGTTCACCTTGTATACTTTTCACCTGTATGGAATTAATACTATCAATGTCTTGTAAGATTCTACAAACTAAAGCAAAGAAATATCATTTAATCTATCTAGAAAGTGTTTCAAGATCTATCATACCACATACCGATCTACAAACCAATCATGTCACTCCCTAATGAAAATAACATAAACTATACTGTTATAACCTGGCACGGTTAACGCACACACTTAATAATATGTTAAATAGTTGTAAGAGTTAGTTTACTAATAGGTACATGAAGTTCCACCTAGTATAAGAGCTAATTATTAGATCTAGGTTTAATTCTGTTTCAATTCACACCTAGGCAGGTTGTACGGAGTAGAAGTTAGGCTAGTCTTTAAACTTGTACGATAACTAGGTCCTAAATAACGTAGGTGATCATCTCATATTTATATTGGGATATTGCGGTTCACAAAATAAGGTTCTAACTACTTAGACGATCACTTGGCCAATTTAGTTTAAGTTAAGTTAATTTAGTTTAAGTTCACTTACTCAGTTAAGTAATATAATTAGGATAGGTGATTTAGTTAGTTCAACATCAATTAAAAGAGTAAACTTGTAAAAGTAAAAAGAGTTCTGTCGGGGGACGGTACAAACTGCGGGGCGCAGCTAGTCGGTTTACAAATGACGGAGTTCTGAGATAACAAACATTTTAAAAAAAACTAATTGCGAACCACATTCTTTTTTGAAGTCGGTTAACAAGTAAATAACGTGATATACTCATTTTAGATAGGAACCAGTCGAAGCCTCAGATGCCTGACGCGTGGAACAACAGAAACCGGCAGCCGTTCCACCCCGCCTGGATGGACTACTGCGCCAAGTATCACTGCGACGACTACCATAAGGTAACGTAGCGTCACTACAGAAACCGGCAGCCGTTCCACCCCGCCTGGATGGACTACTGCGCCAAGTATCACTGCGACGACTACCATAAGGTAACTTAGCGTCACTACAGAAACCGGCATCCGTTCCACCCCGCCTGGATGGACTACTGCGCCAAGTATCACTGCGACGACTACCATAAGGTAACGTAGCGTCACTACAGAAACCGTCAGCCGTTCCACCCCGCCTATATGTTGTCTTTCTGCACAATTTTTTTGTACTTTAGTAGCTGACAAGTTATGTGGTGGTACGGAACCCTCAGTGCGCGAGCCCGACTCGCACCTTTACCAACCAAATAAGTGATTGCCGAGGATCAAACCAGGTGCCGTCAGATTGTAAAGCGCACATGCTAACATCGCTTCTGGCATCGCGTTTTGCAGTGTTAGTTAGCATGTATTGCCTATAAAACAAGGTTCCAGTGATAGATACTAATACAAAAACCTATACATTGTAATTCCAGCGTGCGTGCGGTTTGAACCGCAACTCCATGCAGTTCAAGTGGTTCCAGAGCCAGTGTCACATCATCCTGAACAACCAGTGCGCCTACTTCAGAGGACTGCTCAGTTAGTAGAATTAATGAACAAATATAATTGCCTACAACTGTGTACAATTTACCATCATCGGCCAGAAGACTGTCTACTGCTGAACGTAGTCTCACACTTGACCGGTTCAGCCATTTGGGAGCTACGAGGCTGCATACAGATACATACATATAACAACCTCTCAATATGCGTCGATATTAAAAATGAATATGTCGTTTTGTTTCAGAATACGACATCGTAGACACGAAGTTCTGCAGCACGTACGTGATGCAGGTCCGCAGCGGGTGCCCCCGGCGGTGTGAGGGCGCCGTGGCCCCGGTCTGCGCCGTGGACGACCGCACCCGGCCCCTGCTCTTCAAGAACCCCTGCACGCTGGAGCTGGCCAACTGCAACAACCTTGTCGAGAGTGAGCATCGGCAACCGTACACGTGGTCTCTCACATCAGACAAACAAGAGAGATGTTATCATTATCAGCTTATCATATTCCCGCTGCTGGGACACGTCCCTTTTCTGATGCAGACCTGCACACACACATGCAAGGGTTACAAATATAGCCAGTCATAATGGGTACAGTTGCTCAGTGATATAGCCAGTCATAATGGGTACAATTGCTCAGTGATATAGCCAGTCATAATGGGTACAGTTGCTCAGTGATATAGCCAGTCATGATGGGTACAGTTGCTCAGTGATATAGCCAGTCATGATGGGTACAGTTGCTCATTGAAAAAAAAAACATGTCGATAGCTGTTAAAGTTTAAAGTGAGCATCGGCAGCCGTACACGTGGTCTCTCAGATCAGACAATAAGGGCTGGCGCGTGGCTGAATCCGCAGACGACCTCATAAGGCGCAAATATAGTACCCTCCAGTGGGTACATTTTTGAGCCTTTTGGGGTCGAAACCATGGGCCGTGGGGATCTGGTTTTTAAATTTATTTTAAGATTTGTCTTCACGTTTGGTCGATGCAACTCGTGACCAAAACCCTCTCCTCAGGGAGGCCTCTACTTTGCTCAAAGGGTGAGCATTGCCATACAACGTGGTAATGGGGCCAGCATTTTGGGAACAATTCCCACTAGTCGATTAGTTTAGTATTTAGGTTATAATTTGTTGTTTTTTTTTCCTTCTAAGCTTACTATAACATTACGTCTAAGTCTAACTGCTAGGAGACAGGCCTTCTCTCAGAGAGAGGATGGGCTATAATCCACCATGCTGACCCAGTACATGTTGGTGAATGTCATGTGTCTTTGAACTTTGAAGTTCTTGGACATACCGGTTTCCTCACGATGTTTCCCTTCACCGTTGTTAAGCTATGGCATCGAAACTGCGCATAATGTATTTAAGTACTATATAAGTGATTGGTGCAGGGCCGAGGATCGAACCGGGTGTCAGACTGTAAAGCGCACATTTTGCCGACCAGCCACCATTGCCTTTACTTTGTTACTAATTTAATTACGTTTTATTTTCAGAATTTGAAGAAGTGTCAATGAGCGTTTGTGAAAACTTCTGGCGGGAGGCGTAGAGGTTCAACTACCTACGATACTTACATAAATTATATAATGATATATATAATGACCCGCATGTCTATGTACTTATTTGTCTCCGCAATGTAAAATTAAATTATATATTATTACAGAAACTGACGTGGTTTTCACACATTTTATTAGTATTACACGGGAATTACTCGATAGTATTATAATAGTAAAATAGTTATTTATGATACAAGTGCGGTAAGTTGGTTATTACAAACGAGTAGACGAATGTACGAACCATAGTCACGAGTTTGTAATAACCAATCTGCACGTGTGCCATGCAACGTTTTACAACACATTTGCGAGAAAAAAAGGCTACAAATAAAACAATTTTTGTTTATAACTTAATATCAGTCACAACAATAGTTTCTATAATATAATAAGAAAATGGCGCGAACATGCAAATAGCGCCACTATCACGTGGTGAAAATTAGAACTACATCTTTCGTCTCATTTTCTCTTTAGTATTAAACTGAGACAAACGTATTGAGCAAAAGCGCTTCCAAGGAGGTTTGATCATTCAGCTTATTTATTCTCGTAATATGAAACTCTTTTGTGGAATTCTTATGTAATTATGATGGAAATTAAAAAAATACCGTAAATCACACGCACGGTGCTTTACATCTGAGCGTGCGGACAAATTCATTACCGCACGCTCCGTTGTATGATCCGTAATGTTTAACTTTCGAACGAACGATGCTTCGTAAGTGCATTTTTTGAGCAAATGTGTTGTAAAAAATTATAAAGTATTTTTTGGTCGAAAATTAGTAGAACAAAAACTTTTAAAAGCGGCCAAGTGCGAGTCGGGCTCGCGCATTGAGGGTTCCGTACCACCACATAAATTGTTAACTACTAAAGTACAAAGAAGTAGTGCAAAAAGACATCACGCCCAGGCGGTCACCCATCCAAGTACCGACCGCTTTTGGGCGACTCAAGGGCTCCTCGAAGGTACGAACATCGGCTTGGGCCGTCGCCGGAAGTGGGAATCAGACTTGCCCAGGCACCCCAGACGGGGTGTGCCCTGGAGCCCTAGCGGTTTGTTGAACTGATTATTTGACATTTGACTGAATTGACATTTTAAGTCTAAATACAAAAATAACATTTACAACACATTTGCTCAAAAAGTGCACTTACGAAGCCTGTATACATCGTTCGAAAGTTAAACATTACGGATCATACAACGGAGCGTGCGGTAATGAATTTTACCGCACGCTCCGTTGTATAGCACCGTGCGTGTACATTACGGTATTTTTATAATTTCCATTTTTTGATTTTTTCTCGCAAATGTGTTTTAAAACGTTGTATGGCACACGTGCGGATTGGTTATTACAAACTCGTGACTATGGTAAGCCCTCGGCTTCGTCTCGGGTTTACATTCGTCTACTCGTTTGTAATAACCAACTTTCCGCACTTGTATCATAAATAACTATTACGTATTTTATTAATTTATTATTATACTTGTGTAAATATTCTAGCAGATCTGCAATACCGGGCAGACCACCAGCCCGCTGGTCGGACGACATCGGGAAAGCAGTGGACAAGGCTGGCACAGGACCGGGAAAGATGGCGCGCTGAAGAGGAGACCCCCAGCAGCGGGTGGTGAATGGATGATGATGAATGAATTGATGATGAAATATTCTAGCTTTTGTTAATTATTCTTTGGTTACACTGATCTCGATAAATTTTATCTATGTACCTAATTTAAAGTTTGTATGAATGTAATTTTAGGATGTTTTTGCTTGTGTATTAGAGTATGTATGTCAGTACCTATTTTATAATGTAATATATATGTACTTATCTAGATGTATATAATACACCCAAATATTGCACGTCCGCGAGGATAAACTGTTGGGTTTACTCCACTATTATACACAGTTTTATGCAAAAACATTTTACTTTACTTTACATGGCTTTGCTTTGCTTTGCATGGCTTTGCTTTGCTTTGCTTTGCTTTGTTTTGTTTTGCTTTGCTTTGCTTTGTTTTGCTTTGCTTTGCTTTGCTTTGCTTTTTTTTACTTTACTATCTATTGAATCATAGAAGGCCCGGCTGGCAAATGCCACCTCGACCATCAGTCCGACACTGGAAGTAAAGACGGGCCAAAAAAGCTTACTTTAGTCCTAGTAACGATCCTGTGCGTCGACACAGTTTGTTGAAAAACGGTCGAGATGTTTTAATCAACGGTTCTACTCATTTTACTTATTAGTAAGTAAACAGTACGTAGGTTGGTACCAACGTTAAACAAATACATTTTAAAATGAAAGTATTTGCAATTTGCATTGTTGTTTTGGCTGGTAAGTGCTTTTTTCGAATTGTTATTGTTTTGTGGGTGGTAAGATGGAGCTCCCGATATGTTGGGGCAGTTACATGCACTAGCACCATGTTCACGGGAAGACTCAGCGCAGTGCGGAAAATCACGGGAACGTGAACCTTAACTCCGAAACTACTGAACCGATTTGAAAAATTCTTTCACTGTTGGGAAGCTACACTATCCCCGGGTGACATAGGCTATATATATTTTTATAAAAATAGGGATCCTTACTAAAACTCCAATAACGTAATCCAAGGTGTAAAAAAATAAGATTTACAATTTTAACTTTGCGTGTTTGATAGTTCTTAGACAGGACAACGTCTGTCAGGTCAGCTAGTGTATTATACTCATAATGCATTTTGTTTAAATTAGAACGGCTGTCAAGGCATTTTTGTAAGAAATTTTTTGTAGCCAGTTGCACCCATATAAACGAAACGTCAGTCATTCGAAATCAGTTAGCAACTGTGATGCGGACAAAGAACTTTGAGACCTAACCCAAAAAGGTAAGGTCCAAGTTCTTTGGATGCGGAGTTCGACGCGTTAAGAATGTTCAGTCAAGGTTCACTCATAATGCCAGGTGACGGATTTTCCGTCTCATTTCTGTTCAATTTACTTTTTTATGTGTCTGAGACATTTGGTTCTCTCGTTAAATCAAGCCTCTCTCTGACAGCTACTCAAAGAAGCGCAGAGCAAACAGACAAGCGCGCCACCTTGCCCCTCCGCGAACGGCTCGCTCTACTCAAATACCAAATCGCTCAGGAAATTAAAAAAAACAAAAAACCCGACGAAGGAAAACGGTACCAAAGCGATGTCAGCGCAAGCTTGGAAAAGTTAGAGTACGTTGATTTAAGAAATCAACCCATTACACCCATTAACGAAAACGACGAACGCAAAAAACACGGGAGATTTCGTTTAAGACAACTCAAAACTACAACAGAAAAGCCCTGGGTCCGTCCCAGGGCAAAAAGGATTGAAAAAAAGACGACAAAGGCGATTGAAATAAAGAAACGTAAGGAAATAGTCGCTGATGATTTAAAATCATCGAGTGAAGAAAAAGCACCTAAATTGGTAGGCATTGACGCTATATTAAACTTGCCAAAAAATAAACCGATAAAAACATTGCGCAATGAAAAATTGCTCCCAGTGCAGGACGTTGCAGTCCTACCAAGCAATATATTTTATAGAAGAATATTTGACGGAGATTTTGATAAACATAGCTCGAGGGCAGCTGTGCACTGTACGGACTTGATCACTCCTGTGTTGACGGGCCAAAAGCTTAACATTACTGATAAGAGAGTTTTAAATTACAAAGATCACGAAGTTTCGAGGTAAGTGCAAACGTTTAGCAACGGCAATGTTTCACCGTCAGTTAATTCAATTCAATTTCATCTTCGTGGCTTCGTGCGGTATTGCCACAACTTGCCAATGTCTTGTTTAAAGTCGAGTAGGCAAATATTCTGGAGATTGTCCGGTTTATTGGTGGCGGGATCCCAATTTGTCCGTCAGGTATGGTCAGCAATGGTTTGACATTACGTATACGTTTTGAGCATTAATATTACAAAGTTTTATCGCAACATTGCTTGTACAGCCGCGTGTTGTCGAACATTGCTACCAAATAATATTAACGCAATGTTTGCCAACATGTCGACAACCATCAATAGTGGTCGTGATTTTGAATTATAATCATTGTTACTGTGCGAACTGCTACAATGGGTGTTTCTCATAGTTACAATCACAGATCTATATCTAAGTAGACGCCACAAGTCGACCTAACTTGCATGTCATATTTCCAATACAATTATGATTAATCGTCGTTATTGAGTCCGGCTAAAATTAGTCTGCTCAATCGGTGCCGCGACAACACGCGTCAGTTTGAAACGAAATGAATAATTGTGCAATACTGAGTAGTAAGAAGTTAATAATGCCACAAATAGAGTTGGCCGGCAGTATAAAAATGTTTCTTTTCACAGGTACTTTTAGGTACCAAAAAATTTGTCTCGCTTAGTTTTCCTACAGTTTGGACCGTTGTGAAGTCTACTTAGATATAAGTCTGTAGTTACCTACAATTTGAGTGTATTCAAATCACGAGTGAATCGGTTTCTTCTAGGCAAGCGTGCTCCAACGTAGACCGTATCATCGCTTAACATCAGTCAAGATGTAGGACAAAAGCAAGCCAGCACAATTTAAAAAAAACATCACATTGTCATGCCTTTTTAGGGTTCCGTACCTCAAAAGGAAAAAGCGGAACCCTTATAGGATCACTTCGTTGTCTGTCTGTCCGTCTTTCGAGACCCTTTTTCTCACTAACGCGTAAAAGGTATCAAGTTGAAATTTATACTAAATACACGGTTTCTTTCGGCTGTAAAAAAATTAAAGTTGTAAGTCAACGCAATCAAAAGATATGAACGTTTATATCCCATATTTTGCGGTTTCACAGGGAAATCAAAACCTACAGGGTACTTCCCGTTGACCTAGAATCATGAAATTTGACAAGAGGCAAGGTCTCATAGCACATATATAGGAATAAATCCGAAAGTTACAAATTTGAAGTTACATCATTTAAAATTTATTATTTTGCTATTACAAACTTACATTTTATAGTTGGAATGTATCGAAGAACCTTATAGTCAACTACAAAGTTAAGTTTGCCTTTCAATATTTCAACTTCAGTTAGTTTTTTTTTTGGACTCGCGCTCTGAGGGTTCTGTCCAACGGAACCCTCAGAGCACGAATCTTACTCGTACTTGTCCGGTTTTTTAAGATTGCTGCATTTGCTGAGTGAAGACACGACCGACCTGACGAAAGACGAGATATACTCGAATCTGTACCAGATCAGCAACCTGCAGATCAGGTTGTTCCAGTGGAACATTGCCTCTATGAAGATGCTCTTCAATGTTCTCAGCAAAGGTTTGTTAAAAAATACATCCGAATCTAATAAGTAGTCTTGCTGAAAAAATCGACTTCAAAAAAGGAAGAGGTTCTCAATTAGTTTTTTTTAATGTATGATGCTTCTGAATCCCGTTATTTTATGAATCGGTTTGAAAACTTCTTTTTTATTTGAAAGGATATACCTACTTTCTGATTAGTCCCATAGAATAGAATGTCATTAAAATCGGTTTAGTAGTATTGTTTTAAATCAAAATAACTGGAACAATACGTATTTTAAATTTTTTGTGTTGAAGCCAGGTTTTTAAATTGATACATGAATTGATGAAGGTACTGATCTATATAAAAAATATAGCTGTAAAATTAATAAATAGCATAATGATTATATTTTTTACGTTTTCTTACAGGAGGTGGAGGTACGTTTTTTGACTAATTGAAGAAGAATAAATATATGTAAAAGTAACAGTTATCTTAGGAAAACTCTTCACTAGCCCCAAAAGTAAAATAGTATAATATTGGGGCCCCAATATTGACAGCTTCCATCCTTACAGATGTGTAATGTTATGTCACTAGGAAACTTAAACAATTGCTGCCGAAGGGCTGGCGGGGAGGTGGAAAACTATATAATATTATATAAATTAATATATTTTCTCCACGAAATACTTAATTTTATAAATAGCCTAGCATTGCTCGTTCACCATGGTTATAAATAGTACCTAACATTGATTCGTTTACCATGGTCATAAAATGTACCTAGGTAACACTGCTCGTTCACTATGATTCTAAATAGTACCTAACATTGATTCGTTTATCATGGTCTTAAAAATTACCTAGGTAACATTGCTCGTTCACCATGGTTTAAAATAGTACCTAATAATGCTTCGTAATAATGCTCGTTTACCTTTTTTATGCAAAATAGATCTACTCCATGAACATGGTTATAAATAGCACCTAACAATGCTCCATTTACCAAGGTTGCAAATGGTACCTTACATTTCTCGTTTACCAATAAGTAGGTAACATTGCTCGCCTACCAATGAATAGGTAACATTGTTCTGCCGCAGGAACGTCGAAGCGGCACACGTGGAAGTCGTTGAAGGTCGGCTTGAAGCGCATGCTCTTCAGCTGGCACCTCGACTTCGCGAACGTGACGAACCTGCTTCTGCAGGCAAGGATCTTCCGCCCGCCCTGCATCGCGAGCCATGACGCAGGTAAGTTTTTTTTTTTTTTTTTTTTATAAAATGTTGTTCCGTCTTGCAGCTATCAGCAAGCTCATTGCTATGCGGATAGGTACTTTCATCACGTTTGATTCATTTCTAGGGTTCCGTACCTCAAAAAGAAAAACGGAACCCTTATAGGATCACTTCGTTGTCCGTCTGTCTGTCCGTCTGTCAAGACCCTTTTACTCAAGAACACGTAAAGGTATCAAGTTGAAATTTATATTAAATACTTGAATATACGGTTTATTTCAGCTATGAAAAAATTATACTTGTAAGTCAACGCAATCAAAAAATATGGACGTTTATGTCACATATTTTGCGATTTCACAGGGGAATCAAAACCTATAGGGTACTTCTGGTTGATCTAGAATCGTGAAATTTGCCAAGAGACAAGGTCTTACAGTACATATAAAGGGGAAAATCTGAAAGTTGTTAGTATGAAGTTATATCATAAAAATATTGTTTTGCAATTACAAACTTTCATTTTGTAGTTGGTATGTATGGAAGCACCTTATTGTGCACTACAAAGTTAAGTTTGTGTTTCATTTTTTTTTTTTTTTACTTGCGCTCTGTGGTTTCGTCCTACTCGCACTTGGCCGATTTTTTTTACCCATAATATTTTGTTTTGTTGTAGGTTCAACTCAATCGTCTAAATTCGTTCGGTACACCAAGAAAGTGAAGCCGAAATGTTCCGAGACGGAGAACAGTGGCTCCTGTGAACTGGGCTAATCAACTAGTGGCGTCGATTCTGTCATACCACTCGCTAAACTAAACCGATCTGACAGGACTAAAATTATCTGCCTCTCTTTTCATTTTAATATGTGAGAGTAGAGTGCTTTTCATGTTTGAAGTCCTACAGACGCGGCGCTGCCATCGCGTATCAATCACTATCAGTATCATTTCTCGAGTAGAACTTTAACAACTTTTGGCACCGTACACGACTCTTTAACGATGGAAAATTAATAAAAATCTCACTAGCGTCCAAACACAGTAACAACACCTGACAACTACAACATGGAAATTTAGTTCCGCTGTTTGCCGTGGGACTTCTTTCATGAAAAGGACTTTAGGATGGCAACAATTTTAGAGCCGTAAAATTTAGTTTAGTTTAGAGTATATCAGAATCGATGCCTTTGACGTCGATTCTTATGTACCATTCTACTGAAATAAAAAGAGACGCTGATAATTTTAGTCCTGTCAGATTAGTTTGGGTACAACTAGAATTGATGCCATTGTGTTGTTATCTTTAAATAAACGATGTCCTTCTTATTGCTACAGTGATTTTATTACACTTCCTCAAGTAACTTTGTAATCAAATCTTGGAAGAAATGTATGCACATCTTAAAAACAGAAAATTAACGAAAACTTAAATAAATAACTAAAAACTTAAACTAAAAGTCCATTAGTGGAGGGAAAAGTCCCCAGAATGCTGGCGGAATTGCCACGTTGAATGGCAATGCTCAATTTCTGTGCGAAATAAAAGCCAGCACTTTCGACACCCGACGCCTCCACCAATCGCCTGGCCAAGTCTCGATACTGCCCCAAGCAGGGACGATGTGGAGGTGGAGACGATGGGTCCATGGGGGCCCACGGACCCATCGTCTCTACCCCAAACGGAGCGAACATGTCCGCCCGGTCAAGGTGTGCATATTTGCGTCGTGTGAGGTAACTAGGCAGATATTACTTTATATACAACAAACATGAGTTAACTTAAGAATACCAAACACAATCAAAACTTTAAAAAACTTTTTTTATTATTATAAATAGTAGGCTTGCCTTTGACTACCATCTCGCCTGATGCGGTCTACTTTGGAGCACGCTTCCCTAGAAGAAACCGATTCACTCGTTATTTGAAGACGCCGAGATTGTAACCATCGGGGAACACCTATTCAGGCAGTGCATTCCACAGACTAGCAGTTCGCACAATAAATGTGGGGTCATAGCGCTTCGTACGGGTTTTCGGAATATCAACCATACAGCGGTGACGGTTTTTCGTGCCCGCTCAGACAGTCGGATAGTAGAATGGGCAGGAGGGAATTAGATCGTGCGGATCCGATGCACACTCGACGAAATGTATCTAAACTAAACTAATTGAAGATCGTTTATAGTGTCTTACTATCTTTAAACAACGAAGGCCTGTAGATAGTTCAAAGGATGTCTAATTTCAGACAGAGTGCCCAAAGTGCTGGCCGCGTAGCCTCGCTGGATTGCGAAGCTAACTAGAGGCTAACTAGAAAGTTAGCCTCGCAGAAGACCAAAATACAAGCCAGCATTTTGATCACGTAAAGAGTATTTCAGTCTCCCCGACAAATCCTCAAATATTTGAAAAGCACTCGGCCACGGTTCAATAGTCTCTACCCCGGCACGGCACAAATAAGTAACCTCTGTCAAGGTTAGAATATTTGCTTGGGTTGAGGCATTCAGCCGCGATATGTTAAGCCGCGCCACCCGCCTGCTGTTTTGGTGTCTCTGGAAGGTAAGACGGAGTGTGTTCGGAACGAGGCTCTGAGACGGGATTTATTATATTACAAAATGTATGATGTCGGTCTATGTAACGGCATTTTGGCTTCGCCAGTTTCTGAAGAAGCCAAAGTGCTGTTAAAATTGTATAAGCGTCTAATTTAAGTGTATACCTAATTTTTTATATTTGTGTTTGTCTTACAGGGGTGGCATAGTCACTGCGTGACAAAACCTCTTTACAACCAATAAAGATAAAAAAAATAAAAAAGTAAGACGGCGCTAGTGTATCAGCGCATGCAGCGTCCCACACTAAAGGCCGTCTCATCTTCCAAGGAATGAGAGTCATTCAGTCAGGTCTCTTGCCGTCATCACGTAGGTCGTTCGGTGCCAAAATCGCTGCGACACTCCCAAAAGCCCGACAAATGACATCATTTAAATTGCTGTGGTGCGCTATGCGAACGGCACTTTCTTGGAAGTCGATTTACCAATTTAAAAAGAACTTCCAAACCTGCGCTTCAACGCACTGTCCTCGTCACTCTGAGATATTAGATGTTAACCTGTGTACTATACCTATAGAAAAAAAAAACCATCATTATACCTACCTATTTAATCATACGTTTGCGTCCAGAATACGCATTAATTGTGCCACTAAAAAACTTCCTGCCATTTTTCTTTTCTTCGTTCAACCAGATGATTTTCCCATCTCTCATGGTGTATTTTCTCGGAATCTCAGTGTATTTCAACAAATTGTAAATAGACAATGGTTCGAAACCCCTCTGCGTGTGGATGTATTGGCTGACAGCAGCTGATGGGTCCACGTTCATCGGTATTTTTAGAACAAGAGGCAAAGTAGCTGCGGAGACTTCCATGAAAATCAAGATGGCGTACAACGCCGTCATTTTGTGAGAAGTTCACTATGAAACACATTTTGAAATTAAAATTCAGTTTATATACACATAAAACATGAATTGCTTTTAGAGCGACGGTTTTTATTGCAGATTTCTACTTTTTAATCAGCAATAAAATGTTTCAATAACAATACATTCTTTAATATCTTTTTCATCATCATCAGCCAGAAGAAGTCCACTGCTGAACATACGCCTCCCCCTTAGCACGCCACACTGAACGACAGCCTGCCATCTGCATTCACTGGATGCTGGCGACTCTCATGATGTCGTCTGTCCATCTTATGGGTGGACGTCCTACACTACGCTTACCGGTCCGTGGTCTCCATTCGAGAACCTTTCGGCCCCATCGGCCATCTGTTCTGCGTGATGTGCGCCCTGCCCACTGCCACTTCAACTTGCTAATCCGGCCGGGGCTGTGTCAGTGACTTTCGTTCGTCTACGGATCTCCTCGTTTCTGATTCAATGTCGTGGAGAAACCCCTAAATTTTAATAATAAACTATCTAAAACTGCAAACTAAAACCTTCAACGTCTACAGGTGAGGTAAAAATCTGAAACGAAATTTTTTATATTTCCAAATGTTTAATAAAAAAAAACCTTAAACTCTTTTATATTTTAACCTTCTTATTGATCAGTGCCGGGGGATTCCCTATGTACTTAATCAGTTCTGGCTCTCTATCTTTTTCTGGGATTGGCTCATCGAAGTTGTATTTTTCGGCCACGGCTGGCAATTTAGCGAAATAATTGGGACTACTTATTTTGATATGCTGTCTTGTAGGAAACATCGTTCGTAAGCGATGCTTTGTAGTTTTCTTATTAGCGTTTTCTTTTATTTTTTTCGTGGAATCGTCATAGTTTTCAACATTAGGGTCCTTGTACCACATGCTGGCAGTTTTGGCTCTGATCAACTCAATATGCGGTGTTACTGCACTCACTATTCTAACGGGCGGTTTGATTACTTCATCGTTCATAGCCTTTTCATCGGCCATGATAATCGGTTCGACGAAAGCTTTAGGTCTGCTCTGTTCTATTTTCGATTCCTTATTTTTGGATACAAACTTCTGAACACTTAGTATAGGTCTGATAGATATTTGTTTAGTAGTTTCACCGTTGTCGAATATATTATCTCGTTTTGGAGTTACGTAGTCTTCATAGCTGTCGTTACTAGATTTCAGCATGTCTGTTCCTTTAAAGATGTCTCCGTTAGCATCGTCTGGCTCAATTTTTATGTCTTTTTCGTTATCGTCGTAATATTCAGGCATTTCTTTCACGTTTGATTGTGAATCTATCTTAGCATTTATTTCTTTTGGGTTATTGATCGTGTTTAAACCTACCTTTGGTCTTTCAGAGTTATCTTCATAATATTCTGGAACATGTGTATCGATTTTTTTGATGGAGTTACGTACTTTTTTTGCAATTATATTGCCATATTCATTAAATTTATTAACTTCTTTTAGTGTTACTACATGGTTAAGGTGTTGTTTTACAGTTACTGTTTCTAAATCTATATTTTCATTCTGGTTTTCTAGAATAGATACAGCCTTTTCAAAATTTTCGTAATCTGGTGCTTCACTAGCATCTTCGCTGATATAGTCAATATTTTCACCTTCATATTGAGCTGCGACCTGGTATTTATTTGGTTCAGTAGTAAACGCAGCACTCAACAGTGATTTTTCTACTTCTTTGTATTCCCTCTCCTTGTTGAAATCCCCGTTCATTGTATCATCTTTGTAAACATAATCTTCAAGTTTGCCCTCTTCCCCAGTCATCACTTCTGAGCTCGGTTTATTATTTGCTTCATTTGGGACATCTGTTGTAACAATGTAATCTGTTTCAAGTTTCTCCTTAACCCTCTTCACCAATTCATCCAAGTCAATATTTTCATTATGTAACAGATACTTTTTCTTGGATGATTTTTGTTTATCTTTTGGCAATGGGTTTGCTGTCTTATAAAATGTATCAGAATAGTCGCTGTCTTCAGATTCATCACTGTTTTCATCTTCACTGCTTTCATCGTAGGAGTGTTCGTTTACAGGTCGGTTTGCATCGTGTCTATAGTTCACGTTGTCTCGTTTAACAGCCATGTTGGCTAGTTTGTCCGCGAGTTTGCTAGGAATGATTTTGTTTGCTATACTTCTGAAATCATCAATATTGGCGGCAAAAAGGACGTAGCCCTCGACACATGACATTGACAGGATGAGATAACCTGCAAAGTTGGGAATTATTATACGATGCGATGCGACACAGGCACAGGACACAGGTTTCCATGTATATGATTGAGAGCGCTGTTGTTGCACTCTTATGTCACTGTGTTTGTCAAACACACAAGAAAAATTAATAATATTGGGTACAGTGCGACATAAAAGAGTAGAAAATAATGAGGACGCCACTATCGCAAATAAAGACCACACTAAAACAGCTTGATAGATACATTGAACACTGTTTAGTAGACAATCCAATGGATTCTATATTTTAAGCGTTTAAAACGCAACATACCAGCACATTAAAAATATTTTTGGATTTTACTCTGACGTTTGACAGCTTACGATGTTAGTTCCGTTTCTAATATTTTATGTCGCACTGTAGTTCTTCTGTTTTTTTTTACGTATATTTGTATTAGCTCTAATGTAAAAATGGTAACACGTACAAGCATCAAACTTGGCATTATTATGGTACACACTCTAAAGTATAACAACAAATAATAAATATTGGCCAAGTGAGAGTCAGTGTCAAGTTTCTGTTCATTACCAAGTTATAACTGGTAATTTCGTTATTGAATTTTGTGGTCCTACGGAACCCCCAGCGCGAGAGCATGACTCGCACTTGGCCGGTTTATTCTATCGGACTGCCAGAGTGGTCACGAAAAATCAACACCGCTTCATCCGCTTCCGAAAACCGTACTAAGCGCTTTGGTTCCACTTTTACTGTGCGTACCGCTAGTCTGTGGAATGCGCTGCCTGAATACCCATTCACTTTTTGACTTACACACATCTACAAACTGAAATTAAAACAGTGACTGTTTTAAAAAGGGGGAAGACGCGTGACATCCAAACATTGTACCCAATAAATATGGCTCTGTTTCGGCTCGAGTCAGCGGCGACGACACAGTAAACGTCAACTTCACCGCTCCATTAGACACTACACTAGACCATAGAAGTGACATTTAAAGAAAATTAAGTTAATTGTTTTTTTATTTACGAGTGAAAAGTAATGCCGTGAAACTTGTTTTTTGTCTTCGAACTGTGTGCACCATGTGAAAACGCAGGAAGTAATTTTTTTCTGCTTTATTTCCCACAATTTTGACTAGTAATTCACGTGCTATCAAAACGCCAGTTCGATTGTGACTGAAGTGGATTGTGCCCCGGAGCCTATATTGTGCGGTCCACGTCAAGAAGTTCGTCCCGTGTCTTCCCCCTATTTACTTACCTACATCAATGGTGTAAGTACATAGGTTATAGTCTTGAAGTCATTTTTTTTTTGCTGATAATATACTTTATACAAACATGAACATAAATGAGTAGGTTTAGAAATAACTTACTCGACAGTATAAAAGTCAGTATCGAAATCATTTCATCGACAAAACTGATATGTTTATTACGTTTTACAGTGCACTTTTATTGTGTTTTGCTCCATATAATCCAGATTATACGGTCCTGGAGCAATCTTGATTTGATTACCTATTTGATAGCTTTTTCAGTAGTTTAGGTAGGTATTACCTAACTGAGCTAGACTACTATTGGATAAATTAATACTTATCAATTTAAATAAACCGGCCAAGTGCGAGCCGGGCTCGCGCACTGAGAGTTCCGTGCCACCGCAAAATTCAATAACGAAATTACCAGTTATAATTTGGTAATGAATAGAAACTTGTCACTGACTCGCACTTGCCAATCATTTATTGTTTGTTGTTATATTTTAGAGTGTGTACTATAATCATGCCAAGTTTGACGCTTGTACGTATTACCGTTTTTACATTAGAGCTAATACAAATATACGTTTGATGTATGGGGACCCCACTTTTTGTTTTTACTTTTTAGGGTTCCGTACCTCAAAAGAAAAAAACGGAACCCTTATAGGATCACTTCGTTGTCCGTCTGTCTGTCTGTCCGTCTGTCAAGACCCTTTTTCTCAAGAACGTGTAAAGGTATCAAGTTGAAATTTATACTAAATACTTGGGTCTACGGTTTCTTTCGGCTGTAAAAAATAAAAGTTGTAAGTCAACGCAATCAAAAGATATGAACGTTTATGTCGCATATTTTGCGATTTCACAGGGAAATCAAAACCTATAGGGTAGTTCCCGTTGACCTAGAATCATGAAATTTGGCAAAAGGCAAGGTCTCATAGCACATATATAGGAATAAATCTGAAAGTTTCAAATTTGAAGTTACCTATATCATTTAAAAATAATTATTTTGCTATTACAAACTTACATTTGCTAATAAAAAAAAAGATTTATTAATTTACTATTTACCTGGATCTAAGGGAGAAGCCTAGGAACTAAGATTTTTCATACTATACTAATACTACGTTTGCCCTAGGAAGTATCTCAAATTATTTATTGAGAATAAAAACGGACAAATTCCACTAACATTTATCTCACATACTGTTAAGATTGAATAGATTTCCTGGTAAAAATAGGAATAATATTATAAAAAACTAATATAATAAATACAACAAATTGCTGTAAAAATATGTCAACATAAAATTAGTATGTCATACAAATTGTCATTATAGTCATCGGATTTTTTGCCCGTACCATTGTTCAGTTCAGTTTTCACAATAAGTCAAAAACACTTTCGTTACAGTTTTCCAATTGTCACAAATAATGTCACAATCTTAGAATAACTGTGTAGTTATTCTAAGGTCACAATAATAAATAAGGCCTACGAACATAGGCTAAGTATACTACGTACTAGACGAGAAGTAAAATAATAATAATTACGAAAGTGAGATAACGTAGGTATAACTTCGTGAGAGTGAGCAGGACAAAGATTATATTTGTTGTCCCCTACTGGCGTATGCGATTCGTTTGTTTGCCATAATGCTCATCAAGGCAAACAAACCGGTCGCAAATTTTTTGTTTTCGGTATTTTTGTGTTTGTGCATTATTAAATACCAGCAGGTAAAAACGTTCACTAGAGTGCATCAGGGTAAATCTGACCTTGGATAATGGTGAATTGCAGTATTTTAGGCTGTAAAAGCCGCACGGAACGAAAACATGATAACAAAACCTTTTACACGTAAGTTTTGATTTTCAAGTCCATTACTGAATAGTCTTGCATGAATTACTTGTTGTTGTTGATTATTTTTCGTGTTAGGTCAGATTTAGTTAAATTTAAACCATATTTTATAGGAAAGTTTTATCTAAATAAGTTGTTTGTTCTGACGTATTATCCTGATAAATCGCGTGGCTGATTTAACTTTGATTAGCCCGTTGGTCCAGTTGGTAGTGAACCTGCCTTCTGAGCTTGGGGGCGTGGGTTCGATTCCCATCTAGGACAAACATTTGTGTGATGAACATTTGTGTTTGTTCTATATCTGGTTGTTAATATCTATTTAAGTATGTATTTAAAACTATATATGTATGTATATCAGTCTCTGGCAGCCATATTACAAGCTTTGCTTAGTTTGGGGTCAGATGACCGTGTGTGCAAAATGTCCCAAATATTTATTTATTTATTTATTTATAACTTTTACATTTGTGTCTTTCTCCCTCTACGCCTACGAAGAATATTAGGAGCTATTGAAATAAACACGTAAATATGTCATAACATTAAAGTTTATTTATAAGTATCACATTAACCATAACTAGAATAAAATGTAAAAGTTATTTCGTCCAAAATAGTTCGTCACAAGTCAGTGTTGCTGTGGCAAAAATGTCAACTTTAGTGCTGGGAGTTCTTCGTTTTGTTGACGCTTCTGGCAACACGCACGCTTGCTGGGTAGTTCTCTGAAAAAAAACATATTTTTTTTACACAGATGACTGTGTGTGCAAAAATGTCCCGAATATTTATATAGTACTTAAATAACACCCAGATATAGAACAAACACAAATGTTCATCACATGAATGTTTGTTCTAGGTGGGAATCGAACCCACGCCACGCCCCCAAGCGTTGTAGCCGCACATCTAATAAATAAAAGTTGACAAGTAATTAATTCAGAGCATTGGGCTTTCGGAGACCTAATTCACCTCATTTTCAAAAATCTTTTAGGGCACCTGGTGACCAAAATGCTGGCGTGTTTCTGGCTCAACGCATAAGCATTGCCTATCAGCGTGGTATTGCCGCCAGCATGCTGGGTACGCTGCCAACTGGTAGTGGGCGTGAGCATTTGGATTGTCTTTAGACCTTCAACGATCTATGGGCAGTCTAACTGTATTTGTAGTGTTAGTATTTGTAGTAGCTTGTATTTTGTTTAGTTATTATAGGTAATAGGCATGTGTACTACTAATGTTTAATTTATTACAAATAACAGGCTTAGCGATGAATTAATACATTACACATACTGAAAAAATAATTGAAATTGGCTGATAAATCTCTGAGATATGAGCGTTTAAAGTTTTAGGTGGGGATAGAGAGGGGATGCTCTATCCCTTTCTCGCAAAGCGTGTGTTATAGTATAAACATTTATATGGCGCGCCTGAGGCGTGACGTCATAGCTCAGTACCTATAGTGTGCTATCTAGCATAAAATTAAAATACTTATAACTTACTAGCTGCGCCCCACGGTTTCACCCGCGTAGTGATGAAAAATGGTGATGATGATGATGATGAAAAGTATGCCTATGTCACTCTCTGGCTCTTGAACTATACCCATGCAAAAAATCAGGTCGATCCGTTGTTCCGTTGCAGCGTGAAAGAGGAACAAACATCCATACATCCATACATACAAACTTTCGCGATTATAATATTAGTAGGATTAATTTTTGAACTAATATTAATTTTGTACAAGATGGACAGACGACCTAAAAGAGACCGCAGGGAAACGCTAGATGCAGGCCGCTTCCAACCGGCCCTTTTGGAGATCGATGGGGGAGGCCTGTGTTCAGCAGTGGACGTCCTACGGCTGAAATGATGATGATGATGATGATTAATTTTGTTTTCTATTTATGATCAGTTTAAAAAAAAACATAAATAGGCTTGCGTTTGGCCGCCAACTCGCCTGATGTTATGCGATGATGCGGCCTACGATGGAGCACGCTTGCCTAGAAGATATTAGATTTTAATGAGGTAATAAAGAAATGTTAGTCATGGTTACCGTAAGCGAGTTCCCGGCCGAGTCGCGGCGAGAAGCTCATGGTGCGCCCGAGTCGCGGCGAATAGTACCGCGTGCGAGACCCCGCGCGGTTCTCTTCTCTGTAACCAGCGCACGTACACATGTAATCCTAAGTAAGACAATCATAACAGGCCTAGCCAGAGAAGACATAATAGTGCTAGTACAGAAGATTCACTCCGCAAAATCATTTAAATAGCGACTCTTGCTACTACACAATAAAGTGCAATTCAGGACGTGCGAGCGCTAACTACCTACAGCTTTATTAACCAAGAAAGTGCCTTTTTGTGTATCGCGTAATTCTATCACGTTATCTCTGTGTACCGCGCGGCAGGTCCGACAAGTCGGCTATTTGTAGCTTCATACCTAAACTGCTGAATGCGCCAGCCTAGTGCGGAATCCAGGCTACGCGCCAGCTGTACTCACGCGTGCTGTCGTGGTGGCGAGTCGTCGCTGAGCTGGCGCCCCAGACGCGGCGTGAACTCCACGATCCTGTGCTCGAGGCTACGCGCCAGCAGTACTCACGCGTGCTGTCGTGGTGGCGAGTCGTCGCTGAGCTGGCGCCCCAGACGCGGCGTGAACTCCACGATCCTGGGCTCCAGGCTACGCGCCAGCTGTACTCACGCGTGCTGTCGTGGTGGCGAGTCGTCGCTGAGCTGGCGCCCCAGACGCGGCGTGAACTCCACGATCCTGTGCTCGAGGCTACGCGCCAGCAGTACTCACGCGTGCTGTCGTGGTGGCGAGTCGTCGCTGAGCTGGCGCCCCAGACGCGGCGTGAACTCCACGATCCTGTGCTCCAGGCTACGCGCCAGCAGTACTCACGCGTGCTGTCGTGGTGGCGAGTCGTCGCTGAGCTGGCGCCCCAGACGCGGCGTGAACTCCACGATCCTGTGCTCCAGGCTACGCGCCAGCTGTACTCACGCGTGCTGTCGTGGTGGCGAGTCGTCGCTGAGCTGGCGCCCCAGACGCGGCGTGAACTCCACGATCCTGTGCTCCAGGCTACGCGCCAGCAGTACTCACGCGTGCTGTCGTGGTGGCGAGTCGTCGCTGAGCTGGCGCCCCAGACGCGGCGTGAACTCCACGATCCTGTGCTCCAGGCTACGCGCCAGCTGTACTCACGCGTGCTGTCGTGGTGGCGAGTCGTCGCTGAGCTGGCGCCCCAGACGCGGCGTGAACTCCACGATCCTGTGCTCCAGGCTACGTCCCAGCTTCGGCGTGAAGATTACTTTCTTCGTTACTAGAAAAATACAACAGAAAATTTAAATAAATGGGATACTGTGTATAGAGGTAGGTAAAATTAACAACCAGTTGTGTGCAGAGGTAGATAAATTTAACAACCAGCTGTGTATAGAGGTAGGTTAAATTAACAACCAGCCACAGCTGGTTGCAAATTAGGGTTATTTGGGTTCTATACACATATAGAGGTAGGTTAAATTAACAACCAGCTGTGTGTAGATATAGGTAACAGTGACAACAGGCTTGTGTAGAAGTAGGTAAAATTAACAACCAGCTGTGTGCAAATGTAGGTAAAATTGATAACCGGCTGTGTGCAGAGGTAGCTAAAATAACAACCAGCTTTGTATAGAGGTAGGTAAAATTAACAACCGACTGTGTATAGAGGTAGGTTAAATTAACAACCAGCTGTGTATAGAGGTAGGTAAAATTAGCAACCGGTTGTGTATAGAGGTAGGTTAAATAATAATTAACAACCACAAGACGGACAGGAACAAATTAAGAACTAGGTTCTTATTTCAGTCGTTTCTTTCCGGATTTTGGATAAAAGTCGTTTTGGAACTGTAAATTCTGATCAATTGCTAGTATTTGCTAGGTAATATTTTACCGTAAGCCAATATACTATAGTGAAGAACATAAAGCTTTTTACATGCGTTTTCGTTTGTTATTGCAGCTGTCAAAGCTCGAAAAAACTTGGAGCGAGTATAAGTGTGTGCTGTTTTGTTTTTAGGGTTCCGTGCCCGAAGGGTGAAATGGGACCCTATTACTAAGCCTACACTGTCTGTCTGTCTGTCTGTCCGTCTCACTTTTTAACGCTTGTATCTTTAGAACCGTAATAGATAGCCAGTTGAAATTTTCACAGAATATGTAATGTTACAGCGGATTAACTAACAAATTATAAAACAGTCTAAAAGTAACAACTAAATAATGCATACAACAAACAACAAACGTTTTTAAAACGTATTTTTGTATTTAAGCGTCAAACTTGGTATGATTAAGTATAGTACACACTCTAAAGTAAAACAACAATGAATAAATATTGGTCAAGTGCGAGTCGGTGACAAATTTCTCGGGCGCGCTCGGTACTTGGATGAGGAGGGGACCGCTTAGGCGTGATGTTGTATTTTTTTTCAATCTATTGTTGGTACGGAACCCTCAGTGCGCGAGCCCGAATCGCAATTTGCCGGTTTATTTACGTTCCGGTCTTTCAAATCAACCCATAGAAATAATGTGGGAAACTCCGAATGGTTATGATTTCACTTATGGTAGTGCCTAAGATTGTAAGCAACGTTTTGTAAACATAATATTGGCGAGGAATTTCGAAGACTATTTGCGGTAAGACAGTGCTTGGTTGCGTGTCGTACTAGCTAGCTAATTAGTAACTTATTAATAATAATTCATTCAGAAGATCAGTAACAGAGAAAAGTAATCCTTCACAAATAAAACCTAGATAAGAACAAACTACGTACATGACATTTGCAACCGTGCTATCTGAATACGGTGCTGTTTTTTTTATAAAGGCTTATCTCTTGAGATATTTTCTATTCAGCCAGTGTCAAAAATAATGGTTAAACTCAAACAAAATTATAAATTAGTCGGCATTTATAAATCAGTGCTAAAGATTATAAAAAATTCAAGCTCTCTATACCATTGGTTTTAAAACTGTGGGGCGCGCCCCATCACTAGGGAGGCGCGGGATATGTGAAGGGGGGCTGCAAGCGGATAGTGTTCCGACCGTCCGAAACATTGAAACTGTATTTACCCCTTTCAAGTAGTAGTATTAGTGCAAAAGGCAGTTGCAACAGTTAAAGCTCTAAAAATGTTTTTTTTTATGGGCAAGTGCCTTTATTGACTAAACAAAATACAAGCTAAAACTAACACTACAAATACAGTTAGACTGCCCATAGACCGTTGAAGGTCTAAAGACAATCCAAATGCTCAAGCCCACTAACAGTTGGCAGCGTACCCAACATGCTGGCGGCATTACCACGTTGAATGGCAATGCTAATGCGTTGAGCCAGAAACACGCCAGCATGATTGATTGATAAAATAAACGAAGTAAATACAGAAGCAAACTCAATGATCTACGTTGTGCACTTTCTGCTATTCAACCCAGAATCGGGAATCTTATCATAAATATGCATATTGATAGTGCCAATCTAGTTTTTTATTATTAAACATTTAATTGAAGGTGGATTTTTGAATTCTACCGTGTATATTATTATGTATTTAAAAAATACTTGACGAGCCCACTGGATCTAAGTAATTTTTACCTATAGATAGGTTGTGCCGGTCGTCTAGTCAATATTCTAGCCCGACTTCGTTCAGCCGTCTCTCAGTCACGCACTCCGAGTGTCCACAACAAATTATATTTTTGTCCCTTTCTAACAAAAGATATAGTATAAAAACTCTTTCATATCCTTTCCCTTATTTCACAAAACGCACATATACATGCGTAGGTAAGCTATGGTATATGCTGCAGTTTTTAAAGCCGTGTTGTTCACCTATAACGTCTCTAGTAAAGTGCTTTTCATGTTTGAAGTCCCCCAGACTCGACGCTGTCATCGCGTATCAATCACTATCAATATCATTTCTCGAGTAGAACTTTAACAACTTTTGGCATCGTACACGACTCTTTAACGATGGAAAATTAATAAAAATCTCACTAGCGTCCAAACACAGTAACAACACCTGACAACTACAACATGGAAATTTAGTTCCGCTGTTTGCCGTGGGACTTCTTTCAAATTCAAATTCAAATTATTTATTTGTCAGAACATGGTAGGTACACATACATATAAAGTAGCATACATGGTCGTAAGAATGGAGACGTATCTCATGTCCTTGCCTGTTACAGCGTACAAATGTTAGTACTTTCATGAAAAGGACTCTATTACACCTCACTGCACTGGATTCCTTTTGCTTGCGCTGGGGGCGTGGGTAATTTCATTTTATGTATTGAGGCGATACGAAAAAAACTTTGGGAACCCCTGCTCTATACTATGACATTGTGAATTGGCCTAATTTTGAGTTACCTGCTTCTTACATTATTTTCGATTGTATCATTTATTAATAAAGTTTCCGATTTATTTCTTAATATTAGTCCGTCAGTATACTGCGCCAAAACAGTCCCTTTTGATCGCGGCTATTTTTTTTACCATATTCAGTTTTCTCTGTGACTGTACTTTCCGAAGAATTGCAGTTTATTCCATCTCATGATCAGTGATGTTTTTTTTACCGACTTCAAAAAAGGAGGGGCACGTTATGTCTCCTCAGAACTCAGTCTATTATAAACCGAGAGTTTAACTTAATGCTTTTAAAATAACTTTATAAACTTTACTCTATTATAAAAACTAAAAAAAAAACAACAACAAATTAAAACCTAACTATCATTCTATCAAACCGCTACCAGAAAAAAAAAAAAAAAAATTAAAGTAATTTAAAAGATAATGCTATTAAAATGAATATAAGTGATATAACTTTATGGACATGTGTGGCAATACTGCTGCAAGGTAAGTTTTACATTTTTTTTTTAATTCATTTATTTCATGTATATACACATAATTAATTTAAATTAGTATCGAAAAACTAAGCTGTTTGTATCGATACTAAGCTTCCCTATACGCACTAACATAATAGCGCAAACTTAAATAAATTTAAATATTAAAAAAAAAAAAAAAAAACACCTAACGTTTACAAATAAGTACTTAGGTACTTGAATATACCAGGGGCCTTACGGACAACTGCTATTACAGGCACCTAATCCGCTCAGTTGGAAAATCACGCGACCGCAAACCTTATCGCGCCCAGATACGGTTTGCGGTCGCGTGATTTTTCAACTGAGCGGATTAGGTGCCTGTAATAGCAGTTGTCCGTAAGGCCCCTGGTGGAATATACTTGGTATTAAGTACTTGAATTTGTTACTTTATAACCGACTTAAAAAAGGTTTCCATATCGGTTGTTTTTCTTTCTTTTTTAATGTAGTTACCTGATACCGAGGTTACCTGAACTCCGTCATTTGTGAACCGATGTCGTAGAGGGAGACTGAATCTATGACCGATGTGGATTTTTTTTGTTTTATGTAAAGATAGGTCCCATAGAACTTTCATCAAAATCAGATTTCCCTGACACATCGGGTGTCAGGGAAAGGCTTCCGAAAACGATACAAAAGTGTATTTGACTGTATTAAAAATATAATTCAAACTGGTTTAATCCTAGAAAATATATTACTGATTTTCAGAAAAATAATTCTAATATTATAAATGCGAAAAGTTTGTTGATTCGTTGGTTTGTGAGTTTGTTTGTTCCTCTTTCACGCAGCAACAGAGCAACGGATGGACCTGATTTTTTGCTTGGGTATAGTAAGGAGGCTACTTTTCATCATCATCACTATTTTTCATCACTACACGGGTGAAACCGCGGGGCGCAGCTATTACAAAATAAAAATATGATTTACATTGATCACTTGACTGCAAACACTTCATGTAGGTCGAATGTTCTTATGACGTCACACAAAAGTAAATAGAGGCACAATTGTATGGCGAGAAGAACTCGTTTGCTTATGTGTGACGTCACTAATGTCACGTGGCCCCATATATGCCTAAAGGGAGTCTTAACGCGGGAGTTTAATAATTTTGATTTTGATCTGCCATTTAAAACACAAATACTGAAAAGTATGAATACTAAATTACAAGATTGATTTATTTTAATATACTAAACAATTTAATATAGTTTCCTAAAATCAGTCCAATATTATTATGGACATATTATTCGGGACATTTTTGCACACACGGTCATCTGACCCCAAACTAAGCAAAGCTTGTGATATGGCTGCCAGAGACTGATATACATACATATATAGTTTTATTAAATACATACTTAAATAGATATTAACACCCAGATATAGAACAAACACAAATGTTCATCACATAAATGTTTGTCCTACCTGGGAATCGAACCCACGCCCCCAAGCTCAGAAGGTAGATTTACTACCATCTGGACCAACGGGCTATCAAATACTGTATTTGAGGAATTAATGGTTCTTTATCTCTTAGTGCATATGACGTCCAGTATAGCGTGGGACCACGTGCAATGCTCCAAGGATCCGGACGACACCATCCGGGATGGTAAGGTGCCCAACATAGGACGCTTCCCCTGGCTCGGCGTCGTGCAGCACAGCTTCTGTGAGTACTACACAGGCTAGGGCGGATCCAGCTTTGGTGCCAGGGGGGAAGGCACGTAGTCGTGGTCAAGTCACAAGAAGTTATAATTAAATTTTATATTAATATAAGTGGTCCACCCAGGTCCTGTACCCAGCCCAGGGGTTCATGACCCCCATGACCTGGATCCACCCTTGTACTCAGGGGCCTTACGGATATTTCTTAACATGGGTTTGAAACAGCGTACTGCGGAAAATCACGCGAACGTGAACCTTCATGCACCGAGATACGATTTGCGGTCGCGCAACTATTCTCATCACGTAAACAGAATTGCCCACTGGATTAGCAAGTTGAAGTGGCAGTGGGTACATGTGAGCGCAGCGTAGGACCTAAAAGAGACAACAAGATGGACAGAGACTTAAAAGAGACCGCAGGGAAACGCTGGATGCAGGCCGCTTCCAACCGGCTCTTTTGGAGATCGATGGGTGAGGCCTATGTCTAGCAGTGGACGTCTTATGGCTGAAATGATGATGATGACGATGAAACAGAATCGCTGGTAGCCGTAAAGAATGTAAGAGGTAAAGTCTGACGCTGGTGGTGTTCCTCAGATATCGGTGGAGCGGTCCGGTTCGCCATCACGGCGGGAGTGCTGGTGCATCCCACGTACGCCATCGCGCCCGCAGAAGACATCGCCAGGATAATGCGTGACCAAATAATGTAACCATACACACTTTTCAGGGTTCTGAAAAACCCAGGGTTCAGGGTTCAAAGGGTAAAAACGGGACTCTATTACTGAGCCGACGTTGTCCGTCCATCCGTCCATCCTACCTTTACACGGCTGTATCTTTCGAACCGTAATAGATAGCCAGTTGAAATTTTAACAGAATATGTAGGTAATGCTACGGCGAATTAACTGAGAATAATTAAAAAGTAAAAACGTAAGGGGGTCCCCACTTCCCAGCGGAACAGCTGATATTTTTTCGGGGTTAATCCCATAGAAAAATTGTCCATATTGATGGGTATTATGAATCTTTTTCGGCATAGCACACCCTTACTACGTAACCCTGTATAAATATGCTTATCTTCCCGCAACAGGAACACTACGAAGTTTATAATATGGTACAGCAAAAGTGTGAAATACGCGATGGATGTGAACGACTACATCCTGCACCCAGAGTACGAAGAGAAGCAGACCCTGGCCACTATCGCGCTGCTGGAGCTGGTGTCTCACGGGGAGACCACCTTCGGGGAGAACAAGGGTAAGTTAACTGAACTGTGTAAACCAACAGCTATGTAAGCACGGAATCTACTAAGTCTAAGTCTCCACAGAGATAAAGAACATGAAAGTATTTGGAATAAATCAACTGACTGTAAAGTCTGTAAACACGCAAAAGCTTTGCATCCATCGATAGATAAGAGAGTAATTAGCAAACTCGGACCTCCGTCTAATGATAGGTATAATCCACAGGTCACTGAGAGCCAGCGTGGCCATAATAGTCGAGGTGGCGTTTGTCAGCCATGCGCAAGCTCCCCACGGGCCTGGCTTGCAGGGTTTGCCACAAGCCAGGTGTTAGGTAGCATAGGTGGGTCTCCAGTCTCGGACCCCGGGCTTGTGGGGCCACCCGGGCTCTTCCGGCCCATGCGGCCCTGCTGTGAGCTAAACAATCGCTTATACAAAATTTGAACCACAGACAGCCCTCTGTGCTGAGGCTGTCTACATGAAAACGAGACCGTGGAGGATGTCCTACTGCAAGGCCACAGAAGACATACAATTAAGGTCGGGACTTCTTAAAGAAACTTAACACCAAGCGAAATAAGGGTATAACAGTTTAGTCAGCGACCCAAAGTCATGCTCCGTTATTTTAAGCAACGCACCAGGGTAGCAAGCTGCAGCCAGGGCCGTTGTACAATCATGATACCAATGAAACCAGGGTAGTGAGAGATTGAACTTTATTGAAGAAAGTTGCACTGTTTTTGTTACAGAGGCAGTTTTGCCAATTTGTCTGCCCATCTCTGGCACCACAACTTTCTCCGACATGTATGCAGTCAAAATGGCAGACGGTAAATTCTTATGGCCCTCTTTTCCGACTTCCAGCAATTAAGTTTTTTTTTTATGGCATTGGTAGCAAACAAGCAGAGCCTGATGGTAAGCAGTCATCGTCGCCTATGGATACTTGTAACACCAGAGGCATCACAAATACGTTGCCGACCCGTAAGGATTCTATTAACTCGCCTTTTGAAGATCCCTATGTTGTATTATCTCGGAAACACCGCAGATAGCTCATTCCACATTTTTCAGGTGTGACGCAAGAAAACTCGTGTGAATGGCATTGTTGAAATTTCCACTGATCTATGATGTGTGGATGAACTTTCAGGCGGTGGCGGCTAGTGCGATGATGAACCCGTGACGCCGGCATCAGATCAAACAGTTCTTTAGAACACTCCCCGTTGTAATGCGATAAAAGATACATGTGGAACAAGAGGGCCTTACGAGGATTGCTTCTTATGCTTGCAGAAAACACTGAGTTGCAGAAGGAAGCGTACAAAATGCAGTACATCAATGATAAAGATTGTGAAGAGTTCTACCATAAAAACAAGGTACCTACTGTCTTCTGTGCTACTGGTTGATTAAACAAAGTTTGCAGATCCTGGGCTTAGTGAGCGCAGGACCGAGGCAGATAGAATAGCAAGAGAGAGTGCAGTCCTCGACAAAAATAAAATTAATGGACGGACCAGCTCATTTTTAGGGTTCCGTACCCAAAGGGTAAAACGGGACCCTATTACTAAGCCTACGATGTCTGTCCGTCTGTCTGTTCGTCCGTCTGTCTGTCCTACCTATTAACGGCTGTATCTTTCGAACCGTAATAGATAGCCAGTTGAAATTTTCACAGAATATGTAATGTTACGGTGTATAACAATTTTTTTTTTTTAAACGAACCCTAATTTAAAACTGGTAATAGTTACAAGTGTCAAACTTAACATGATTATAGTATACACTCTAGAGTATAACAACAAATAATAAAAAATGCCCAAGTGCGAGTCGGTGACAAGTTTCTGTGCATTACCAAGTTATAACTTGTAATTTCGTTATTGAATTTTGTGGTGTACGGAACCCTCAGTGCGCGAGACTCGCACTTGGCTGGTTTATTGAAGATTACTAAATGAGTTCCGGCGCTCACTTCGTTTCAGTCGGTCTCTAGCCGTAGGAAGTGCAACACGTGTCTATTGTTACGTGATAACGAAACATCTGACAAAATTATGCCTTCGTGTGCTTTCCCGAAGTGTAAATACACAACAAAAAACCACTATCTATTTTTTTGTACCAAATGTACTGTACATGGTTATAATTAGCTGTTGAAGTATATGTCCGACGGTTTTGACTCATTTTTACTGAGCAAGTTCAATGGTTATCAAGTTTATTTTGGTCGAAGCTTGCAGTGGGATACAGAAAGCTGTGGATGATGCTGATAATTTTTCAGCTATCGTCCGCAAAGATGTCTCCAGTGTCGGCGCTATGCGCGAGCACGGAGCACCTCGTACCTCCGTGCGTGTGGGACGGAGGCGTCACACTCATCACCAGGCAGGGCTACGGCTACTGGAAGATCGTACGTGCCATCAGACTGTCTATACTCAAACCAAAGGATAAGGTCTTTTTGCACTGCTGCGTACCATACCATGACCGTGTTGTGAACTAGAACGCATTAAATCATATACTAGATAGGTATTCATCATCATTTCAGCTATAGAACGTCCACTGCTGGACATAGGCCTCCCCCTTCGATCTCCAAAAGGGCCGTTTGGATGCGGCCTGGATCCAGTGTTTCCCTGCGGTCTCTTTTAGGTCGTCTGTCCATCTTGTGGATGGACGTCCTACGCTGCGCTTACCGGTCCGTGGTCTCCATTCCAGAACCTTTCGGCCCCATCGGCCATCTGTTCTGCGTGGTATGTGCCCTGCTCACTACCATTTCAACTTGCTAATCCGGTGGGCTGTGTCGGTGACTTTCGTTCGTCTACGGATTTCCTTATTTCTGATTCGATCTCGTAGAGAAACCCCGAGCATAGCCCTCTCCATAGCTGGTTGTGCGACTTTGAGCTCGCTTATGAGGCCCATAGGTACAGGCTACATAGGTACTACATAATACATATACAATATACATCATACATAATACAATAACGTATAATACACGTATACAACGCGTTACGTCATGGCACGGTTACAGTCATGGTATGCGTTGGTCCAGTGGGCAGAGACCTTTAAAAAGCAACCTTTAACCATAGCCATAAGAAAAAATACTAAAACGATAAGTTTTTCTCAATATTTTGAGTTATTCGTTAGCTTCGCAAAATGACCTACATTTTTCAAAATTAGGCACAAAATTTCTATTTAATAATATATGTCGGCGCGTGAGAGGGGAGGGCGCCGGTCGATGGCCGATCTGCATCAGATATCGTGGGTCTACGGCGTAAGTATAGCGGCCGAGGAGAATGAGGTATCGCACGTACATTGCCAGTTTTTATTCCGTTTGATTGATAATTACAATATCAAATTACTTGAAAATTACTTGGGGACACTTGGGGGTGTTCCGCCTTGTAACGAACGCTGCCACCCTCCAATCATCAATCCAAATTCAAACCCCAAAGTAAAGTGAGCTCCACCGAGCCTCGCGTGACCGCGCGCCCTCACTAGCGCCTCTGCCGGACGTTATACCAACTTGCTAAACGCTGGTTAGTTGTCAACGATACATCCGTAAACAATTTCAGCAGAGTATGTTACTGCAGCGTTACACCAGTGATGGCACCACCTCCATCACTAGTCCACCAAAACTAAGCTAGGTGACGCCTAACTAAATAAAAACTATCAAACGGTAGTTGTGCCCGAATGCTGAAACGTCAACGCGCCGACATATAAAAAAAAACGTTAAATACAGAATGATAAGGGTTTTTATGTGTTACCAAATTTAAACATGCTACCATCTGTATGTGAACTTTATAATAATAGGCATGTGTCCTCATGTTTAATTTATTACAAATAACCGGCTTAGCGAGGAATATAATTCAATACATTACACATACTGAAAAAATAATTTGAATTGGCTGATAAATCTCTGAGATATGAGCGTTTAAAGTTTTAGGTGGGGATAGAGAGGGGATGCTCTATCCCTTTTTCGCAAAGCGTGTGTTAGTATAGCATTTGTATGGCGCTCCTGAGCCGTGACGTCACGGCTCAGTATAGTGCGCTCTCTGTCTAGCATGAAATTTAAATGCTTATATCTTATTTATTTTTGAACTAATTTTAATTTTGTTTTTGTTGATGTGCTCTATTTATGATCAGCTTTTTTATGAGGTAATAAAAAAATATTAGACATCATGCCTATTATGCAATAAATGATTGAGTATTGAGTATTGATACAGCGACGCGCCATATTCTTTGGCAGCTGGGGTTCAGCGTGCGCGGGCCTGGGTGCGGCGCGCCGGCGCGGTTCCTCGTGCTGCACGACTACCTGCAGTGGATAGACGACATCCTGTCGCATGTAGACGAGGACGAGGAGTCTGACGAGGAGCAGGAGCACGTCATCGGGTTCCGCAGGCTGTCGCCGATCAAGATCGTAATGTACAACGGTCAGTTTATATTGTTTTTCTATACTAATATTATAAAGAGATATATTATAATATTAGCAAGAGGTGGCGGAGGACCGAGATTTGTGGAGGGAAATGGGGGAGACCTTTGCCCAGCAGTGGGACAGTATAGGGTAAAAAAAAAGTTATAAAGAGGAAAGATTTGATTTGTTTGTTTGTATTGAATAGGCTCCGAAACTACTGAACCGATTTGAAAACTTCTTTCACTGTTGGATAGCTACACTATCCCCGGGTAACATAGGCTATATTTTCAACAACAAAAAAATAGGGATCCTTACTAAAACATGCCATCCATGCCTAAACTCTAATAATGTAAACCAAGGTGAAAAAAAAAGATTTACACCCGTGCGAAGCCAGGGTGCGTTGCTAGTCTATACTAATATTATAAAGAGGAAAGATTTGTTTGTTTGTTTGCATTGAATAGGCTCCGAAACTAATGAACCGATTTGAAAAATTCTTTCACTGTTGGATAGCTACACTATCTCCGGTAATCTTGAGCATCGACGTAATGTTGCTAGTCTATCGGTTTTTTATCGGATACATTTCGGAGAGTGTGCATCGGATCTGTACGATCTAATTCCCTCCTGCTCATTTTTCTATCGGACTGCCAGAGTGGGCACAAAAAATCGACACCGCTTTAAATAGTTGATATAACTAACTGAGCCCGCGGTTTCACCCGCATGGTGATGAAAAATGGTGATGGTGATGATAAAAAGCCTATGTGTTAATCCAGCGTATAAGCTATCTCCATACCAAATTTCATCTAAATCGGTTTAGTTGTTTCGGCGTTGAGTCCAGCCAAACATACACACTTACACACAAACTGTCGCATTTACAATATAGCGACCCGCCCGGCTTCGCACGGGTGTAATTTATGTGCGAAGCCGGGGCAGGTCGCTAGTTATATATATATATAAACCTTCCGAGAAAATGTATCTAACTGATGGTGAAAACCGCATCAAAATCCGTTTTGTTTAGGAGGAGTTAGCGGCCATACAGACAGACAGACGCGGAAAGCGACTTTAATTTATACTATGTAGAGATAGAGATAGAGAAGAAGAGATAGAGATAGTAAGATAAGATATACCTACCAAAAACCCGTACGACGCGCTTTGATTCCACTTTTATTGTAATCTACGAGGCAATAAAGTTGCAATTCAACTCGTACAGCGCTAGATACCGCTCGCTATATTCACCTACAGAGCCGCTCTCTTTCTATCACGTAGCTCTATCTCTCCTGACGCGACACGTGTAACGTTAGGGTTGTCTTCTTATAAAAAATACGATTCCTGGTTCTTCCTTTTTTTACCACACCCGTAAGCACAACAGTATCTTTTATATGGATTATAAGATTTTTTAGAAGTCATTGTTCGTTGCAAAAATCACAGAAAAGGCTTGATGTACTAGTGTTAACACACGTATGGATTTGGTTGACGGACCGCCGTCCAACCTACGGGAGAGAAAGAGTGAGAATATCATATTTCCCTCTCTTTCTCTCCCGTTGGTCAGACGGCGGTTGAGGTCAACCAAATCCATACGTGTGTTAACACTATACGAACTGCGCGTCAGCCGAGCGGCCATTGTCATACGCCTGCCTGAAAGGCCCACCAGCCTAACGTATCTAAACTTCGAAGTGACACCCCCTTGGTTTTGGCTCGGACGTTTTATTTACACTGTGATTGTATAGGTATTTTTCAATACTCAATAAGTTTATTGCGACATATTATGTATGCACACCTTAAATGACATGTTTTTACATCTTAAAATGACATGTAGTACATATGACCCTGACCCTGTTAGGGTATGGCAACAGAAAGAACGGAACCTATGAACAGAACGGTCTATTTGTACTTACATCGTCAAAATTATAATTGAAAAAATCGTCCAGCTGGGCAATCGCGCTAAACAATTACAGACGAATCGTTGACGAAACGCAAACGCTCCACAACTTTTGGTCGATTTTGTATCGGCGCGAAAAAGTTGTTATTTTCTAGCTTTTTCCGAAACGTTGGTTTGACAGCGTCTACATTCCAACTGTGATGGGGTTGCGTTTTGTCTTTGGTTAAAACCATTAGCACGATACGAAATCGACCAAAAGTAGTGGAGCGGTTGCGATTCGTCAACGATTCGTCCGTAATTTTTTTGCGCGATTGCCCTGCAGCCTAGTGCGAGTTTTTAAGTTGTGTTAACCTACTCGACCGCGTTAGCGTAAACCACGATTTGTATGATATAAGAGCAGTTTCATCTACATGACGCCAGATGGCGTTGTTCTTTTTAGGGTTGCGTACCTCAAAAGGAAAAAACGGAACCTAAGGGTTCCGTTTTTTCCATAAGTAGGATCACTTCGTTGTCCGTCTGTCTGTCCGTCTGTCTGTCCGTCTGTCAAGACCCTTTTTCTCAGGAACGCGTATCAAGTTGAAATTTATATTAAATACTTGGGTCTACGGTTTCTTTCAGCTGTAAAAAAATAAAAGTTGTAAGTCAACGCAATCAAAAGATTTACGACGACGTTGATGACGTTTATGTCGCATATTTTGCGATTTCACAGGGGAATCAAAACCTATAGGGTACTTCCCGTTGACCTAGAATCATCAAATTTGGCAAGAGGCAAGGTCTCATAGCACATATATAGGAATAAATCTAAAAGTTACAAAGAAGTTATATCATTCAAAAATAATTATTTTGCTATAACAAACTGACATTTTGTAGTTGAAATGTATGGAAGAAGCTTACAATTTAGTCAACTACAAAGTTGAGTTTGTCTTTCAATATTTCAACTATAGTTTTTTTTTTTTTTAGGGTTCTGTCCAACGGATGCCTCAGAGCACGAGTCCTACTCGTACTTGTCCGGTTTTTTCATACAAATCTTGGTTTACGCTAACGCGGTCGAGTAAGTAAACGCAAATGAAAAAACTCGCACTAGGTAGTAGTATTATTTAGATTCCAAGGAATGTTTGAGACCATTAATGAAGCTGTTTTCTTTTTAACCGACTTAAAAAAAAGGAGGTTATCAATTCAACTGCATGTTTTTTTTATATTATATCTCGACGGATCGCGTACTGTGGTGTTGCAGCCAAGGCGATGGTGGCAAGTGACTTGGGGAACTGTGACCGGGAGGAACGCGGCGGCGTCCTCTACAAGGACTCCTTCGAAATACTCATGACGAAGGACTTTGGACAGGGCTTCTTTTACGTAAGCACACTTTTTTACTCGACTGCCCACGAAAGAGGATAATGTTTTTCGGAGGTATGGATATATCCTACTAATATTATAATCGCGAAAGTTTGTATGTATGGATGTTTGTTCCTCTTTCACGCTGCAACGGAACAACGGAACGACCTGATTTTTTGCATGGGTATAGTTCAAGAGCCAGAGAGTGACAAATGCTATTTTTCATCATCATCATCATCGCTACGCGGGTGAAACCGCGGGGCGCAGCTAGTGTTTGTATATTTTTAATTTTTATTAGATTTGACAATATAGATAAACGAGCCCATGTTGTTTGGCAATATAACATTATTTGTTCGGGCACCTGTTGATTGTCAATATTACACATTTTATTCAAGCGCCTGTTGATTTGGCAATATAACATTATTTGTTCGGGCACCTGTTGATTGTCAATATTACACATTTTATTCAAGCGCCTGTTGATTTGGCATTATAACATTATTTGTTCGGGCACCTGTTGATTGTCAATATTACACATTTTATTCAAGCGCCTGTTGATTTGGCAATATAACATTATTTGTTCGGGCACCTGTTGATTGTCAATATTACACATTTTATTCAAGCGCCTGTTGATTTGGCAATATAACATTATTTGTTCGGGCACCTGTTGATTGTCAATATTACACATTTTATTCAAGCGCCTGTTGATTTGGCATTATAACATTATTTGTTCGGGCACCTGTTGATTGTCAATATTACACATTTTATTCAAGCGCCTGTTGATTTGGCAATATAACATTATTTGTTCGGGCACCTGTTGATTGTCAATATTACACATTTTATTCAAGCGCCTGTTGATTTGGCATTATAACATTATTTGTTCGGGCACCTGTTGATTGTCAATATTACACATTTTATTCAAGCGCCTGTTGATTTGGCAATATGAATAATTTTGTCTAAGTGCTTATAAGTAGGGCCAATCTTACATTGATCACATTAGTTTAACATAATTATGTCAGTCTTAGCAAAAACTCAATGTAAATCGTAAAATTGTCCCCTATTGTCATTATTTTAGCAGTGTCAGTGCAATTGTGCAGTACCTACTAAATTTGAAAAAATAATTTTCTAATACCGTTACAAGGTACGGAACCTTGTAACGGTATTGATATTTTGTTGCAGGAATTGCAGGAAGTGTCAAATCGGATCTATTAAATTGGCCCTGCTTTAGTTTTGGAATCGTTTTTAAAATAGATAAAAATAGATAGATAATTGTTAAGTGAATTGTTAATTGAATTTCCCGCCATAGCTGAAACGTACCACACGTTTCAGCTATGGCGGGAAATTCAAATTACAAACAGTTTTTTTTGTCCTTGTAGCTAGACCGGGTAATTATTGTAAAATGACACAGTGTTTGCGCAAACCGCTGGTGGTTCTTCACATTATCATGTACAGCTATTTATCAGTAACGCACCATATTACTTACATTTGTCAATAAACCGTTTGAAACCGCAAAAATTTGTTTATTCACAAATGTAAGTATTAATGTGCATTAGAGATAAATAGCTTTACATGATTTTGTAAAGAATAATAATCAATTTGCGCAAGCATCATGATCGTTTACAATAATTACCCGGCCTAGCTACAAGGACAAGGAAACTGTTTGAAATTTAAGTTTCCCAAACGTATATTGTAACCATTGTAACTGTACCAAGCACAAGTTCGGTCGTGCATGGAGTACTGCTCTCATCTTTGGAATGGATCAGCTAAGTACCAGCTTGAGGCATTGGAGTCTATTGAGAAACGTGCCAAGAAGCTCATCAGCAACGAATCCTTGGTTCGGACTAACCTTCTTAGTCTTGAGCATCGCCGTAAAGTTGCTAGTCTATCGGTTTTTTATCGGATACGTTTCGGAGAGTGTGCATCGGATCTGCATGATCTAATTCCCTCCTGCACATTTTTCTATCGGACTGCCAGAGCGGGCACGAAAAATCGTCACCGCTTTATGGTTGATATTCCGAAAACCCGTACGAAGCGCTTTGATTCCACATTTATTTGCGAGCTGCTAGTCTGTGGAATGCGCTGCCTGAATGGGTGTTCCCATAGCCAAATAATATCAGCTGAGATCTAACTCTTGTGTACTTGTAATGGTATCCAGGTCCTGACGACACAGGCTGTGCCTAGTGTGAGGGTCGTTAGATAATACTATCAAAGGCACAAAATCTCTGTATAAGCAATAAGCATGTTCAATTTACATTAGTATAATTTATCTAACAAACTTAACAGAAGCTGTTAACTGGCTACAGGGCGCCCAAGATACAGGCTTTGCCTAGTTTGGGACCGTCCATTAATCACGTGAGGCTTGATAGGGAAAAAATCACGAAATATCACAATCAATACACAAACAATAGTCTTAAACCTCAACAAGAGGAAGGGGGGATAAAAAATGCAAAAAAAAAACATCACTTGATTAATGGACGGCCCCTTTGGGGCCCATTGACACAACTATTTTTGCTGCTAGTAAACTGTTCGTTGGTAACTATTATACGATTGTTAATTTAAATAACTGGATTTGGGATTAAATGAATTATTTATTAGTATAATAAAATTTATCTGTAAAAATATAATTATGTAAATGTTTATAATTTTTTTTTTATTGTTGTTTCGTTTCTAGGTGATAGTGACTCAGATCGCCCAGTTCAACTGCGCCGTTATACATTTTGAAGAGGTGACATTTAAGAGCAACACTGCGATCTGGATTGAGCACAACTGTCACCGCGAGATCACTGGCCTCGCACATGGACAAAAGAAACCCAGAGATTATAGGAGGTAACGTTTACCTTTTGGCTTTTTAGTGTTCCGTACCCAAAGGGTGAAAACGGGACCCTATTACTAAGCCTACATTGTCTGTCTGTCCTACCTATTAACGGCTGTATCTTTCGAACCGTAATATATAGCGAGTTGAAATTTTCACAGAATATGTAACGTTACGGCGGATTAACTAACAAATAATAAAAAAGTCAAAAAGTAAAAACAAAATATACAACAAACGAACGTATTTTTGTATTAGCTCTAATGTAAAAATGGTATGGAAGCCACTCCTTTCCTTTTTACAATTTTTTTTTTATACAACTTTTTTTTTATTCATTCAAATACCTATTTACAAAATGATGCCTACGATATCTTAGAATACAAATTTCATAATTATGGAGGAAATGTAAAGGTACATTTACAGCTATACCTACTTATCGAAAAATATGAGAATAAGAAAAATAAAAAACCGGACAAGTACGAGTAGGACTCGTGCTCTGAGGGTTCCGTTGGAGGGCACCAAAGCGCGAGTCAAAAGAAAAACTAAGTTGAAATATTGAAAGACAAACTTAACTTTGTATTTAACAATAAGGTTCTTCCATACCATAGGTGGTCTTCCATAGGTGGGAGGAAAACCGAGATAAAAAGCTTGACAAACTCTGTGCCGCTGTCGCGGCAGTGCAAGAACAAAACGCAGAGACCCACAAGGCACTGGAATATATGACACAAAATTACGAAGATTTATGTAAAAAATGTGAAACCTTGGAAGACAAATACAGCTCAGCACAGAAGCACATTGATACTCTCGAACAAAAACTAGAAAGTATTGACCGCGCTGCACGATCATCTACCATTGAGATGCGCAATGTCCCCTGTCCGCAAACGGAATCCAAACAAGACCTTATGAAACTCGTAAAAGAGGCCGGAAACGCCCTAAAATTAAATCTCCAACCCTCAGAAATAAGAGACATATTTCGAGTACAAACCAAAACAGGGACGAACAAACCTATCATGGTAGAGTTCTGTACAGTAACCACAAAAGAAAATCTTATTGATTCCCTAAAGAAGTTCAATAGGGAAAATAAAGATAACAAGTTTAGTACAACCCAACTTAGAATTCCAGGATCTGTCCAACCGGTTTTTATCTCGGAAAGCCTTACTAGTAAGACGAAGCGGTTGTACTACTTAGCAAGGGAGGTCGCTAAAACGTGCAACTATGCACACTGCTGGACTTCGCACGGTAGAGTGTTTCTTAGGAAAACAGAAGGTGGAAGACACACAAGAATTGACTCTGAAGAGGATCTTTCTGGGTTGGATCCAATCTGACTACTGGGATACGGCTTAATTTTGTTTTCGAGTTGTTTTACTTATAAAATTAATTTCCATTGTTTAAAATCTAAACACAATGAACATATTTACACACTTATTCACATACACACACTCAATCTTAAGAAATACCACACCAGAATTACATCGAAACCATGCTATGAACTTAACTTTTATTATTACTTAAAATATTATTGTCTGAGCAAAATATTAACTGACACGATTTTACCTAACGTCTGTTTATTGATAAAGTGTATATTTTCAGTATTTAAACGTTCTCGTATCTTGTTAATTGTCCTTACTGGAGAAAAATCTAAGATTTCCTTAATTTGTGCCTTTGTTACAATCTCAAACCAAAATGGATAATGTTTTATCTGACATAGACGATACTGGGAATCCAATCTGTGACTTTGCGAATGATCCAACAAACTGTTTTAAACTACTCAAAAAACCCTATTTTGATAATGCACCACTGTCTATTATGTCGGTGAATATACGTAGCATTAATGCCAATTTTGATTATCTTGTAAGCTTTGCATCAACTATTGACATTCATGTGGATATATTTGTTCTAACAGAATGTTGGACAAATGAACACACGCTACTACCAACTATGGTTAACTATGACATATACAACACTAAGAACTATTATAACCAAAACGATGGAGTGGTGGTATATGTCCGAAATGAACTTAAAACTGTTTGTTTTGAGCCTGAGGTGGAAGAAGGTAACTGCTTAATCTTAAATATCAATAGCCAGTACAACATAATTTGTACATATAGGCCATCTTGTTTTAAAAATCCCAATAAATACCTCGAGTCCCTTGATAAAATTCTAAAACAATTACCTACTGATAACATCATATTTACTGGAGATATTAACATTAACTCTCTAGCAAATAAAGAAACCATGACAACATCAGTCAGTAACTACCTTAATCTAATGGCCATTCACGGTTTGCGCCAAGGTATTAATATACCTACCAGGTTTACTACGTGTCTAGATCATTTTATGGTTAATACCAAGAACTATTGGCAAACTATTGTATTTCCACTTTTAACAGACCACTCTCCTATTATGTTAATAATTTCAGATAAACAGCTAAAAAGAACAAAAAATACATATGAAAAGAAACATATTGATTTTAATGGAATAGAACAACACTTAAAAACTTTGAATTGGAAATATCTCTACAAGCTTACTGATGTAAACTTAGCCACCGAGTATTTTACTAAATACCTAACTGACATCATAAATAAAAACACTACAATTAAAAAGCAATACTCTAACAGAAATCGACCGTTGACGCCATGGATCACAGAGAACGTCATTAAAACAATCAGAAAGAGGAATGAATTACATAAAAAATCGAGAGCCTCACCTGGTGATGTACAACTTCATACAAAATATATAGATTTTAGGAATAAATGTAATAAAATTATCAAACAACTCAAAATTCAGTACTACCAAAGTGAACTAAAAAATAATCTAGGCAATTTAAAAAGAACATGGGATATTGTAAAAGAAGTAGGCAATTTAAAACAGATAAAAATACCACCAAAGGATCTTCTAACTATTGATGAATCACCATACAAAGCTTTAAATACTGTCAACAGCTATTTTACTAATGTAGGACTTAATCTGGCAAATGGTATTCTTACTAAACTCAATACGTGCGAAACAACGCTAGAAAAAAAGGCCCAAAATAGTAACGCGCCCACCCACTCTATGCCGCTGTTTCTTACAGATCTAGAAGAAGTCAGTAATATTATTTTGTCACTGAAAACTAACAGCGCCCCCGGTTTGGACTGCATCTCTACAAAAATTATCCAGCAATTTAAAATGCTTTTACTAGAGCCTATTACTTACATTATTAACTTAAGTTTTGAAACTGGCCAATTTCCGGAAACACTTAAAGATGCTGTTGTTGTCCCCATTCATAAATCCGGTGATAAGCATGTGCCATCAAACTATAGACCGATATCATTACTTAGTACATTGTCAAAAATATTAGAGAAAGTTGCAAATAAAAGGTTAGTCAAGTACCTTGAATCTAATAGCTTTCTTGCTAATAATCAATTTGGATTTCGATCTCGTAAATCTACTAGTGATGCAGTTTTACACCTAACTTCTCTGATTACAAATCATCTGGATGGTGGAGACAAATGCTTGGGGGTGTTTCTAGACCTACAAAAGGCTTTTGACACAGTTTCAATACCTATATTGCTAAAACGTTTAGAAAATCTTGGTATACGTGGGCTAGTACTTCAGTGGTTTAAGGATTATCTGAGCGGGCGAGTACAACGCGTTAAAGTTGATCAATACATTAGTGACGGGGCCATCTGCACATATGGTGTTCCGCAAGGAAGCACGCTAGGTCCGACTCTTTTTCTTGTCTATATTAATAGCTTGTGTTGCTTGAGCACCTCTAAAATGGAACTCCTTATGTTTGCGGACGACACTGTCCTCTTGTTTCACGATAAAACTTGGATGGGTTTGAAAAGCGCCGCCGAAACGGGACTTGCCACTGTCACTGCATGGTTAGAAGATAGTCTCCTTTCTCTTAATACTGGCAAAACCAAGTATATTTGTTTTAGCAAAACCAAAGCCTCAAAACCAATGAAAAACTTTACCCTTAAGATCCACTCGTATCCATGTAACCGTAATCCAATTCTGCAGTCCCAATGCTCATGCAACATACTAGATAGAGTCAACAGCATCAAGTATCTTGGAGTACATATAGATAGACACTTAAGATGGGATTGTCAGATAACAGCTTTGATATCTAGAGTTCGTAAGCTTATATATGTTTTTAAAAATCTAAGATCTATAGCAAACCATATGTTGTTGGCACAAATCTATAAGGCTCTCTGCCAGTGTATCATTGAATACTGCATTTGCTCATGGGGAGGCGCAGCAAAAGTGCACATGATCAGGATAGAGCGTGCACAACGTGCCGTCCTTAAAGTTATGCAGTATCTACCCTATCGATATCCCACTACTGAAGTGTATAAACTAGTTAATGTCCTATCTGTCCGTAAACTTTTCTTTTTCCATTCTATTCGAAAGTATCATCAATGTTCGGTTCCACATATTCCAAAGCAAAATAAAAGAAGAAACAAGTGTCCAATCCCTGCTACAAAATCCACTTTTGCACAGAGACACTATCTCCATATAGCTCCGCATCTGTATAACCTTTTTAATGATAAAATAGGCAATTGTAAGACCCTTAGTAACTACCAGATTAAAAAACCGATTGTTAAATGGCTGGAAGAAATTGACTACAAAGGTGCTGAAAAACTTCTAGAATTTATTTAAAAACTAAAAACTCGTACGTAACATACATAACATACATACTTGTAACATATTACATACATTACATACAATAGGGTTTCTTTCATTAACACACACACGCACACACACTACACACACACGCGCTCACACACGCACGCACGCACACACACACACACACCACACACTTACGCATATACAAACACACAAATACTGCATGCATATAATACTAAATTTAGTTATTAGTTTTGTCAATATCTGTCACTATTACTTGGAAGGAACTGACTCCTATAATACAGGTACTCTACCTAGCATAGGAGTCAGAGATTCACCTAGCTTGTATATCTGTTATTAAGAGACAAATAAATATTTTTGTATTGTATTTTTTTTTTTGTATACATTCCAACTACAAAATGTAAGTTTGTAATAGCAAAATAATTATTTTTAAATGATATAACTTCAAATTCTGGCTACATCGGACAAGGTAAGTAAATTTGGGCACAAAAAGGCAAAAACGAATAATTGTGAAAGCCATATGAGTATTAATTTTACTTAAACGATCCGAACATTAAATTTTGAATTTTTTCTTCAATGAAAAAGGGAAACGATTCATCCATTCAATAGCTTTACATGATTTTGTAAAGAATAATAATCAATTTGCGCAAACATCATGATCGTTTACAATAATTACCCGCGCGGCCTAGCTACAAGGACAAGAAAACTGTTTGGAATTTGAATTTCCCGCCATTTGTGAAACGTACCACCTTAATAATAATATTATTTAATGTTTCAGACAGGAGTGTTTCTTATACTTCAAATCGGCTGCGTTCGTCAAATTCCGTTTCTTCTTCTCGTTCAAAGCTATAATAGAGATGACCTTGTTCGGCAAGGAGGAACTCCCGAAGTTTATCCCTAATCCTTTCCAAGTAGACGAACATACGGACAGCTGGTATCCTACAGACGGCCGTTTACGCTGGAACGAGTTCTCGCCTGTCAACTGGTATGTCTGGATAACACAAGTAGGGTGGTGAAAACCACTTCAAAATAAACGTTTACGATAACGCATCCAGGATGGTGAACAACACTTCAAAATAAACGTTTATGATAACGCATCCAGGGTGGTGAACAACACTTCAAAATAAACGTTTACGATAACGCATCTAGGATGGTGAACAACACTTCAAAATAAACATTTACGATAACGCATCTAAGATGGTGAACAACACTTCAAAATAAACGTTTACGATAATGCATCTAGGATGGTGAACAACACTTCAAAATAAACATTTACGATAACGCATCTAGGATGGTGAACAACACTTCAAAATAAACATTTACGATAACGCATCTAAGATGGTGAACAACACTTCAAAATAAACGTTTACGATAATGCATCTAGGATGGTGAACAACACTTCAAAATAAACATTTACGATAACGCATCTAGGATGGTGAACAACACTTCAAAATAAACATTTACGATAACGCATCTAAGATGGTGAACAACACTTCAAAATAAACGTTTACGATAATGCATCTAGGATGGTGAACAACACTTCAAAATAAACATTTACGATAACGCATCTAGGATGGTGAACAACACTTCAAAATAAACATTTACGATAACGCATCTAAGATGGTGAACAACACTTCAAAATAAACGTTTACGATAATGCATCTAGGATGGTGAACAACACTTCAAAATAAACATTTACGATAACGCATCTAGGATGGTGAACAACACTTCAAAATAAACGTTTACGATAACACATCTAAGATGGTGAACAACACTTCAAAATAAACGTTTACGATAATGCATCTAGGATGGTGAACAACACTTCAAAATAAACATTTACGATAACGCATCTAGGATGGTGAACAACACTTCAAAATAAACATTTACGATAACGCATCTAGGATGGTGAACAACACTTCAAAATAAACGTTTACGATAACACATCTAAGATGGTGAACAACACTTCAAAATAAACGTTTATGATAACGCATCTAGGATGGTGAACAACACTTCAAAATAAACGTTTATGATAACGCATCCAGGGTGGTGAACAACACTTCAAAATAAACATTTACGATAACACATCTAAGATGGTGAACAACACTTCAAAATAAACGTTTATGATAACGCATCCAGGGTGGTGAACAACACTTCAAAATAAACATTTACGATAACACATCTAAGATGGTGAACAACACTTCAAAATAAACGTTTATGATAACGCATCTAGGATGATGGATGAAAAAGCTGACCATATAATTAATATGTAACTAATTTAAAAAACTGTCATCAAAATTAGTAAAATACGCAATTTCGGTTACTTGGATGACTTAATATTGTCATAATTTTTTTCTCGATTATATTTTTATGTTCACGTTATTATGTATTTTAAGTTGTGCATAATAAAATTGTTTTGATGGCGTCGAAAAATATATATCCTACTATAGTCACCGCGTTACCAACTGAGTCGAGCGGCCATAAATCATTATCTGCCTACCTCACTCGCACTTACAGATTCTAATGTCTATCTCACTCGCACTTATAGGTCTTATGGTATAACGTTTATGGCCCTACGACTCAGTTGGTAACGCGGTGACTATAAATGTATTGTAAACGCGTAAGTTTGTATGGATGTATGTTTGTTCCTCTTTCACGCTGCAACGGAACAACGGATCGACTTGATTTTTTGCATGGGTATAGTTCAAGAGCCAGAGACATAGGCTATTTCATCATCATCATCACCATTTTTCATCACTACGCGGGTGAAACCGCGGGGCGCAGCTAGTACGTTTATAATCTAAGTAACTAAGGGTACAGGTTGTAACTATCGGGGAACACCTTTTTAGTTGCTCCCATAGTAAAATTTAATAATAATTTAATTCATTAATACTTATTATAACACCGGCTTGCACTCACGACCGACTCGAGATGCGCGCGTATTGTTTGATGAAGGAGCTCTAATGGCTCCGAAACCGGTCCATGTCTCGACCGATACAACATCATCGTGAGTGCAAGCCGGTGTTATAATAATTTAAGAATTGTATTGTAAACATCGAGATAGAATACATATAGAGTCACAATCGTGGCAAGAAATATTTGAACCAAAACTCGGCGCACTCTTTTAATTGCGCAAACTCTTTGGTTAGTTACAAGGTAACCGCGATCCGAGTACAACGCCGCGCGATGCCAGAGCTACGATGACATAGCGGACAACTAACGTTGAACACTATGCAAGCGACATAACATCTACATTGCAGTAAATGTGGCATTGTGAAGTATATAATTGATACAATGTATGTACAATGCAACACCCCTCTCAACGTGGGAGGCCTTTGTTCAGCAGTGGACGTTTACAGGCTGATGATGATGATGATGATGTACAATGACGCTCGGATGTTTTCTGACTGTTTTCACCATCGACGTAGAATATACTACATCGATGGTTTTCACTGAGAGATTGTGACTCTATAAGAATTGTGTCTCGATGATTGTAAAACATATTTAATTTGTAACTACCGTTTCTGTCTTTGTTAAATTATATTCCTTTTTGTTAACCTTGTTGTTTTACTGACTACCTACGCCTCGGTAGGTAGGGCAACTAGGAGCAATACAATGGCCAACTGTTCCGGCCAAATGTTCCGGCCACCAGAACCCTCGGAGCGCGAGTCCAACAAAATAAAAACAACAAAAAACGTTGATATATTGAAAGACAAAATTAACTTTGTAGTGGACAATAAGGTTCTTCCATACATACCCTTCGATCAAAATAAAATGAATGGACGGGCCCAGAAGCACATTTTTGAAGATTACAAAATGAGCGCCGGCGCTCACTTCGTTTCGTTGCCGCAGGAAGTGCGACACAAGGCTATTGTTACATGATAACGAAACATCTGACAAAACAATACCTTCGTGTGCTTTTCCGAAATGTAAAATACACAACAAAAAACCGCTTTACAATATTTTGTAAAATGGTTATAATTAGGTGTTGAAGTATATGTCCGACGGTTTTGACTCGTTGTTACTGAACAAGTTCAATGGTTATGGCCCGTCCATTCATTTTATTTTGGTCGAAGTACATACCACACAAAGTAAGTTTATAATTGCAAAACTTTTTTTTTTAAATATTATATATCATCAAATTAACAACTTTCGGATTTTTCCCTTTACATGTCCTGTGAGACCTTGCAGTGATTGTTTGTTTGTTTGCATTGAATAGGCTCCGAAACTACTGAACCGATTTGAAAAATTCTTTCACTGTTGGGAAGCTACACTATCTCCGGATGACATAGGCTATAATCTATACCCGTGCGAAGCTGGGGCGGACCGCTAGTTATTATATAAATTTCAGCTAGATACCTCTACGTGTTTCTGAGAAAAAGGTCTTGACAGGCGGATAGCAAAATGATCGTACAAGGGTTCCATTATTTCCTTTTGAGGTACGAAACCCTAAAAATGATGATACACAGAATGAACCATGAGACAGCTTTATACCTCTGGTATCAGGTTCGCTTCTCTCCAGCATGGAGACTGGCAGCTGGTTGTAGTAATACTGCATCTCGTCGGCGGCTTCCATCATGCGCAAATACAGGTCTCTGCGAAACGATACGTCTATCATGATCCAAGAAAACAAGGTATAGCGCTCTGGGAGTTGTCCCGCAATGACGTCACTGTCCAGTTGCCACTTTATTGTAACAAACACAGATACTGGGAAACATTTTTTTAATAATCTATTAAATAAAATACAGAAAGCATTTCAATTGTCATTTGGTTTGTCCGCTCAAGCAAGTTAAGCACGAATTGAACATATTAAACACAATTTTATCAAAACCACATTGATTTATTGGATTCCCACAGGTAATATACGGATATTGGGGAGTTATAATTTCACGCTACAGTTAACACAGAAAATCATAGAGTCCGCCATTGTTTCGTGTATCGTCATCTCTCTCGAACTTGTTGTAAATTACTTATTCTGCTCTTGCTTATGCACGTGTACGTGTATCCATGACATTGATGACATCATTGCGGGACGCCCACGTCACATTATTTCTCGGAGCGCTATACCTGGCGGAGTATATTATTTTACCATGATGTCTATTATGTTTTCTGTGACGATATACAAGCATTAACCGAGCGAAGAGAGCTCTCTGGGGCCTTAGGCTACCTCTCGGGCTCGAAATAGCGATGTTTTGGAAAATAACAGAAAACCCCGAGAGAGAAAAGAAATTGTTGTGCCAATGAAATGTATTTTTCATGCATATTATATTTGATTTTTTATATATATTTCTGTGTACATATTGTCAATTCTTACTATATAATATACTAGCTGACCTGACAGACGTCCTGTCTTAGAACTGTCAAACACGGAAAGTCAAAATTAAAAATCTTATTTTTTTCCACCTTGGGTAACATTATTGGAGTTTTAGTAAGGATCCCTTTTTTTTTGAAAATATAATACAGCCTATGTTAACCAGGGATAGTGTAGCTTCCCAACAGTGAAAGAATTTTTCAATTCGGTTGAGTAGTTTCGGAGCCTATTCAATGCAAACAAACAAACAAACAAACAAACAGAAGAAGAAGAAGATATATATATAGATATACTCATACTCATATAGATAGCCCGTTGGTCAAGTTGGTAGTGAACCTACCTTCTGAGCTTGGGGGCGTGGGTTCGATTCCCACCCAGACAAACATTTATGTGATGAACATTTGTGTTTGTTCTATATCTGGTTGTTAATATCTATTTTAAGTATGTATTTAAAACTATATATGTATGTATATCAGTCTCTGGCAGCCATATCACAAGCTTTGCTTAGTTTGGGGTCAGATGACCGTGTGTGCAAAAATGTCCCAAAATATTTATTTATTTATTTATATTTATAATATTAGTATAGATATATAATATTATAAAAGCGAAAGTAACTCTGTCTCTCTGTCTGGATGTTTGTTTGCTTTTCACGACTAAACCGATCTTAACGAATTTTGGCAGGATGATAGTGTACATCAAATGGACGGACATAGGGTACTTATTCTCCCAGAAAATGCGGAACAACTGGAAAATCGCGAGTAGCACCGCGGGATTCAGCTAGTTTCTTATAATACTAATTTATTATTATTCAATGACGTTGTATACCCTAATCTATACTAATATTATAAAGAGGAAAGATTTGTTTGTTTGTTTGCATTGAATAGGCTCCGAAACTACTGAACCGATTTGAAAAATTCTTTCATTGTTGGGAAGCTACACTATCCCCGGTTAACATAGGCTATATTATATTTTCAAAAAAAATAGGGATCCTTACTAAAACTCCAATAATGTAACCCAAGGTGTAAAAAATAGATTTACAATTTTGACTTTGCGTGTTTGACATTTCTAAGACAGGACAACGTCTGTCAGGTCTGCTAGTAGGGTATAAAGCGACCTGGTTTAAGATTTGATTCATCATCATCATCATCATTTCAGCCGTAGGACGTCCACTGCTGGACATAGGCCTCCCCCATCGATCTCCAAAAGGGCCGGTTGGAAGCGGCCTGCATCCAGCGTTTCCCTGCGGTCTCTTTTAGATCGTCTGTCCATCTTGTGGGTGGACATCCTACGCTGCGCTTACCAGTCCGTGGTCTCCATTCCAGAACCTTTCGGCCCCATCGGCCATCTGTTCTGCGTGATATGTGCCCTGCCCACTGCCATTTCAACTTACTAATCCGGTGGGCTATGTCGGTGACTTTCGTTCGTATACGGATCTCCTCATTTCGGATTCGATCTCGTAGAGAAACCCCGAGCATAGCCCTCTCCATAGCTCGTTGTGCGACTTTGAGCTTGCTTATGAGGCCCATAGTGAGGGACCACGTTTCAGTGCCATACATCATCACTGGTAACACACACTGGTCGAAGACTTTCGTCTTAAGGCACTGAGGTATTTTGGACGAGAAGACGTTGCGTAGTTTACCGAACGCTGCCCAGCCGAGTTGGATTCGCCGATTGACCTCTTTCTTGAAGTTGGACCTACCTAGTTCGACTGTTTGTCCTAGGTAGACGTACGCGTCAACAGCTTCAAGAACTAAGTTCCCAACTGATACTGGGGTGGGCACAACATGGATATTTGACATGACCTTTGTCTTGTCCATGTTCATTTTAAGGCCCACCTGTTGGGAGACTCGAATCTTCCATCGATTCTGCCATGACCACAATATCGTCGGCAAACCGAAGGTGAGTGATGTACTCGCCGTTGATGTTGATGCCGAGTCCTTGCCATTCCAGGAGCTTGAAGGCATCTTCCATTGTGGCAGTGAACAGTTTCGGAGAGATAACGTCTCCCTGTCTCACGCCTCTTCGCAATGGAATTGCCTTCGAACTCTGCTCCTGTACTCGGACCGACATGGTAGCGTTATTGTACAAACACTTCAACACTTCGACATACCGATAGTCAATACGGCATCGCTGGAGAGACTCGAGCACCGCCCATGTCTCGACCGAATCAAAGGCTTTCTCATAGTCCACAAACGCACAAGATTTGATTATGTCATTAAAATCATGCGTTGCAAAAATTTTTTTTGTTATATTTAGCTCTTGCTTTGTTAGCGTATGTATGTTTGTATATTTTGTTCACGATAACTTGCGTACGATCTGATTGAACAAACTCTACACCGAGCTACGTCATCGTGCTACGAGTCTACGCCGTAGCACACCGGCGATAGAAAGTTATAACTACAGCGTAGCGTCGGAAGGTCTACGAAAGGAGACTACGGAAACATACGTATACGTATGTTTCCGTAGTCAAAAACAATTTGTCATTTAAAAACTCTGTAACAGAATAGTAAGACTTGTCAATTAGCAACTTCTTAAGTCTACATTTCATTTGAAAATGTCAATATTATATTAATTATTAATAATATTATATTAATTATTATTTATTTATCACTTTTAAATGTTGCGGTAGTTTATTATAAACATCACAAACGTGCTGTTACTGTATAGGGCAGTTCTGCGGTATGGCTCACGCAGCCTGCTGTCATGACGCTTACTAACTCAGGAGCGGATCCATGATTTCATTTTGGGGGGGCCCATTCTGACAAGGTTCGAAGGAATCAAATCGAAAAACTGAGTCTAATGTATGGAATTGCTAGGTGTTTTGGGGGGGGGGGGGGGGGGAGGGCATGGCCTCCATGGATCCGCCAATGTACTAACTACAGTTTCATACTTGATTACACTATACTTGTTTACCTCTAGTGAAGTCTACTAGAAGTATTAATTATAACATCACTAGTTCATTTCCTCGCAATCAAAGTGAAAAGCCGAGTGTATAGCTCGTGCTTAAATATCCGCCCTCGTCTTCAGATCGGGTTGATAATTGATTAATACAAATTAATAATTAATTAAAAATTATTAGTTATTACGGTTCGAAAGATATAGCCGTTAACATCTATTAACGGCTATATCTTTAGGATAGACAGACAGTCAGTCAGACATACATACAGACGGACAGACATCGACATACAAAATAAAAATATCATCGGACTTAAACAAGACTGACCTGGCGTCCTCTTCCGAGGGCTGGAGGGAACGCTTGCCGAGGCGGGGTCCGAACCAGAGCCCCTGGCGGTCGCTGCTCGCTTCTCGCTCGCCTTCCTCCTTACAGACATCACAAGAACCTATTATAAGGGTTATTCCTAGTAAGTACTACCAGGGGCCTTACGGACAACAGCTAATTGCGGCACCTAATCCGCTCAGTTGGGAAATCACGCGAACGTGAACCTTAACGCGCCCAGATACGGTTTGCGGTCGCGTGATTTTCCAACTGAACGGATTTAACGTTAGTTTGGTGCCGCAATAGCAGTTGTCCGTAAGGCCCCAGTGCTCAAAATGGACTGGAACGCACCGGAACAACGTTCCGTTTCGCAAAGGAATCCAACATCTCACTCGTCAAACTCGGTCAAGCCGTTTAGGTTACAGCAGGTACAGGAACCCAGAAACATACTTACATGCTTACATACAACGCAAAATCATTACCCTCCTTCTTGGACAGTCGGTTAAAAGTTCGCAAGGTTTGAAGAGAAATGCGTTCCGGTTCGTAAGTCTAATTCGACCACTGAGTACTACCAAAGTACTACGGAACCCTAAAAGTTATATAAATGATATCATTAGCTGCGCCCCGCGGTTTCACCTGCGTATATAGTGATGAAAAATGGCGATGATAAGGATGAAAAGTACCCTATGTCACTCTCCGGCCCTTGAACTATACCCATGCAAAAATCAGGTCGATCCGTTGCTCTGTTGCTGCGTGAAAGAGGAACAAACAAACCAACAAACAAACACACTTTTGCATTTATAATATTAAGTATGATATGATTTTTATAAAACTTACCTTCACATCATTTCCTGCAGTCAAAACAAAGCTAACTGAGATTAAAACAAAAACGGATTTCTCTAAACTTAAAATCATTTTGTTTTTTTACAATGTTCAGGTTATTTTAGAGTTGTTTACTACACAAGCTGTGATAGTTTACTGATAGTAGGTAGGTTCTAGCTTCTTTTATATAAGGAAGCAGGCGGGGGCAGCATGTTAATAAGGGGAGGTTGGACTAAAGCTGGCAACGGTGTCGTGGAAATCTGGGGTGAATTTTCTATTATGCTTGGCTCATGAGATTAACCGGTTTAATATTTGGATTGTTAATAAATAAATACAAAATATTTTACTTATATTTTGAACTTTAAAACTACGTTAAATTAACTAACTACTTGCCAACAAAATTCCATAACGATCGGGTCGATTGATATTCTGTAAACCCGTACGAAGCGGTTTGATTCTACATTTATTGTGCAAACTGCTAGTCTGTGGAATGCGCTGCCTGAGTGGGTGTTCCCCGATAGTTACAATCTGGGTGTCTCAAATCACGAGTGAATCTGTTTCTTCTAGGCAAGCGTGCTCCAACGTAGACCGCATCATCGCTTAACATCAGGCGAGATGGTGGTCAAACTCAAGTCAGTTTTAATTATATACAAAAAAAAACAGCGGTACGCTAGTTATCATCGAAAAATATACCAAAATACATACAAACGTCAACTTGTTTCGATAAGATTTGATTATATCTCTTTGCTCGGCCAAAAATAAGTAAATAACGAATCATACATACATAGCTCTGCACTGTTTTTTTTTTCTTTCATATATACATATATACATATGTATATCCTAACACAATTTGTCAAAACTTAACAGGAGAGGCCAAACACCTGTGAAATAAAAAAAAACAGACAAATAAAGAAATTTGAAAATATCACACCCTTTTTTGCTTGCGCTGGGAAACGCTGGATGCAGGCCGCTTCCAACCGGCCCTTTTGGAGATCGATGGGGTAGGCCTATGTCCAGCAGTGGACGTCCTACGGCTGAAATTATGTTGATGATACCCTTGTTTTGCTTTGTATCTATGAGTAAACATGTTCAGGCGCAAACTGTTATACCCCCGTTTCCCCTTGTCTTTCTACATTAGCGACAAATTGAGACAAATCTCTGGTGTCGACGATTTATACAATCTGTCGGTCTTTCTGTCGATATATTACTTTGACTTAGGTATATCTATTTACGTTTGGTGTATTTATTTTTCATCTGTAACGCATTTTAACACAGACGTGTTCTGGATTCTAACGACTGAATCACAACCGTAGGGAGTGATCCGCGAGTGATTCAAGTGTTATAATCCTGAGCGACGCGAATGATTCATGGCCCTCGATTATTTTTTATTTTTTTTGTCATTTTTGCTCACACGATCATCTGACCCCAAACTAAGCAAAGCTTGTGATATGGCTGCCAGAGTCTGATATACATACATATATAGTTTTTAAATACATACTTAAATGGAGCTCATTCCACAACCTTACCACGGTAAATATCCCGTAAATAATCATATAACTTTAGTGAACAACCGTGATAGTTTAAAACAGTGTTATACTTAAATAGATATTAACACCCAGATATAGAACAAGCACAAATGTCCATCACATGAATGTTTGTCCTAGGCGGGAATCGAACCCACGCCCCCAAGCTCAGAAGGCAGGTTCACTACCAACTGGACCAACGGGCTATCTATCAGTGTTATTCAAGAGTTGCATACTATCATCATCAGCATCAGCCAGAAGACGTCCACTGCTGAACATAGGCGTCCCCCTTTAACCTCCACACTGAACGACAGCTGCCTTTTGCATTCACTGGATGCCCGCGACTCTCACAATGTCGTCGGTTCATCTAGTGGGAGGCCTACCTACGCTGCGTCTTCCGGTTCGTGGTCTCCACTCCAGAACCGTTGAAACCGTCCAACGTTCCAGAAAAGTTGCATACTATAGGTAGGCTTTATATTAAAACCATGATTACAAAAAAAAATAAAGATATACATGGAGTTTGTATCGAGTATTTATTGCGCAAGGAGGTTGTATAGCGTTGAGATGGAGGTCGAATATATTGTTCTAAATTCAAACACCAAAATAGTGATTAACAGCCATTATTTATTATTTGTTGTTATACTTTAGAGTGTGTACTATAATCATGCCAAGTTTGACGCTTGTACGTATTACCGTTTTTACATTAGAGCTAATACAAAAATACGTTAAAAAACACGTTTGTTGTATGGGGTTCCCTTTCGTTTTTACTTTTCGTCTCTTTTTTGTTAATCCGCCGCTTATACTGGGAAGATTTCATGTGGCTATCTATTACGGTTCGGAAGATACAGCCGTTTAAACGTAAGACGTATCACGGACAGACAGACGGACATACAATGTAGGCCTAGTAATAGCCGTTTTTACCCTTTGGGTACGGAACCCTAAGATTTTGTTTTGTGCCAATCACTCCTTGGAGCATTTATTTCAATTATTTATTATTTGCTAGTAACCTCTGAACACAATCGATCTTGGAATTTCATTAGACGCTGATTAGAGAAACTAGGTTATTTCTGTATCGAGAATATTTCTGTTTATTTTTGATTATTTCTGTATCTGTCCTAAAATAGAGAGGAGTTAGGTTTAAGGCGTAGTTTTCCCATTTTCCCCACAATGCGTACCTACATTATGACTTAATTTTTATTGTTTGATTCTTATGTATATTATCGCCTTATTAAGTGTATTTTTTTATTTTTTTTACATTTTTTTTTTAAATATTTTTTTTTTGTTAACCTACACTGTCCCACTCCTGGGCAAAGGTCTCCCCCATTTCTTTCCAGACAGTGCGATCACCCGCCAGACTCGACCACTGTATTCTGTACTGTATCTGGAACGTGTCGAGATAAATTAATTACTTTGGTCGAAATGTTGTCGTAATTTTTTATATTATTTTAGTTGTGTTTTGGCATTTAGTTAGTAACATCTAATGGGCGAAGCCATTGGCTCCAGAAACACAGTATTTATTACTAGTTCGGAGTCAATGGGATCATATTATTATTATTCACTTTATTTATTTTGAGTCTTAATTTTTAAGTTTTTTACATTTAATAAATAATAAAAAAATACATAAAAAACTTAAACTTAAAAAAAATAAAAAATATTTTTTTTTTTTTTTTTTAATACCTATGAATGAGTTTTGTATTTGTATTTTTGTAACGCTTGTTTGTAATACTACAGATGACGATAAAGCTTATTATTTTGTATTAAATTCGCATTTAGCGGAGCAAAACTATGGCGCTTACACACAGTCGTGCGTTTCACTACTTCTCATCATCGTTTCAGCTGTAGGCCGCCCACTGCTGGACATAGGCCTCCCCATCGATCTCCAAAAGGGCCGGTTGGAAGCGGCCTGCATCCAGCGTTTCCCTGCGGTCTCTTTTAGGTCGTCTGTCCATCTTGTGGGTGAACGTCCTACGCTGCGCTTACCGGTCCGTGGTCTCCATTCCAGAACCTTTCGGCCCCATCGGCCATCTGTTCTGCGTGCTATGTGCCCTGCCCACTGCCACTTCAACTTGCTAATCCGGTGGGCTATAGCGGAAACCTAAGAGTAGCTTTAAATAACGTTGAATTCGCCCAACTCCCCCCCCCCCCCTCCCCCCTTTCCACGTAGCCCAGTATAAGAAAGTCTATGGGTACGAAAAAGGAACGTATCCTTTTAAAACACTGTTTTAAACTATCACGGTTGTTCACTAAAGTTATATGATTATTAATACTATACGCAGTGATACAGTGAGCGTGTTTTGTCGGGACTTAGGTTCGAGTTCGAGTTCCAGTGATAACCGTAGCAAAAGACTAAGAAAGAGGGTAGATCGTTATGTCTGCACCTAACTTTTTAACTGTTCTCCAACCACCCGCATTCTTCAGTCTTCCCGTGAACATGGTGCATGTAACTGCGCCGAAATATCGGGAGCTCATTCCACAACCTTACCACGGTAAATATCCCGTTAATAATCATATAACTTTAGTATCCTTTTAAATTAAAAGTTCCATATTTTGAAGTAATTGTTTATTTATTTTAAACATCAGTCTAAGTTTAAATTAATATTAATTCACATAGTTAAGGTACAATTGAAAAAATATACTTTCAGGTTGGTCTTTTTTGTTAGATCTGTCCCCTCGTAACAAAGGTCAAACAGAACTCTTTATCCCTGTCCCCCTGAGGGGACATAGCAGGGGGACAGATCAGACTAATCCAATTACTGTATTACAGAAAATTAATGGACAATTCAATGGATCTTTCTATTCGATAGAATCAAACTGAAAAATATAATTTCGTTTCATCAAAAAAAAAATGCTCTTATCGAGATACAATAGGCACATAATATAGAGTCACAATCGTGCTAAAAAATAGTCCGAGACAAAACTCGGCGCACGCTAAAAATTGCGCAGACTTTTGTGTTAGTTACAAGGTAACGCATTTCAAGGGAATAAAGAAGGGCGCCATCTATTGGTATGAGTTGCGCTTCTCTTGAAATGCTGCGAAACTTGACTGCGATACTAGCGCTACGGTAATTTGTAGAACCCTTTCGTACATTATCTGACTGCAGCGCTTACGGAAGTTCGAGACAACCTATAGCACGCTCAAATTACGGCGCCATCTAAGTTCATACCGTTTTTATGCAAATGTTCCGAGCTACGCTCTAATGTTCCGCTATTGGCTTTCCTATTGTCTATCTTCCTTGGGACCGTCCATTAATCACGTGAGGCTTGAAGGGGGGGGGGGGGGGGGGGGGGGGTAGCAAAAATCACGAAATATCACAGGGGGGAGGGGGGGTGTAGTAAGACAAGAAGGGGGGGGGTGTAGTAAGATATCACGTGTATAATTTTTTTTGTCAAACGCGCGATTTCTAATCCGAAAAGCGGTGTGTGGTGTGACCTAGCCAGTTTATTTATTTAAAATAAAAAAAAAAAAAAAAAAATACCAAAGCGCAAACTATTTAAATAACAAAATATTATGTATTCTACTTAATTAACTACTAAGAAATAACCCTAAATATGAGGAAATTATATTAACATTGTCACAAAAAATGTCAACATGCTGGGATTCACGCGCAAATGCATTGAGTAGCGCCACAGCCCGCCGCGTGGGCGTGTTGTTGGCGTGGTGCGTCCGCGGCACGGAGCACGCGAGCATGATGCCGGCAAATCAAAAACAACCTGCAACCTTTCTGTCTACACATTTTTGACATGGTCCTTAATTTCAGAATAAAATTAGATCATACTTTATACCTTTTTTTTTTTTTTAATAACCATGATGAGTACGCATGTTTTGGGATATGGTTTAATTCACAATTGTCAACACACTTAATTTAGTTTTTGTTATGACTGTATCCTGTTTTGTGTACCTTAATAAATAAATTAAATTAAACCTGTATTTAAAGATAATATAAAAAAAAAACTTCTTTGTAGGTACTAAAAAATACACGTGATTTTTGGTGGGGGGGGGCTCACCATGTATCACCAAGGGGGAGGTTAAAAAATGCAAAAAAAAAAACATCACGTGATTAATGGACGGCCCCCTTGGTAATATGTCAAAGTCAAGGTCAAAGTGAAAGTTTTTATTTGCTTGCCAATGGGTATAAAAGGTGTTAATAGTTATTTATGATACAAGTGCGGAAAGTTGGTTATTACAAACGAGTAGACGAATGTAAGCCCGAGACGAAGTCGAGGGCTTACCATAGTCACGAGTTTGTAATAACCAATCCGCACGTGTGCCATACAACGTTTTACAACACATTTGCGAGAAAAAAACAAAAAATGGAAATTAAAAAAATACCGTAAGTTACACGCACGGTGCTATACAACGGAGCGTGCGGACAAATTCATTACCACATGCTCCGTTGTATGATGCGTTTCATTACAGCACGCTCCGTTGTATGATGCGTTTCATTATAGCACGCTCCGTTGTATGATGCGTTTCATTACAGCACGCTCCGTTGTATGATGCGTTTCATTACAGCACGCTCCGTTGTATGATGCGTTTCATTATAGCACGCTCCGTTGTATGATGCGTTTCATTATAGCACGCTCCGTTGTATGATGCGTTTCATTACAGCACGCTCTGTTGTATGATGCGTTTCATTACAGCACGCTCCGTTGTATGATGCGTTTCATTATAGCACGCTCCGTTGTATGATGCGTTTCATTACAGCACGCTCCATTGTATGATGCGTTTCATTACAGCACGCTCCATTGTACGATGCGTTTCATTACAGCACGCTCCGTTGTACGATGCGTTTCATTACAGCACGCTCCGTTGTATGATGCGTTTCATTACAGCACGCTCCGTTGTATGATGCGTTTCATTATAGCACGCTCCGTTGTATGATGCGTTTCATTATAGCACGCTCCGTTGTATGATGCGTTTCATTACAGCACGCTCCATTGTATGATGCGTTTCATTACAGCACGCTCCGTTGTACGATGCGTTTCATTACAGCACGCTCCGTTGTATGATGCGTTTCATTACAGCACGCTCCGTTGTATGATGCGTTTCATTACAGCACGCTCCGTTGTATGATGCGTTTCATTACAGCACGCTCCGTTGTATGATGCGTTTCATTATAGCACGCTCCGTTGTATGATGCGTTTCATTATAGCACGCTCCGTTGTACGATGCGTTTCATTACAGCACGCTCCGTTGTACGATGCGTTTCATTACAGCACGCTCCGTTGTACGATGCGTTTCATTACAGCACGCTCCGTTGTATGATGCGTTTCATTACAGCACGCTCTGTTGTATGATGCGTTTCATTACAGCACGCTCCGTTGTATGATGCGTTTCATTATAGCACGCTCCGTTGTACGATGCGTTTCATTACAGCACGCTCCGTTGTACGATGCGTTTCATTACAGCACGCTCCGTTGTACGATGCGTTTCATTACAGCACGCTCCGTTGTATGATGCGTTTCATTACAGCACGCTCCGTTGTATGATGCGTTTCATTACAGCACGCTCCGTTGTATGATGCGTTTCATTACAGCACGCTCCGTTGTATGATGCGTTTCATTACAGCACGCTCCGTTGTATGATGCGTTTCATTATAGCACGCTCCGTTGTATGATGCGTTTCATTATAGCACGCTCCGTTGTACGATGCGTTTCATTACAGCACGCTCCGTTGTATGATGCGTTTGATTATAGCACGCTCCGTTGTATGATGCGTTTCATTATAGCACGCTCCGTTGTATGATCCGTAATGTTTAACTTTCGAAAGATGTATACAGTTATCGTAAGTGCACTTTTTGAGCAAATGTGTTGTAAAATATCACACGTACATCCATTAACAGCCCCAAGGGCAAGGGCGTGCAACATTGCATTAATTTACAAATTATGTCAAAGAACTTACACCAACAATTAATTAAACACCATTTAAACACAATCCATCAACAAGTATGGTGCGTTACGAGGTATAAGTACAAGGACAAAAAAAGAAACGGTTATAATTTCCCGCCACAAGTTCCTTAAACCAACTTCCTCACTCTGAATCGGAGTCTTTGTTGTACGTAATATGGTTGCTTCTAGCTTTGTGTAGGATGCTGATGAATGCTGAGTCGGGAGATATGGCTCCCTTGAGCACCCAGGCTCGGAGCGTCTCCGCGAGGTTCCTGCACCTGATGCTGACCGTCAGCCTGATGGTCTTCTTCAGCAGAGACGGGTCGTAGAAGCGGGCTACGGTGTTCACAGTGAGCTGGGTCAGCAGGGGAGGGTTGGGACCTGGAATCACATATTTATATTTCGTTTATTGCATAATAGGTGCGCCCCGCGGTTTCAGTCGTAGTGATGAAAAATGGTGATGATGATGATGAAAAGTAGCCTTAGTCACTCTCCGGCCCTTGAACTATACCCATGCATAAAATCAGTTCGATCCGTTGCTCTGGGCCCTTAATAAGCCGTGTAGGCTATGAAAGTGACACACGCACACACACACACACACACACACACACACACACACACACACACACTCGAAAAACATAACCCTCCTTGTGCAGTCGGGCAAAATTACCAACAGTAGTGGCTTACCAATAACGCTGTCGACGTACTGCCGATCGTACTCCGTGTGCGTGTAGTCGATGCCGTTGGCCGTGGGCGTGGGCGCGGGCTCGTAGGGCGCCGAGGGGCCGGCAGCGGAGCCCCACGCGCCGAGCGCCACGCGGAGCAGTGAAGGGATGTGGGAGCCGTGGAGGTCAGCGCGCGTGTACGACGCATACCCCAACCCTGGACAAAACAATAGTTTTTTTGTGTGTTATATTAGCAACTAGCTACGCCCTGCAGTTTCACCCGCATTGTGATGATAATAAAAAGTTGTCACTATGTCACTCTCTGGCCCTTGAACTATCATCATCAGCTGGAAGACGTCCACTGCTGAACATAGGCCTCCCCCTTTAACCTCCACACTGAACGACAGCCTGCCTTTTGCATCCACTGGATGCCCGCGACTCTCACAATGTCATCGGTCCATCTAGTGGGAGGCCTCCCTACGCTGCGTCTTCCGGTTCGTGGTCTCCACTCAAGAACCTTTCTTCCCCATCGGTTATCGGTTCTCCGAGCGATGTGGCCTGCCCATTGCCACTTCAACTTGCAAATTTTAACAGCTATGTCGGTGACTCTGGTTCTTTGTCGAATATTTTTGTATTAGCTCTAATGTAAAAACGGTAATACGTACAAGCGTCAAACTTGACATGATTATAGTACACACTCTAAAGTATAACAACAAATAATAAATAATGGCCAAGTGCGAGACGGTGTCGAATTTCTCCACCACCAGTTCTAGTCAGTGCCGGATTAAGCAAGCGCAGGGCCCGTAGCAAATTCTTTCAAAGAGCCCTTGATCTACTATGGGTTCTTAAGTATAAAGTGGTAAAAAAAGTTGGTAGGAAAAGTTGTAACGTTTCACGTTTTTGTGACATCAAGTAACTTCAATATACCACATCTTAATAAGTTTCACTCAAAAAATTACGCTCACGCAGAGATGAGTGGGTTTAAATATGCGGGGCCCCCTTTCGCGCGGGGCCCGTAGCAATTGCTACTCTTACTACGTGGTTAATCCGGCACTGGTTCTAGTACGAATACCGAAGTGAAGCAACGTGGGGCGCGGTCGGTACTTGGATGGGCCTGATCGTTGATGGGATGTTGTCTTTTTGCCCTATTTTTTGTACCAGTTATGTGGTGGTACGGAACCCTCAGTGTGCGAGCCCGACTCGCACTTGGCCGGTTTTATTTAAGCTTATTTTTGTATTTGTAAAACCACACTTTAATTAGGTACTGGATAATGTTTTTTTTTTTATTTATTTGTTGACAGACTACAAAACCGGAAATGCATTGTAAACTATCTTTAAAATTAACAAACAGCACTTAATATCTAACTAAATACTTACGGCCTTACCTATAAACGTTACTTAAGATAAGCAACTGCTAGTCTGTGAGATGCGCTGTCTGAATGGTTCCCCGATAGTTACAATCTGGGTGTCTTCAAATCACGAGTGAATCGGTTTCTTCAAGGCAAGCGTGCTCCAACGTAGACCTCATCATCACTTAACATCAGGCGAGATGGCGGTCAAACGCAAGCCTATTATTAAATTAATAAAAAAAACATAAATTAAAAGCAATGCTTAAAATTGCTCGTCTCGTTTTCACCTGTTAAAATTTCCGTCAGTGAGAAATTGACAGAGCAATTTTAAGCATTGCTTAACTTAAGTAACGTTTATAAGCAAGGCCTTTAATATATAATTTAATACTTACCATCCAAGTCAAAGGAACCTTCGCCTCATCTGCTTATAGTCAAAAGACTGATCACATGAAATAAACAAGAAAAAAAAAAACTTACCATCCACACAGGCCTTGAGTACTTTAGATCCGGCTAGAGAAGATATGAGCGCCACGGGCTGTCCGGGCGCTATCGCTATGTACAGTGTTGAACTCTTTTTGATATGCGATACAAACTGCACGGACAGATAGATCAGATCTCCCATCATTACTGAATTCACCTGCAGGCAAAAAGGTTGGGTGTTATTTTTTTATTTTTTTTGTAAATAGGCTTGTGGCCGCCAACTCGCCATGGATCCATTTTCATTTTGGCTTACAGCCTAATCGGGCTTAGGGGAGTCGAGTCTTTTAGGTGGCTTTACAAGCACTGTAGTATGTAGTTACATGCTGCTAGAGATTGGGTCTCTGGCATATATAAGCTCGCTACCACTGCCATTGGCTCGCTACGTTTGCCATTGGCTCACTGCTAGTGCCACTGGCTCGCTATCACTGCCGCTTGGTATAATAATATACACCGCTAGGTATGTTATTCCAAAGCGCAAATGTCACGTGGGTGACACAAGCCTGCGTCATTGACGTTAAATATCTCTACATATCTCTACATAGTATAAATTAAAGTCGCTTTCCGCGTCTGTCTGTTTGTATGGCCGCTAACTCCTCCTAAACCACGCAACGGATTTTGATGCGGTTTTCACTATCAGTTAGATATATTTTCACGGAAGGTTTATATATATAATTAGCGACCCGCCCCGGCTTCACACGTAAATTACACCCGTGCGAAGCCGGGCGGGCGGGACGCTAGTAATATATAAATTGGTTCCCTTGAGCGGACAAACCATTAAAGAGCTTTACTTCATAGAATATTAACAGATTTGTTTCTCAATTTCTGTATTTGTTGCAATTAAGGGTTACCATTACAAAGTTGACACTGACCGAGACATTACAAAGTTGACACTGACCAAGACATTTATAATGTTGGGTAATTTGTAAAAGAAGATTTTAGTTTTGCATTTATGGAGACGTTAATCAAAATTTACTCTTATTACATCGCTCAAGCAAAAAAAGCCGGACAAAGGATTAAAAGTCCAGACATATCTGGACAAATTCGGACGGAATGTAGCCCTAGTTGCAAAGCAGTGGTAACTGGACAGTGATGTAGGGTTGTGTCACTGCCAGAATGTCAAGACTTTATTTTATTGGATCATGCACTGCCGCTAGCTGACTGTCACTGGCTTGTTGCAACTGCCTTTGGCTCGACACCACTGCCCAGGGCTCGCTACTGCTGACATTGGCTCGCTACCAATCCCACTATCTTTAACTGGCTCCTACCACTGACATTGGTTACCTACTGGCTCACTAGACATTAGCTCTCCGCTACTGACAAAGCTTATTATATAGTATTATCTGTACCTCAGGCGTCATGACACCCTTGTTACTGTGCTGCAGTGCTGTGAGCAGTCTCTGAGGCAGCGTCTGCAGCAGGTCGGTGACTGGTTCATCGTCTGTTGGCTCGTGTAGGTGTAGAACGTGCCAAGTGCGAGACTGAATCGATATCACTGTAATCACATTTCACATTTAAATCTATCTTATATAAAAAAGGCGATGTATGTTCCCTATGGACTGCAAAACAGTTGGACCGTTGACAACGGAACTTACACTTGCAGATAGCTGATGTTATAAGGAATTATCCACGGGGCGTCTCTCTTCATCTTGAGCGATGGTGGCTGAGCGGTAGCATGTTTACAATCAAAAGATACCCAACGCAATCCGCGGTTCTGCACCAATTACTTAAATAAATTATGTGCAGTTTTGGTACCATCGCTCATAAATAGTGAAGGAAAATATCGTGAGGAAACCGGTATGTCCAGGTACATCAAAAGTTCAAAGACATGTACTATGATATTTACCAACATGCATGGCTCGCCAAAGTGGTCGGCGAGCCATATTTTACAAGGTCACAATCGGTCTTCATTGATCCACGTGTTTATAAGTAAATAAAATAAGCTTACTTTTAAGTCTCAACCGAGCCAGGATATCGTCGAGTTCCTCCTCCGACAATGACTTGGCAAGGTATCGGCAGAGGACCTGAGCCACGCTGCTCGACTGCATCGGCATTCGGCAGTTCCTTACGGTGCGGGCCACCTGAAACACGCGACATCACATCAGTGAAGGACTTAATTGAGCGACCTTTCATTCATCTTTTTTAAAGTTTTCTATTACTCTGTAGAAGTTTCTCACAGAAAGAAAAATTGAGAAAATTGCCTAGAAAATTGGAAAATTTCAGAAACTTGACGATTTTAACTTTGACCGTTTGACAGTTCTAAGACAGGACAACGTCTGTCGGGTCAGCTAGTATAAAATACAAATTAAATAAGTAGATAAATGTTCAAGTTACCAAACAAGCTCTAAATGGATTTAGTCATTATCAAAAAACTCCTTGATTGTATATATTGAGTGTGAATGACCATTTTCCATGGAATAGCTGGTATTTTTTTCGCAATGTTGTTATTTATTTGATGATAGGCGTAAAAGAGGTTACTAAAATTCAGAGAAGAAATCATAAAGCATCGGTCCTCTCGACGATTTAGTACCTCAATCCACAGCAAGGCCAACTACTCAAGAGTTTCACTATTGAGATCTCATTCTTGCTACAGAAAACAAGAATTCACCTACCAAACCTTGTCGTGTATGTACACGGGATAAAAAGCAAAGAGAATCAAGATATGTGTGCGCAGTTTGTCCGGAAAGGGCTGCTTTATGTGTGACACTATGTTTCGAACATACCATCTGAATTAGCATCAGCAGAATAACCTTATTATTTTATTTTTATGATGAATGATGATTGAAACGTACCTTCATATTTGTAGTATGTACATGAAACTTTATAATTCCTTATTACGTTCCTAAATTGAAGATTTAAGACTAACTTTTGTTCTACCAAAAAAAATTGACTGCCCTGTATTAATTTCTTTGAAAAGTATTTTGTAATAATGTAATCTTACCATATCTTAACATCTTGTTTTATTTGAGGTGCCAATGCTCACATTCCAGTCGTCCGTATGGTGCCAGCATAAACGCTTTACTTAGAAATGGCCGTAGAAGTCATAGGATATGTCTCACAGCTGGCATTCAATGTGTTAAAAACGCATGCACAATAGGTGGGTAATGACGTCGACTTGTACGTGGGTTAAAATATTGGTCACTTTGTATCATGTTTTGCCTAGTTTGTAGGCGTACAAATCTAGAGAGATGGTGTAATATATTGTAAGTGCTTTTCATGAAAGAAGTCTCACGGCAAACAGCGGAATTAAATTTCCATGTTGTAGTTGTCAGGTGTTGTTACTGTGTTTGGACGCTAGTGAGATTTTTATTTATTTTCCATCGTTAGAGTCGTGTACGATGCCAAAAGTTGTTAATGTTCTACTCGAGAAATGATACTGATAGTGATTGATACGCGATGACAGCGCCGCGTCTGCGGGACTTCTTTCGTGAAACTGACTCTATTTCGGTTTTCACATAAATTAAAATACTGAATTAAATGACGGTGCGTGGGAGCCGTGGAAAGTAACTGTTTTAAAAGTAATAAACTATGTACCCACCTCTTTCCAACGAACCCCAAATTCAGGCAAAGCTGTAGAACAGCACACCGCTAGAGGCATCTTGGTGATAATGTTTTGAAGTTCCCAGAGCTCTGGAATTGGTACCAAATTACATTAGAGACTGAAGTGACTGGAAATAATGAAAGACATACAACAATACAGAAGCAAGGTACTTACTATCTCTTGAATTCTTAGCGGTCTGCATTTTGCTATAATCTTAATCTATTGTAGCTAACTTAAAACAAAAGTACAATTATTCCTTGAGAGTACGAATATTTGATTATTCCAGATTATTCCATTTACATTTTACAAATAATTTCAAATCAAGCAACGGTTTCATAATTGTTTCTTCTTTCCCCCATAGGATTTTGGCACCGCACGTTTTGAGCATTTGCCTTGTTTTTTTCAAAATCCTACCATTTCTAAAAATGAAGGTTTTTTTTTTTTTCTTTTCTCTTTTACGATTTTGGTGTCACACTTCTTGTACATTTGCCAGTATCAAGTATTAAAATATTACCCATCAAGTTATCCATAAATATCGCCAAGCAATAGGTTATAGTCACAAATCATATAGTATCACAAGTCATTAATAATCTTACAACTGTTGTAAGTCTATGTCTATGTACGTATAGTCACAGTCATTGACAGTCAGAGTCAAGCACATGGAGTCAAGCAATGTTCCGTGGTCAATTCCATTTCATTATAAAGTGCATTATAGTGCAAATGGGTGCAGATGTTTTGTTCCCGGTATGTTACTATGTTACTGTGCCAAAAACTGTTTCAACTCTTTGTTTGGTACATAAACAAAACACATTACTCTATGCAAAACACAGTCACTCAAACAAACTCAAAGCGCGCCACACATTGATGTAAGTAAATAGGGGGAAGATGCAGGACGCATTCCTTGACGTGGACCGCACAATATAGGCTCGAGGGCACAATCAACTTCAGTCACAATCGAACTGTCGTTTTGATAGCACGTGAATTACTTGTCAAAATTGTGTTTAAATAAAGCAGCAAAAATGACTTCCTTACGTTTTTCACAAGGCGCACCAACAGTTCGAAGACAAAAAACAATTTTCACGGCATTTCTTTTCACTCGTAAATGCTTAATAACAATTTAACTAAATTTTCTTTAAAATTCTGCTGATTTATACCTATTGCTTTTTAACGCCATTTGCAGAAAAAAGTAGAGTCAGCAAAAAAAATACTTAGCTGACAGTCATGTCATCATCATTACCCTCTGCTGAAAATCTTCTCAAATACCTACTACGATATCTGGTTATGGACCTGGCTTGCCTGCTTTTGCTTTGTTATGTCACATATTTTTTCGTAATTATCAATTTTAAATTATACCGACTTCATAATTTGTAAAATACGCAAGGTTGTTTACTTAGAAGACAATCACACCATCCAAGTAAGACAATACAATGTCATCCAAATAAATGATTTTTCTAGTAATTTTGATTTTATACCAAACAAAAAAAACAGTCGATTTGAGAATCTCTCGTTATTTGAAGTCGGTTAAAAAGAGCTACTGCGAAGACGGGCGAAGATTTAGATTTTCTAATGTGCCAAAAATCACACTATTGTTTAAAAACAAAGATAGTTACATTGATGTTTTTAAGAAGTAGTTGATGTATAACAAGCTTAAAAATATCAGCTGTTCCATACCTACTAGTAATAGTGGAGAGCAATGATTACTAAATCGATGTCTAGTAGTATGGTGTAAGTATTGTATTTGTTTCACACGAATAGATTTCGTAAATACTATAAATAAAAATACCAGTGATTTCCTGAACTTTGTTTGCTTACGCTACTTCTATGGACTAGTGTCTGTGACTAGTGTAGTGTCTAGTGGAGCGGTGAAGTTGACGTTTACAGTTTAGACGTCAACGTCATCGCTGACTCGAGCCGTATTTATTGGGTACCACCACGGTACCACTTGGGTACAATCGTTTGAATGTCACGCGTCTTCCCCCTTTATAAATCTTGTTTAAAACTGTCATTGGCGCCACAGGTATGATAGTTTTTAATTCGAAATTTGTTTCATTTCATGCACATATCTGTGGTTTCATGTTTCTGTTGATAGAAAGACATTACCACAGATATACACAACCAGATCGGCAATATATTTTTGTGAAAGAGACAACTTGATATGGCTCAGCACAAGTACGAAAAGGACATAAATAGATTTTGTTGTCCTTATCGGCGTGACCTGTTTTTGGTACCTCAAGTGTCAAAATCTGTAATAATCAGTGACAAACAAAACGGGTCTGAATTATATTTATTGCCTTTTTTGGTGATTAAATGTGATAAATGCGTGTTTCCTCTGAGAAATAATTGTAAAAGATATTTTACAATGGTTGGTTGTAGCATTTTGGGCTGCAAGAAGCGCAGTGAGCGAAAATACGATGAAATATCATTTCACACGTAAGTAAACATATAAAGCTTGTAACGATCACCTAAATAAATTCAGGATATCAATTCGCAAATATTTTCTTCATAATTAGTCAGTTTTTAGGTCGATTAGTGGTCTAATTCTATGAATTTTATCAAATTTTCACTTAGAAAATAAATTATGAATGTTGCCAGTTTATGAAAGAAATTACCCACCGCAACTAACATAAATTATTCGTTCTGCAGGTTTCCAACTGATCCTGTCACATTGCTGAAAAAGCTGGCACATTGCAAGAAGTGCAAAATACCGACCCTTTTATGCCCATATGAATATGGTGAATGTTAATATTAAATATATATTAATGAGGCCACAGTTATGAAGCTGGAAAAGCAAAAGGCGATTTCGGCGAACCTATTCAAAAAGCTACGCGCTGTTCGTGAAATTTGTACTGTAAACATTAAAGAGTCTATTTATCTAATTATTTGGAATGTTATACATAATTCCATTCAAAGAAAAAACTAAACTGACCAAGCGTGAGTCGGGCTCGCGCGCTGAGAGTTCTTTACAATCACAAAATACAAAAAGTTGTGCAAAAAGACAACATCACGCCCAGGCTGTCACCCATCCAAGTACCGACCGCGCCCGACGTTGCTTAGCTTAGTGGTAAACAGAAATTTGTCACTGACTCGCACTTGGCCAGTGTTTATTATTTGTTGTTTTACTTATGTTCACTATAATCAGCTAAATTTGACGCTTGTACGGATTACCGTTTTTACACTAGAACAAATCCAAAAATACGTTTAACGTTTGTTGCATGGGGGCCCTTCCTTTGCCCTTCCGTTTTAACTCTTTGACTTTTTTATTATTTTTAATTAATCATAAAAAATCATGCTATGGTTACTTTACAACCTTTTTTCTAGTACTATATTCTAATCCTAACAAATAATTATAATAAAAACGCAAGCAAGTTTGTAACTTTCTGTCTGTTTTTTTACGAGGAAACGGCTAAGTCATGGTATAATAATATACTCCGCCAGGTATAGCAATTCGAGAAAAAATGTTTACGTAGGCGTCCCGCAATGATGTCATGATGTCAATTTACAACAGGTTCGAGAGAGATGACGATACACCACGTAACAGCTGATTGAATAAAGTGGCAACTGGACAGTGACGTCATTGCGGGAGCACTCCCAGATTGCTAGACCTTGTTTTCTTAGATCATGGGCTAAGTCAAATTTTGTCAGGACGATAGGGTGTGTCATGAGGACAGACAACGTACTTTTCTTCCCAGAAAATTGCAGGTAGCACCGCGGGTTGCAGCAGATAGTGTATAAAATATAAATATTTAAAAGGTAGTATTGTTTCCAAAATTACTCATTGAAGATTCACACCCATCATAGTAGGTAAATTACCCTAACTTATAGCAAATCATTTTAATGTGGCAACACACCTTGTTGAAGCGAGAGGCACTGAGCTAGCCACGCTCATTGAAAATCTATAGGTAGTAGATCTGTGGACATTACCAAAGTGTAATTTCTCTATTGTATTCTCTTTGGTGTAATTGATAAAGTTTACATTAAACATACCCAACATACCTAGCGTCGCGTCGTAGTGTTTTCAGAAGATTTGTAAAATGGTAAAATGTTATTTAAACAAATTGTGTTTCGAACACCAACACTTTGATTTATTTCGATAATCTTAGCACTGACCTCTTCTAGGACTATTGTAAACCACTAAATTGAATTCATTGGTGAAAAATTTAATGGTGAAGTGAAGTAATTCTTGAAGGCTGGCTCCGCAAAACTTGATAATAATCTCGACTTCTGCAAGACCGCATAATGTTTGACGAAATTGATCCTAATTTTACAATAGAAAATGGGCGTAAAGCAAGGACTAAAAGGAGAAAGCGAAATAAACGTTACCCTTGTCCACTGTGTGGTGCAATGTTGCTAGGGGGCCTAAATCGTCATATACAAATACATTTGGGCATAAAACCGTATAAATGCACAATGTGTGATTACAAATCAACACGGAAGTACCACATAGACATGCACATGCAAACACATACTCGATATACAAATGAAAAACCATATGAATGTGATATATGTCAAACTAAATTTTTACATATTAAGGTGCGTTCGGATAGCCCCATGGTGGCAAAAATAACTGTTACAAACGTCAATAATGATCACATGTAGCGTTCGTTTTGGGAATGTGTGTGCAAAAGTGGCATTATTAACTATTTTCGCCACAGATATACACAACCAGATCGGCAATATATTTTAGTGAAAGAGACAACTTGATATGGCTCAGCACAAGTACGAAAAGGACATAAATAGATTTTGTTGTCCTTATCGGCGTGACCTGTTTTTGGTACCTCAAGTGTCAAAATCTGTAATAATCAGTGACAAACAAAACGGGTCTGAATTATATTTATTGGCTTTTTTTGGTGATTTAATGTGATAAATGCGTGTTTCCTCTGAGAAATAATTGTAAAAGATATTTTACAATGGTTGGTTGTAGCATTTTGGCCTGCAAGAAGCGCAGTGAGCGAAAATACGATGAAATATCATTTCACACGTAAGTAAACATATAAAGCTTGTAACGATCACCTAAATAAATTCAGGATATCAATTCGCAAATATTTTATTCATAATTAGTCAGTTTTTAGGTCGATTTGTGGTCTAATTCTATGAATTTGTGTGTGCTGTGGCTGTGGGGCTGTGGAGGTCCGGCCTAAGAATAGACCTCCCCCTTCTCTTCCCGTGGGTGCCGTAGAAGTCGGCTAAGGGATCAACCAGAAGACGGGCAGCAGCGTCTTCTGAGTATAAAAACACCGACTGCGCTCGCCAACCCGCCTGCCAAGCGTGGCGAGTATTGGCAATCCCCCCCCTTCAATGATGAATACAAAAAGGACCAGGCCCCCAGTCCCCGGCAGCCCCGCTATTCCTGGCTACGGTAGCGGTCATGGTAACGGCGGGGCCAGGGGTGCTAAGAATCCCCGGCAGACGCTCGGCTACCAACCCCAACGACGACGACTGGCCCTGGTAACACACAACATACGCACCATGAGGACTGATGAGAAGATTGTTGAGCTGGAAGAAGAAATGGGTAGGGTACGTTGGGATATCTTGGGTTTATCCGAAGTCCGTAGAGAGGGCGAGGACACGATAACCCTGAAATCCGGTAACCTACTCTACTACCGGGAGGGCGACCAACAGTCCCAAGGTGGTGTCGGCTTTCTCATCCACAAGTCCCTCATTAACAACATTATCACCATCGACAGTGTTTCGAGCAGGGTTGTATACCTAATACTCAGAATATCCAAGAGATATTCGTTGAAGGTCATTCAGGTATACGCACCGACCTCGTCACACCCAGATGATGAAGTGGAGGTTATGTATGAGGACATTAGTAGAGCCATACATACGTCCGAGACCCACTTCACTGTTGTTATGGGGGACTTTAACGCGAAGTTGGGCAAGAGAAGTGATGATGAGTTGAAAGTGGGGAAATTTGGCTGTGGGCAACGGAACCCTAGGGGACAGAGGCTGGCCGACTTTCTGGAGAAAGAGGGACTTTTTATGATGAACTCTTTCTTTCAGAAGCCGCCTCACAGGAAATGGACCTGGATGAGCCCCGATGGTTCTACGAGAAATGAGATAGACTTCATTATGACCACCAAGAGACAAATATTCAATGATGTCTCTGTGATTCACAGGGTGAAAACCGGTAGTGATCACCGAATAGTAAGAGGCACATTGAATATTAACGTTAAAATTGAGAGGTCCCGTCTAATGAAGTCCACGCTCCGACCGAACCATGCCCATATTCAAAACCCCGAGAGCTTTCAACTCGAGCTGTCTAATCGCTTTGATTGCCTGGAGAATTTTGCTTCCGTGGATGAGATTAATAACAGGTTAGTGGAAACTGTCCATGCGGTAGGTTCTAAGTTTTTTAGACCTGGCCGGCGCACAGATAGACCTCAAAAATTATCCGACCATACCCGTAACCTCATGGCTGATCGACGCTCGTTACAACTACAATGTTCCGATGACGCTGACTCATATAGGCAGCTCAATAGACAAATTTGGAAGTCATTGCGGCACGACATACGTACCTTTAATACGAACAGTATTAAAGAGACGATTGAGCAAAACAAAGGCTCCAAAGTGTTTGCAAGACACATGTCTATTGGGCAAAGCCAGCTGACAAAGCTGAAGAGGGAAGATGGTAGTGTAGCGTCGACCAAAGCCGAGGTATTAGGGGAAATCGAAAGGTTCTATGGACAGTTATACACTTCGGTTGCTAAACCTGTGAGCAGCTCGGCCAAAGACCCAAGAGCCAAGCTGAGCCGACACTATACCGAAGATATCCCGGACATCAGCCTGTACGAGATTAGGATGGCCCTGAAACAGCTCAAGAACAACAAGGCGCCGGGGGACGATGGAATCACATCAGAGCTTCTGAAAGCGGGTGGAACACCGGTACTCAGAGTCCTTCAGAAGCTCTTTAATTCTGTCTTACTCGAAGGTATAACGCCAGAAGCATGGAACAGAGGCGTGGTGGTGCTGTTCTTTAAGAAAGGTGACAAAACCTTGCTGAAGAATTACAGACCCATCTCGCTTCTGAGCCATGTTTATAAGCTGTTTTCGAGGGTCATCACGAATCGTCTCGATCGCAGGTTCGATGACTTCCAGCCTATCGAACAAGCCGGTTTCCGAAAAGGCTATAGTACCATAGACCACATCCACACGCTACGCCAAGTTATACAGAAGACCGAAGAATATAACTTGCCACTATGTTTGGCGTTTGTGGACTATGAGAAAGCCTTTGATTCGGTCGAGACATGGGCGGTGCTCGAGTCTCTCCAGCGATGCCGTATTGACTATCGGTATGTCGAAGTGTTGAAGTGTTTGTACAATAACGCCACCATGTCGGTCCGAGTACAGGAGCAGAGTTCGAAGGCAATTCCATTGCGAAGAGGCGTGAGACAGGGAGACGTTATCTCTCCGAAACTGTTCACTGCCACAATGGAAGATGCCTTCAAGCTCCTGGAATGGCAAGGACTTGGCATCAACATCAACGGCGAGTACATCACTCACCTTCGGTTTGCCGACGATATTGTGGTCATGGCAGAGTCGATGGAAGATCTCAGCATGATGCTCGAAGGCCTCAATCGAGTCTCCCAACAGGTGGGCCTTAAAATGAACATGGACAAGACAAAGGTTATGTCAAATATCCATGTTGTGCCCACCCCAGTATCAGTTGGGAACTCAGTTCTTGAAGCTGTTGACGCGTACGTCTACCTAGGACAAACAGTCCAACTAGGTAGGTCCAACTTCAAGAAAGAGGTCAATCGGCGAATCCAACTCGGCTGGGCAGCGTTCGGTAAACTACGCAACGTCTTCTCGTCCAAAATACCTCAGTGCCTTAAGACGAAAGTCTTCGACCAGTGTGTGTTACCAGTGATGACATACGGCACTGAAACGTGGTCTCTCACTATGGGCCTCATAAGCAAGCTCAAAGTCGCACAACGAGCTATGGAGAGGGCTATGCTCGGGGTTTCTCTACGAGATCGAATCCGAAATGAGGAGATCCGTAGACGAACGAAAGTCACCGACATAGCCCACCGGATTAGTAAGTTGAAATGGCAGTGGGCAGGGCACATATCACGCAGAACAGATGGCCGATGGGGCCGAAAGGTTCTGGAATGGAGACCACGGACTGGTAAGCGCAGCGTAGGACGTCCACCCACAAGATGGACAGACGACCTAAAAGAGACCGCAGGGAAACGCTGGATGCAGGCCGCTTCCAACCGGCCCTTTTGGAGATCGATGGGGGAGGCCTATGTCCAGCAGTGGACGTCCTACGGCTGAAATGATGATGATGATGATGAATTTTATCAAATTATTCACTTAGAAAATAAATTATGAATGTGCCAGCTTATGAAAGAAATTACCCACCGCAACTAACATAAATTATTCGTTCTGCAGGTTTCCAACTGATCCTGTCACATTTCTGAAAAAAGCTGGCACATTGCAAGAAGTGCAAAATACCGACCCTTTTATGCCCATATGAATATGGTGAATGTTAATATTAAATATATATTAATGAGGCCACAGTTATGAAGCTGGAAAAGCAAAAGGCGATTTCGGCGAACCGATTCAAAAAGCTACGCGCTGTTCGTGAAATTTGTACTGTAAACATTAAAGAGTCTATTTATCTAATTATTTGGAATGTTATACATAATTCCATTCATGAAAAAACTAAACTGACCAAGCGCGAGTCGGGCTCGCGCGCTGAGAGTTCTTTACAATCACAAAATACAAAAAGTTGTGCAAAAAGACTACATCACGCCCGCCTGTCACCCATCCAAGTACCGACCGCGCCCGACGTTGCTTAGCTTAGTGGTAAACAGAAATTTGTCACTGACTCGCACTTGGCCAGTGTTTATTATTTGTTGTTTTACTTATGTTCACTATAATCCGCTAAATTTGACGCTTGTACGGATTACCGTTTTTACACTAGAACAAATCCAAAAATACGTTTAACGTTTGTTGCATGAGGGACCCCCGTTCCGTTTTAACTCTGACTTTTTTATTATATTTTATTAATTATAAAAAAATCATGCTATGGTTACTTTACAACCTTTTTTCTAGTACTATATTCTAATCCTAACAAATAATTATAATAAAAACGCAAGTAACTTTCTGTCTGTTTTTACGAGGAAATGGCTAAGTCATGGTATAATAATATACTCCGCCAGGTATAGCAATCCGAGAAAAAATGTTTACGTGGGCGTCCCGCAATGATGTCATGATGTCAATTTACAACAGGTTCGAGAGAGATGACGATACATCACGTAACAGCTGATTGAATAAAGTGGCAACTGGACAGTGACGTCATTGCGGGACCACTCTCAAATTGCTAGACCTTGTTTTCTTAGATCATGGGCTAAGTCAAATTTTGTCAGGACGATAGGGGTGTGTCATGAGGACAGACAACGTACGTTTCTTCCCAGAACATTGCAGGTAGCTCCGCGGGTTGCAGCAGATAGTGTATAAAATATAAATATTTAAAAGGTAGTATTGTTTCCAAAGTACTCATTGAAGATTCACACCTATCATAGTAGGTAAATTACCCTAACTTATAGCAAATCATTTTAATGTGGCAACACACCTTGTTGAAGCGAGAGGCACTGAGCTAGCCACGCTCATTGAAAATCTATAGGTAGTAGATCTGTGATTTTCGCTCACCGTTCGGATAGGTCGAAAACAGCTAAAAATGTCATCGTAATCTGCCACTTTTGACCCACCTCGCGACATGGGATCGTTGTGATCGTTTTTTGACATTAGGATTATGACGTTTGTTTTTCGCGGTGTTTTGGTGTTTTGTTTGCGCGCGACTGTAATAATTCTTCCAAGGAATATACTACTAGAGAAGAAGGGTAACATTCTATAAAAAAAGTTTGAAATTCACCGATACCACTAGCGCTGCTTATTCCGCACGGAATATTGAGGTAAAATGAGTAGCGCGAAATTTCAAAATCTATTGTTAGTTCAATGAACCAGTTTGACTAAGTAGTTTGGCAAACGAAAGTTGTGACTGATTTTATGAGTTAAATTCAGTCTCAACTATCGTTAGCCAAACTTTACTAATTATTATTTCAATTATGTATTACTTACTTAGCGATGGGATATGAAAGCGAATATTTTATTTGGAACGAAAAACATGTTTTTTAAGAAAATTCTTAATTCTTAATTTTTATAAAAATAATAAACTCCGGTTTAGACCATCGCCTCGTGAAGAAGGAATCTTGAAATAACTAAGGTTTCTTAAATTCTAGAAATGAAAATATAAATATTAGATTAGATTATTTATTTTTTAATATGCGCATTTTCCTTTGCAAAGATTTCTTTCTTTCATCTTTACCAAACTCTCTATTTTTCACTACCACGTACCTTTTAACGCAAATATAAAACGTTGATATAATAATGTGATTTTTGTTTGCTAAATAATGTTGTTGACAATTTGTTAAAAATCCAAAATCCACCTGAGAGAGAGCAGACATTATGTTTTTTTTTAATCCTTTCTTCCAAGCTTCTTTATTTAATATGCTGTTTACTGCTGAGGAGCAAACTTCCACACAATGCACGAAATTAGAGTTAACATAATTTAAGCTATTATGCAGTGTGTCATATTCTCTAAAATTCGTAAACAAATTAATTTTATCGTAAGTTGCCATGGTCTCTGAAGCCAAAAATGTTTTTTTACAACTTTCGCATCCACTATACTTCAATTTTTTGTATATAAATCCACACACAAAAGCACATGCCTGAGCCTCAGGGGATGCCTGTTCCACAGTTTCGGTTGCATCGGCGATTAAAGGTTCCAGTTCAATAGTGGTCTCACTGTCACACATATCTTCAGATGTCTTTTCATCAGAAAGTAAGAATTTTTTTAAGTTATCGCTGAGAATAGCATTGTCGTCTTCACAATTCCTCTTGGAACTAGTATGGCGCAAATTGTTTATGATGGCTGTTTTTATTCCAGCTATGAACTGTCCAATATTTGGATTATCGTTAGACCCACAGTGATACCGTATGCAACCGAAGCAATTCTCAAGTGGATCCTGATTTAAGCGACGAGTGGCAAGGGTCTTTACACCTAAAGATACTAAATTTTTCCATAACCTTTCCACAGCATTTATGGTTCTAATCCATCCCACCTGCGATGGTGGAGGTGAATGTGAACCTATGAAATTCATTTCTGAAACGAATTTCCTCATATCTCTAAATAAATCTAAGTGGGGTGATCTCATAGACATATTTGTGGAATATTTCTTTCCTCCGCGTAGGTCTGGACTGTCTGCATTTAGGGCGTCAAATAGCTGGTCGAATTTGCTCAATATTGTTACTGTAGCATGCGCCTCGGCAGGGAGTTCATCTGAAATTATAAAAAAAGATATATGATTGATACAGTAAATAAATATATTCCTATTATTATACTAATTGAGCATCGCAGCTAATCTCTACATAGTATAAATCAAAGTAGCTTTCTGCGTCTGTCTGTCTGTATGGCCGTAACTCCTCCTAAACCACGGAACGGATTTTGATGCGGTTTTCACCACCAGATAGATAATTTTTCAACAAAGAACATAATTGGATTTCATTAAACAGTAGCTGGTATTATTTGTAGCGCCTTTATGTATCACACAAATGCAAGTGAAGAGACACAAAAGAAAGAGAATGTGAAAACTATTCCGCCCCATACCAGAGTCGGTCGATGCAACCAAGATTAAAATTCTTACAAATACTGGCAACTCTCCGGGTCAGCATAGCTACCGCAGAGATATCGTTTTCTACTCTTCGCAGAGTGAAATCTTGGTTGCGTGCGTCAATGGCACAGGAATAATTATCCGGGCTAGCTCTCCTAAATATATACACAAAGATGTGAACCTGGCTAACGATGAAATTATCAATGTTTTCGTAAAAACGTAGCTTGAATGTGTAATTTAAGTAAGCACCTAAATAAAATTTAAAATGTATACGTTTAATTTAATTTGATATCCTTTGAAGTACTAAAAATTTCATCAAAATTAGTTCAGTAGTTTATGAGTCTATGACACTGTGATGTGCAAACAAATACATATTTATTTTTGCAATTTTCGCGAGGGAACAAACTAAAATTGTACGGGTTTATTAATTTACTAGTGTTAACCCCACGGCTTTGCTCATGTTGAACTATACAAACACTGTACAAACTCTTGGTCAGGGCGTCATATATTTTGTAAACACCTCCTTTGTAGAAATGTACTTACGATCATGAGCGAATTCATACTGCGACTCACACTTGGCTGATTATCGAGTGGCTGTGATCACAACCTTTTTTAAGGGCTGGATCCGCGACTGATTCAAGTAATATATTAGAAAAATTTCCAAATGAAACATACCTTTCAAGGTTAGTTTTTCCGGGTTTAGGAAACCGGTGGAATGACACTGCACCATCCTGAATAGGAGTTACTCCACATTTAGCGCACTTCCTATACGCATCCGTAGACATAATTGAAGTTATAAGCCTTCTATTCAAAGAATGATTTCGTCGTCGCGAGTAGTCTCCAGCGTACAACTATGGTCCAATATCCAATAATAAACACAGCACAGGTCGTTGTCGCGAGTTTAGTCTCCAGCATAGAACTTTATTATGGTCCAATATCCAGTAATAAATACCACGAAACACAGCTCAGGTCGTTGTCGCGAGTAGTATCCAGCGTACAACTATGGTCCAATATCCAAAAATAAACACAGCACAGGTCGTTGTCGCGAGTAGTCTCCAGCGTACAACTATGGTCCAATATCCAAATCACAATCGCTTTATCATATATTCAAGAAGAATATCACGATCCCGAAATATCGAAATTTGAAAGGAAAGAAAAATAACAGACGAAATTTTTCGAATGACAAATACAATATTGCCAGTGCAATGAAAAATTTTTTGCTAACAGTAAAATTATTTTTCAGACATATTAAATGAATGCAGCTATTAACTATAAAACATTATGATGATAAAATACAGAAAACGTGTAGCTATAAATAGATAATGTTTTTTCTTTTATATGGTAAATACAGACATTAATACCCTACATTTTATGTTCCCTATGTATTGGGTTTTAATTTTAATTTGGCTGCACATAAAGATCCGCAACTCACACTACTCCAATATGTATGTGGGTGTACTGGCAAAAGTGTGTCTATTGAAGATACAACCCCTTGAATTCTTCAGTTTCTCGTTTTACAACAAATCTACGGTCAACTACGGATTGTATTCTCTTTGAACTACGGTGTTTGACGTCACCGCTGGTGACTGTAGCGTTCGTTTAGGGTAGGGATCAAAAGTGGCAAAAATTGCAAAATTCTCAAACCGAACGCTTTACATTAACGCCAATTTTGACAATGCTAAAAATGCCATCATAGCCTATCCGAACGCACCTTTAGTGTCCTAAACAGTCATAAGAAAAGGCACATTGAGCAAAAGAGATTTGTTTGCGACGTGTGTGGTTACAGAAATCATCGTAAATTTGAATTATTACAGCATTTAAGAACACACACTGATGTTAAAAGCGTTGAATGCGAATATTGTGATTATAAATGTGCAAGTAAAAAAGTTTACAGCATCACACAGTCATACACAGTGGAGTTACACCATTTCAATGTGACATTTGTAATTACAAATGTGCAAGAAAAGATAGTTTAAAGGTTCACATACAAAGACATATGGGATTGAAACCACATAAATGTAAAATTTGTGACTATAAATGTTTGATAAAGCAAGACTTGATGGAACATTTCAAATCAGTGCACACAACTGAGACTCCATACGCTTGTCAAATATGCAACAATAAATATAAAAGTAAATTGCGCTTACAGCAGCATATTAAGATACACAGTGAGAATGCGAAACGGTATGCATGTGATGTGTGTGATTATAAAACTTACTATTCAGGCCATTTGCGACAGCACATAATAAAACACATGGGCGATAAACCTGTTCAATGCAGTATGTGTGAATATAGATGTGCAGCTCAATATCAGTTAAATCAGCACACAAAAACACACAAAAATGGACTACTCAAATGTGAACAATGTAATAGGGTATTTGACTACTTTTGGGAAACTATTGCACATTATTGCCTGATATAATTTAATGTATACTGCATTTATATTTTCTGGATATCAGTCGTATTTGCGATATAAATCGATGTTAAAGTTTGAATAAAAAAATATCGCGCCAAAACGCAGACCTGCGTCATAGCTCCGGTCGAGCGACGATTGACGTCACACAAAACAAAACAGCTGCAGCCAGGCAGCAAAAGTTTGATAATCACTAATTTTCTAATAGAAGTAATGGTTTATAAATGTTGTGTAGTGCCACAATGTACAAATACTTCCATAAAACACCGGAAAAACTATTCGTTTCTGTTCCAATGGACCCCAAAACTCGCAACAAGTGGTTGGAACTAAGTAGCTCGTAGAGAACCCAAAAGTATTGGAGCTAATTCAAGTGTTTCTATGTGCGAAGATCATTTTGAGGTACATATTTGAGTCTATATATTTCTATTAGAATTAGTGTTTTTATTGCATTACTATTTTATGTACTGTTACTTTCTTTTTAAACATTGTAAAGACATAACCTAACAAAATAGTGATATCCACGTACTACAACATACTTTTTGTACAACTTGATTGAATGTTTTGCTTGGAGAACAATTAAAAATTAATACTTACATTGTAGTTTTTACGTTTTGAGTTCTGCAGCGTAGAAACAATGACGTAGATTATTATTGAAGAAATATGCAACCATAAATACATTAATTTTGGGTAAGTTACTGCTGTCTGCTTGCACAAAATGTTTCTCCATTCTTCTCACATTTAACCTCCGGACTGTTTTTGGTGATAATTTCTGGATAAATCGCTCTCAAAATTGCTTTACAACATTAAATTCGCAAATATCAATACAAAATCTGTTTGTTTAGATTTGTGTGACGTCACTAGGGATGAAGCCAATTACAGACCGTTTTCGATCACGTGATCAAATGTCGAAAATACAGTTATTTAATTCGCGTTTTTTACAAAAAATAAGCATATTTTTATTAAAAAATCAATGAAATATGCTTTTTCATTATGTCATGTTTATGGATGGCGTCAATTGGCATAGAGAATAGAGATAGAGAATACTATCATGCATTAAAGGACGGATCCATCACGAGCAAGTGAAGGATTCTAACGACTGAATTCGCACTAGCCGCCACCGCCTGAAGGCTCATCCACACATCATAGATCAGTGGACCACACTGTGCGATTCACACAATCCTTCTTGCCTCACACCTGCAACATGTGGAATGAGCTACCTTCCGCGGTATTACCGAGATAATACAACATGGGGTTCTTCAAAAGGCGAGTTAATAGAGTCCTAAAGGGTCGGCAACGTATTTGTGATGCCTCTGGTGTTACAAGTATCCATAGGCGACGGTGACTACTTACCATCAGGCAGCCCGCCTGCTTGTTTGCCACCTATGGCATAAAAAAATTACGACCGTAGGGAGTGATTCATGATTCATGTGTTAGAATCCTGAGCGACGCGAGTGATTTATGGCCCTCGATATAAATCCGTTTTATTCAAGAATAGGGTATTTGACTACTTTTGGGAAACTATTGCACATTATTGCCTGATATAATTTAATGTATACTGCATTTATATTTTCTGGATATCAGTCGTATTTGCGATATAAATCGATGTTAAAGTTTGAATAAAAAAATATCGCGCCAAAACGCAGACCTGCGTCATAGCTCCGGTCGAGCGACGATTGACGTCACACAAAACAAAACAGCTGCAGCCACAGAGTACTTTTGGCTGCAGCCAGGCAGCAAAAGTTTGATAATCACTAATTTTCTAATAGAAGTAATGGTTTATAAATGTTGTGTAGTGCCACAATGTACAAATACTTCCATAAAACACCGGAAAAACTATTCGTTTCTGTTCCAATGGACCCCAAAACTCGCAACAAGTGGTTGGAACTAAGTAGCTCGTAGAGAACCCAAAAGTATTGGAGCTAATTCAAGTGTTTCTATGTGCGAAGATCATTTTGAGGTACATATTTGAGTCTATATAATTCTATTACAATTTGTGTTTTTATTGCATTACTATTTTATGTACTGTTACTTTCTTTTTAAACATTGTAAAGACATAACCTAACAAAATAGTGATATCCACCTACTACAACATACTTTTTGTACAACTTGATTGAATGTTTTGCTTGGAGAACAATTAAAAATTAATACTTACATTGTAGTTTTTACGTTTTGAGTTCTGCAGCGTAGAAACAATGACGTAGATTATTATTGAAGAAATATGCAAACATAAATACATTAATTTTGGGTAAGTTACTGCTGTCTGCTTGCACAAAATGTTTCTCCATTCTTCTCACATTTAACCTCCGGACTATTTTTGGTGATAATTTCTGGATAAATCGCTCTCAAAATAGCTTTACAACATTAAATTCGCATATATCAATACAAAATCTGTTTGTTTAGATTTGTGTGACGTCACTAGGGATGAAGCCAATTACAGACCGTTTTCGATCACGTGATCATATGTCGAAAATACAGTTATTTTAATCGCGTTTTTTACAAAAAATAAGCATATTTTTATAAAAAAATTAATGAAATATGCTTTTTCATTATGTCATGTTTATGGATGATGTCAATTGGCATAATATTTTCAATACAGTCAAACACCCTATTATAAATGTAAGCATGAACAGACTTTGAAGATGCATTTAAAAACACATACGGAAGTGTGACGGATGCATTCCACCCTAACATATGTGTTTTTGTAAAAACATAAATCTACATAACACATGTAATTTTATACATTTTATTTAATTTTATACAGCAAACACCTATTTAACAGAAACCTGCCTAACACAGAAATAACTATTGGACGAAAAATTGGTCAAACTGTATTGAACTGATTGATATGTTTTCATTTGTTACTACCAGTATTACTACGAGTAGTAAAACGGGTTAAAAAAAATCCTACTTAATGATATATTATATAAGTAGTTTGCTACAGCATTTTGGAGTTCGCTATTAATTTTCATACCAACTTAATGTATTGTGATGAGCATATGGTTTTGTCATAAGGAGAGACAATTGAGTTTATATTTTTCAAATACTTTTTTTTATTGGCCTTACTTAGAAATGTTACTTAAATTAAACCATGCTTAAAATTGCTGTCTCATCAAGTAGATAGAGCAATTTTAAGCATTGTAATATATACTGTCTATGAATTTAAGTAACTTTAGCATTGTGATATAGACGGTCTATGAATTTAAGTAACTTTTAAGCATTGTGATATAGACAGTCTATGAATTTAAGTAACTTTTAAGCATTGTGATATAGACGGTTTATGAATTTAAGTAACTTTTAAGCATTGTGATATATACGGTCTATGAATTTAAGTAACTTTTAAGCATTGTGATATAGACAGTCTATGAATTTAAGTAACTTTTAAGCATTGTGATATAGCCGGTCTATAAATTTAAGTAACTTTTAAGCATTGTGATATAAACAGTCTATGAATTTCAGTAACGCTAATATGTAAGGCCGCAACTTTAGAGTTGTTAAGTATATTATGTTATGTTAAGTTGGAAAAATTTAATACATAAGCATTACAATAAATAATTGAAGTTTCTGTTTACTACCTTATTCAACCATCATCATTATCAGTATATCATGTTCCCACTGCTGGGAGTGCTGGGACACAGGCCTTATCTCAGAGAGGGTAGGACCTTAATCAACTATGCTGGTCCAGTGCATGTTGGTGAATGTCATATTATATCTTCGAGGTTCTCTGATATACCGGTTTTCTCACCATGTTTATCCTTCACCGTTTTAGTGATGGCATTGGAACTGCACATAGTTTATTTAGGTACCTACTAAAATAAATAAATATTCGAGACATTTTTTCACACACGGTCATCTGACCCCAAACTAAGCAAAGCTTGTGATATGGCTGCCAGAGACTGATATACATACATATATAGTTTTAAATACATACTTATATAGATATAAACAACCAGATATAGAACAAATACAAATGTTCATCACTTAAATGTTTGTCCTAGGTGGGAATCGAACCCACACCCCCAAGCTCAGAAGGCAGGTTCACTACCAACTGGACCAACGGGCTATTGAATATAAAATACTAAATAAGTCATTGACTGAGGATCGAACGGGTACAGTCAGATTGTAAAACGCACATGCTACCTTGACTGTATTATGACCATGGCTATAACTGTTTTACCATCGATTCTGTGACGTAAATTCTTTCCATCCAATTATTGCCTGGAAGAGATCGCTTTTAGCGATAAGGCCGCCACTTGTGGCACTAGCTCAGTAAGTGTTTTCTATCGTGTTGTAATTTTTATTTCTGGTGTACACAATAAAGAGTTTCTATCTATCAAGACAAAAAGCGGTGATAAAGAAAAGTTTAGTTAAAGAAAAATAATATTTTCTACAATTTATTACAAACTCAAGTACTTAAAACTACGACAAATCAAAACAAATGTTTACACAGATAACTTAAATAAAGTAGTTTTTTACAATTCATTAAGGCATTTAGTACTTATTTTGGAAGAGGCTTGGTGATCCGTCTTAAAACTTATACAATAGGCTTAGTCCCAGATTTGAGTTTTCGAAAACATTTTTCGTTTACGTATTGTTCCATACATTGTAGTAAAGCGCCTCCAGCGGAAACGCGGAGGAACTAAAATCGGTAGTAATCGGCGGTATAGATTGTTTCACTCTAATACGAGAAAAGTTTTCGAATACCTTTCAGCCCAGCTATGTATAGAACAATACGTAAACGAAAAAAGTTTTCGAATACTATCAAATCTGGGACTAAGCCTAACTGTAGTATTTTTTCCTAGTTTTTCGGAGACTAAGACAAACAAAGTGCATAATGTCTCTTGAGCTGTAACAACCAGACACTGAGTTGCGTTCAGAAGGTATGTCCAGACGGGCCCAGAAAGCAACAAAGCCCTTCAAAAAATTTGTGTGAAAAACAACCGTGACACATCTTGGTGGTAAACGTTTGAGCGTACACCTCATTTGCTACTAAACGCCCACCAAAATTGATGGTTAAACAAACTTTTTCTTATAAAACAATTTTACGTTTTTACTTCTATTTCGGCGGCCATTTTGAAAATATTACTATATTGGGTATTGCATATTGTATTGTCACCAGAACTAAATGTGTATGCAAAACTTCAACAAAATATTCTTTAATATCATTGATATTAATGGATATAAATATAATATACATATTATACATATAATAAATTTTAAAATCATTCATATTTTTTTATTCTTGTGCCTTGTTTCTGTCATGTAAAGCAAGGACGTATATCATGTTGGTGTTCATTAAATAAAATAAATAAGTTAGCAGGAACTGTTCAGTCCAATTCAGCAAGATTTGACCTAAACCAACTAACAAACAAGCTTGTAAAAAACACTGATATTTCATTTTTCATAGAAAGTTTTGTTAAAAATATGTATAGGGCCATATAAAAAAGAAGCTATGTAATGAAATTACCCACAGTATCATAGGTCTGTGAAATTACCACAGAAAAGAGAAGTAAATAGAACGGAAATGAGAAGGAAAATCTGTCGCCAGGCATTATGAGTGAACCTTGATTGAACATTCTTGTTTAGATCAACGCGTCGAACTCCGCATCCAAAGAACTTGGACCTTACCTTTTTGGGTTAGGTCTCAAAGTTCTTTGTCCGCATCACAGTTGCTGACTGATTTCGAATGACTGACGTTTCGTTTATATGGGTGCAACTGGCTACAACAAAAAAAAAAAAAAAAAAAACTATTTTCTGTTGAAATTACCATAAATTATTATCGTAAAAGCAGTCACATCACTTTTTTTATAGACCCATACTTAGAGCGCGTTTGAAACAACAGCGAAAGAACTATTTCCTGTCGTTTAAAACGTAACCCTGCCATCACTATCAAGCGCGATGACAGCTTAATAGTGCTAGAGTGCTTTTCATGTTTGAAGTCCCCCAGACGCGGCGCTGTCATCGCGTATCAATCACTATCAGTATCATTTCTCGAGTAGAACTTTAACAACTTTTGGCATCGTACACGACTCTTTAACGATGGAAAATTAATAAAGATCTCACTAGCGTCCAAACACAGTAACAACACCTGACAACTACAACATGGACATTTAGTTCCGCTGTTTGCCGTGGGACTTCTTTCATGAAAAGGACTCTAACAGACGCTCGAACGCGGCTGACCTCAACCGCCGTCTGACCAACGGGAGAGAAAGAGAGGGAAATGTGATATTCTCACTCTTTCTCTCCCGTTGGTTGGACGGCGGTCCGTCAGCCGCATTCGAGCGTCTGTTAGCACTATTATGTAACTTACAATAAAAATTAAAATTGCAGGTTAAGGTGGTAAGTTTCACCTATGGCGGGAAATTCAAATTTTAAACAGTTTTTTTTGTTTTTGTAGCTAGACCGAGTAATTATTTTAAAATGGCACAGTGTTTGCGCAAATCGTTGGTGGTTCTTTACATTACCATATACAGCTATTTAACAGTAACGCACCATATTACTTACATTTGTCAATAAACCGTTTGAAACAGAAAAAATTTGTTTATTGACAAATGTAAGTAATAATGTGCATTAGAGATAAATAGCTTTACATGATTTTGTAAAGAATAATAATCAATTTGCGCAAACATCATGATTGTTTACAATAATTACCCGGCCTCGCTACAAGGACAAGGAAACTGTTTGAAATTTGAATTTCCCGCCATACGTGAAATGTAACACCTTAAAATATATTATTTAGTTACATAAATTTTTACATCCCAAGAAAGTCAATACGAATTCTCAGGTTTTCGCAATTATTACACATTTAAATGAAACACTTGTCATATATGACAACATCAACGTCAACGTCGTATTTGAAACGTCAGGAACGTTTCAAACACTTTTAGGTGTCCGTGATCACAGGTAGTGCAGTTCTCCGCTAGGAGTAATAGTGTTCCGTGGTGCAGTTAGCGATGACCGATATATTAGAAATGTTATGAAATTATTTGAAAGCAAAACATTATATATGAGAGTTGTCGCTCACTCTGTCCAGAGAAAGTTAAGTTTTCTTTTTTGTTAAAATCTTCATGAGCGTGGATTCAATATCCTTTACTCGTAATATTAAACAGTTTACATAGTCTTAATAGCGTCAAACAAGTCATAGTCAGAGTCAAGCTAAGTAAGTCACGGTCAAGTCAAACTCATGCCCCTGTAAAGTGGTGGAGACTTTACAAGAGGCTCCTATGGAGTTTTGGAAACAACACGAAAAGACACGTTTCACCTCGTTGTATCACTTGCCACACTCGAGCACGTTTACGAGCACTTAATGAATAATAATTCACCATTTCGTACACATTAACACTCGAAAATACACAAATTTAGGAAAATAATCCAACGAGCCGACATGTTTTTTCCGCGTTGGCGCCAAAACTCAGAAAGTTAAGTGGAGTCTTTGAATCGCCAGTAATTAAAATAATTGTTTTGAAGTCACTATATATTTTACATTTCAATTCCGGACGTTTCAAACACTTTGCAGCGTCCATCACAGGTAGACCTACCACCCACCTGCCCCCCGATTCTACTAAACAAGCTGCCTATAAATTGTAATTGTTGCGATTTTGATTTTTAAATAATTGCCTCAATTTTTTTTTAAATACTTAGTTATAATATTAGGTGGTTGTATTTTTCAAGTATAATTTTTTTATTTAACTGTCAATTTTGAGGCAATTATTTAACAATTAAAATAGCAACAATTACAATTTAAAAACAATTTCTTTAGTAGAATCGGGGCCCTGTTTTTGTGTACCTGTGATCACGGTATTTTTTTAGTTTGTTTGACAGTTGAAACCTAGGAATAAAAATATTGTAAAAACACGCGACAAAATCCATCAAAATTATAGAATTTTAATACTGTATTGTCCTTTCATTAAAATAAATAAAATGAGACAATCATGTCATTAAAGCTCAAAGTCGCACAACGAGCTATGGAGAGGGCTATGCTCGGGGTTTCTCTACGAGATCGAATCCGAAATGAGGAGATCCGTAGACGAACGAAAGTCACCGACATAGCCCACCGGATTAGTAAGCTGAAATGGCAGTGGGCAGGGCACATATCACGCAGAACAGATGGCCGATGGGGCCGAAAGGTTCTGGAATGGAGACCACGGACTGGTAAGCGCAGCGTAGGACGTCCACCCACAAGATGGACAGACGACCTAAAAGAGACCGCAGGGAAACGCTGGATGCAGGCCGCTTCCAACCGGCCCTTTTGGAGATCGATGGGGGAGGCCTATGTCCAGCAGTGGACGTCCTACGGCTGAAATGATGATGATGATGATGATGTCATTAATAATAATAAAAGCAGGTTTTATAGCAATTATAAACAAGTACAAATAATTGCTCCTGGCAGCAACAAAAAAAAAAAATTAACGATCCTTCCGTTATTCTACAATGTATACTGTTTAACCCGCATACCTGATAGACCCTGCGTGCTCATACTTGCGTCTGTCTTAGGTTGGATTAATGCTCCAATTAGCACACCACATAACTTAGTCGGACATCAAAACAAAAGTGTTAAATGGTGCCAGTTTTTTTAAGCCACTTTAGTCAGACATCAGAACAAAAATGTTAAATGGTGCCAGTTTTTTTAAGCCACTTTAGTCAGACATCAGAACAAAAATGTTAAATGGTGCCAGTTTTTTTAAGCCACTTTAGTCAGATATCAGAACAAAAGTGTTAAATGGTGCCAGTTTTTTTAAGCCACTTTAGTCAGACATCAGAACAAAAGTGTTAAATGGTGCCAGTTTTTTTAAGCCACTTTAGTCAGACATCAGAACAAAATGTTTAAATGGTGCCAGTTTTTTTAAGCCACTTTAGTCGGACATCAGAACAAAAATGTTAAATGGTGCCAGTTTTTTTAAGCCACTTAAGTCGGACATCAGAACAAAATGTTTAAATGGTGCCAGTTTTTTTAAGCCACTTTAGTCGGACATCAGAACAAAAATGTTAAATGGTGCCAGTTTTTTTAAGCCACTTAAGTCGGACATCAAAACAAAAATGTTATATGGTGCCAGTTTTTTTAAGCCACTTTAGTCAGACATCAGAACAAAATGTTTAAATGGTGCCAGTTTTTTTAAGCCACTTTAGTCGGACATCAGAACAAAAATGTTAAATGGTGCCAGTTTTTTTAAGCCACTTTAGTCAGACATCAGAACAAAAGTGTTAAATGGTGCCAGTTTTTTTAAGCCACTTTAGTCAGACATCAGAACAAAATGTTTAAATGGTGCCAGTTTTTTTAAGCCACTTTAGTCGGACATCAGAACAAAAATGTTAAATGGTGCCAGTTTTTTTAAGCCACTTAAGTCGGACATCAGAACAAAATGTTTAAATGGTGCCAGTTTTTTTAAGCCACTTTAGTCGGACATCAGAACAAAAATGTTAAATGGTGCCAGTTTTTTTAAGCCACTTTAGTCGGACATCAGAACAAAAATGTTAAATGGTGCCTGTTTTTTTAAGCCACTTAAGTCGGACATCAAAACAAAAATGTTATATGGTGCCAGTTTTTTTAAGCCACTTTAGTCAGACATCAGAACAAAAGTGTTAAATGGTGCCAGTTTTTTTAAGCCACTTTAGTCAGATATCAGAACAAAAGTGTTAAATGGTGCCAGTTTTTTTAAGCCACTTAAGTCGGACATCAGAACAAAAATGTTAAATGGTGCCAGTTTTTTTGAGCCACTTAAGTCGGACATCAGAACAAAAATGTTAAATGGTGTTGATGGTGTTGTGTTGGTGTTGTAATGGTGTGTAATGGTGTTTAATGGTGGTTTTTTAAGGCACAAGCTAATGGACCACTTGATGGTAAACGATAACCATCGTAAACTGTAGAATATCTCTTTTAAAGCAGTTGTCCGTGCCAATCTCAGAAAAAAAGAATGGAAGCTTTATACCTACAGTACCCTTTAACACTTACACCTCCTCGGTCGTCCATTCGATTACATTTTGAGCATATCATTTGCAGTTGTGTGCCGCTCAATATAGAAGTGTGCGTTTGTAGAACTAGTAAGAATATGTCAGTGTGAGAAATACGCGTTTACCTCGCTCCAACAGACTCACTCGTCTCACTCGCACAGACGTCATTGCATCTGTGCGAGAGAGACAGATTATATTTACGCGGGAGCGACAGAGACAGGTAATAACAGGTCATTGTACAAAATTCTTTCTGCTTCGCGACCGGACTGTACCACTAAATTGCTCTCATATCGTCGTGGTAGATACAAAAATGCGGCGTTTTCACACAAGTTGACATGCTCGCGGGGTCTATGCTGGTAAATATCTGTGTTTAGGAAATATAAATGAGCACAGTAGATAATTCATTTCGGAGCAACATAAAAATTTTACACAACCTATTTGAACTAAACTTTCATTATGTCTCGGTGTCTTCAAGTGAATCGGTTTCTTCTAGGCAAGCGTGCTCCACCGTAGACCGCATCATCGGTTAACATCAGAAGAGTTGGCGGTCAAACGCAAGCCCATTAAATAATTTAAAAAAACATACTGTTCAATAAAAATTAAATACGTTAAAATTAATTTTAAGAGCCAATGGCGTCGATTCTGTCATACCACTCACTAAACTAAACCAATCTGACAGGACTAAAATTATCTGCCTCTCTTCTCATTTTAATATGTGAGAGAAGGATGGCAACAATTTTAGAGCTGTTAAATTTAGTTTAGTTTAGAGAACATCAGAATCGATGCCAATGTTTCGTGTGGCTTCTATCTTGCTCGCGCATTAAAAAAAAATTTAATTTTTTTTTTTAATTTAATGTGTGTACTTTTGTCAAATCTACAAATAAAGAAAATTACGTTGGAAATGTTTAGTATCATTTTGATTCAAACAAGTCTTTAAACCTAAAAATCATTTCTAGTATTTTTTGTTCAGTTTTTATGTATGTATAGTTTTGTTTGGTTTTTATTAATATTTTTGCAACCATTGCAAGGTAAATAGAAGCAAGTTAGAAATGCGCGAGCGTGATAGACAATGCACGAAACATTGGCTGTTAAGGCAATTTAAATCTTTAAAACAAGAATATTGCAATCATTTTCTTGTTCTCTAACTTCATATTCAACCTCTTCCATTTTCAGGTCTTTTATAGGTGTACATTTCACTGACGCTTTTTTCTTCTTTTTACTGCCTTCATATTTAGGTTCGTTTTTCAAATGGGCTGTCTTTTTAGGGCTCGGAGTGAACTGACCGATTTTGGTCTTTACGATTTCCTTTTTAACCCGTCTTACGGTAGTTTTTTCTGTTTTTTCCGTTTTCTCCACTTTTGGTGACGTGCTATCAATGAATTGTTTATATGAGTCATTGAAAGAGGGCGACTGGCTGAATGGCAAAGCAATATTTGGTTTGGGAGACTCGAACCGTTCAGTGCAAACCAGGTCTATTTGAGAATTGCTTTCTTTCAGTCCGGTGTTGGCTTCAATTTTTTTGGGTTTCTTCTTGGGCTCGGGGGTGGGTGAGGTTTCGCTCTTCCGTTTTAATCGATTCGAAGCCCGAGTCCCTTCTAACGCTTTAACTATCTGATCGTCGGTCATTATTTTCTTAACTTTGTTTTCTACATTTTCTACCTCATCACGATTGTCAGCACTTTCAGTTTTGGCAACACTGTTTTGAACAGCATGCCTTTTTAACGGAGTGGGTTCATCATCAGCTTCCCCTTTAAGGCTGTTTAAATATGCCTGCATCTCTAAAGCCGATATAAACAACGGTTTCAGTTTTGTCCTTTTCAGCGTTGACGCTCTTTCTACTATACTTTTTAGAAGGTCCTTTAATTTTGTGTAGACGTCTACACCACTCTTTAAGACGTCTTCAAATGTTTCGTTGTGATCCGGTATAGTGTCTGTATTGTCTGACTGAGTGTACGGACATGAGTGTTCGTAATGTTCCTTGTGGTAACGTATATGTATTCCTTTGGAAAACTCTCTCACAATGATGACGGAGGGACATAGATGGGTGACGTCTGCAGAGTTCTGTGGGGACACGTAGTTGCACTGGTAATATTGTTTCTGTGCCGTTTTGCTCAAGCTTAGATATTTCACGCGCTGTTTGACCTCTATATTGCTTTTCCAGTTTTGGAATTCTGAAATATGGAAAACAAGTATTAAAATCACACTAGTATAATAATCTAGCAACCCACCCCAGCTGTATGAAATATTATTTATTTTATACTTTGCCTAGGTATTCTATACAATACCGAATGCACAGCCGGTAATGTGTGTAGAAAATGAGAGTGGGGAAGGGGGAGATGTGCGAGCAGGCATTAAATCTCCTTACGATGCAGGCGGGAGGCGTTTTGACCCTCTAAAACACACACGGACGCACGCACGCACCTACACACACACACTTAGCTAAAGGAAGACAGCAAGATGGTAAGATAGAGTTTAAAAAGTGGCTGGTTTAAATTGGAAACAACTAACACGAAACAGACATGAATGGAAGTCCCAGGAAGAGGCCTATGCCGGAAGACAAGCTGAGGAAAATACAGCAGAGCCGATTTCAATGACTAATCAGTATTATTATAAATATCTTACATTTATAATGGTTAAATAACTAGTTATGACAAAGTAGAATAATAAATTAATTTGATACCATTGCACAATGACTGTTTTAAAAAGGGGGAAGACGCGTGACATCCAAACATTGTACCCAATAAATATGGCTCTGTTTCGGCTCGAGTCAGCGGCGACGTTGACGTCTACACTGTAAACGTCAACTTCACCACTCCATTAGACACTATACTAGACCATAGAAGTGACATTTAAAGAAAATTTAGTTAATTGGTTTTAAGTATTTACGAGTGAAAAGTAATGCCGGGAAACTTGTTTTTTGTCTTCGAACTGTTGGTGCACCTTGTGAAAACGCAGGAAGTAATTTTTGCTGCTTTATTTCACACAATTTTGACAAGTAATTCACGTGCTATCAATACGCCAGTTTGATTGTGCCCCGGAGCCTATATTGTGCGGTCCACATCAAGAAGTGCGTCCCGTATCTTCCCCCTATTTACTTACATCAATGCCATTGCAAGATGAAAGCAAGCATCTTGACCAGCATAGAAGGCTATAAAATACAATAAATGTCATAGTGTGTATGTTGTGTTTTTTTTAATGCCATAGATGGTAAACAAGCAGGCGGGCCGCCTGATGTTAAGCGATCGGCGTCGCCTATGGATACCTGTAACACCAGCGGTATCACAGATACGTTGCCGACCCTAAAAGGCTATTAACAGTCCTTTTGAAGAACCCCATGTTATAGTTACTCGGAAACGCCACAGGAGGGAGCTCATTTCTCATATTGCAGGTGTGAGGCAAAAAAGATCGCGTAAAACGCACCGTGTGCTATTACAACATTAAATACAAGTTTGTTTTTTTCACCTTTTTTTCATTTTTTCTAAAAGAAACCGTATACCCGAGTATTTGATATCAACAAATAGAAACCTCAACACGTTCTTGAGAAAAAGGGTCTTGATAGACAGACAGACAGACGTAATACCATTGTAATTGTAATTACCATTCATATTTTCCAAGATGACAACACCGATAGACTCATCATGATTTCCCTCCACATGTTTATCAAAGGACGCCACACTTTGGAAGACCTGTTTGCACGCAAGACAACAGTACGTGCCGTTATCAGATCCTTCCTTGGAAGTGTCTCCACAAGGAACGTCGCCGTGGTACAGCTTGTTACACAATGTGCAGATTTCTTTACGTACTGGCTTGATCAAATACGGCGAGTCAGACGATCTGGGGATAAAATTAAAATTCCTATAGAGTCACATATTTCTCAGTGAAAACAGTCATAAAACGTCCGAGCGTCAATGTACATTATTTAAGGAAAAAACGGTTTTTAAGTTGCCTCCCTTAATACATGAGGTAGGTATTACAAATAATATTTAACTTACACAGGATTTCCATCTTTATCTTCACAGTGACGATTTTGTATGTGCCTGTGTGCCGGGAAAAAAACACCGAACTCTTTTAAACATTTAGGGCACTCAAAAATTGTCTTACGAGGGTTTGGAGTCGTAACTTCCTTATCGTTTGACTTTCTCTGTTGCAATCTCTTGCTCGCACGAGACGTCGGCGGCACAAATGCAGTCTTTTTATCTTCTTTGGTCTCAGTTTCACTGATCAGCATCTGTTTGTATTTATCCGGATGCTTTGCCATTGTATGAGACTTTATTGCAGCGAGAGTTAGAAAATCCCTCTCACAATCGTCGCATCTAAACGCTGGGCGTTTCTCAATAGAGTCTTTCGAAATGGCTTGGGTTTTAGCGCCCATTGTGTAAGTTTCATGAGGTTTTATTTTAATATAAGTAATGTAATTTTTACGAAACAAAATTTGCACCGATTTCACCCCGCGTCGCGTTGTCGGCGTCACGGGTGTATATAATGTACAACATGATATTTGCCAACATGATAATGTACGGGAAGGAAAGCACAGGCAGTAATTCATGTACAGTGATTCCAAATATCATGCTGTACAATCCATGTCGTACAATACTGGCCGTCAAATATTGGCTCGTGTCAATAAAGTACGGGAAGGAATGCACAGCCAGGAATGTACAGCCAATAATCCATGGACGTGGGAAAAGTCCACGTTTTATTGGGCTGTACATTATTATGCCGTATTTTATCATGTTGTGCAATACGGGCCGTGTTTTGCTGAAAAAAGCCGAAAATGTACGACCAATAATGTACAACATGTTAAAAGGTGGCATCTTCCCGTATTGGCTAAATTACTGAACGGTCTCTGCTCTTATTGGCTGTTGAGATCGTGAGCTCTGTCGATTCCATGCTTCGTTTGAACGGGAAAGTGTGAGATAGTCACAGATTAACTATGGAACTCGTACGATATAATATACTCTATGGAGTGGAGATGTAATAAAAAAGCTTAAAAAAGACATGGCGGATCAAAACAAATTATTAACAATTATGTTTTTAGTAGTAGCGCTTTAGCAAAGAGAATTTCCTGTATATTACTTTACTCTTTGATCTAACGCTACGCTAAGATCCGGGAGACTTGTACGCGCAGGAAGATAAACACTTAAATCATTATGGAAACTGACGTGGTGTTTACACATTTTATTTATATTACACGGGAATTACTCACGTAAGATTAAGCTGGTTACCGGTTACCTGGATACTGAGCTGGATCACATTAGAGGTGTGCTGTATAGCAACGGGTATAAATGGAAGCAGAGCTGGCGTATGACAAACACGACGGCCGGGACATGTCGGACACCGGTAGAGAGCAACAGCATATTTGCCCTATGGTAAAGCAGTGACGGACAGTATCGGAAACTTGTTACGCCGGAGGTAAAGCATCAAGACGATCTTCCGTCCTATCGGGCAACTAAACCAGCGGCTCCGCCTTCAAAAGATAGAGACCCATTTCCCGGTATTTATATGATCCCCTGCGAATGTAAATGTTGTGTTGGCGAAACAAAGTGGAACTTGTCCACGAGACTCACGGAGCAGATACGTTCCATGAAGAAGCTCGACACCAACGGTTCCGCGGTGGCAGAACTTTCTCTAGGCTCCAGCGCTCAGCATTATTATTAGAATCGACAGAGCGAAAGTGCTGGCATGGGAGAAATTCTTAGTGCCCCGGAAAGTCAGAGAAGCCATCGAAATCAATCGATGTCCAACCTTCAATAGGGATGGAGGATGGAACCTACCACTGGCTTGTCTTCATGGAGTTCGTGGGAGTTCACACAGGAAGATTCGAGTGGAGAAGAGTTCCAGTGCGCGCCGGCGCAACATATTTCGATACGCGGCCTACCCCGATCACCCGATGGGGGGTGCACCCGATCAGCAGCTGTTGTGCGCACCGTGTGGCGACCCGTAGTGCAAAGTGAGATACAGCTGCGCGCGCGCACTCACCTTGAAAAAGACCGCCTAATGCGGTTGAAACGGTCTGAGTAACCGGTTTAATCTTATGTGAGTAATTCACGTGTAATATAAATAAAATTATGTTTTTGCAATGAGATACAATACATAATAGAGTCACAATCGTGCCAAAAACTGTCCGAACCAAAACTCGGCGCACGCTACGAATTGCGCCGACTTTTTGGTTAGTTACAAGGTAACCGCCATCTAACTACAACGCTGCGCGATGCCAGAGCTACGATGACATAGCGGACAACATTGAATACTATGCTATGATTGAATACTCACTGAGAGATTGATTCTATAGGAATTTTATCTCAATGTATTTTGTTAATAGTTTATAGAAATATTCTACTTATTACTAGTCCTTTGGAGAAGGGGAACATACCTCATTTTAAAAAATCTTTCAGATTGCCTGGTTAATGCGACGCTTGACCAAAATTCTGGCGTGTTTCTGGCTCAACCCATAAGCATTGCCCAATATTGCCATTCAGCATGGTAATGCCGCCAGCATGCTGGGTACGCTGCCAACTGATAGTGGGCTTGACCATTTAGATTGTACTTAGACCTTCAATGGTTTATTGGCAGTCTTAACTGTTTTTGTAGTGTTAGTATTAGCATATATTTTGTTTTGTAATGGTTGATCTGGTATATTAATAACATAGTGTAAAAACATGTCCTTTTTCAGTTGCAGATTTGAACAGGCCTGGGGGAAGCGACCAATCTAGGTCAAGTGTCAACTCCTAGGCATCATGATGGATAGAATTTAGATTTCCCTTCCTGCACATGACCTACCACCCACAGAGCCCACCTTGTCCACAGTATGGGAAGGACACCGCCAGAGGCACATACCACGGCGCCCTGCTCCAAGACATCATTTATTTGATGCTGCTTCAATATCCAATTCGGGTTAGTAACACCATTTATAACTCAAGAATGGCTGGACCGATTTTCATGATTTTTGATTTATTGGAGTTCTCTCTGCCCCGAATAGCAGAATTAGTATCAAAAATCGGAAAAATTGAAGAACCAAACAAAAAATATGAAATAAATCAGTTTCCCATACATTCTGTATGAAACGCATCGAGATACAATACAATACATAGTCACAATCGTGCCAAAAAAATCCGAACCAAAACTCGGCGCGCGCTAGGAATCGCGCAGACTTTTTGTTTAGTTACAAGGTAACCGCGATCCGACAACAACGCCGAGCGATGTCAGAGCTACGATGACATAGCGGACAACTAACGTTGAACACTATGCAAGCGATATAATGTCTAAATTGGTGTAAATGTAGCATTGTGAACTATACCTATAATTGATACGATGTATGTACAATGACGCTCGGATGTTTAATGCCTGTTTTCACTGAGAGATTGTGTCTCTATAGGAATTGTATTTCGATGATGAAACGGCAAGAATTGAAGTCATAAATTGTCATTCTAAGTCAAAGGAGGTTGCTGTTGATACCAAGGACATTGCTTGAAGGAGGCCTGTAACGCAGGTGAAACCGCGGGAGCGCAGCTCATCTATATTTGAAAAAATGAATCCCTATTTACATTGGACACGCCATAACTTGAGAACGACTTCTAATACTTTGTAGAAGGTTCTAACGGAAAGAAAAATTAAGAATATTATGCAGAAAATGTTAAATTTCGGAAAATTATACGACGATTTTACGGACAGCAGTTTTATCTTTATTTTTGAACATTCATAGCTAAGACAGGACAACGTTTGTTGGGTCAGCTAGTTATTTAAAAAAGGCGATGTGTGTATGTATATACCCTATGAATTCCGAAACGTCTGGACCAATTTTGACGGGACTTTCACTGGGAGTAATGTTATAGAGTAATCCCTGCGGGCAAGGCCGCGGGGCGCAGTTAGTATATTATAGGTGTATATTATATTATAGGTGTTATCTGCACTCAAATCTGTAACATTTTAACTGATTTGAATGAAATTTTGTATGGAGAGACGTTTTATCCCTAAAAATAAACAGATCGTATAGAACAGCGGGTGAAATCGCGGGGACCATCTAGTAAATTATAAAACGTGTAATGGTTAATCTATACTAATATTATAAAGAGGAAAGATTTAATTGTTTGTTTGTTTGCATTGAATAGGCTCCAAAACTACTAAACCGATTCGAAAAATTCTTTCATTGTTGGGAAGCTACACTATCATATCAGGTGACATAGGCTATAATCTATACCCGTGTGAAGCTGGGGCGGACCGCTAGTCTGTTATATTATGACATAGTCAAAACTTGTGCTCTTTCAGTTACAGATTTGAGATGTTGGGAACTAATAGAACCTTTCCCACCTACACACGATCTATCACATCACAGCATCGATTCCGGGAAGCCTGCACGGCCACAGCGAGCTGCTGGCCTTCCTGGAAGAGACCAGGTGGTTGAACTAGCTGCAGCCGGTTAACGCAATAAGGGCCTATGGATGGCCTAGTTGCGAAAAATGCCCGCTCCACTACGCTGTCGCTGCCCGAGACAGCCAGCCCCTCCCATCGCTGATGGTTTAAAGAGTCCTAACTATGTCATCTTTTAAATTTTTGATAGGAAGTGTCCTTTTTCCATAATATCGGTGCGATATAATATATTATCATGATCATGAACACATGATCATTTGATCAACTGTACTCAAGTATAAACTGTAACGTTACTTCAAAAGTTTGCAACAACTATTATTTAAAACTGAAATCTTTCTAACTGCACACTTATAAAAATAATACTTCTTTTTATAACCCAGTAGTTAGCATTTGTCGCCACGACGTAGCAGACCTCTGCATACCATCAGCGATAGGAGTGCGAGAGCTACTGCGTCGTCACACTGAAAAAGAACAACAGAATCTGTAGGACAAGAAAGATGACTGTAAAGCTGCTTTCCCAATTATTGACAGGAAGATCACCAACAACCTAATGAAGTTGCAACGACAGGACCTTCGCCTGATGGTAGGCCTTCCAGTCATTGCAACTTGAATAGTCACTTGTATAAAGTTGTATAAGCTGGGAGCCACGGACAGTCCACTGTCGTGGCTGCATGAAGGAGAACGAAACTGTTGAGCATGTGCTGTGGCATTGTGTAGCCACAGAAGAAACTAGAATCGCTACCAGGTTGCAAGAGGTATCATTGCCTTTTTCATCCACGTCACCACAACAGCTAGACGGCTTTTCATTGTCATTATGCACACTTCCATCTACGCCACTGGAGCGTGTGTGCCAGCGTCCCAGAGCCTCACTGTACAAATATATGTACCAACATATTTCAAGGAGCTGGGTTGGCTCGGGTAGGTGCTGGTAGGGGGAAATGCACAATACACCCCGAGCGGGACGTCAGTGCAGGACTTATCGCCTCCATCTCGAATAAGAATATGATCTGTCGCCAATACAATGAAATCATTAAAAAGCATAGCTCGATGCTCGATAGACATTTTTGATTAAGGTCTACCCAGATTCAAGAAAAATATAAAAAAATTATGCATTCACGGCTAATCGTGAATGCAACTAATTGAAAATAAAATTATAATTACCAACCAAATTTTCATTCTTGTAATATCATACTGCTTTTATAATACCTAATCATGATGAGTATGCACGTTTTGGGATTTATGGTTAATTTAGTTTTTTATTATAACTGTATTCTGATTTGTGTACCTCAATAAATAAAATATTGAATTTCACATTTTGTTTCACTGTATAGTTACTCCCCGTTGCTGATTAGGTAGGACGTAGTTTTCAACTAGTGATAGGAAGTGTCCTTTGGCATAATAATATCGGTGCGATATCATAAGTAAAACCTCAGATCAGACAAACAAGGGAGATATTTTATTTTTTTCTTCAAAAGACGACTAACAGCTTGCTTACAAATGTCTTAGATAAACGCCAATTACAGGTCATCACGGATATAAATATAGTAATAACAATATCTAAGAATGAACACTGAGGATACCATAAATACATAATGAAAAGAAAACACAATTGAATTAGTAAAGAAAACAATTAATAATATACAACATATCAAACCAAATCATCATTAACATTAACCAAATATCATCATTATTAGCCTATCATGTTCTCACTGCTGGGAAACAGGACAGGCATCTCATAGAGAGAGGATGGATCCTTATCCACCGTGCTGGTCCAGTGCATTTTGGTAAATGATATGTCTGAACTTTTGAGGTACTTTGACATACCAGTCTCCTAACAATGTTTACCTTTATTGTTGAGTAATGCACATTAGCCATGGGTAACTGACCAGATATTTTTGAGCCGCAGCTCAGCTTATTCTTCACACTTGAGTCAGATTAGCTCACCGCTCAATCAACTGTAATGGTCAGTGCGCTCTCTCTCTCACTCACGCGCTATCTATCGCTTTGTTTTTGTACCGTACACTCGGAGTTGCTTCAGTCAGGTCGGCTCGTTTCGCTGTTTTTAGCATGACAGAATCTAATAGTACAGTGAATGAGTGAGCTAGCGTGAGCCGTGACTGAGCTACCTGTTTTACACTTGAGCGGTGACTCAGTGAGTCCAAACCTAAGTGATCTACATCTTTGAATCAGCTCAGAGCTGAGTTACCTTTGCTACTGCACATAATTTAAGTCATTGGTGCAGAGCTGCTATCTCTCCATCCTGTCAAGTTTAGGCCAGATGTGTTCACACCTGCTACACCACCATATATCTCTTATTTGTCTGATCTGAGAATAAAACAATGTTAACTAATTTATTTATTTAAAATAGTTATTTTCTTTTTTACATGCTTTTAATTAACTTGCAGTACAAGTACGTAATAATTATGTTGTCAGTCCTATTTTTAAATACCTTTAAAAATTCTAATATATCATAATCATATATATAATAATCTTTTTATACAGAGACAAAGACAAGATTTTCTCATCAATAGAAAATATTCTTCCCTTAGCTTTCTTTTTGATTTGCAGCTGCGTGTGCGCAAACAACTGCGCTGGCTTTGTCATAGTTTGTGTTGTTATTTGAAATGCCACATTATTCGTCAGTTTTTCAGCATTTGCTAGTCGTTTTTTAAATGAGAGACCTTTTTTCCACAAACGACATAATTATCTCACTACGTAGATTCCGTATGTTTTTTTGAAACAGTCTTGTTTGTGTATTGTATACTGCTCTTCGTTTTGAGTTGCTGCTAGCACTGTTGTTATGATCCACTAGCACAGTAGATGAAGTGATGCTATGTCTGCCACCTGAAAAATTATTGAACAATGATTAAATTAAGATATATCTATGACGGACTACATATTTTACCATGTGAAGGGTGTTAAGGGTTATACTTTTTGACTTTTTTATTATTTCTTAATTAATTCGCCGTAACATTACATATTCTGTGAAAATATGAACTAGCTATCTATTACGGTTCGAAAGATCCAGCCGTCAATAGGTAGGACAGACGGACGTCGTAGGCTTAGTGATAGGGTCCCTTTCTTACCCATTGGGTACGGAACCCTAAAAATTAAAAAGTTCTGGTGATTTTCGTCAGTGTTGTAAAATATAATAAAAATAATTAATTTAAAAAAAACTTTTTAGAAACAAGCATTTTCGTATTACTATGTTAATGTGGAGGTAAGACGTCCACCCACAAGATGGACAGATGACCTAAAAGAGACCGCAGGGAAACGCTGGATGCAGGCTACTTCTAACCGGTCCTTTTGGAGATTGATAGGGGAGGCCTATGTCCAGCAGTGGACGTCCTATGGCTGAAATGATGATGATGATGATTTTCGAATTCTTGTCAGTAAACCCTTTCATTTGATACCCATATCATTATTGCCTCATTTGAAAATATAGAGGGCTTTATTTTCAAATGAGAAGGAATCGGCAAGTGCTTGGTCTCTTTGGATACATAAATAGGTTCTTCATATGAATAATAAATATATTAATAAGGTCTGTTCCACTTTGATCACCTGGATGATAAAAGTAGACTCTTTAGTGTCCTTTGATCAGCTGGGAATATCATCATCTAGATGACCATAGACGACTCGATTCAAATTATTGTTTCGGTATCTTTTGATCATATCAATATAAATAGAAATAGGTTACCTGAAGTTGCAATGATGCGAAGTGCAGGAGTAGCCATGGGTTGCCTTTTGTCACTGTCAGGCTCAGACTGTGGAGTGATAGATGGTCCTGGAATCAATATAGAACTATTGTATATTGTAGCATCATATTTCCACTTTTTCCTATAAATTTATGTGTCCCGCAAATTGCGAATCAAACATCAAGATGTGACGTCATTGTAGGCCAAATCATGCTACTAATCATGGATTACGAATCGATAACGGTATTAATCAACTTTTAGTCGATTAATTTTTATTTGTTTACCTTTTGACTAAAAATCTAACCAAATCTAGCACTTAAACTACTAATTTACTACTATACGTTGTCTTTTTTCTTGTTATTAATCCCATTAATAGTAACTACTTTACGAGTGTGTTTCCGTAAAATCACATCTTAAAAATTTATCGATTCCCATTCGATTCTTCATTCGGTCAAATTGGAGGATCAATGCGACGGTGTCCCCGCCTAACGTTCGACCTTGTGGGATTTTATTTTTTTGGCTCGGACCGATGTCCGGCGACTACAGGGCTTTCTGGGTCGAACGTGGATTGCCTCCTAGTCGCCCAACATTACAGAGAACAGAGCGGGCTTGCATTATATAACATTTAAAACACTTGCAGTACTTGTCGTATAAAACTTGAATTAACTTCAATCAGGAAATAAACATGAACCATTTGTTTGTTTTATCCTTCACCTATCAAGAATCTATTAATAATAGGTTACCTGAAGTTGCAATGACGGAAAGTGCAGGAGTAGCCATGGGTTGCATTTTGTCACTGTCAGGCCCAGACTGCAGAGTGATAGATGGTCCTGAAATCATAGTAGAAAATATTATGTTACTTAAATTTATTATATTAATTATCAAACCATCCAAACTGTTAAGCCCGTTGCAGACCATGCGAAGCACAAGTAGCAAGTAACTACTACACATCATTTGCGACAAACTAACTACACACTTTTTACTTAGTGCTAAGCAAAACGATGCTTAGTAGGTACTTGCTACTTACACTTGCAAATTTTGTACTTCGCATGGTCTGCAATGGGCATTAATGTCAAAGATTTCATACTATATTACGTATGTAGTCGTTGATTAATGTACTAATAGTAATTAATTGGGTATTTATGTAATATCACAGAAATTAAAATATATTTTATCATGTAAAGATGCATGGAACAGGTCATCATAATACTTAATATTATTTTGGAATGGTGTTATTATTATGTAGGTACCTGGAGTTGCAGTGATAAGGCGTGTAGAAGTTAGGGTAGGTAGATTTTCATCATACTGCAGAGGGGCAGATTGTCCTGAAATAGAATGAAACTATGTTAATACTAAGCAGGTATAGTAATAAATATAATCTATGAATCATGTTTAAACGATTAAGTGGATTTCCAAAGTTCATTCATTTTACGCACCTGGTTAATACAGAGGAGATGGCATTGCTAATTTAATGCATTCAGGCGTTTGTACCGATTCCTGTGTTCGTCAGCGAAGTGAATGTCACAAATCCGTTTCTTCTTGAACAAATCATAATCTGATGTTGCTTCCAGCTTTCCTCCCAACAAGATTAACCCAAGCTTAGAAACGATCAGGAAATTTGTCAGGATTTCGAAATACATGCATCACAACATCTGAAAATAAAGAAAATAGGACTTTTTGAATGTTATTGGCAAGACAATTTTATGGGATAGTGACTCCTGCCCTTTGATGATGAATATGAAGCTCCTTCCTGACAATACAGTAGGTAATATACTTATACATAATGTACACAAGAGCTTTGAGCGTCTTCGTTGAAATTTCAACGTAGACGTTCGTGTTTAATTGCATGCTTATAATTATATAAACATTCCAGATACTGTAGGATTATGATTTATGAAGCCACTTTCAATTACGCTCTAGTACACTAAGTTTGATAAAGGTCTCTTATCTACTTACCAGTAAACTTTGCAACCAAAAGCACAGTGGTGCGGCATGGTGAAAACAACACGGAGCCTGTTTTATCGCAATGAATTCTGAGGAGACTCAATTATTCTCAGAAACTCAGAACAGGCACTCAGAAACAACGAAACAACGAAAACAAATCAATGAAATAACTGAAAAACCTAAAAAAAACTTTTTATTACGAATGTTTCAAAACTAAACGTTTTTTCTTGTCGAATTCTGTCATTGGTATGTCAACATAGTGTCACTTTTGTCACATTTTTTAAAAATATTATTCGCCCATCGGGCAGGCTAAAGCCTTTCAGGCCATAACGCCTGTTCACTTTTGTCACTTACGACGAATCTAAAATAAACTGATGTAAAATTAAAAATAATAAAATAAATTAATACTAAGCAAATGTCACAAGTTACAAGTCATTATACAAAGCTATTCACGGTCAGACTTGTTTGTTAATATTGTACACAAGATAAAATTATCAGATCATAAAATTAAATGTCATAATGAATACAAAAAAAATAATGTCAAATCATAATAATAATAATTATAGCTTATTTTTATATATTTATTGTAAAAAAATATAATTTAGGACAGTTATGTATAAAAATTTATCAGTCAAATACTCATTTATGGTGTAATATGCCTTGTCCAATAACAAGCATTTTAATTCATGCCTGAAAATAAGCGTTTCACTTGTTTTAATTAATTCTTTTGGCAAGTGATTATAGATCACTGGAGCCATACATAGTGTGCTATTAGAGAGTAATGCTGTATTTCTCATAGGAATATTAATTTTGTGCTTATTACGCGTTGATTTAAGATGTTTAAATAAGTTTAAGTTATTTCGTACAAACATTACGCACTCGTAAATATAAAGACAGGGAGTGGTGAGAATTTTTAAACTTTTAAAGTAAGGTTTACAACGTTCCCTTTGTTTCAGTTTGCAAATAGCTCTAACACACTTCTTCTGTGCCTTGAACACGGCTTCTTTCCCGGTACTGTTTCCCCAAAACATGATGCCGTATCTAAGCAATGATGAGACATGGCCATTTTAAGCTGTCAACACAGTAAATCTGCTAACTGTTTTTGAAAGCATGTAAAGTGCATAAGAATACTGGCTCAATTTAGACTGCAAATTTTCTACATGTGTTTTCCAGCTTAAACAGCAGTCAATATTTAGTCCTAAAAACTTTGTTGTTTCTACAGTTTCAATTTTGTGTCCTGCATAGCTAATGTCAAGATTATTTAATTTATTTAACTTGTTTCTAAATGTCATTATATTGGTCTTATTAAGGTTTATCTTTAAATTATTTAATGTCAACCATTTTATAATATTGTCCAGTGTCTCATTTATGTCATTTTCAATACATGATTTATTTTTCCCTGTAAATAATACAGTGCTATCGTCAGCAAACAATATCATAGGGTGTTTCGTTGTCTTAGGGAGATCGTTGATATAAATGATAAACAGTAACGGTCCGAACACGCTACCTTGTGGTACGCCATACTTTACAGTTTAAACTTTACAGTTTAGTTATATTACTTACCCACACCTAGGCACGTTCAGGAAAACTTAATAAATAATAATCCACCACTAATAAATATTAACACTTGAAAATAAACAAGTTTAGGAAAATAATTGGAGCCGACATTTATTTTTTCATGTTGAGCTTTGACCTGCTCATCAGCTGTCTGACATTAATAGAACATTTAGGGCCGGTTTTTTGATCCGTAGTTATGCCAACTTATGGTTGAAAATGGTAACAAATTGTTAAAATCCCAAAAATGCGTATAACGTGAGACGCCAAAAATGACAAAACTCCATAGAAACCCCTAGTAAAGTCATCATCACTTTACTAGGGCATGACTAGGACGTGATCGTGCCTTACATTGCTTGGCTCTGACTGGATTAAATTTTATCTACCTTTTAGGTCGATAAATGTTCTGCTTATGTCAGATAGACAGCAGCTGCCGAGCAGGTTGAGATGCCAACATGAAAAAAAAAACATGTTGGCTCAGTGTATTATTTTCTTAAACTTGTTTATTTTCGAGTGTTAATATTTATTATTGGTGGATTATTATTAATAGGGATATTGACAAAATTTTGCAATGGCCTTTAATTTAAAGAATATGGTGCATATTCACTTTAAAAAATACTTTTACCTCCATTAGTTCATTTATTGAATAATTATTAGCTCTTTTTATTTCAATTTTTAAATGACGCATCAAAACGCGCCAAATCGACGTTGTGACGTCAATATACTTAACTACAGAGTTGCGTTCAAGGCATGCGATAGAATAAAGCACCACCGTTTACAACATCATCGTCAGTGTGAAAAACAACCGAGACACAACTTGGCTGTTACGAGTATTTGAGCGTACACTTCAGTTGCAATTGAACAATAGAAAAATCGATGGTTAAAAAAACACTGATGTTCATCTGTCATTCATTTTCAAATCTCACTCTAGGTGCCCCGAACGCATCTTTCGAACGGAATCTGCCCATTATATTACTCTATGCTGCCCATGTAAATAAACAAACATCTGTCACAGTCGGCCGTGAAATGCTGCCGTTGTTGTTATTTATTTGTAAAATTATTTAGTTGAAAATGGATCGTAAAACTTATCATTGGTGTGTAGTGCCTCAGTGTCCTAATGTTTCGAATGCAATACTTGCGAAATTATTCATAATTGTACCGTCTAAAGCTGAAATACGAAGAAATTGGTTGTGACTTGAAAGAAGATAGAATGCTTCACAAATATTAACAACTTCGTCGATTTACGTTTGTGAAAATCATTTTGAAGTGAGTATCACCATAATAAACTCGTTCTATACTGAGAAATTCAGTAAACTTTTACAGAAAATGGATTTGATTTCGATATGTTTGCTTTGTTTTGTTTTGGTTGTGCTGTCATCACCATGTTGACGTCACGCACTGTGATTGGATTTTCGAGTCACGTGACACATAGATAAAAAATCGTGATTTTGAAATCGAAATAATTAAATTTAGGAGTGATTATTATTATTGAAAAAATATTGAAAAAATCTCTTAATATAAAACCTTTCAATATAGCTAGGTTTCATATTTTATTTCCACCAGTGTCAAATACCCTATTATAACTATAATTAAGATTGAAAGACATTGTATCCATGGTCATGAAAAATAATAAAAGCTATTGTTGAAACTATTTTGTAGATGTCAATTGAATTTGACAACCAGTTTTGAGATAAAGCTATGACTCCGTTCAGCGAACCCCCGCCAGTTTAATTTATATCTTCCGTAAACGCACCCCTGACTGAAAACATATACTTGATAATAAACGTCAAAACACCAGTTTGAGACGCTACTTGCTGTTTCAAAACGGGTGTTTTGACGTTTAACTAGCATAAGTTTTTGATAAGTATTAATCTGGATAAGTGCCGTAAACGCACTGTAACAACCATGGTATAATAATATACTCCGCCAGGTATAGCCCACCGAGACGCCCACGTCACATTATTTGTCGGCGAGAAATAATGTGACGTGGGCGTACCGCAATGATGTCATCAATGTCATGGATACACGTACACGTGCATAAGCAAGAGCAGAATAAGTAATTTACAACAAGTTCGAGAGAGATGACGATACAAGAAACAATGGCGGACTCTCTATTTTTTTTTTTGTAAAAAATTTCATGACCGTGGATTCAATGTCCTTTAGTCGTAATATTAAACAGTTTACATTGTCTTACTAGCGTCAAACAAGTCATAGTCACAGTCAGAGTCAAGCTAAGTAAGTTACGGTCAAGTCAAACTCATGCACCTGTAAAGTGGTGGAGACTTTACAAGAGGCTTCTATGGAGTTTTGGAAACAACACGAAAAGACACGTTACACCTCGTTATATCACTTGCCCACACTCGAGCACGCCTAAGAGCACTTAATGAATAATAATTCCCCATTTAGTACACATTAACACTCGACAATACACAAGTTTAAGAAAATGTTGGCGCCAAAAACTCGCGGACTCTCTATGATTTTCTGTGTTAACAGTAGCGAGAAATTATAATTCCCCAATATTAGTATATTACCTGTGGGAATCTAATAATTCAATTTGGTTTTGATAAAATTGTGTTTAATATATTCAATTCGTGCTTAACTTGATTGAGCGGACAAACCAAATGACAATTGAAATTCTTTTTGTATTTTATTTAATAGATTATTTAAAAAGTTGTTTCCCAGTATCTTTGTTTGTTACAATAAAGTGGCAACTGGACAGTGACATCATTGCGGTACAACTCCCAGAGTGCCAGGCCTTGTTTCCTTTGATCATGGTAACAACAATCATTCTTTGTTTGTCCGTGCGTGCTTGTATATATTATTTAAATGTGAGTCGTACCGTTTACCTCACCTCCCGCGAAATCTGGCAGAAAGATATTAAGTACTGGAAGTACGCCTTACCCTCCCCGTCTCCCGTTCGTCAGTAGGTACCTATATTATTGTTTTATTTTAAAGACATCATCATCATCATTTCAGCCATAGGACGTACACTTCTGAACATAGGCCTCCCCATCGATCTCCAAAAGGGCCGGTTGGAAGCGGCGTGCGTCCAGCGTTTCCCTGCGGTCTCTTTTTGGTCTTCCGTCTGTCCATCTTGTGGGTGGACGTCCTACGCTGCACTTACCGGTTCATGGTCTCCATTCCAGAACCTTTCGGCCCCATCGGCCATCTGTTCTGCGTGATATGTGCCCTGCCCACTGCCACTTCAACTTGCTAATCCAGTGGGCTATCCACCAGTGGGATCTCCTCATTTCGGATTCAATCTCGTAGAGAAACCCCGAGCATAGCCCTCTCCATAGCTCGTTGTGCGACTTTGAGCTTGCTTATGAGGCCCATAGTGAGAGACCACGTTTCAGTACCGTACGTCATCACTAGTAACACACACTGGTCGAAGACTTCCGTCTTAAGGCACTGAGGTATTTTGGACGAGTAGACGTTGCGAAGTTTACCGAACGATGCCTAGCCGAGTTGGATTCGCCGATTGACCTCTTTTTTCAAGTTGGACCTATAATAGGGTATTTGACTACTTTTGGGAAACTATTGCACATTATTGCCTAATATAATTTAATGTATACTGCATTTATATTTTCTGGCTATCAGTCGTATTTGCGATATAAATCGATGTTAAAGTTGAATTAAAAAATATCGCGCCAAAACGCAGATCTGCGTCATAGCTACGGTCGAGTGACTCATTAACGTCACACAGATCTAAACAACTGCAGCCAGGCAGCAAAAGTTTGATAATCACTAAATTTCTGATAGAAGTAATGGTTTATAAATGTTGTGTAGTGCCAGAATGTACAAATACTTCCATAAATACACCGGAAAAACTATTCGTTCCTGTACCAATAGACCCCAAAACTCGCAAAAAGTGGTTGGAACTAACAAACTAAGTAGCTCGTAGAAAACCCAAAAGTATTGGAGCTAATTCAAGTGTTTCTAATGTGCGAAGATCATTTTGAGGTACATATTTGAGTCTATATATTTCTATTATAATTTGTGTTTTTATTGCATTACTATTTTATGTACTATTACTTTCTTTTTAAACATTGTAAAGCTTGACATAACCTAACAAAATAGTCATATCTACCTACTACAACATACTTTTTGTACAACTTGATTGAATGTTTTGCTTGGAGAACAATTAAAAATTAATTGTTAATTGCCATTCAACGTGGTAATGCCGCCAGCATGTTGGGTACGCTGCCAACTGGTAGTGGGCTTCAGCATTTGGATTGTCTTTAGACCTTCAACGGTCTATGGGCAGTCTAACTGTATTTGTAGTGTTAGTTTTAGCTTGTATTTTGTTTAGTTAATAAAGGCATTTGCCCAGTAAAAAAAAATAAAAAAAATACTTATATTGTAGTGTTTACGTTTTGAGTTCTGCAGCGTAGAAACAATGACTTAGATTATTATTGAAGAAATACTTTAATTTTGGGTAAGTTACTGCTGTCAGCTTGCACAAAATGTTTCTCCATTCTTCTCACATTTAACCTCCGGACTGCTTTTGGTGAAAATATCTGGATAAATCGCTCTCAAAATAGCTTTACAACATTAAATTCGCAAATATCAATACAAAATCTGTTTGTTTAGATCTGTGTGACGTCACTAGGGATGAAGCCAATTACAGACCGTTTACGATCACTTGATCAAATGTCGAAAATACAGTTATTTTATTCGCGTTTTTTACAAAAAATAAGCATATTTTTAGTAAAAAATCAATGAAATATGCTTTTTCATTATGTCATGTTTATGGATGATGTCAATTGGCATAATATTTTCAATATAGTCAAATACCCTATTCGACTGTTTATCCCACAGGTTTATCCACAGATCTACTACCTATAGATTTTCAATGAGCGTGGCTAGCTCAGTGCCTCTCGCTCATCATCGTATTTTCGCTCACTGCGCTTCTTGTAGCCCAAAATGCTACAACCAACCATTGTAAAATATCTTTTACAATTATTTCTCAGAGGAAACACGCATTTATCACATTAAATCACCAAAAAAAGGCAATAAATATAATTCAGACCCGTTTTGTTTGTCACTGATTATTACAGATTTTGACACTTGAGGTACCAAAAACAGGTCACGCCGATAAGGACAACAAAATCTATTTATGTCCTTTTCGTACTTGTGCTGAGCCATATCAAGTTGTCTCTTTCACTAAAATATATTGCCGATCTGGTTGTGTATATCTGTGGGTTTATCCTCCGTCTCGTGATTTTATAGACAACCTCTCGTGAACTTGAGTCAGACTTTGACGTTTACTTTTTTTATAATAATTATCCTAACTATGGTAAAGCTGTCATAAAACGTAACAGTTTTTCACAGATTTACTACCTATTTTGGATTAAAAAAATAGGTTAAATACAAAAATGGAGTTTAAAGTAAACTAAAACATAGGCTCACATTTAAAAATATATATATTTTCAATTCATCAATAGCAGGGGATAATAAATGAAATGTTGTGGCATAAAAATGTAACATCATCATTTATCGTTCGTTGGTCGTCGTTTTCGTCTTCGTCATTAGTTACGTTCTAAATTAGCACTTCTCCTATGCTACTTGTCCCTATTATGTGTCTCGAACATGCATCCATAATAAGCTCGCTGAAACTGTGCGCTGAAAGAAGAGAAAACCTATATTATTTATTTATGATCTAAAATGACAGTAAAATATATTATGGAAAACGAGGTGGTATGGTAATAGCGGCTTTAGCCTGCTCTGTAAGGGGCGAAAAATAAGCTTACAAAGAGTAAAATAAAAAAGTCAAGGAGATTATTATCAATTCAGAAAAAAAAATGGAATAAATAGGAATACCTACAGTTTCCCCTTTAGCACTTACACTACCTTGGTCGACCATTTGATGACTTTTGAGCATATCGTTTGCAGTAAAGTTGTGTGCCACTCTTTATTTAAATGTGCGTTTGTAGAATAAAAATATGTCAGTGCATGCATACGTGTTTACCTCGCCCCTTTTAGTTTTGGCAAACTTTTATGGTACAAGCTTGATTTTAAGGCAGGGCCCAGTTTCCATAACTTCAAACACGCGTGTAACGCGGTGAGTTAAGTTAACCTCTAAAGTTGCCGTTATTCCCTAGGAAATAGAGATGAAAATTTAAATAGTTAACTTAACACGCCGCGTTACATGCGCTTTGAGAATTCTAAAAGTCCGTGCGTTAAAGAATCCAAATTTTAAAAAAACCTTGACACTGGCAAATGCACAAGAAGTGCGACGCCAAAATCAACACAGAAAAAAGTTTTTCTTTTTTTTTGAAAGATGAAAGTTCTCAGCTAAATAAAACTGTACATTGACAATGACATTTGAATGAATGAATGCTACAACAATGTGAGTGAATCTGTGGTACAACTAGCATGCGAGTGGAATGTCCACGTCTAAACGAAGCTTCAGTTTTACTTTTTTATGTCACCAATTATCATGCTGTACAATATTGGGGTGTGCATTATTGAATCGTGTCAATAATGTACGGCATAATATTGTACGCCACAATATTGTACATCATGATAATTTGTGTACTTGTACATCAAATATCATGCTGTACATTATCGTGTGTGCATTATTGGGCCGACCTGATAATGTACGGCATGATAATGCACGACACGATATTGTACAACATGATATTCCATGTACATGTACACCAATTATCATGCTGTGCATTATTACGCCGTACAATATCATGGTGTACATTATCTGTGTCGTACATTATTGCCTCCCGGCGTCACCGTCAGTCTTTTTTTTTTTATTACTTGCTTTTTTTTTCTTTCATGACCATGGATACAAAGTCCGTCAGTCAGAATATTAAACAAGTTTACAATGATAAACCATAAGAACATAACGACAAACCAGTCAGAGTCCTTCGGTCCAAAGTGGGCCGAAGTCGGGATAATATGGCAAAGTGGGGTTATATAAAGGGCTCTGACACCGAATGTCTTTGTGGTGTGAACCCAACACACTTGATGGACTGTGCAGCGTGTCCTACAACTTGCACACAAGACGACCTGAATGAAGCCACGCAGAATGCCATTGAGGTAGCAAAGTTTTGGTTTAGAAACTTGATTTGAAAATAGAATTGTATTTTGCGGAACATCGACTCGAAAGACGTCAGAGTCAAGCAAAGTAAGTCACGGCCAAGTCAAAATCATGCCCCAGTAAAGTGGTGGAGGCTTACAAGAGGCTTCTATTAAGTTTTGGAAACAACACGAAAAGTCATGTTTTACCTCGTTGTAATTATCACTGCCCACACTCGAACACGTTCATGAGCACTTATTATAATAAATAATAATCCACCATTATTTCACATTAACACTCGCAAATACACAAGTTTAGGTAAATAATACAACGAGCCAACATGGCGCCAAAACTCCTTGATTTATGGCAGCAGATAGTACATAGCAAGAAATACATAGTACCGACCGCTACTAACCCTCTAGAAAATTTCGTGTCGCTTAAAATAGATCCAAAGTGATTGTTTAGATGGCGCTAGGAGTATCGAATTAGACTGAAACTGTACGAAAACACAGAATATAATAATAGTTAGTACTACGGCAACGAAACCAATAACTTACCGAACTTACCTTTGCAAGCACCTTTAGTAATACAATCGATATCCAGTAGATGGCGCTTTACAATAAAATAATCCTACTTTAAAATGTCTTATAATAATACATTTTTTAGTTAAATAATTTAGAATGTAAATAATTAACATTTAACTAAAATAATATCAGGAATTTCAACATTACTATTTTTTCATGGATAATTAAGTTGGTAGTTTTCGTAAACTTTTTTCATTTACGTATTGTTCCATACATTTTAGTAAAGCGCTTCCAGCGGAAACGCGAAGGAACTAAAACCAGCGGTATAGATTGCTTCACTCTAATTTGAAAAAAGATTTCGAATACCTTTCAGCCCAGCAATGTATGCAACGAAACGTATACGACAAAAGTTTTCGAAAACTATCAAATCTGCCCCCTGATCAAATGGCATTTTGTCGATCTCAAGGTACATTTTTATCTTGAAAAGTACTTTAATAATCAATAAAATTATATAGAAAAGGTTGTGTTTTTTATTTAAACATCGCCTCATTGTTTTACTTTCTTAACTTGTGTACTTTTCACGTTCGCGTGATTTTCCAACTGAGCGGATCTAACGTTAGTTTGGTGCCGCAATAGCAGTTGTCCGTAAGGCCCCTGGGGCCTTACCTACGGCCAACTGCTAACTCGGTATCAAACTAACGTTAATACAGCGCAGTTCGGAAAATCACGCGAACGTGAACCTTAACGCGCTCAGATACGGTTTGCGGTCGCGCAACATTTTTTCATCACCTAAACTGGATTGCTTTAACAGCTAGCTGTAAGGCCCCAGGACCCAGGAGAGTCACTCCACAAAACCATAGCAACTCTTGCTACTACACAATAAAGTGCAATTCAGGACGCGCGAGCGCTAACTACCTATAGCTATATTAACCTAGAAGTTGCCTCTCTGTCTATCGCGTAACTCTTCGCGTCGCGTTATCTCTGTGTATCGCGTGAGAGTGAGCACGGGAGTTCCCGCTTCCGATAAGTCGGCTACTTGTAGCTTGATAGGTACCTAAAGTGCGGAGAGCGCCAGCAGGCCTGCCAGCGCGAAGGTTAAGTAGGTACTTAGGTAGGTAAGTATTGGACCTACCTACTAAAACAGTAATTACATTCCAGCCTAGAAGTTCATAGGTATTTTGTGCTCATCTTTACGGTAGGTATCAGGAAAGTAGTGTGTTTATTTATGTAGTAGTCTAGTTGTGTGCTTTACCTATTTACTTGAATAAAATTTTGACGAGACAGTAGGTAAGTACCTTCTAGGTACCTGTAAAGGAGACTGGATTTGTGCGCGTTCAGTCGGTAAGTACCTACCTAATTTACCAAAAGCGGACATGGCTATGATTCTTATACCTACCTACTAAAAAAACCGGACAAGTGTGAGTAGGACTCGCACTCTGAGGGTTCCGTACAAATACTCGCACGAAGCGGCAACGTCGCACTCTGCTTTTTTGCTCTGCTATGTAGGTAGGTATATGAAGATAACTGCCTATAAGGTCAAACCGCATCAAGGCGGTGCGGTACAGTACTGCAAGATTATTTAACCGACTTCAAAAAATAAGGAGGTTCTCAATGATTCGGTTGTTTGTTACTTTAGAACTCCATCATTTAAAAACTGATTTGGATTTTTAGATTGGTCCCATAGATATTTCATTAAATTTGTACAATAATTTCGTTGGTTTCGTTCAGTAGTTTTAGGTACCTACTAATTTTGAAGTCGGTTTTTTAAATTGATAATTACCTAACTCGGGCGAATAAACATAAATACAGAAAAGTATCTCCATTGTATGTATGGCTTTGGATAAGGAACCATACCACCAAAATTATGTGTGTCTTGAACGCTCTTCTTTAAGAGGGGGCATCCGAAATTTTATGCTAATTTGCCATGATATTATAACTAAACCAAATATCCGATCAACGTAATAATTGATACATATGATTTTTCAATTCATTTTCTTTCCGCCATTAAGACAGAAACATAATAGCAAGATATTTACTCGATACTTTAATGTTTTGAAAATGGTGCCTTTTTGCTAATTTTTTTGATTTTACTTGGAAAGTACTTCAGTTACATATCTAAAATAAATAATCACCGAAGGAAAATATAGTTTGTTTTCCAGTGTTAAGACAAAATTTACCTAGATTAATTAGTACTCTCATAATAAATTATAATAAACTTAAATTAATTCCCGTCTAATATAAATAAAATGTGTGAAAACCACGTCAGTTTCTATAATAAAACTTAAATTATTTTATATTATCTTTTAATTTTTAGTTTTATCTTTCTGACTCTCTCTCTCTCTGCTTCTCTCCGTCTCTCTCTCTCTCTCTCTGTCTGTTTGTCTGTCACAAAGAAACACTCCGACTCTAATAGTTATATTACTGAGCATACATAATAATGGATGCGTTACGGCCTAGTCATATCCATTTTATTTGTATCTATGTTATTTTTTCGTAGTAGCTTTACCTAGTCTGTGCTCTAAGGTCATTGGCACCACTTGGTTGCCGCGTCAAGTGGTCGCGTTCGAGCCATCGATTTTTTATATTATCCTTTGTTTGAAAATACAGTAGGTGTTGATATAATCGCACTCGGAAGATAAAACCAAGGCGAAAAGCAAGCGCGTGTGTCCTTCCCCGTTGAGGCACAGTGCGGTACTGAGGTTGAACGGAGCATGTTTCGCTATTTAGATGCAAAGCGCAACAGAATAAGACTGAATATCGGACTTACCGTTTGACCGAATAGTTGCTTAGAACTAAAGGACGTAAGTCTCAAATCGAATATAATTTATTATGAGAGTACTAATTAATCTAGGTAAATTTTGTCTTAACTATGGAAAACAAACTATATTTTCCTTCGATGAGTATTTATTTTAGATATGTGACTGAAGTACTTTCCAAGTAAAATCAAAAAAATTAGCAAAAAGGCACTATTTTCAAAACATTAAAGTATCGAGTAAATGTCTTGCTATTATGTTTCTGTCTTAATGGCGGAAAAAACATGAATTGAAAAATCATATACATCAATTATTACGTTGATAGGATATTTGGTTTAGTTATAATATCATGGCAAATTTGCATAAAATTTCGGATGCCCCCTCTTAACATGAATTTCCGGTTACGTAATTACAAACCCAATTTGGGGTCTTTAGGGGTAGGTCCTAAAGCCGAGTTTTTGAGTTTAACGTCATCGTCTGCTAGAAAAAATGAGGTTTATGACGTCAGATTTTTGATTGGACCTTTGTGTCCGAAGTTATGGACCTTCAAAAAATCGGGTATTTAGGCTCCACCTCGCTACTTAGTAGCTCTAGTACCTAAGAGTCTTAAAATACTAAATGACCTATCGTTGGAAAGCCAGTGAAGGTCACTATCCTTGCCTGGATTGACCTGGGACAAAATGCTTGAGGAGCCGGGTATTTCAGGTCGTCAAAATCGTAAGACCTAATTTAAACTAAAAACTAGAACTAGTTGTATTTCCTAAACCAGAGCCTTAAAAAATATGCAAAAAAAATACTAAAACTTAAAATGAGCTTTACTACCTCGAGCCAAAATTTGGGCGTAGTAGGGTGTTGTTTTCTCCACTACTTTACTGGGGCAGACAGGACAGTAAATTACGAAAGACGAGGCGGTATGACCTCTATAGCTTTAGCCTGCTCAGTAATGGGCTAAAATAAATGCTAACGTGGTTAGGTGTGAATTGCGGGGATTTCTTCTCATATTGTTTATCTGTACCTGGGGCCTTACGATTTGGAAAATCACGCGACCGCAAACCGTATCTGGGCGCGATAAGGTTCACGTTCGCCCCTGTGACCCCTGCAAGTGAATCTGGGCTCCGATTATCTACGTTTAAACTGTGACTCCTGCAACTAAGTGAATCTAGGGCCTTACGGACAACAGCTATTGCGGCACCAAACTAACGTTAGATCCGCTCAGTTGGAAAATCACGCGAACGTGAACCTTAACGCGCCCAGATACGGTTTGCGGTCGCGTGATTTTCCAACTGAGCGGATCTAACGTTAGTTTGGTGCCGCAATGACTGTTGTCCGAAAGGTTCCTGGACTCTAATAACTGCTTCCTTTGATTTTATGACTATCTACACTCAAGCATCGACCTCTGCTAGTCGCCTATGTACCTAAAGTACCTATACCTATATTCTATATTCAAAATGTCATACACAAAATGTGTTTACCAAAACTAGTCGGGACATAGTAGGTAACTAACTGCCTTCGCTTCCCAGTTCACGATCAAGGTCGGATGATTGTATGGATTCGGAAATCAGGTACCTATTTAATACCTAGTTCTAGGTAATAATGTAGGTAGGTACCTATAGGTATTTTTTGAATAGTGTGGATGTTTTGTAATTTTTAAGGTTTTTATTCATGGTATTCATGAGTAGATAGGTAGGTACCTAACCTTCTTTGCAAAATATGGTTCGCCGAAGTATGTATGCGTACCTATAGAAGTTGCCTCTATCGCGTAACTCTTGTCGCGTTATCTCTGTGTATCGGACGACAGTGGACACGGGAGTTTCCGGTTCTGAGAAGTCGGCTACTTGTAGCTTTATAGGTACCTAGAGTGCGGAGTGCGTCAGGTCTGGCCAGGCCTGCCCGCGCGAAGGTTAAGTAGGTACTTAGGTAGGTAAGTATTGTACCTACTAAAACAGTAATTACATTCCAGCCTAGAAGTTCATAGGTATTTTGTACTCATCTTTACGGTAGGTATCAGGAAAGCAGTGTGTTTGTTTGTGTAGTAGGTAGTCTAGTAGTGTACCGACTTCATAGTAGGTAGTAGTTGTGTGCTTTATTTATTTACTAGAATAAAATTACGTAAAATTTTGACGATACAGTAGGTAGGTACCTGTAATGGAGAGTGGATTTGTGCGCGTTCAGTCGGTAAATACCTACCTAATTTATCTAGAATTTTACTAGTAGCCTATGTCACTCTCCGGTTGAGAACTATAACCCATGCATAAAATCAAGTCGATACAGCGCTGGCAACGTCGCACAGCGCGGGCCTAACTCTCAGCACGAACTGGCAACGTCGCATTGTGAAACGAAACTGTCCTGACTACTACGTTCTATTCTGTGATGCATTCTGTGAGCGCGAAGAAAAGCGCCATCTACTGATATCTGGTGCGCTTCTCTTGAAATGTTGCGCTACCGTAATTTTTTGAACCCTTTCGTACGCCATCTCACGTAAGTTCGAGACAACCTATTGCCCGGACAAATTGTGGCGCCCTCTAAGTTTCAACAGGTATTTTGGCAAATTTCCGGGGTACGGTACAAAGTACTGCTATCATCGATCTTCTCTAGTATATAATCTTTGATAGTACCAAGATATACCATCAATGCCTCGCAGTTAGTCAAATATAAAATGAGACAGCTCAACTGTATGCGCTGGCGACAGCGGTTCCAATACTAATTTATTTGTAAAAACGTTCCACCACTTCCTTAATCCGTGTTTTTTTCGGTATTAGGACTTATAATATTATGAGGCTAAATAAGCATTATGTTTGGAGCCAAAACATATAAAATGTCACGATCATAGAAACGTTTTGTTTCTATGATCGTGACATTGGCAATAAGTGGACTTTTTGACATGTCATGGATTTACGTACAGATCGACCAACTTGACTGTACAGTTGGTCAAACTATAGAACTAAATTTTTACTCCGACTTGCTGTCAGATTTTGTAAAAAAAAAACGATGGTGGCTCTTCCATTCAACTGCACAGATATTTAGTATTTTTTTAATCACTCAGCTTAATCTCCATTCTCTAGCATTATTCTCCAAATCCAAAATATAAACAATGATGGTCGTGGTCAGTACAGCCAGTGAGTGAAATTAAAACAATAAGCACGACCGGCCAGCTTTTTTGTTTATTAAACGTCATTTTAGTTTTTAACCGACGATAATAGGAGGAGCGAAGTCTCTCTAAGCTCTCTAAGTCGAAGCTAATATTATTTTTTTCTATAAAAGTCAAAATAATGACGCACCTAACTACTATAGCCACAATAAAGTGCAATCAACAAGTCGTCCGCGCGGTCAGATTCAACGTTGACGGCACCTACTGCCTCACTTGCGGCGCGGATAAGAAAATCAAACTGTGGAACCCGCACCGACAACTTCTGCTCAAAACTTACGGTGGACACGCCAACGAAGTCCTAGACGCAGCTGGTTCATGTGAAAGCAGCCACATAATATCATGCAGTAGTGACAAATCAGTGATTTTGTGGGACGTGACTACAGGACAACCTTTAAGACGTTACCGCGGCCACGCAAGCTCCGTCACCTGCATAAAGTTTAACGAAGAGTCTACTATGGCTGTATCCGGGTCAGTAGACAACACCGTCGCGTTCTGGGACATCAACAGCCGACGACAGGAGCCTGTTCAAGTTTTAAAAGACGCCAAAGACACTATAACCTCAGTACAGGTCACCGATCATGAAGTTTTGACTTGCTCCGTCGACTGTCACGTTAGGCTATACGATATACGGGTAGGAACATTAATTTCAGACTATATTGGTCATATAGTTACTTTTGGAAGCTTAACTCACGACGGGCAATGCTATGTCCTCAGTTGCAATGATGGAACAGTAAAGCTGTTCGACAAAGATTCTGGAGAGTTACTGAACACTTTTTCAGGTCATGTTTGTAAAGACTATATGTTAGAAAATACAGTGAATGAAAAGGACAGTCATATTATATCAGGGTCAGCGACTGGTGAGGTTATTTACTGGGATTTAATAAGTGGTACGGTGATGCAGAAGCTGGTACACAGTGTGAGTAAGCCAGTCGTATCGCTGAGTCATCATCCGATGGATGCTACGTTGCTGACGGCTTGTGAAGACGAGATAAAGCTCTGGGGAATAAAGACTGAGGAAGAATGATTTTGGTTTATTATTGTTTTGTCCGACATTGTCACACAATCCTGTAAACCGGCGCTGATAGTCCTCGACTTTCAGCATTAATGCCAAGACGGACCCATTCGACACCGATTGTATCCTTTAGATATACGTTTTTGTAAAGGTGCCGAATAAAATTTATTTTCTTCCTTCTTCTTCCTGCCTGATGCATGACGCAGTCAAGAAAGGCCTTAGAAAAGCTGGTGTGACGATCTTGACTTATTGCAGGAGGTTGGCAAGAAGTGGCGGAGGACCGGGGTAATGGGGAAGAAATTTGCCCAGCAATGGGACAGAAAAAGTAAAAAAAATATTGTTTCGATCATTGATTTATAAAACACATGCATACAAAATTCTTGAAACACATGTCCCGAGCTTGCCTACAGTGTCAGAGCAGTTTTTTCGCTATAAAAGTTTTCTTTAACTTCGCTCTCTTTAGCTGTGTCATTGACCTTGATTTAGTTGCCTTAAACTTAAAACACAGGTACAAGTGAGTCTCCTTGTGCTAAACCACAGCTAAACCATGGATGGCTTCATTTTTAACTTCGCTCTCTTCAGCTGTATCGGTTGTAGAGGTTTATATTTCACAGCCCTCTTCGTAGCTCCATGGGTACACTGGTGCTTGGCGCAGTGTTGCATTGCTTCATCGTGAGTGTGATATCGCTTGTTGCATTGCACACATTCATATCTGAAATTAATAACAGTAATTAGAAAACTCAAGTGCGAGTTGAGCTCGCGCACTGAGGGTTCTGTACCATCACAAAATAGAGAAAGTAGTACAAAAAGACAATATCACGCCTAGGCGGTCATGCATTCAAGTACCGACCGCGTCCGACCTTGCTTAACTTGGTAATTTTTTTTTCTATTTATTTGATTAATTTCACAAGAAAAAATAACTATTCAGAATTTCCAATGTGCTTGTTTTAATGAACAGAAATTTGTCACCGACTCTCACTTTGCCATTATTTGTTGTTACACTTTAGAGTGTGTACTATAATCATACCAAGTTGGACGTTTGTACGTATTACCGTTTTTACATTAGAGCTAATACAAAAATACGTTTCAGAAAACGTTTGTCGACCTTTCATTTTTTTTATTTATTATTGGGACTTAGTTAATCCGCCGTAACATTACATATTCTGTGAAAATTTCAACTGGTTATTTACGGTTCGAAAGATACAGCCGTTAATAGGTAGGACATACAGACGGACAGACAATAGTAATAGGGTCTAGTTTACACCATTTGGGTACGGAACCATAAAAACTGACTTTATACTGACCTAGTGTAATGCCTATAGTTGTGTTCTGTGACGCTGCCTGCGTTAGGTATCAATTGCGAGCATATCTCGCATATCACGCCGTCTCCCTCTCTCGGACCATGTTTCCTTTTAATATGGTCTTTTAAATTTTCTTTATAATTGAAACCAACTACACAAGTTTCACATCTGAAAAATTAATGTTTTTATATCAGCCTTAATGTTCCCACTGCTGGGACTGAGGTCTTCTCTCAGAGAGAGGATGGACCCTAACCCACCATGCTGGCCCAGTGCATGTTGGTGAATGTCATGTCTTTGAACTTTTGAGGTAAAGGAATGAATGAAAGCTGTAATAGATAGCTCTTTTGAAACCAGAAATGGCATCATACCACAGAAAAGAAAAGTAAATAGAACGGAAATGAGAAGGAAAATCTGTTACCAGGCATTATGAGTGAACCTTGATTGAACATTCTTATTTAGATCAACGCGTCGAACTCCGCATCACAGTTGCTAACTGATTTCGTTTTTTTTTTTTGATATTGTTTTTTACTGTTGGCCTTTTGGCCTCTACAGCTTGACCGGACTAGTTAGCGAACGCAGAGTGCGTTCGGCATAACTTGGTGGTAACTGATTTCGAATGACTGATGTTTCGTTTATATAGGTGCAACCGTAGTGATTGTATTCTCTTTGGGTGCAACTGGCTGCAACAAATTTCTTAAAAAAATGCTGTCAAGGCATTTTTGTAAGAAATTAGACGTAGCCAGTAGTAAATTTTTTTTAAACTGCGCATCATACATAATCTAACAAGATAAATTATAATAAAATAAAAGAAAAAAAAAAAAAAAAAAAAAAAAAAACTACCATGGCCCGTCGCAAAAAAATACGCGTCGACTAGAGGGTCATTATTAATTACGTGTGGACGATTTTGGCCATTTTGACCCTCCAAGACCTACCGATTATCCCCGACTTTTTTTTTTAAAAGTTAGTAATTAAGAGAGATCAATAGTTTACCTAAACGTGTGTCGGAGGTAAGCGTCGGACTGCGCTTGCAGAACTCTCTCTCTGTCCAGTTCTTCGTGACTTAATTTAATTCTTCTAATATTTTGTAACAGCGAGTTGGATTTTTGTACTTTTCTTTCTGTATTACATAAAGTATTACATTAAATAATTAATACAGGGTTATACGGAAAGGGTATGTTATATCGAAAGGAGGTCATTGTACTCGTAATTATGAACAATTTTACAATGGGACCAAACCTGAAATCGAAAAAAAATATCAGGGGGCTTAGTCCCAGATTTGATAGTTTTCGAAAACTTTTTTCGTTTACGTATTGTTCCATACATTTTAGTAAAGCGCCTCCAGCGGAAACGCGGAGGAACTAAAATCGGCGGTATAGATTGCTTCACTCTAATACGAGAAAAGTTTTCGAATACCTTTCAGCCCAGCAATGTATGGAACAATACGTAAACGAAAAAAGTTTTCGAACACTATCAAATCTGGGACTAAGCCCCCTGTTCCATAGAAAATGGTCATTGACACTTGACAAAATGTATGGAACAGCTGATATTTTTTTCCCGTTTTCAGGGTTGGTCCCATAGTAAAAGAGGTTATAAAAAATATAGGACAGACATACAGACAGACATCGTAGGCTTAGTAATAGGGTCCCGTTTTTACCCTGAGTACAGAGCCATAAAAATTGCAAAAAATGCAAAAATTTCAAGTACCTACTATACTGGACAACACTGGGATGTAAATAATTTTGATAGCATTAATATTCTTGCTTTTGAATTATTTGTGTACAAAAGTACAAACCATAATAGTTATAAATATAGAAGACCCGACTTCACAAAATTGCAATTTCGGTTCTTTGGATGACATTACGGACATCAAAGTAAAAAAAAAAAACAGTTATTTTGATTTTAAAACCAAACTACTGAACCGATTTTGATGAAATTTGTATGCGAATTATTCGAAAAAAGATCTTTTCAATTAAAAAAATATTTTCAAAATCGGTTCATTAAAGACTTTTTAGTTCTTTTTTAAAGTAGGTAAAAATCGTACCTTTTTTAGGCTTTGTTGCTGTCTGTTTTATCTTTGGTGCAATTTCTTTTTGGTTCGTAATTTTATCTGCTTCCTCCATTATTTCAGCTGCATTTGTATCTTTCGCCATCAATTCTGGGCTCAAATCTAAACTATCATAGAATATTTTATCTGTACTATCCATTTCTATTTCTAATTTAGAGTTGTTTAACAATCCATTTTCCAAGTCTGTACTTAAACTTTTGGCGGGAACTAGAGGTATGTCAGTTAGAATCTCCTTGCTGAGTAAACTAGGCCCTAAAAAAGATAAATGTTCTCCATTCAAAAATTGCAACTGGCTACTGAGAGATACAAAACTCTGGTTGTTACGTTCCAATATTTCTAAAGCGGTTTTTATATTTTTGTTTAGACTATTTTGTTCTTGGTTGGTGAATGGTTCCGTAATGGAAACATTTTGTGCTACATTGGCAATATGGGTGAAATTTTGTTCCATATTTGATTCATTTTGTTCAACATTGGCCATATTGTCACGGAAATTTTGTTCCATTGAATCATTTTGTTCAATATTGGCTAAATTGTTAGGGAAATTATGTTCCATATTTGAATAATTTTGTTCAACATTGTGAGGGAAATTTTGTTCCATATTTGAATCATTTTGAACATCGGTCATATTGTGAGTGAAAATTTGTTCCATATCTAAATCATTTTGCACTTCATTGGCCATATTGTGAGTGAAATTCTGTTCCATATTTGAATTATTTTGCTCAACATCGGCCATATTGTGAGTGAAATTTTGTTCCATATTCAGATCATTTTGTGCATCTTGATTGTCTCCTTCACTGATGGAGCCTTCTAGAACTGCTGTGTCTGGCGGCAAATGCAAGTCATCTACAACTTTCTGAATCATCAGGCTGCTCAATTTTTTTCTGTTCACTGTATTATTTGTGAACTCCTAAAAGATTTAAAAAAAAATATGCAATGAAACATTATAAAAGTAACAAGGCACACATTTGAAAAAGATATAAGTGTCAACACGGTTAGTCAGAACTGCTATGCCAAGCTGAAAGGAGGAGTATTGTATAATTATGGACAACATTTAATAACATCATCATCAGCCAGAAGACAACCACTGCTGAATTTAGACCTCCATACTGTATGACAGCCTGCCATCTGCATCCACTGGATGCCCGCGACTCCCGTCAGTCCATCTAGTGGGAGGCCTACCTACGCTGCGTCTTCCGGTTCGTGGTCTCCACTCAAAAACCTATCTTCCCCATCGGCTATCGGTTCTTCAAGCGATGTGGCCTGCCCATTGCCACTCTGGTTCTTTGGCGAATAACTTTTAATATGGAACCAACAAATCCACAAAAACAGCTGTTCTATGTTGTTTTCCAAAATAAGTTAATATTTCCAACGATTTGGGTCGTCATTTATGATACATACTGCCCAAGAAAGGAACTCCCTACCGTCCTCCTCGTTTCCTGAGAACTACAATCTAGGCATCTTCAAGGCTAGAGTGAATAGATTTCTTCTAGATCAATGTGTTACATTCTCGGCCACAGCGACGCTTACCATCAGGCGAGTCGGTGGCCTAACGTAGATCTACTCTATATTAAAAAAAACAAAAAACAGGCCAAGTGCGCACTGAGGGTTCCGTGCCACCACAAAATACAATAATTATCAATTTTAAAACAGACTTCAAAATTAATAAAATATGGTGGCATTCGAATGAGGTCATCCAAGTAACTAAATTACCAGTTATAACTTTACAGAACGAATAATGAACAGAAATTTTCACTAACTCACACTTGGCCATTATTTGTTGTTATACTTTAGTTGGAGTTTGTACTATAATCATGCCTATTACCAATAATTATAACGCCTTCCAGAATATTCGAAGCAATTGCTACGTTAATTATTTTGCTACAGGTGCTCGAGTATAACACAATTATAACTTGGTAATGAACAGAAATTTGTCACCGACTCGCACTTGGCCAGTAATTATTATTATAATTTTGTTATAACGTGGAGTGTGTACTATAATCATGCCAAGTTTGACGCCTGTACGTATTACCGTTTTTACATTAAAGCCAATACAAAAATATGTTACAAAACACGTTTATTCTATTGGCACCCATCTCCTCTTTCTTTTTTAATTTAGTCTTTTTTATTATTTGTGAGTTAATCCGCCGTAACATTACATATTCTGTAAAAATTTCAACTAGCTATCTAATACGGTTCGAAAGATACAGCCGTTTAAAGGTAGGACGAACAGACAGACGAACAGCGTAGGCTTACTTAGTACTAGGGTCACGTTTTTACCCTTTGGGTAAGGAATCCTAAAAAAAGTTTGACAAGTACAAAGAACTTTCGGCTCAGCATATCAGTTATGTATAACCCTGTGTAAGGTATTTACTCCAGATAGAAGAATGCTGAAGCTCTCAATGACCTGTGCTTGGAAACACTTGATTTTCTCCAATACACTGTGGCAGCGGCGGCAAACAAGCTGCTTGAACTGGGTCAGCTGAAATAGGAAAGGAAAAATATATTTTCCACGTATTATAATCTGCTCAACGATCTGATTGATCAGACCCCAGATGTAGATGTTTTCTGTGCAAATGAATGCTTGTATAAATTTTTAAGTTAGTTTTTTCTTTTGTTGTCTATTTCTTCTGGACAAGCATGCTCGTAGACGTCGCATCGTAGACCATTTCCGTTCCTTTCCTATACAACGGCGTGGGTCACACCGCGCCTTTCAGATCCCCAATCTGACCACCCACAAGCCCAAAGGCCCCCTTTTAGTCGGCTTTTACGACAGGCAGGGGATACCGAAGCAGTATTCTAAGACCCCGGGTCCAGGGATATACACCCTTACCCTATGCAGTTAATAATAGTGGAGACATAACTAGTTGTATAGAACAAACCTGCGGTTTGCCAAAAGCATCTAGGTAGTTGCTGTGGTCGCATTTCTCCAGATCATACATGGGTCCATCTCTATCGAGGCAACAAATGCAGAACGGATTGAACGGCTGTATAGTTTTTGTTATATCTTGATTCAGGCCGAAATCTTCAAAATTCAGCAATAGAAAGCGAGACATGGTTAGAAAAATTCAAGATTCAGGAAGAAAAACTATTTTCCCATTCAACTTCAACTTCATCAAAACAAAACAAAAAACAAAATTTGGAACGTCAAACCATGGAAGTAGAGTAGTAGAAGTCATGCTGTGGTAATTTAGAACATTAGTGGCGGAACGCTCTAAGGCTGCTGACATCCATCCGCGCCTAACCAAAGAGATGAAAGAGAATGTAACTCGACGCTACGCCTAACTAAACTAATTAAAACAACATAACGTACTGTGTCAATATCCTCTGGTATAAGTGTTCTGTGGTCAATATCATCCATCAAAAATGTTTCAAAATAAAAAACATAACGTCAACAATAATTATTCTTTGAACATTATTAATAATTAATTTATCATTTCTTCGATAAATTTCACGGTAATATCTCTAATTTTATCAGTAGAGTGATTCAAAGTTTCTGTGTACCTATTTTAGTGTTAATTTGAACGCATGTGCCACCGTTTCAATTTAGCTACCTTCGAACTGAGATTTCATATTTTACTACGTATCGTTGCCCCCCACAAAGATTTCATACTATACTACGTGCCCCCGAACTGTGAACCCATAATATATTTATGCTAAGCTTTGTTCAAATTTCGGAGAAAAAACTCGTGCAGTTATCTAGGCCACGTAGTACAGCTTGAGTAAAGCCCGATGCAGACCTTGCGAAGTACAGGTGGCAAGTACAAGTAGCAAGTACCTACTAGATACTAGTAGTTAGTAGATACTTGCTACTTGTACTTCTCATGGTCTGCAATGGCATAATACTTAGGTGATAATTTGAATTTAGTTTAGGAATCGTGGTAATTTCTGGTAATAACTGTGATGATTACTTGTTTTGCAGTTGTTTGAACACTTTGAACTGATACAGGACTCACTACCTATATTATTATCACTGTATTGCAAGATGCCATTCAAGTTGCTGGTTGCAACGTGAGCGATGGAAAAGGTAATTTCATATTAAAACTGTTAACATATTCGTGTCCTACAACGAAAGAGAATGTAAACACAATGGTACCGTATTACTAATGACCATTACCCAATGAATAGACTTTTCGAATTAGCAATCCAAGGTATTTATTACTATAATATAATTACGATTTACCCTTAGTCTCAGATATGATAGTTTTCGAACACTTTTTTCGTTTACGTATTGTTCCATACATTTTAGTAAAGCGCCTCCAGCGGAAACGCGAAAGAACTAAAATCGGTAGTAAACGGCGGTATAGATTGCTTCACTATAGTACGAAAAAAATATCGAATACCTTTCAGCCCAGCAATGTATGGAACAATACGAAAACGAAAAAAGTTTTCGAATACTATCAAAACTTGTACTATGGGTAGAACAGAGTAGATACTTTTAAAGGTTTCGTACGGCGTACCGTACCCAAAGGGTGAAAACGGAACTCTATTACTAAGCTTACGCTATGTCTGTCAGTCCGTCCTACCTCTTAACGCTGGTCGGTTTTTTATGTTATTTCCCAAAAGCAAAGAAGTTTAAACCACTGCTGGAACACAGGCCTTCTCTCAGAGAAAGGATGGGCCCTAATTCATCATCATCATCAAACTTGCTTGGGCGATATCTCGGAAACTGTCGATCCTGGACTAGCAGTTCCTTCGCAAAAGTGATAGATCTCGTCGAGATCTTCATTTCGGATGACAGCTGTCAAACTTGCTTAGGTGATATCTCGGAAACCGTCGATCCTGGACTAGCAGTTCCTTCGCAAAAGTGATAGATCTCGTCGAGATCTTCATTTCGGATGACAGCTGTCAAACTTGCTTGGGCGATATCTCGGAAACCGTCGATCCTGGACTAGCAGTTCCTTCGCAAAAGTGATAGATCTCGTCGAGATCTTCATTTCGGATGACAGCTGTCAAACTTGCTTGGGCGATATCTTGGAAACCGTCGATCCTGGTCTAGCAGTTCCTTCGCAAAAGTGATAGATCTCGTCGAGATCTTCATTTCGGATGACAGCTGTCAAACTTGCTTGGGCGATATCTCGGAAACCGTCGATCCTGGACTAGCAGTTCCTTCGCAAAAGTGATAGATCTCGTCGAGATCTTCATTTCGGATGACAGCTGTCAAACTTGCTTAGGTGATATCTCGGAAACCGTCGATCATGGACTAGCAGTTTCTTTGCAAAAGTGATAGATCTCGTCGAGATCTTCATTTCGGATGACAGCTGTCAAACTTGCTTGGGCGATATCTCGGAAACCGTCGATCCTGGACTAGCAGTTCCTTCGCAAAAGTGATAGATCTCGTCGAGATCTTCATTTCGGATGACAGCTGTCAAACTTGCTTAGGTGATATCTCGGAAACCGTCGATCCTGGACTAGCAGTTTCTTTGCAAAAGTGATAGATCTCGTCGAGATCTTCATTTCGGATGACAGCTGTCAAACTTGCTTGGGCGATATCTCGGAAACCGTCGATCCTGGACTAGCAGTTCCTTCGCAAAAGTGATAGATCTCGTCGAGATCTTCATTTCGGATGACAGCTGTCAAACTTGCTTGGGCGATATCTTGGAAACCGTCGATCCTGGTCTAGCAGTTCCTTCGCAAAAGTGATAGATCTCGTCGAGATCTTCATTTCGGATGACAGCTGTCAAACTTGCTTGGGCGATATCTCGGAAACCGTCGATCCTGGACTAGCAGTTCCTTCGCAAAAGTGATAGATCTCGTCGAGATCTTCATTTCGGATGACAGCTGTCAAACTTGCTTAGGTGATATCTCGGAAACCGTCGATCCTGGACTAGCAGTTTCTTCGCAAAAGTGATAGATCTCGTCGAGATCTTCATTTCGGATGACAGCTGTCAAACTTGCTTGGGCGATATCTCAGAAACCGTCGATCCTGGACTAGCAGTTCCTTAGCAAAAGTGATAGATCTCGTCGAGATCTTCATTTCGGATGACAGCTGTCTATAATAGGTAGAGACTCTGGCAAAGCTATAGTAATATTTTTGTGTTTCAGGCATGCAATCTCAACCAAACGCAGGACTTACAAATGTAAATGATACAAGTGCTGCAATGGTTCCTAATGAAGGTGGTGTAACATCGGATACACAAGAAGAAAAAGATTTTTAAGAAGATTTTCGAGATTGGTTTGTGTTTGCAATCTCAAAATTATGAGATTTATAGAAAACAATGTTGCTTGATTTTTGAAGTTACCAAAAGAATGTGAAGAAACTGCACATCTTTTGATGTTCTTCGATAAATTATTTGATTCGGTGAATGGATCTTACAGTGAAATTCTGGGAAGACATTTTTACTTTGCTGCTGTAACGCCGAAATCACCACATCAGAAATTTTGGAGTGAAGCTCTTCCAGTTTTAAGATTGTTACGATATTTAAATGACGGGAGGGAAAAGGTTGTTCGGTCCATAACAAGCTGGATTAAGACTAAAGAAGGATTCCAAATGCTTGTAAATTCTTTACACAAAAATCAACTTAACTATATAGTTAATAAATTTCAACCACAGGATGACAGGACCCATTAGAAAATATGTTTGGCTCCATATGGTCACTGAGCATATGCAATAGAATGCCTGGTGCATTTGTTTTTGAAAGCAAATATAAATCACTTTTAATAAATAATTTATCAATGGGTGATTCGCAAGGAGCGAATTGTGAAAAAGATACTTCAGCCGGCTTACAAACAATACGCGATTATTTTGATATTTGAGCTCAAAATCAAATGAAAAAGAAAATATCGAAATTGATGAGGAAGAGTTTATAATGAGGATCAGTAATCATCATCAGCCGGAAGACGTCCACTGCTGAACATAGGCCTCCCCCTTTAACCTCCACATTGAACGACAGCCCGCCTTTTGCATCCACTGGATACCCGTGACTCTCACAATATCGTCGGTCCATCTAGTGAGAGGCCTCCCTACGCTGCGTCTTCCGGTTCGTGGTCTCCACTCCAGAACCTTTCTTTCCCATCGGTTATCGGTTCTGCGATGGGCGATGGCAATGGCAATGCGATGGCAATGGGCGATGTGGCCCGCCCATTGCAACTTCAACTTGCAAATTTTAGCAGCTGTCGGTGACTCTGGTTCTTTGGCGAATATCCACCACGTTTCGGATCTTATCGCGCAAAGAAACTCCGAGCATAGCTCTCTCCATTGCCCGCTGTGTGACTCTGAGCTTTTCCAAAAGGCCAACAGTTAAAGACCACGTCTCAGTACCATATTAGTAAAGTAGTAGCAAATTCAATAGAACTAGTACTCACTTTATTCTTCATGACATATCTTTTTGAATTATCCAAATCGGACCATTACTTACGAAGATATTAAGTAATAAACATTATGCCGTTGCTGCCGCTAAAAGAAATGTACGTGGGTGCGTATGACGTCACTGGGACGGTCGCCGCCAGCTACCCGTTGGCCGCTAAAAGGCGCGCAGTGTTTTGGGTGGTTAATTGTGACTTTGATGCAAATTAAGTGCCCGATTTGTGTCTAATATTAGCTTAGTACAGTCTATACTAAATGCGTAACCCTGTATATAATAATGATCTCCTATCGGCTTAGAACAATCTATATGCCTAACCGTGTTTAATGACCTCCTTTCAGTATAGGACAGTCTATATGCGTAACCTTGTGTAATGACATATTTTTTTTGCTTAGTTCAATCTATATGAGTAACCCTGTATAATGACTTCCTTTCAGCTTATTAGTCTATATGCGTAACCCTGTATAAGACCTCCTTTCGGCGTAGTACAGTCGGTCTATTCCACTTTGATCCCTGACTGAAAATACCATTGTACCCCAGACATTTGTATTTGTGTGCGTGCTGCGGTGCGTGCGTACAGGCATGCGCACATACAAGCCGCACGATGTATCTTTCTTCGAAGATAACTTACTATTATATTTTTACTACGGTGGAGTTTTATCATCTCTTTTTACAACGGAGTACCATATTTTACGAAGTAGTAAAAAAAATAGTTTTTCTGGCGTTTTAATAGAGCGTTTTTATTTGTTTGTACATTTCGGCACTATTCAATATTTGTAAATAGTTAAAAGATCAATTAGACACAAATCGGGCACTTAATTTGTATCGAAAATCACAATTATCCACCCAAAACACTGCGTGCCTTATAGCTGCCAACGGGTAACTGGCGACGAACGTCCCAGTGACGTCACAAGCTATCACGCCGGCCGACCAGTGAATTTCGCTAGTAATTAGGTCATAACTTCGTTATTTTTTGTCGTAAAACAATATTTTTGCACTGTATGTTAAGGATTTCTTAGCTCTATAAATCTGCATTCTCAACTAAAAACGTTACTGATCCTCATTGATCCCATCAACACTCAATCAATGATGATGAACGCATCCACTAGTGATGTAGAAAATTGTGCAGCTGTTGGTTATTGCAGTGGATGGATAGTCAGAAAGGAAAAAAATAATATTTAGTTAACCACTGTAAAACCTGCAATAAAGACCTCGAAAACCATGAGGAACTACCATTCGTGGTCTCCACTCAAGAACCTTTCTTCCAGTTTATCGGTTCTTCGAGCGAAATGGAACATAATTATAATACATAATATTACCTATGATTTTAGACAAACACAGTAATTTTTTTTAAATCGCAGAATACATACAATTGATAATATCTATAAATGTAGATTTAAACTTTTTAAAGTCTAAATTGCACAAACAACGCCTGCAGAGTTTTTTAATATCGATTGGTGCAAACTAATCTTAAACATATTGTCAGGAAAATCACAGAGACGGAGATTGTTAAAGCTGCTTTTGATTATTATACAAAACATAAACAAAAAATTTAACGTAATCAGGTGTTTTTTTAAAAATAAGATTTAGCATAGTATAATGTTTAATTAAAACCAATGCATTTTTAACGTATTTTTGTATAAGCTCTAATGTAAAAACGGTAATACGTACAAGCGTCTAACTTGGCATGATTATAGTACACACTCCAAAGTATATAAACAAACAATAATAAATGACCAAGTGCGAGTCAGTGACAAATTTCTGTTTATTTCTTCAAGATATAATTGTGTTACATTATAGCGTATTCATTTGATAATTGTATTTATGAGTTGTATAAAACTGTACAGCCGTTTAATAAAATATTTTATTAAAGCTCGCAAAAAAGCTTATTATTTCTGAAGTAGACGGAGCGCTGCAGCCAAACTTATGCTTAGCGGACTTAATTTTTACAGTAGGCAAGACGTTTTTTCTACTATGGAAAATGATTGTAGTTTTTTACGGAATGTATGGGATTGGTCACGTGAATTTTTCACCAGTTGTGTAAATCTCATACATTTTGTATAAAACTACAAGCGTTTTCTGTAGTAGAATAGAATTAATACAACCTGCTATTCATCTGTAGGTTAAATGTAGTACCGTTAGTGGCGGATAGATGGAGGCACATATAATTGATTTCAAATATGGCTGAGTTGCCAGTCTATCTCCGTATATATATAGTAGTCTTTGGTAGAAGTAGTATACAAAGTCCTTGCGTCAAATAAAACCTTAATGTTATGCCATTGTCAATAGGGTGTTTGACTGTATTGAAAATATTATGCCAATTGACATCATCCATAAACATGACACAATGAAAAAGCATATTTCATTGATTTTTTTATAAAAATATGCTTATTTTTTGTAAAAAACGCGATTAAAATAACTGTATTTTCGACATTTGATCACGTGATCGAAAACGGTCTGTAATTGGCTTCATCTCTAGTGACGTCACACAAATCTAAACAAACAGATTTTGTATTGATATTTGCGAATTTAATGTTGTAAAGCTATTTTGAGAGCGATTTATCCAGAAATTATCACCAAAAACAGTCCGGAGGTTAAATGTGAGAAGAATGGAGAAACATTTTGTGCAAGCAGACAGCAGTAACTTACCCAAAATTAATGTATTTATGGTTGCATATTTCTTCAATAATAATCTACGTCATTGTTTCTACGCTGCAGAACTCAAAACGTAAAAACTACAATGTAAGTATTAATTTTTAATTGTTCTCCAAGCAAAACATTCAATCAAGTTGTACAAAAAGTATGTTGTAGTACGTGGATATCACTATTTTGTTAGGTTATGTCTTTACAATGTTTAAAAAGAAAGTAACAGTACATAAAATAGTAATGCAATAAAAACACAAATTGTAATAGAAATATATAGACTCAAATATGTACCTCAAAATGATCTTCGCACATAGAAACACTTGAATTAGCTCCAATACTTTTGGGTTCTCTACGAGCTACTTAGTTCCAACCACTTTTTGCGAGTTTTGGGGTCCATTGGAACAGAAACGAATAGTTTTTCCGGTGTTTTATGGAAGTATTTGTACATTGTGGCACTACACAACATTTATAAACCATTACTTCTATTAGAAAATTAGTGATTATCCAAAGAGAATGTGATTATCAAACTTTTGCTGCCTGGCTGCAGCTGTTTTGTTTTGTGTGACGTCAATCGTCGCTCGACCGGAGCTATGACGCAGGTCTGCGTTTTGGCGCGATATTTTTTTATTCAAACTTTAACATCGATTTATATCGCAAATACGACTGATATCCAGAAAATATAAATGCAGTATACATTAAATTATATCAGGCAATAATGTGCAATAGTTTCCCAAAAGTAGTCAAATACCCTATTGAATCTATCAAGTTGAAACTTCACGGGACGTTTGGCGCCAACGTTAAAAAACAGATTTTTTTAATTTATTTTTTAACTTTCCCGATTTGAACACGTTTTAAATGTTTATCGGTAGGCCTAGTCCCAGATTTGATAGTTTTCTAAAACTTTTTTCGTTTACGCATTGTTCACGTATTATTTAATTTAGGTAAAAAATATGTACCTTTCGCTCGACGTTTCGACCATGTTACAATGGCCATGGTCACGAGCTGACTGTGAGTGTAAGTTAAAAAACATGTCAGCTCGTTGTATTATTTTCATAAAGTTATGTATTTTCAAGTGTTAATGTGAAATAATGGTGGATTATTATTTATTAAGTGTTCGAGTGTCTGCTCGAGTGTAGACAAGTGATATAGCGGGGCGAAATATGTATTTTCTAGTCATATCCAAAACTCCACAAAAGCCTCTTGAAAAGTCTCCACTATTTTACTAGGGCATGACTTTGATTTAGTCGTGACTTACTTTGCTTATCTCTGGACTGTGACTAGGACTTGTTTGCCGACATTTATTAAAAATTGATACCTTGACAGGTAATATTTTAATACTTTTTTTTTTTTTTTTTTACCAAATAATCTGGAAACCTTGTTGGCACTGAGGGAAAAGCATCCAGCCTCAGCTTTTAATCCAGATCTTCCTTTACCTGATGGCATTACTGAGGAAGATGCTGTTACCGCGACTGTAGAAGACCTTTCGTCTGCGTTAGCATCCTTCCCCAGTGGCTCAGCAGGTGGCCTCGACTCTCTTACGCCGCAACATTTGAAAGACTTGACAAGCGCAAGTTGTGGTGAGATCGGGGATTCCTTGCTTAAAGAGCTCACTTCGCTTGTAAATTTAATGCTAGCCGGTAAAGTAAATGACGGAATAATTGAAATATTATACGGGGCTAACTTATGCGCCCTTCTTAAGAAGGATGGTGGCATAAGGCCGATAGCTGTCGGTACAGTGTACCGTCGCCTCACAGCAAAAGTTTGTGTAAAACATATCAAAGAGTGCCTCTGTAAGGAGTTCCAACCATCACAGCTCGGATTTGGATCGCGCGGCGGCTGTGAGGCGGCGGTACACGCCCTAAGAACTTATTTATACCATCAGAAATGTGAAGTTCTGCTGAAGGTGGATGTTAAGAATGCCTTCAATTCTGTTGATCGAAACACCCTTTTGGCCCAAGTTAAAGACAAAATTCCATCTATTTACAATTTTATTTGGCAATGTTATAGTAAACCCTCCAAATTAATGTACAAAAACAATTTGCTGTCTTCAGAATCTGGCTGCCAGCAAGGTGACCCCCTCGGACCAGCTATTTTTGGCTTAGCTATCCACCCTATCATTCAAAAATTAGAATCCAAATTTAACGTATGGTACCTAGATGATGGTACTCTAGGAGGCGACTTAAACACAGTATATAAAGACCTGCAAAATTTAATCACGGAATTTAATGCAATAGGTCTCGTACTAAATTTTTCCAAATGCGAACTCTTTATTCCAAATTCGTTTTCAAGTCAAAAAAATGAGACAGTAAATCTTTTTGAACAAATCGCGCCTAATATCAAAGTGCTAGATAATCGCTCACTCCGCCTTCTAGGGTCACCGATCCTAGATGAGTCAATACAAGATTTTATTGACGAAAAAATTCAAAATTTTCAGTCAGTTTCGGACCGCCTCCAAAAAATAAACACTCACATGGCTTATTTTATTATTCGATATTGCCTTTTTGTTCCAAAATTTATGTATTCTCTTAGATGTTGTCAGCTTTGGAATCATCCTTTACCTTTACAACAGCTTGACAACATTCAAAGGGATACACTCACCACCATACTTAACACACCTTTCGACGATCGTACTTGGAGGCAAGCCTCATTACCTGTAAGGTTTGGAGGACTCGGTATTCGCAAAATTTCTAGTGTATCTTTGCCAGCTTTCCTGTCGTCAGTTTTCAGCACTCAAAAACTGGTAAACACTATTTTATCGCCTACACTACAAAATTCAGAAATCAGTTACCTTACTGACGCATTGGAAAGCTGGAAAATAGCTTGTCCGAACCAACCGTTGCCCAAAGCTCCGGCTTCGCAGAGACAGTGGGACGGGCCGCTCTGTGAGATAGAACGTCAGAACTTGTTTGATTCTGCAAGTTCTTCCACAGAGCGCGCTCGTCTACTTGCTGTTACGCGGTGGGAATCGGGGCTTTGGCTACATGCCCTTCCTTCCAAAAACGTTGGCAATCTTTTAGATAATAATACTTTCCGAGTAGCCGTATCCCTCCGTATAGGTGCCCCTTGCCAAGTCCCTCACCGCTGCTCTTGTAGTGAAATGGTGGACAGGCACGGCCACCACGCGCTGTCTTGCGCTAAGAGCGCAGGGCGCATACCGCGGCATGCCAGCCTGAATGACATCATCCGTCGGGCTTTCGTCAGCGCCGGCGTCCCGTCAGTTCTAGAACCTAATGGACTGATGCGGGACGACGGTAAGAGACCCGACGGGATGACCCTCATCCCATGGAAGATGGGGCGGCCTGTAATATGGGACGCTACATGCGTCGATACATTGGCGCCGTCTCATCTTCCTGGGACATCTTTTCAGGCTGGAGCTGCCGCGACTAAGGCTGAAAACCTCAAACGGCACAAATATAGATTTTTAGACAGGGTGTATATGTTTGTGCCGTTTGGGGTCGAGACCTTAGGACCGTGGGGGCCGGCCGCCCATGATTTATATAGGGACTTGGCCAAACGCTTGATGGAGGCGACATGTGACCGGAATGCTGGCGCCTACTTTGGTCAAAAAATTAGCATTGCCATCCAACGTGGCAATGCTGCCAGCATTCTGGCCACTTTTCCCTCCACCGAAGGGCTTTTAGATTAGTATTTTAAATGATTTTGATAATTTATTGTTCATTTTAATTTGTATATAATAATTAGGTAGTGATAGTTTTAATACTTGATACTAGAAAATGAACAAGTAGCGTGACGCCAAAAACCACACACAGGAAAGAATAAAAACAAAATAACTTCACAGATTATGCTTTTTAAGGTGCAATATCAATGCAACGACTGTCGTTGAAATGTGGTAGAAATGGTAGGATTTAAAAAAAAATTGTGAACACCGCGCTTAACAATGAACGATCTCGTGTGACAGCTGCACAGATATACACGACAGCTGTTATATATTTTTTTTAATTAAAGACATTTATAATTTTATACATTACATTTACAGTTTCATTCATTCGTTTTTCAAAGCATCGCGTCAACCAAACGTCAACAAAAAACTTTTATTTGTTGCGTATTTTTTGCTTAATTTAATTTTATGCTAACAAATCGAGTTCATTTGCGTTTACATGTATTGCGAAATTATCTATCTAGAGTTGTGTGTGGAGCTGTGCCAACTTTTATGTCCAAACAAAAAAATCTTGAAAACTGTTTTGTTGTAACAAAAAAAAAACCATCTACCTGTTTAGTAAATTAACTTTATTGCTATGGTCGTGACTTGACTGCAATATAAAGGAATGGTCGTGAAGACACCTGTGTAAACAGCGTCAGAGATACAGTAAGCTATTTTCGCACTTTTTAATTGGTACCAAGGTCTTTTCAATATATGCAGTACATTGTACTTTTGCCATAGATTAAAGTATACTTTTGCATTGTAGAGCTAGTGCTACCGCTCCTTCGTTGTGTAGTTCACAAGCTCTGATGTCAGAGCATAAGTGAATTAAATGAAAGCTAAGAGCATAAATGTGAGCTAAGCAACTTATAACTTCTACCTTGGGTATGATAAGCCTTATGTAGACTGAAATTCGTCTCAAGACATGTTTATTCTGGCGCCCTCAAGTTTATTTTGGAAATTTTCTCTCTTATTGAGAATGTCAAGATTGTAAGAGTCACAGAAATAATCTAAATACTAAATTAAGGCCGTAGGTCATTTACCCTTCTCTATGATAACATTGAAATTTTGTCATATAAAACAAACTCAACGCTCAACTCAATCAAGTTTAAAAACCATGCTGTTTAACTCAGTTACTTTTGCTTATAATGTTTCTTTCTTAGTTTTTAGGGTTCTGTACCCAAAGGGTGTAAATTGACCCTATAACTAAGCCTATGCTGTCTTTCTGTCTTACCTTTTAATGGCTGTATCTTTTGAACCGTAATAGATAGCCCATTGAAATTTGGCAAAGTGTGAGTCGGTGACAAATTTCTGCTCATTACCAAGTTAAGCAATGTAGGACACGGTCGATACTTTGATGGGTGACCGCCTGGGCGTGATATTTTTTTCTTGCACTTGTTTTTGTCGTTTGTGGTGATACGTTATCAGATTCAGATTTTTACTGGCCTTTTAACAATGGTTCATTCTACGTAGATCAAATACATTAAGTCTTAAAAACAAATTATGCATAGTTAAAATAAGTTACAATGTTAATATAACATTAAAATATAGGTACACATAATAGCGTTAAAGTGAATTTCTTTTTTGTCAGTGCGCGAGTCCAACTCGCACTTGGCCGTTTTAAATATCTCTTTGGTTTGATATTTTTGCATAAAAGTAATTAAGTATAATTTTAATTACAGCAGCTACAAAATTACAGTACAAAATGGATATAGTACAAAACCGCAGAACGGAGGACATGCACAACGACGTCTCGTCTACGTCCAGTGAAGACCACGATCCGGTCAGCAGGTTCAATAACTTCTACAAGTCTCGGTACGCTGACAACGCTGCTTCAGATAATGAGGTACCTTCTCACTAGCTTACACAGTTACACCAACTTTCCGGAGGTCCGTACTTTTATTTTCTTTTAGGTGCATCCGCAGTTTCACCTGCAAGGATTACTCCTTATAACATCAGCTATCTGCAACTTAAAGTCCCATCTAAATTTGTCCAGCCGTTTTCGAGTCCATAGTGGAACATCCGGATTAGAAAGACGATTGGCTCTAGTTTTTGAGATTATTACTAAAAAACAAGGTCGGGGAGACATTTGAGTGGTGAGGGGCACATTCATCTAAAACCCTAAGGAATACCTGTGCCAAAAATCAAAAACAGGTTAATTATTCTGTAGTTTCACTACATTTTTGCATAAATCGCCAGCCTAGGGCTATTATCTGGGGTTTTATTATCAAAGTTCATCAAAATTGAATTAAAGTTAAGACACTTGTTTCAGGTATTAGAACCGAGACGGTCCATCCAGTCCCGGGGGCACTTCAAGAGCATGGGCAACATAAACGAAGCGTACAAGAGCAGCCGGATTCAGAACAGTATCAGCAATGTGGACATCAGTCTGCATCGCCAGGAGATAAAGAAATTCGACACGCTGCAGATACCCATAGTGGGGTACGAGGTTATGGAGGAACGAGCGAGGTAAAGACTCGTTTAAATGCCCACTTTATAATAATTATCACCAAAATTTTCAATTACCAACTTTATAATAATCATTACCAACTTCAAAGTTAGTAAAAACGCAATTTCGTTTAGAGGGTTTGAGAAAATTTGGACGGGCGGACAAACAGACGGACTGACAGAACGAGCTTATATAGGTTCCTTGTTAGACTATGGAACCCTAAAAACCAACTTCAAATAAATAAATATGCAATTTAGTTTACTCGGATGTTTTTTTGGTATATTAACCAAACTACTGAACCGATTTTGATGAAATTTCTATGGGACCAATCTGAAAGAATATCAATTCAAAAAAAAATTTAAATCTTTTTATATATGACGGAGTTATGATGTAAAAACATGTTCGACAGAATTCAGACCCCTTTTTTAAATAAATTTTTGAAGTTGGTTAGAAGGTAAAATTTAAAAAAAATATCTTTTTGGTTCATAAGTTTTTTTTTTTAATGCATTGGACCAAGCCATTAATTGGTCAGACTCGTCTAATCAGTGTAAACATTTCAGATTCACAATCTACAAGTTAAAAGTGGAAGATGACAAACGCGACCAGTCCTGGCTAGTTTTCCGTCGATACACGGACTTTGTTCGGCTATACTCAAGGATAAAGGCAGAACAGCCGAACATCATACTGCCCTTGCCCGGGAAAAGGTGGTTCAGAGACAACTTCGAGCCGGCGTTCTTAGAAGACAGAGTCAGGGGTCTACAGATATTTGTGAACGCAATATTGAAGAAGTTACCCAATCATCTGGTCGTCAGAGAGTTTTTCTGCTTGGATGAACCTCCACAAGTATTTAGCTATCAGCCAGAGGTAATTTGTTTAGTTTTTATTGAAGCTGTACATGATTTTTAAAAAAAGCCGAGCCACTATTTTGCTCGGCTTTCAACGGCACAGGGCCCCGATTCTACTAAACAATTGTTTTTAAATTGTAATTGTTTCAATTTTAATTTGTAAATAATTGCCTCGAAATACACAGTTTTTAACCGACTTCAGGAGGAGGTTATCAATTCGACTGAATGTTTTTTTAAAATAATTTTTTATACTTAGTCATAATATAAGATGGTGGCATTTTTCTAGTATTTTTATTTTTAAACTGTCAATTTAGAGGCCATTATTTATTATTACAAATTAAAATTGGAACAAATACAATTTAAAAACAATTTGTTTAGTAGATACGGGGGCCTGGTATGTAGCTCGGCCTAGTGCATCACAAGTGTGAGATTTTGGCCTACTCATTCAGTGTCAAGTAACAGTGTGAACGATGAATATTTTTTTACCATCTAAAATGCCAACTTTCACATGAACAAATAAATAAACTAACAGGATTATGGAAAGTAAAATGCTTACTAATACTTCATCAGCTTATGTGAAAATTCATACAAGTAAAATGTAATCGCGAGGAAACCGGTATTTCCAAGAATCTCAAAAGTTCAAAGACATGAATTGGGCCAGCATGGTGGATTAGGGCCCATACTGCGAGTAGGCTTGTGTCCCAGCAGTGGGAACCTTCGACCAAAATAAAATGAATGGACAGGCCCAGTAGAAGCGCATTTTTGAAGATGAGCGCCGGCTCTTTGTTCGTTTCAGTCGGTCTCTAGCCGTAGGAAGTGCAACACGTGTCTATTGTTACGTGATAACGAAACATCTGACATAATTATGCATTCATATGCTTTCCCGAAGTGTAAATACACAAATAAAACCAGGATCTATTTTTTGTAACAAATATACTGTCATCATCATCATCAGCCTGTAAACGTCCACTGCTGAACAAAGGCCTCCCTCGTAGAGAGGGGTGTTGCCATAATCCCCACGCTTGGCAGGCGGCTTGGGGATCGCAGTACGTTCACCGTGTACTAATAGGACGCTGCTGCCCATCCTCCGGTGGTTCTGGTCGCAGTTTTAGGACATACCCGGGTCCTGTACAAATATACTGTACATTTTTATAATTAGGTGTTGAAGTATATGTCCGACGGTTTTGACTCGTTTTTACTGGTTAGGGCCCGTCAATTAATTTTATTTTAGTCGAAGGTGGGAACGTGAAAGGCTGATATCGATGATGACATAATAAAAGCAAGGTTACTTGTTTTAGGTACAGGCGGTATACGGAGCCCTAGAAGACAGTTTAACAACTTTAAAAATGCAGTTGAAACAAAAGGACGCGACGATATCACATCTACAGAAAAGAGTGGCCCAGCTGGAAGCTGAGAAAAAAAACTGTCAACCATGTAGTACAAATGGTAATATATAATATAGATTTAAGTACAAAAGTGATATTTCTTTATAAATACAGGGTTACACGAAACAGCGGTGCTAGACGAAAGGAGGTCACTTGTATGCATCATTATTTTATACTATTTAAGTATGTATTTAAAACTATATATGTATGTATATCAGTCTCTGGCAGCCATATCACAAGCTTTGCTTAGTTTGGGGTCAGGTGACCGTGTGTGCAAAAATGTCCTGAATATTTATTTGTTATGAACGAATCAGATTAGAACACGTCAGTGTATGCAATACGTGTTTACTTTGCCCCCTTCAGTTTTTGGTAGTCTTTTCTGGTACTAACTCGAGTTTAAGGCAAATCCAATAACCAATAATCTATGTAAGAAGCGCAAAGGTGAAATCATCATCATCATAATCAGCCTTTTAACAGTCCACTGCTGGACTTTTAGCCTACCCTAAGGGTGATTGGGCTAGGTGAAATACTAAAAAAAAAAAAAAACGGAAAAAAAAACGCGAAAGTTTAAAAATTACTACTAATAGAAAATCAGAAATAAAATATGAAGGAAATCTTATTCAGATTTTTACAATGCTATTACAGCTGTCAGAGCAAATAAATGCTTGAACCGACTTTAAATACATAGTTTATCTCAATAGTTAGTGTGGTTTTAGTATACTTTTGCTGTAAACATGTTCGTGTATTGACAATATTCATACTGAAATATCTTAGGGTAGGAATATCTGATTTAAAAATATCGCGATTCCAGTGTTGATTTAGTAAAAGTTCTGTTTTAAACTATCACGGTTGTTCACTAAAGTTATATGATTATTTACGGGATATTTACCGTTCATTCCACAACCTTACCACGGTAAATATCCCGTAAATAATCATATAACTTTGGTAAAAGTTGTTATAATGATGAGTATAATGACCTCCTTTCGGCTTAGAGCTATTGATCAGTGTGACCTTGTATTGTATTATATTTACATTTCGATAAAATTATCGATTAATAATGAAATAATCGGTTATCATATGAAATCTATTCATAAATGAAATAAAAAGTATGTATTCGATTTCCCTGAACATCAGTCAAAATAATAGGAGGATTTCTGACAGCTGTAGGAGTATAGTTCCACAACCATTAATAGATGGCGCTGATGAAACATGAGTCTCTTTTTTTTTTCGCATTTGTTCAATGAAACTTAGGGAGGCCCTTCGCGATTTTAACACATGTTTTAAACGTATGCAGTGGCGGTTTTAGCACTACCAGCGCCCTGGGCGAGACTTCTACGCCCCCCCCCCCCCCTTTATTTAGGTGCCCTAGGCGGTTGCCCAACCAGGCCCTACCCTAACGCCGGTACTGAACGTATGTATAATACGTGATAAGTCCCGATAAACATTTAAAACAAAATGCTATACTGCGAAATAAAATACCAAAAACAAGTATAACAGATAGACAGATATATATTGTCTGTCTGTGTGTCTGTGTCTGAAAATAAGCAAGTTTTTTAATAACCTTTCTTCTTTAAAAACTTGTGGTTTTGCAAAATTTTGAGATCCATGTCCCGTCAACGCCATCTATCGCATATTTATGAACTGTTTTTTTTACTTGCCCTTCGGAAGAACTTCCCTTTAGAATCAAATACGAATTTCGGGAAAACGTCATTTCGGTTTTTGGCGCCAACGCGGAAAAAACATGTCGGCTCGTTGGATTATTTTCTTAAACTTGTGTATTGTCGAGTGTTAATGTGTACTAAATGGGGAATTATTATTCATTAAGTGCTCTTAAGCGTGCTCGAGTGTGGGAAAGTGATATAACGAGGTGAAACGTGTCTTTTCGTGTTGTTTCCAAAACTCCATAGAAGCCTCTTGTAAAGTCTCCACCACTTTACAGGGGCATGAGTTTGACTTGACCGTAACTTAGCTTGACGATGAAAACGATTTTACGCGTATCGTTTCCCTACCTTTAAATTCTAAAACTAAACTCATACGACTTGAATATGGCAACTGCATCAATCATGCGGAGCCAAAAGCCCCAACTCGGGGAAGAGGAAAAAAAAAAAAAACGTCATTTCGTTTTCTGTTGTTGTTGAAAATATGTAATAGTTAACAATCAGTCTACCGTCCATAAGTGTTCTTTATACAATAACTATTATAAAACTACAGAAATGTATAATTATTGTTATTTACATAGTTATAATTATCAACATAAAAAATCCGACTTCAAAATGAGTAAATACGCAATTTCGTTTACTTGGCTGACATATTTTTTCCAGTTGTTTTGATTTACTAACTACTGAACAGATTTTGATGAAATGGCTATGGGATATATTTTAAAAAATATCCTTTCAAATAAAAGAAATATATCCAAATTTGTTGATAAATGACGGAGATTTGAGGTAACAAACATTTAAAAAAAAACTAGCCGAAATGAGAACCTCCTTTTTTGAAGTCGGTTAAAAATAACATTTGTACAATATTTAAAGTATTGATTTGGTACTAATACAATTTGATGTATTATTATTATTAAATAATTTGGTGTCTATTTTATACAGCTATACAAATTATAAAGTAGCTCCATTAAATTATACAGGGTTGTCGGTGATTAGCTTACAGCATAACAGAGGCAGCTTCGCAACATTGCATTTGGATAAATAAAATAAGCATACATACCTAAAAACTTGGGTACCATGACTTTTTATAAAAATTCCCGCGAATTTTGATAAGTCGTAGATCATAAATTGTTTGTTTTGACGTATTGAAGCCGACCTTGAGAGGACACTAACTGTTTACCAGTAACCCTGTATACTATATATTTTTCGTGCATTTTTTCCACCTGACTTGTACAAAATATTTTTATTAGTCCGCATTTATATAACTCATATATTTGTAATAAAAAAGCAATAATAAAATTTGGTATCATAACGAATTTTAAATAAGCAACATTAATATTATTTTAAGTGTATGCTAGAAAATCGATATTTTTTTAATATTTAGTGACCAAAAATTTATTGATATTGCATGGTATTTAGTTATGAAAAAAATGACTAAACAGTTTTTGATAAAGTTTGGATAAGTTTAAAGCTAGTTTAGTCAAAAATTTTGCTACCTATACTATAGTAAACGCATTATCATCTGATTCGTCGGGTCATAGTCCGTTAGCTTATTGAAATTAACTGATCGGTGCGTGCGATCTGCCCCCGATTCTATCTAACTGTCAATTTTGAGGCAGTTATTTAACAATTAAAATCGCAACAATTACAATTTAAAGACAATTTCTTTAGTAGAATCGGGGCCCTGGCAAAACAGGTTTGCTTGTTCAATTAGGCCTGTCCGTGTGTCAAAGTCAAAGTCAAGTCAAATCATTTATTGCACATTATGCTAAATAGGTGAAACTTATATAAACATAATGACCCAATTAGGGTTTGGCAATTTATATATATGTGTGTGCATTTATATATATGTGTGTAGGACGTCCACCCACAAGATGGACAGACGACCTAAAAGAGACCGCAGGGAAACGCTGGATGCAGGCCGCTTCCAACCGGCCCTTTTGGAGATCGATGGGGGAGGCCTATGTCCAGCAGTGGACGTCCTACAGCTGAAATGATGATGATGATGATGATGTGTGCAAGCCTTTAGTTATAAATTATATATACTTATACATACATGTATATACTTATAAAGTTAATGTCATGACAAATAATAAGTGAGAATATGTAACTTTAAAAGATATCGGCGTCGATTCTGATGCACTCTAAACTAAACTAAATTTGACAGCTCTAAAATTGTTGCCATCCTTCTCTCACATATTAAAATGGAAAGAGAGGCAGATTGGTTTAGTTTAGTGAGTATGCCAGAATCGACGCCATTAGCGGCCTTATTTAGCTATTTACATGGTTATAAGTAACGGTGATACTAAGACGAAAGGGTGTCATTGAAATCAAATAACAAACTTTTATTATCAGCTGTTCCATAATAAATATATATTTAAAAAAAAACGACTTTAAAATGAGTGATCAAAATCTGTATACAAGCGAAATACTCACTCCTTGACCGACTCCGGCTCTACCTATGAAGCTAATGAAGCTAAAATTTGGCGCCTGTTGATTTGGCAATATCAATAATTTTGTCGAGCGCCTGTTTATTTGGCCATATCATAATTTTTTGTTCGAGCGTCTGTTGATTTGGCCATATCAATAACTTTGCTCGAGCGCATGTTGATTTGGTCATATCAATAATTTTGTCGAGCGCCTGTTGATTTGGCCATATCAATAATTTTGTTAGAGAGCCTGTTGATTTGGCAATATCAATAATTTTTTTTCGAGTTCCTGTTTATTTGGCAATATCAATAATTTTGCTAGAGCCTGTTGATTTGGCAATATAAAAATTTTTGTTCGAGCGCCTGTTTATTTGGCCATATCAATAATTTTCTCAAGCGCCTGTTGATTTGGCCATATCATAATTTTTTGTTCGAGCGTCTGTTGATTTGGCCATATCAATAACTTTTGCTCGAGGTCATGTTGATTTGGTCATATCAATAATTTTGTCGAGCGCCTGTTTATTTGGCCATATCAATAATTTTGTTCGAGCGCCTACTAATTTAAAGTCGGTTTTTTATATTGAGAACTATGTTTGAAGTTCTGTTGATTCAAGATCGTGGCTTCTTAAGCAAACGCATCGCAAGTGCTTTTGCCGTGAATGCAAAATTAATTAAAAAAGGTCAATAAATTTTCCGCATGAGTCTTTGTTTATGAAATAGTAGATGCGTAAAAAGATCGTAGAACAGTTTTTGAGAATCAGTCGCTGCTCGCTATGCTTGTTATGATAATCACATTATGTGGTATTAATTAATTGTATTAAATATAATGAAATTAACAATGTACAAGCAATTTAAAATGTGCCTTGAGTAAAATAATTATATTATGACTGTTGACAGAAATTAAATAATGAATATGTATGAAAGAAAGTCTTTAATTAAAATACCTGAGATTGTGACCGTGAAAAAGTGAAAATTATTATAATTAACTTACTTTTGCTTGTGTTCTGTTTGCCCACTTGTTCCTCATGGTCACATCTCATGTTACCCCGGTGTAACGGCACTGTTCCTCCGTAGTGACACCATGGTAGAGATCGACTGTCGATTTTGTACATAAGTAAAAAAAAAAAAAAAAAAAATGTTAAATAAATTATGTTATCAAACGAAGGGTATAACGAGGATCGAATATCCTCTTCCTCAAGGGGTTCCACGTGGTTACATCGCATGATAGATCGTCTATTCTCAGTAGTTCAATCAACAGTTCCGAGGAAGACCCTCTTCCTTCAATCGGGTGTCCAACGACACCTCTCTGAAAACAGCCTATGTGACTTAAGGATGGTAGCTTTCTATCTTTCTAATATTTTGAATTGAATATATTTTTATTTAATTTGACTTACACGTAATAATATTATTAAAATATAAAGTGTAGTTATTAATAAAGAATTGTATCAGAGAAACAATATTGAGAATCGTTCATCAGTTCTAGGGACACCTACATACATTAAACTGGACCTCGAAAGTAATTTTTATTGCATTTGAAGTGCTGTTCCACTTTTGACTTTGAGTATTACTACTTAATGTTATAAACCTAAATTGAAGTGCTAGTGAGACACGACAGGAAAAAATCCTGTTGGCATGGGGGTTAAAAGCCTCACTACCAATAAGGTTAGGAGGCTTGAGGGATTTGGCCCAACTAACCAAACCTTATCGAACATACAAAAGCGATGTTACAGTTTCCTTTATGACATCCTACTAATATTATAAACGCAAAACTTTGTATGTATGGATGTTTGTTCCTCTTTCACGCTGCAAAGGAATAAAGGATCGACCTGACTTTTTGCATGGGTATAATTCAAGAGCCTAGGCTGCTTTTCATCATCTGATGATGAAAAGATGATCACCATTTTTCATCACTACGCGGGTGAAACCGCGGGGTGCAGCTAGTTGTCTATAATTATAAGCTCATCGTGTTTCCAAATTCAAATTCAAATTTAAAATATTTATTTTCCACAGTGGATTACATCGTAAAGTTTATATGTAAACAGTATCTCATAATGAAACCAAAACTAAAATATAAATACTTTATTAATTGTAATTATTGCACACTTAGAAATTAATTTACATTATAAATGCATTTAGTTACAGACTAATGTTTCTTATTATACCTATAGACAGCTTAGATCAGAATATTTAGACAATATTTTAATGAAAATTAATTCAAAAAAGAAAATGCTAACAGTTGGACCATGGGTAGACATACGTCCCCGTGGTACCACCAGTTGAACACAGCGGTTGATATGATCAACCAGTGAAAAAACATTAGATAACTATATACATATGTTTAAGTTAATAATGTTTGAGAAAAGTACTATACAAGCCTTTGTGACAACTGAGCATTTGAAGATTTACTTAAGCTGCTAATAATTATAATACATTTTACAAAAAAATAAACAATAAACGATATTTATTACCTAATTTTCCGGCCTTAGGCACTTGTCTCACTGTCGGCGATGAGCGAGAAGCGATTAGAAACTAGATACGAGTTGGAGAGAAGCGAGTGATAGTTCCTATAGTTGTATCGCTGGGTTATAAAGCGAGTGAGCGAGTGCGGCGGGCGATTTCTCACGCCTCTCGCTCAGCGGGTGACACCGCGGGGCGCAGCTAGTAATTTATATTTATAGTCATTACACATTAATAACTGATGATTCAAATACGTTTTTAAAATTTACATCATTATCACAAATTTGTTTCAGGTTTGGTTAAATATGAATAATTAACAAAAATTTGTAAGTTACAGGTTAATTTTCTCTTTTTTAAATTAATATTTTCAGGTTAGGCTAAATTAATATCATTAACTAATTTCAGTGGAGTAAAATAAATGATCCCAAATTCCTTATTATAATTATGTTGAAGCGGAAATTCACTAGAGATTCGTCAAAGAAACAGTAAAAAAAATACTGAATCAAAATCAGTTCAGCCGTTTAGGAGCTACGATACCACAGACACACAGCTACACAAAAACTTATAAAACCCCTCTTTCTGCGACTGGGATCAAAAACAGTCTAATTGAGAATCAGTTAAAAACTTTACATAGCAAATCCTATATCTACAGGGTAATCCATCGGTATGTCTGTTGGTTCCATTGCCATTTGTAGTTGATCATCTTTCCTCTTCTTGACAGTCGGGTAGCGCTTCGATTTCATGTTTAAATGTACCTGAAAAGGGAACAACAATTACAGCTCGAAAGTTAAAAATCTAATCGTTTTTTTTTAACATCACTGAACCGTTAATAAGATACAATGCGTAAAATTAAATCGCTCTGAGAGGTCTGTGTTCCAGTTGTAGAAAACTTGATAGGCTGATATTGATTGACATTTGATATCTTTAAAAATGATCAATATAAAAAACCGACTTCAAAATTAGTAGGCGCTCGAACAAACTTATTGTTACTGCCAAATCAACAATCGCTCCAACAAACTTATTGTTATTGCCAAATCAACAGGCGCTCGAACAAACGTATTGATATTGCCAATTCAACAGGCGCTTGAACAAACTTATTGGTATTGCCATATCAACAGGCGCTCGTACAAAACTTATTGATATTGCCAAATCAACAGGCGCTCGAACAAACTTATTGATAATTCCAAATCAACAGGCGCTTGAACAAACTTATTGATATTTCCAAATTAACAGGCGCTCGAATAAAATTGTTCCTATTGCCAAATAAACAGTTAATTCATCAACATTATTTATGTTACCTGTCGGTTGTGCTTGTACAAGTTGGACTGCTGCGAGAAAGTGGTGGGACAGAACTCGCAGATGAACGGTCTCTCGCCGGTGTGCGTGCGGATGTGCGACTCCAGCTGGGCTTTCGTCTGAAATACACATTCAATTACATTTATTAACAAACTTCAAAAAAGGCTCTCCCTTTTTTGAGATTCAGTTCAGTTCTCAATTCGGTTGTATTTTTGAAGTGATAAATTCTTTAGCCACGTCAAGCTATTTTTGGTAGGGGTCAAACTTATGGGTTCGCAACACCGACATACTAATGTAACGTATTAGGTTGCACTTCTGTCTGTAGTCCCCACTACTGCCTATTTTTGTTTGTTTGAAAGGTGACTTAATCGTGCGTGTGACTGCTATGATTTAGTAAAAACTGTACAGACGTTTGAAGATTAGTTTTTTAAATTTCAATTTATTTTTGTTTAGTACTTTAATATAATGTCCGATGGGGCCGAAAGGTACTGTAATGGAGACCACGGACCGGTAAGCGCAGCGTAAGACGTCCACCCACAAGATGGACAGACGACCTAAAAGAGACCGCAGGGAAACGCTGGATGCAGGCCGCTTCCAACCGGCCCTTTCGGAGATCGATGGGGGAGGCCTATGTCCAGCAGTAGACGTCCTATGGTTGAAATGACGAGTATTTAAAATTATGTGCAGTTTCGATGCCATAGCTCAACAACGGTGAAGGAAAACAACGTGAGGAAACCGGTATGTCCAAAAATCTCAAAAGTTTAACGACATAATAATATGACATTCACCAGCATGCACTGGGCCAGCATGGTGGATTAGGGCCCATCCTCTCTCTGAGAGAAGGCCTGTGTCCCAGCAGTGGGAACATGATAGGCTGATAATGATGATGAGGCGTGTCATCACCTTTTGCCTGACGTTAAAAGATGATGAGGTATTTTTTTTTTATAGAATAAGTGGCAAACATGCAACGGGCCACCTGATGGTAAGTGGTCACCGCCGCCTATAGACACCTACAATACCCGGGGCATTGTCAGTGCGTTGCCTACCTTTGAGGACTCTATTCACCCTTCGTTTGAAGCAGTCCAAATTATATTTCGGAGGAAAAACCGAAGGTGGTAAGCCATTCCACAACTTACAGGTACGTGGCAGAAACAATCGATCAAATCGAACAGTGCGAGTCTTCCACGCATCTATCATCATACAGCATACTTGCCTAGAAGAGTCCTTGAATGTGTACTCACAGGGAATCCTTTACCGCAGTGGTGACACATCTTGTTGTTAGGCCTCCCTTTGTGGACGTTACGGATATGCTGATCCAGATTCACGCGGTTCATAAAAGTCTGAAAAACAACGTTACAATAACTATCTTCAAGGGTATATACAACGTGTAACAAAAAGGTGTGGTAATACTGAAGGCTATGTATGTATCGCGGGTCGAACCTGGACTAGATTAGCACAGGACCGAGGCAGATGGCATAGAAAGAGAGAGGCCTATACACCCAGCAGTGGGATAAGGAAGGTTGTGGATGATGATGATGTATGTTCTCATTATTATGATTGATTGATTGATTGATTAACTCTTTATTGTTCACACCATGAAATTTGATACAGAGGACAAAAAACTCTTAAAAACTAGTGTAACAACTGGCGGCCTTATCGCTAAAAGCGATCTCTTCCAGGCAACCTTAGGATGGAAAGGATTTATAGAAGACGTAGAAGACGGGGTGTGCAATAGAGGATCGACTATAAAAAATTTACTTATACCATACACATACATTCTAATAGTAATACACACTATTACTTAAACACTTTAACTAACACTTAACACACACACACTTTTATAACACTTTTACTTGTTATTATGAACAACTTTAACGATGGAATCAACACTGAAATCGCGAAAAAAAAGCTGCTGTTCCATACATTATGCAACAGCTGATTTTTGTGAGTGTTGAGTGTCTATGACCGTTTTATATGGAACAGCTTTTTTCGCAATTTCAGGTTCGCCCTAAAGCAAAAGTTGTTCATAATGATAAGTACATACATACCCTTCAGTATTACCACACCTTTTTGTTACACGTTGTATAAGTTCGGGGTGTTCTATGGGTTTATATTTTATTTTCTCAAATAATAACAATAATCCGCTTAAGGCTCACATTTTTGATCACTATCTCATTTTTTGGCGCAAAGCAACGAAAACTAGACGAGTGTGCGGTGTTAGTCTATAAAAAAAAACTGGTCCACCATATTGGATTTAGAAAGACGTTCAGTTTTTGAAAATTCAGTTGCAAGATCTAAACCAAACTAACTAGGCAAGTTAAAAGATTGTAAAAATGTATGAAAAATGGAGACGTTTGAATACGAACGTCAATTTTTCCGCTTCGTATTTAGTTCCTCGTTTAATTAATAATCTACCTTTAGATTTATGTAAAAACATTACTCCATATAATATTAAAACTATATTAAAATCGTACTTTTTAACAATCTGATGTAATTGCCTCGCTCCCTGCCAGTTGTGTACTTAGATATTAAAACATTATTATATAGTAAATCGGCGTACACTAAAACTACATAATTATGGCATTACTAATAAACTTTAGTGGTTTTTGAATGCTGTTATATCCTATTTGTATACTTTTCATTTTTAAATAATGAATAAATGAAAAAAAAAAAAATGTATTAAGGTATATCCCCTTGTCAGATCTGAGGTCGCTACGATACAGCGATTATTGCAACAGCAGGTACCTTGAGACAGATTGTACATTGGTACGTCTTGTGTAGATGTTTCTCTTCAATGTGGTCGCGGAGCTTGGTCTTATCCGCGAACCGACGGTCGCAGTGGTCGCATATGAACCTAACAAAATAAATAATATACATTAAACAGGTATACATTGAACACTTTAAAAAACGTCGATAAAAGACCGGATAATCTTAAAAAAAAAAAAAAAAAAACATCAAATCTTTTTTTTTTTCTTCAAATCTATAAAACAGTGTTTTTTTTGCTAATCTTTAAACGGCTAAGCAGGTTTTCTTGAAGATTATTTAGTCTGGCGCATCAAAACGCAGCGTGGTTTAATCTAGCAAAACAAAGCGTAGCATGGATTATTAAATCCGTGCTACGCTTTGCTTTTGCCATAATAGCAAGCGGAACGCAAATGTTACATACCGTAGCATACCAGTTATGTAACGCTGGTTTGTGCTTGTGTGCGTTACCTCAAATGTTCCTTGGTGACGTGTCGCAAGCTGTTCTTCATGTGTCGCTTGTAGGAGGCCAGCGACGCGAAACTGACGCGACAGACGCAGCACTGCCACATTGATTCAGGTTTATTCTGCAACACCAATAATAATAGTATTGCGGTAGAGCGATGGTGGCCGAGCGGTAGCATGTGCGCTTCACAATCTGACGGCACTCGGTTAGATCCTCGGCCCAGCACCAATCACTTATTTAGTACTAAAATTACATACATTATGTGCAGTTTCGATGTGATCGCTCAAAATCGGTGAAGGAAAACATCGTGAGGAAACCGATATGTCAAAGAACCTCAAAAGTTGAGACATAATGACATTCACCAACATGCACTGGGCCAGCACGGTGGATTAGAGCTCATCCTCTCTCTCTGAAAGGGCCTGTGTCCCAGCAGTGGGAACATAAGTCTGATAATGACGATAATGATGATTGACAAATTTTTAACCGACTAGGTGGTTTTCAATTATTTTCTTTCTATGTTTGTACACCAATTACTCCGACATTTGTGAACCAATTTACGTGATTATTTTTCTATTTGTAGAGGAAGCTCCCGAGGAAAATTTTATTGAAAAGGATTGTCATTTTTGTTACTAGCTCCAATAATACGAATAATCTACGAACGCTTATTGATATGGCAATATCAATAATTTTGTTCGAGCGCCTGTTGATTTGGCAATATCAATAATTTTGTTCGAGCGCCTGTTGATTTGGCAATATCAACAATTTTGTTCAAGCGCTTGTTGATTTGGCAATATCAGTAATTTTGTTCGAGCTCCTATTGATTTGGTAATATTATTAATTTTGTTCGAGCTCCTGTTGATTTGGCAATATTAATAGTTTTGTTCGAGCGCCTGCTAATATGGCAATATCAATAATTTTGTTCGAACGCCTGTTATATACCTAAATAAATCATTGATGCAGGGCCGAGGATCGAACCGGGGCCGTTAAGAGGGGGCAGCCGAAATTTTATGCTAATTTGCCATGATATTCTAACTAAACCAAATATCCGATCATCGTAATAATTGATATATGTGAATTTTCAATTCATTTTCTTTCCGCCACTAAGACAGAAACATAATAGCAAGATATTTACTCGATACTTTAATGTTTTGAAAATGGTGCCTTTTTGCTAATTTTTTTGATTTTACTTGGAAAGTACTTCAGATACATATCTAAAATAAATACTCACCGAAGGAAAATATAGTTCGTTTTCCAGTGTTAAGACAAAATTTACCTAGATTAATTAGTACTCTCATAATAAATTATATTCGATTTGAGACTTACGTCCTTTAGTTCTAAGCAACTATTCGGTCAAACGGCAAGTCCGATATTCAGTCTTATTCTGGTGCGCTTTGCATCTAAATAGCGAAACATGCTCCGTTCAACCTCAGTACCGCACTGTGCCTCAACGGGGAAGGACGCACGCGCTTGCTTTTCGCCTTGGTTTTATCTTCCGAGTGCGATTATATCAACACCTACTGTATTTTCAAACAAAGGATAATATAAAAAATCGATGGCTTGAACGCGAACACTTGACGCGGCAACCAAGTGGTGCCAATGACCTTAGAGCACAGACTAGGTAAAGCTACTACGAAAAAATAACATAGATACAAATAAAATGGATATGACTAGGCCGTAAAGCATCCATTATTATGCATGCTCAGTAATATAACTATTAGAGTCGGAGTGTTTCTTTGTGACAGACAAACAGACAGAGAGAGAGAGAGAGAGAGAGACGGAGAGAAGCAGAGAGAGAGAGTCAGAAAAATAAATCTAAAAATTAAATGACATTATAAAATAATTTAGGTTCATTATAATTTTACAATATTAAAATTAAATATCATTTAAATTAATGTGATGGTTAATTTGACTTGAGAGTTCCATCCACATTTTCTCACGTTTTTACGAGAAGCGGCTTTCTGCAAAAGGAGGAAGGTTCTCAATTTTAACAGACAAAAAATAGCTTGGTAATAATGGATGCAAAAAAACTGCTTCTAATAAAAAAAAATGAAAATGTGGAAAGTCAAACAATAGGTACTTATGCTTTTAACCGACTTCAAAACAGGGGCAAGGTTCTCAATTCGACCGGTATAAAAAAATACTAGTCGAATTGAGAACCTTCCTCCTTCTTTGAAGTCGGTTAAAAACATAAGTACCTACTGTTTGACCAGTTGGGTTGGCTCGGGTATGTGCTGGTAAGGGGAAATGCACAATACACTAGCGGGACTACTTACCTTAGTCAAAGTCAAATACTACTTACCTTTTTATCCGACTTCAAATAAGGAGGAAGGTTCTCATTTACCTTCAATTCGACCAGTATTTTTTTATACTGGTTGAATTGCAGTCCACCACTGCGGTGCAACAATGCGGTGCAACACTGCGTTGCAACACTGCGTTGCAACACTGCGATGCAACAGTGCGGTGCAACAGGGCGGTGCAACAGTGTGGTACAACAGTGCGGTGCAACAGTGTGGTACCATCTTTAAATATTTTGAATCAGTAGCATAAAATACGAGTTTCTCAGATCAAACGCTAGGTGGCACCACCAGTATTTCAGCAAAGTGAAGTTATATCAAAAAATAAATAGCTATTTTTGAATATTTTGAACAAATTGGTTGGAAACATAGGTGAGTTTTTTTTGAGGATTAGGTGAGGTTTTGCGTGATTTACGTCCAACACTAGATGAGAGCATTAATATTTCAGAGAATCTTGACTTGTATCGTAAAATATTTCTGCCATCCTTGCATATTTTAAATCAGTAACGGTGATAATAGATTGTTCAGTTCTAATACTAGAAGACATCTTCAATATTTCAGTGAAGACGTTAAATCAGAAAAGATTTCAGCCATCCTTGAATATTTTAAGTCTGTGTCATCGATTAATGGCTGCTGAGGTCTAAAGCCAAACGACGGCACCAATATTTCAGAGATTTTAAGAAGTAGCTTCACTAACGAAATTTCTTTATTTAATTCAAATCCGAAAATATTTTGACCATCACTACATATTTTGAGTTTTATTCAGTGGTAAATGATTTCACAGGGTGAGTATTAGGGAACTAACGCAGTATTTTTCATACATTTTGGGTAATGAGAAGCCACAGGCAAACCACGGCAAAACTTATCTCAGATGGCGCCACCTTCGCTGGTGCTGTCATTTGTGGCTTATTTGAGGTTATAAACATTGCTCTTGAATGAAACAATAAAAATAAACTTTGCCTTTAAACAGTAAAATGTTTATATAATGACAATGGCGAATCTCAGTTAGATATTAACAACCAGGTTCATTGGCACCACTTGGTTGCCGCGTCAAGTGGTCGCGTTCGAGCCATCGATTTTTTATATTATCCTTTGTTTGAAAATACAGTAGGTGTTGATATAATCGCACTCGGAAGATAAAACCAAGGCGAAAAGCAAGCGCGTGCGTCCTTCCCCGTTGAGGCACAGTGCGGTACTGAGGTTGAACGGAGCATGTTTCGCTATTTAGATGCAAAGCGCAACAGAATAAGACTGAATATCGGACTTGCCGTTTGACCGAATAGTTGCTTAGAACTAAAGGACGTAAGTCTCAAATCGAATATAATTTATTATGAGAGTGTTATATATCTGTTAGATATTAACAACCAGGTATACTCGTAGAACAAACAGAAAAAGTTCATCACATAAATGTTTGTCCTAGATGGGAATCGAACCCACGCCCCCAAGCTCAGTAAGGTTCACTACCAACTGGACCAACGGGCTTTCACGTATTTCGTTTCGTTTAGTATAGTATAGTATAGCGTAGCATAGCGTAGCATAGCATAGCATAGTATAGAGCATAGCATGGCATAGCATAGCATTAGTTTAGTATAGTTTGATTTAATGTTTAACGATCTCTGACACTGTCTCCAGCGTAAAATTTTAATTTGAAAATTAATTTAGGTAATTTCAATTTAATTTATATAATTTATTAATTTTATATTTATATTGTAGAAAACTTAAAAATGAAGTTAAAAAATAAACAACAAATACAATTTTGAAAAGTGAAATAAACAATTTACGGTTTTGCGCGCCGCGACCGAACCCAGCTAATCGCCAAAACGCCAACACTACGCTTATCCTGTGTTTATTACTCCTTGCCGCATGACGAGTCCAAGTACACGAGTTGTGTATACTGGAGCTGCGCGCGACTGCCGCGCTGCCGTGGTTGTGTTTCACACTAATGCGGGCGATGCGAGACGCGCGGGTGAAATCCGATTTTTTTTTTGGTATACACTCGCTCTTAAAATGGATTATATAGCTTAACACGCTTGCGGAATCTATTCTGAAAATCTGCGGCGCCATAAAAGTATATGTGCCAGCTTAGTAAGTAAGTTACCTTATCGTCGTGGATGGGCAGATGACGCTTGAGGCTGTTTTTCCATCGGAACACCTTGCTGCAGTACGAGCAGGGAAACTTGTTGCGCGCCTCGTGCACTGTGCTGGAATATTTATAATTCACTATCAAATAATAAGTTCTCTCAAACATGGTATTTAATGTGTTAATATTACACACTTTTAACCGATTTTATTGCGTGTATTTTACATTATTTTAATTCCTGGGGCCTTACGGCCAACTGCTAACGCGGTATCAAACAACATTTTAATCCGTTCAGTTGGAAAATCACGTGAACGTGAACCTTAACGCGCCCAGATACGGTTTGCGGTCGCGTGATTCCCCAACTGAGCGGGTTTAACGTTAGTTTGTTACCGCGTTAACAGTTGTCCGTAAGGCCCTGACTTTTCAAATAACCACTGTCAATGTTTTAATCCCCGACGCAAAAGGAGGGGTGTCAAAAGGAGGTCTGTGTGTCTGTCTGTAGTGTCGTAGCTCTCAAGCAGCTGAACCGATTTTAATCAATCCGACCAATCTGTATCTGCTTTCGTATTTTTTTTGTTTGAAAGGCTACTTTGTCAAGAGTTAGCTATGATTCAAGAAAATCTTTTACAGGGAGTAAAAAATAGTTATTTATGATACAAGTGCGGTAAGTTGGTTATTACAAACGAGTAGACGAATGTAAGCCCGAGACGAAGTCGAAGGCTTACCATAGTCACGAGTTTGTAATAACCAATCCGCACGTGTGCCATACAACGTTTTACAACACATTTGCGAGAAAAAAACAAAAAATTGAAGTTAAAAAAATACCGTAAAGTACACGCACGGTGCTATACAACGGAGCGTGCGGTAAAATTCATTACCGCACGCTCCGTTGTATGATCCGTAATGTTTAACTTTCGAACGATGTATACAGGCTTCGTAAGTGCACTTTTTGAGCAAATGTGTTGTGAAAAAATATTTTATACTTCTTTTATGTATGACCACGCATAACATTTACTGGGCAGTCCGATTTTGATGATAATTTTTTATGCGACTCACAGTTTATGGTTGAGGAGCCCCCCTCGGTGTCGGAAGGTCTTGTCACAGTCCGGACACTGGAGACGAGACTTGTGGGTGTCCGTGTGGTATCGGTGCGAGTCCACAGAGCTGCGGACAAAATACTACGTTTTTAAACACTGTTTTAAACTATCGCGGTTGTTCACTAAAGTTATATGATTATTTACGGGATATTTACCGTGGTAAGGTTGTGGAATGAGCTCCCGATATTTCGGCGCAGTTACATGCACCATGCTCACGGGAAGACTGAAGAATGCAATGGTTGGTTGCAATAAAATTGTTTATCTGTTTATCTGTTGGTCGAACAGTTAAAAAGTTAGGTGCAGACATAACGATCTACCCTCTTTCTTAGTCTTTCATTCCACAACCTTACCACGGTAAATATCCCGTAAATAATCATATAACTTTACTACACTTTTGTTATTGAATAAAGGCACAAGTACAAGTTCGGTCGTGCATGGAGTACTGCTCTCACCTTTGGGATGGATCAGCTAAGTACTAGCTTGGGGCGTTGGAGTCTATTGAGGATCGTGCTAAGAGGCTCATCAGCAACGAATCCCTGGTTCAGACTAAGCTGGAAGCTGGAAAGCTGTTTGAAGCTGTTTGGAATACTGCTGTCATCTTTGGGACGGCTCAGCCAAATACCAGCTCGAAGCTCTTGAATCGGTAGACCGGCGTGCTGCTCGTCTTATAGGCGATGAGAAGTTAGTGGCTAGGAAACTTCTCAGTCTAGAACACCGCCGTAAAGTAGCGAGTCTGTCAATTTGCTACAGGATTCATTTTGGAGAATGTGCATCAGAGCTACATGACCTTATCCTGCCATCCCCTTTCTACTACAGGACAAGTAGGAAAACGGCCCACTACCACCCATACATTGTGGATTTTCCTTGGATACGTACCAAACGTTTCGATTCTACGTTTCTAATCCGTACGGCCAAAGTTTGGAACAACCTGCCAGCTTCCTTGTTTCCTGAGAGATATAACCTGGGCCTTTTCAAGGCCAGAGTGAATAGGTATCTTCTAAGTCTGCGTGCTTCATCTTCGACCACATCGTCGCTTACCAACAGGCGAGTTGGAGGTCAAACGCGGACTTATCAGCTTTAAAAAAAAAAAAAAAGCTTCTAAGTCTTGAGCATCGGCGAAAAGTTGCTAGTCTATCGGTTTTTATCGAATACATTTCGGAGTCTGCATCGGATCTGCACGATCTAATTCCCTCCTGCACATTTTTCTATCGGACTGCCAGAGTGGGCACGGAATTCCACTTTTATTGTGCAAACTGCTAGTCTGTGGAATGCGCTGCCTGAATGGGTGTTCCTCGATAGTTACAATCTGGGTGTCTTCAAATCACGAGTGAATCTGTTTCTTCTAGGCAAGCGTGCTCCAACGTAGACCGCATCATCGCTTAAAATAAGAGGTGACGGTCCTAATATAAAATAAAAAATATCTTCGCACTCCTGTTTACAATCTGACGGCACCCGATTCAATCCTCGGCCCTGCACTGATCACTAATTTAGTACTTAAATAAAAAAAATGCAGTTTCACTGCTATCGCTCAAAAACAGTGAAGGAAATCATCGTAAGTAAACCGGTATGTACGAGATTTTCAAAATTTCAAAAACATAATACATGACATTTACCAACATGCACTGGGCCAGCATGGTGGAGAACGCATCCCTCTCTGAGAGAAGACCTGTGTCCCAGCAGTGGGTACATGATAGCCCGGTGATGATGATTACGTGCTCGCGGTGTCTGTCTCATTTTCGCACGATGACAACTTGACAAGAGTCGATAAATTTAGTCTCGGTGCGCTTCCTAGGCCGGCAACAACACTTTCCACCCCAGTATAGCAATGCTCCCAGACCCGGGTATGTCCTAAAACTGCGACCAGAACCACCGGAGGATGCGCAGCAGCGTCCTATTAGTACGCGGTGAACGTGCTGCGATCCGCAAGCCGCCTGCCAAGCGTGGGTATTATGGCAACACCCTGTACTAAGAGGGAGGCCTTTGTTCAGCCGTGGATGTTTACAGGCTGATGGTGTGTGTGTGATAGCAATGCTCACTTGGAAATCTTTCCGCAGTCCCCACACTTGTACTGCTTGAGAGATATTTCGTGCGTGGAGTAGTAATGTTGCTGCATCGACTTCAAGTCCATCGTGCGCTTCTGACATATACTGCATTCGTATCTAAACCAAATTTAATATTAAAATTATTTTAGTAAATAAAATGATGAATAAAATAACTAACTTAGGCGTCTGCCATATTGAATTTAGGGTGACGTCATTTAATTTTTTACGTCATTTGATGACTATATCATAGGGGTGCATAAAAATAACTAAAGTTATATGATTATTTACGGGATATTTACCGTGATAGTTTAAAACAGTGTTTTATAAAAATAACTGATCTGCCATCTTTGAAAGTCAGCCATATTGGATTGAGCAATTGAGCATGACGTCATTAAGCTAACCATTACATTATCATCCAAACTAAACGTGTGTACAAAATTCTAGCTCAATCAACAATCGACTGTTGTTAAAATTATCTAGCCATATTATATATTTCGTTTTTGTAGTAGCGTAAAATTATTATTATTGAGTAGCTATGTATTTGTAATTTTTTTAAAGTATTTGTGAAATTATGTCAGCTGAGATCTAACTCTTGTGTACTTGTAATCGTATCCAGGTCCTGACGACACAGGCTGTGCCTAGTGTGAGGGTCGTTAGATAATACTATCAAGGGCACATAATCTCTGTTTAAGCATGTTTAATTTACATTAGTATAATTTATCTGTTAAAATATCTGTAAATGTTTATACAGTAATTTAAAAAAAATCATTTTAATTTTTTTTTCATTTTCAATCAGTTGCTGGGGTAACTGTTTTGAAATTCAGTTACAACATTTGACCTAAACTAGACTAGGCAAGTTAAATAAAAGGTTGTAAAAAAAAAAATGAGCTTCGAATTAAGATCCTTTCTTTTGTCAATAAAAAAATTATATAGGTAATACATTAAAAAAAAGTTTTTGGCTCAATTATATTTATTTAAAAACCAAACAACGGAACCGAATTTGATTAAATTTATATGGGGCCAATCTGAAATTATTTTAAGCTTCAAAACAAAAACTATATCGTAATCAGTTCAGCCGTTTTGAAGCTACAGATAGACACACCCATACACTCAGATACACACGTTAAACTTTTAACACCCCTATTATTGCATTGGGGTTTAAAAGAATATCCGCGCAGGTGAAACCGTAGGGCGCAGCTAGTGAGAAATATTGCTAACCTTTTCATATGTCTTTTATAGTGCGTAGAAAACGATTCCACCGTAGTTAAAACAGTCTTGCATATTGGACATGTGTATTTGCCAATATCCTGAAAGGATAAAACATAATAAAAATCCCAAATTCATTCATTCACTGATAAACAACGCACAGTCGTTCTCTGGCACCGGGGCAATAGAATACGGCACCGGTACCCACTGCCTGTAGTAAGAGGAATAATAGGGGAACTCCGGGCTCGGGAAGGTCAAAGTTGGGGCTCTGACCATCCACTTTAGCGTGCTCACGGAGAGAACGTTGTGTGCCAACGCTGTCGTGGGCGGAGGAGCTGAGACAACTCAGTTGTCTCGAGGGGAGCTGTAGCGCAGTACTTAGGGCTCCAGTGCGTTCCTCTGGAGATCCCGGAGCCCTCTTGTCATGCACTAATGCGGGGGGGGGGGGGGGTTTGTGAGTATAATCCTACATTACCTAGCTGCACCCCAATGCAGCCGGATAACTTAAGATTTGGACCTCGGAAAAATAGAAAAAAAATATGGACTCCATAACGGCTGGACCTATTTTGACCGGATTTTCACTGGCAGATAGCTAATGTTATAAGGAGTAACTTAAGCTTATCTACGCGGGTGAAACCGCAGGGCGCAGCTAGTGATCATATAACTAGTGAATAACCGTGATACTTTTAAACAGTGTTGTAAGAAGAAAGAAACTTACCGGTGAATGTCTGGTCACCAAATGTTTTTTATATGACTTCATATAGTTAAATCCTAAGATACAGTTCTCACATTTAAACTCTGCGTTCATATAGCTGTCCCTGTTGCTCTCTCTCTGTCTCTCCTCCGTCATTTCTTCGTATGTCATGTGTATGGTTACTATACTTTGTATATCTATGATTTTCTGAAATACAATAAGATAAAGTAAATTTTTAGAACAAAAAAAATAAACGACTAAGAATATACATACATAAATATAAAATCAAAAAAGCAGCAAAATGACCGTTAAAACAGATATTGAAAGTCTTCATCAAAACTTTTGAAGGGAACCAAATCAAATTATTTATTTGTGAGAACATGGTAGGAACACATACATATAAAGTAGCATACATGGTCGTAACAATGGAAACGTATCTCATATCTTTGCCTGTTACAGCGTACAAATGTTTGTTTAAGCCTAAACGTCATCTGTGTAATTTTTTTTGTTAGCTTTCAATATAACCTATGAAGTAATGACCTACCAAACGACACAAAAAAAATATCAACAATATCAATTCTTAATTGGCGGAGCAATCGCGTAACAAACATGCAAAATAAATACATAGTTTTTTTAAACAAAATAGCCAATAAAAAAAAATTAAGGACAAACTTAACTTTGCAGTGAACAGTATTAATTTTTAAAAAACCGGATAAAAGATCTGATATTCCTCAAACAGCGAAACAGATTTTCTTAACTCATAGCTCAGAACACTCTAGAACTCTCCTCCTCCTTTATAGAACTTTCAAACAAACAAAACTAAATCAATACCAGTTCAGCCCTTTGTGAGCTACGATGCCTCAGAGACAGACAGATACACATGTTAAACTTATAACACCTCTCGTTTTGCGTCGGGGGTTTAAAATGTTCATACATCAACATCAAAACTCTGGACGGAAAGCAGGCTCTAAAACAATACAACAAATACTTAAAAACAAGAAAAGATCACTTAAAAAAAAGAAAATGTTACTTATGATTACTTCTTCATTCTTCTTAACTTTCTTCTTGCTTTTAATCTTTCCAATTTTCTTACTTCTTTTTATGTCTTTTTTATTTGTCTTTATTTGTTCAATGTTATAATTACTTTTCTCATCTTGGACAATGGAACTTGTTTCTGTATCAACATCGGCCAGGGTGTCAACTTGTTTTAAATCTACTAACGGTGTATCAAAATCATCTGAAACAATTTTTTTTTTTAATTATAAATATGCTTGCGCTTGGCCTCCAACTCGCCTGATGTTAAGCGATGATGCGGCCTACGATGGAGCACGCTTGCCTAGAAGAAACCTATTCACTCTCGACTTGAAGACACCCAGATTGTAATTACTAAATTGTCACAGTAAACTATTTTAAAAAACACAAGCTTTTGGATTCTTCTTAGCAAACCCTTCATTTGATATCCATAATCATGATAGTAGATAAGACAATTTTTCCGCCATCTTAGGGTCGTCCGCCATATTAAATTTAGTGTGACGTCGTTTCATTTTTCGTATTCTTCTCCGCAAACTCTTTCATTTAATACCCATATCATGGGGGTGCATAAAAATAACTGGTCTGGTAATTAAGCATGTTAAAATGCCATACATCATTTATGATTACGAGTGAGTGAACCAATTTTTTTAGAACAGAGAATCTTATCAATATTTTAATTCATACCTCTGTCGCTATCGTAGAATTCAATCTTCAATTCCTCTTTGACGTAAACTTCTTGGGTGTTTCGGCAGCTTGTTAGCACATCGGAATTTGGACTAGATCTTGGAGATATGCCTTGCATCATTGTCTCGCATTGAAATCCCCTTGCCTGAAAATTTAATTTAATTTTAATTAGAAACATGGATATTGGTGTTTAGACTTCTATTTATAAATAAAAGTTAGTTGTAGGTAACATAGTTTTTTGAAAACTCATTCTCTACGGGGGTTAAATAGGAGATGAAAATTGGTAATATTTGAAGTTAGAAATGTGGATGTTACCAGCTCTAATAATGCGAATAATTTTATTTCTAATGCCTGTTGATTTAACAATATCAATAATTTTGTTCAAGCCTGTTGATTTAACAATATCAATAATTTTGTTCAAGCGCCTGTTGATTTCACAATATCAATAATTTTGTTCAAGCCTGTTGATTTGGCAATATCAATAATTTTGTTCAAGCACTTGTTGATTTCACAATATCAATAATTTTGTTCAAGCGCCTGTTGATTTCACAATATCAATAATTTTGTTCAAGCCTGTTGATTTGGCAATATCAATAATTTTGTTCAAGCACTTGTTGATTTCACAATATCAATAATTTTGTTCAAACACTTGTTGATTTCACAATATCAATAATTTTGTTCAAGCACTTGTTGATTTCACAATATCAATAATTTTGTTCAAGCACTTGTTGATTTCACAATATCAATAATTTTGTTCAAGCGCCTGTTGATTTCACAATATCAATCATTTTGTTCAGGCGCCTGTTGATTTAAAAAAAACAATAATTTTGTTCAAGTGCCTGTTGATTTGACAATAGGAATATTGTTGTACGAGCGCCTGTTGATTTGGCAATAACAATAATTTCATTGGTTTTTTGTAATATTTTTTCCATTTTTCTTCGCGAGAGGATTTTCTATCACACGTTTTGTGTTTTTGTATATTGAATATTAGATATCAAAAAATAAGTCAGTCATAGTCAGAGGCCAGAGTCAAGCCAAGTCACGGTCAAGTCAGTCATGCCCTAGTAAAGTGGTGGAGACTTTTAGGTAAAACATGAGTCTTTTCATGTTGTTTTCAAAATTCAATAGTAGTTTTTAGTATTTAATTGTAATTATTTTACATACCCGACTCCTTCCAATGTGACAAGAACGCTTGAATTTCTTGTGTTTTTTCTGCATACATTTGTCAACTCTGACGTGTGACAACTCTGGTTCTATGTTTATGTGGTCGTTTGTATGTAGTTTCAGTCGCGGCGGCCGCGACACGTCTGTCAGTAGACATTCGTTCAGATTCTGCAATTATTGATATTACGAGCAGGACATTCATAAAAAGTGGTCCAGATACAGCCTTTCTTCAAAGCAATTATTTAGTTTATTTATTTAGCAATTATTTGATGGCCCGCTGGTTCAGTTGGTAGTGAACCTGCCTTCTGAGCTTGGGGGCGTGGGTTCGATTCCCATCTAGGACAAACATTTGTGTGATGAACATTTGTGTTTGTTCTATATCTGGTTATTAATATCTATTTAAGTATGTATTTAAAAACTAAACTGGCAGCCATATCACAAGCTTTGCTTAGTTTGGGGTCTGATGACCGTGTGTGAAAAATGTCCCGAATATTTTTATTTTATTTTTATTTCAACCATTGGGACGGCTCGGCCAAACACCAGCTCGTGGCTTTGGATTCAATAGAAAAACGAGCAACAAAGCTCATTGATGACGAGGTGTTGGTTGGGAAGAAAAATCAGAACCTGCACCGGTGTAAAGTCGCAAGTCGGTATTTTATAGGATTTTCCACGGAGAGTGCAACGGAACTTCATGAACTTGTTCCCCCATTACCGGACGTCTCGATAACAAATGGCAAAGTGTCATCTTTACATGGTCAAAATGCCATTCATTTGCAGCAAGCGCTTTGCAGTTTCTTTCTTGATTAGATTAGATTTTGTGGAGGCCATTGTGATGAAACCGTATAAAACTGTGACGCCGGCATCAGATTGATCAGTTCTTCAGAACACTCCCTGTTGTAAATGCGACAAAAGATACAGAGACCCAGTGTCTCTGCGTATGCTGAGTAGCTCTACTCTTGCAGCTGAACGCTCCGCTTACTTTGCCTCGGCCACTCTGTCAGAACTATTTTTTATTATTATTTTTAGAATAGATCTATATAATCTATAAGTTTGGCCTCCAACTTGCCTGATGGTAAGCGACGGTGTGGCCGAGGATGGAACACGTTGATCTAGAAGAAATCAATTCACTCTAGCCTTGAAAATGCCTAGATTGTAGTTATCAGGAAACAAGGAGGACGGCAGGAAGTTCCATTCTTGGGCAGTACGTATCATAAATGACGACCCAAATTGCTGAGTATGAATCATTGGAATTTCCACGAGGAAGGATGGTAGCAGCCATTGTGCAGTCAATCTACTTGTCCTGTAGTAAAAGGGAGAGGGTCTAATTCCAAGTGGGGGTGATAAGACCTGCACTGACATCCCGCTTGGGGTGTTTTGTGCATTTGCCCCTGTCACTCTACCCAAACCAGCCGAGCTCCCTAAAATAACGAAGCACGGCTTCGAATATTAAGAAGCTCTTGCACACACTCGCTGAAATATATCTGATAGAAAATAGACAGACAAGCTACTTGTACTAGGCTTTGCATTTTTTGGCAACTAGTTTGCTGTGACCAATCAGCCTCATAGCACACCGGTCTACCGAACTTTACTCCACCTGTAATTAAAATAATAAGACGCCAACATACCTCACTGGTGTAGGTCATAAGGATCCGGTGTGAGTCTTTTACTTGCTCCCTAAATTGGTATGACCTCCGGAGCAACGCTCGGCAGTCCATACACACCATTGGAGACACTGCTGGCATGTTGTACAGCTGAAACAAATGTAATTATTTATTTGATGATAGGCGAGCAGCATATGCTGATGATTCTATATCACACAGTCAAAATCTAGTATTTATCTGTTATGATTATGTTCTTCATTCTGTCCAGTTTGTTTTTAAATGCATTTATTGATTTCGAAGCGACCACCTCCTCAGGCAATCTGTTCCAATTGAAAACGATTCTGTTGCTGAGGATGTGGTGTGCGGTGTTGGTCTGTGATGGTGCAGGCCACAGGAGGGTTTTGTGACAGCTGCTTTCTCTTGTGTAACCTTTTAGTGAGTAGATGCCGTGTATGTCAGGAAGGTTGTAGAAGTCATTGACAAGAACATTGACCTAAAAACGAGTCTGTATTAGGTAAAACTAAAAACTAATTGGTTTTTAATGCCATTTTTAAAAAGCATATCTTCATCATTTTCCTCAGGACGTCCACTTCTGGACATAGGCCTCGTAAAAAAGCGTATGAATAGATGGATTTCTTTAACACCAGGGGGCAGTACCGGCGATAGGGTAGGGCGCGGTTGGGCGACCGCCCAGGGCGCGAGATATAAAGGGGGGGCGCCAGGGGAAAATCTCGCAGGCTCACAGATACATTGACGTGTTTGGTTTTTTTTACCCATTACTGGGCAGGCTTAAGCCATTATTGCCATGCTACCTCGCCTTACGTATTTTACTGTCATAAGTATGCCCCAGAAGCACCACGCAGCCTCTTGCTCGGCTCTTTCGGTTCGCTGTGAGCCACGACCTATACAAGCCACTTCACCGAGCGGCGGCTCGTTCGGTTTGCTGACACCTGCACCCGTCGTGGTCATCCTTTCCGAAAACAGTTCGTTTGAAAGGGCGAATTTAACTTTCCGTCGTAGGGAACGAAGCAAGCGCGCGAAACTTGAGACTCGTTCTATTTGATACGTTTGTTTCTGAACGACACATTGCTACCTCATCATAAAACCCATCCTCGAGCATGTTCACAAGCACAAAACCATCCATCATTACCACATGGCTGAAAAAATATGTAGCAACCCTGGTGCTGAAGTTCTTCAGCTTTAAGCAGAACCATGCTCTGCTGGTTGTACTAATATTGTTCTGTGGAAGTAGCACTGAGTAATTTATCACTCCACTATTTGCCTATTCTAGCGAGTATTGTATCCCAGCTCGAGCCAGGGTCTCCCTTTCTTAATGTTTTCTCCACTGTTATGTACTTATACTTACTGGAATTTCATTCAGGGCCTCGAGGTAATACCGCTTCAATTTCTCGTTTTTGACCTGGTATAGCGTTCTCCCGATGCACAGACAAGCATTGCAGAGGATTTGCAATGAAAGTTCTTCTTTTACTGCATCCATTTCCAATATCTAACGTTATTTGATAACGTCAAAGAATCATTTCAAGTGTTCACTCTTTCACTAAATCTTCTATAGAATACTAGAGGAAAGATAAGATCACGTTTCCAGATCGTTAGGAATACTCTCGCCTATAGAATTTGCTATACTTTCACCCTTTCACCACAATTGTAATTTCTTTTTTCAGAAAAAACCCTTTTTTTTAAACATGACGTGAATGAAAGGTTCATTATTATCACTGGTATTTTAAAAACACAAAGTTAAACTTAATAATCAAATATATTAATAGTATAATAGTAACAAGGTCTAATCTTCAGAACTTGAGCAAAATAAATATGATGATCACAACAAAGAGTAAACAAAAAACAAACATCGCCATTTTGTTTGTGATTTGTTTGTTTTTTTTGCCCATTAACAACAGGCTAATGTCATACCGCCTCGTCTTCTGTAGTTTACTCGAGCACATTCATGAACACCTAATAAAGAATTATTTAATTTATTCACTCTTTTTTTACTAAGCTGGCTGGCTAACTGGCTACTGGCCCTTTGTGTTGGGGCAAATTTTCCATCAAAAGTGAGGGAGGAGTGAGATTGTTTATCGAGGGAATATAAAACCAAAGTACAATGCGGCGCATGTTTTTTTTCACGTTGGTGCCAAAACTCCTCATGAAAGAATAATCAAAAAAACATGCCAGTACGTAAATGTTATTTCTACCAAATGACATTTGCTAATATATTTTTTACAATGGTAGCACTATGTAAAGCGGCCATTTTGTGGTGTCGCAGGCGCGTTGAAAATTCCTTCTCAATTTTCGTCTATTTTACATGGGAGTGTTGCTTTTTGTTGTGATGTGGTTTGAAAAGGAATCAAAACAAAAATAAAGTTTCGGCAAAATTATTGTAAAAGTTTACTGAAAAAGAGTAAAAATGGAGCAAGACGTAGAACAGGGATACAGTACTGTGTGCTCCACTTGTCTTAGCAGCGACAGAGATTTATTTTCTTTAAGCGCACTACCGCACATTAATGAAATATTCCGCTGGATCATGTACGATTTCGCAGGAGGCACAGTAAGTTTTCTAAGTTTTGAAACTCTAAGAACTTGCAATATTGTCGAAGAGGACAAACAGTTACGTAAAAAAGTCAATGCCCGAACCAATTGGTTGATATAAATATAATTAATAAGACTGCATCTTCGAATAAATTATGTACAAATAAACGCACGCTCAAAAGCCAATATAAAAATGAAATTATTTCCCGATAACTAATTAAACATAAATGCCCCTAAATTAACATTCAGAGTGAAATTTAAAACTTTATTTTAAACATCTTGTGCAGACTATTCAAACTCTTTCCTAAGTGTACCTCCATAAATTAAAATACATGCAGACTATTCTAACTCTTTCCTAAGTGTACCTCCATTAGAAATACCGACAAATTAATAAATCCTATATCAAATTTTGGCTAAAATGTAGAGTGCTTTTCATGTTTGAAGCCCCCAGACGCAGCGCAGTCATGGCGTATCAATCACTATCATTATAATTTCTCGAGCAGCAATTTTTAAGTTTAGGCATCGTACACGACTCTTTAAAGATGAAAAAAAAAAAAAAAACTCACAAGCGTCCAAACACAGTAACAACACCTGACAACTACAACATGGAAATTTAGTTCCGCTGTTTGCCGTGGGACTTCAGACATGAAAAGTACTAAATTCAACACAAATAACAGCTACTGTGCTTAGTCTACGTCTGGTTCAGACATTTTTGAGTGCTGACTTGATAACCATTGATAAAAACATCTGGAATTTTTTACTGAAGCTTACCTCAATAATTTAAAGAAAACGCTGGATGCAGGCCGCTTCCAACCGGCCCTGTTGGAGATCGATGGAGGAGGCCTATGCCCAGCAGTGGACGCTCTATGGCTGAAATGATGATGATGATAAGGACCTCAAAAATCTTGCATGCAAGTAATACTTGCAGACGAAGTTACTGTAGTGACCATCCTGCAGTTAGAATGATGTGTTGATAGATTCATAGAGAAAACACTGTCTCAAACTACCACGGTTGATCACTTCAGTTGAGCTGATAATCTTCAGATGGCTGAACATATTTTCTTAAATCATAGCTAAGACCGCCAATCAAGTCACCTTTCAAACAAAAAAAACGAAATCAAAATCGGTTAAGCCGTTTGGGAGCTACTATGCCACAGACAGATACACACGATAGACATATGACACCCCTCTGTTTGCATTGGTGGTAAAAAAAACTTTTTATTCTTACACAAAGAGAATCCACAATGTATATTGGTCGTAGTACACCAGAGTCACCGACAGAGCTATTAAAATTTGCAAGTTGAAGTGACAATGGGCAGGCCACATCGCTCGAAGAAACGATAACCGATGGGGAAGAAAGGTTCTTGAGTGGAGACCACGAACCGGAAGACGCAGCGTAGGCCTCCCACTAGATGGACCGACGACATTGTGAGAGTCGTGGGCATCCAGTGGATGCAGATGGCAGGCTGTTGTTCAGTGTGGAGGTCTAGGGGGAGGCATATGTTCAGCAGTGGACCATCTTTCTTTCGTAGATGTATAGCATAACTGTTGACATGTTCTTTCAGATTGAACCTCCGGACTTCACGCAGCTGATCTGCTGGGAGTGCCTCGCCATGTTCAAGAAGGTCAACAGGTTCAAATGGCAGGTGCACAACGCTCAGGAGCACCTACGAGTCCTCGCGCTCAGCCAGTCACAGGAGGTAATAACTATTGTGCGTGTGGAGTCCCACTGATGGGCAAAGGCCTTCCTTCGTTCTCCAGTAACGGTAGTCTTGACATGACTCTTGCTAGTTCCTGTCAAAGGTGTTTTATTTTGTAATAGGCTTGCGTTTGACCGCCAACTTGCCTGATGTTAAGCGATGATGTGGTCTACGATGGAGCACGCTTGCCTAGAAGAAACCGATTCACTCGTGATTTGAAGACACCAAGATTGTAACTACATGATTGTGTTATGTTGGGAAAGCCTGAAAGGTCGTCTACTAGGCGAGTTGCGTTCGCACCCACAGGGCCACCATGCCATATCTCTCTTGTTTGTCATAATCTAAGTATTTTTATGCTAAAATATAAATAATTTCTTAGCATAAAATCCAAAATTCCAGACAATGGACCACACATACATGTCCCAGTCCCTGTCTTCACTCATGATCGAAACGAAGCAGGATTACGACAAGATATTCTTTGACTACTCGAGCACACCGAACGACTGCATCCAATACATAACAGTGAGCAACACGAACGAGGTAAAAAATGAGCAATATGAGCAGAATGTGAGAGACGCTATGAGCTTGGACATCAATGAACATATTCTAGAAGGTATTGTAGCACTCGCACATTTCAGTACATTACAACTCTCATATTTCAGTACATTACAACTCACTCATTTCAGTACATTACAGCTTGCTTATTTCAATACATTACAACTTGCACATTTCAGTACATTACAACTCACACATTTCAGTACTATTTACAACTTGCATATGTCAGTATATTACAACTCACATAATATTTCAGTACTAATTACAATTTGCATGTTTCAGTACATCACAACGCACACATTTCAGTACATTACAACTAGCACATTTCAGTACATTACAACTTGCACATTTCAGTACATTACAACTCACACATTTCAGTACTATTTACAACTTGCATATGTCAGTATATTACAACTCACATAATATTTCAGTACTAATTACAATTTGCATGTTTCAGTACATCACAACGCACACATTTCAGTACATTACAACTCACACATTTCAGTACATTACAACTCACACATTTCAATACATTACAACTCACACATGTCAGTACATTATAACAAAGATTAAAAGCTTTTATTTTCCTATTCCAGTGCCAGAGATAGTCCTGGAGAACTCGAGCACTGGCGTCCTCTCACACATTGTGGTAGATACGAGCGCTTTCATCAAAGACGAGAGCAACTTGACGAGCATGCCACATCTTACCATAGAGTATGTACCGGTTAATCCTTACTTATGTTTGAACTAATTTTAATTTCGTTTTCATTGCTGGGTTTATTTATGTTCAGCCTTTTAACCCACTTCGAAAAAAAGAAGTACGGGTCAGCTAGACCCGACAGACGTTGTCCTGTCATAGAACTGTCAAACGCGCGAAGTTAAAATCGTTGTTAAGTTTACTGAAATTTTCTGTGCGCGTTTTTCTTAATTTTTCTTTCCGTAAGAACCTTCTACAATTTACTACATAACTTTAAAAAAAGATGAATGAAATCTGTTAAGTCGTTCTCAAGTTATGGCGTGACCGAGGTAAACAGGGATTAATTTTATCTATACTAATATTATAAAGAGGAAAGATTTGATTGTTTGTTTGTTTGTTTGTTTGCATTGAATAGGCTCCGAAACTACAGAACCGATTTGAAAAATTCTTTCACTGTTGGGAAGTTACACTATCCCCAGGTGATATAGGCTATATATCTATACCCGTGCGAAGCTGGGGCGGACCGCTAGTATTATATAGATAATAAATAAATATTCGGGACATTTTTGCACACACGATCATCTGACCCCAAACTAAGCAAAGCTTGTGATATGGCTGCCAGAGACTGATATACATACATATATATTTTTAAATACATACTTAAATAGATATTAACAACCACCAGATAGATAGATTTACAAATGTACGTCGCTTACGCCGTACGTTTCCGTAAACCAATTGTTTTTTATCATGTAAAGGAAACTGTCGAGGTGGTCCCACAAAACCCCAGGTTCCTCTATTTATTTTGTTTTAATAGGCATGTGTCCTAATGTTTAATTTATTACAAATAACCGGCTTAGCGATGAATATAAGTAAATACATTACACATACTGAAAAAATAATTTGAATTGGCTGATAAATCTCTGAGATATGAGTGTTTAAAGTTTTAGGTGGGGATAGAGAGGGGATGCTCTATCCCTTTCTCGCAAAGCGTGTGTTAGTATAGCATTTGTATGGCGCGCCTGAGGCGTGACGTCACGGCTCAGTATAGTGCGCTCTCTGTCTAGCATGAAATTCAAATGCTTATATCTTATTTATTTTTGAACTAATTTTTATTTTGTTTTCGTTGATGTGCTCTATTTATGATCAGCTTTTTTATGAGGTAATAAAAAATATTAGTCATCATGCCTATTGGGGCGATATGCATGTGAAGTGTTATGAAAAAGTTGTTAATGCTTATTCCAGGCCTTTAAAAGTATCATCGCAATCAGATATAAGGGACATGGTACCCAAAGTGGAGAAGCCCAAGGTGTCCAAACTGGGATATGTTACGGAATATATGACCGAAGCGGAAATGATAGCGACCAGGTGACAATGAACCTTTTTACAAGCTTTTATCTTGCAATGTTTTTTTAATGCTATAGGTGGCAAACAAGCATACGGATCGCCCGATGGTAAGCAGTCACCGTCGCCTATAGATACTTGTAACACCAGAGGCATCACAACTACGTTGCCGACCCTTAAATTCAAATTCAAATTATTTATTGAGAATAAAAACGGACAAATGCCACTAACATTTATCTCACATACTGTTAAAACTAAAATAGATTTCCTTGTAAAAATAGGAATAATATTATAAAATTACTAATATAATAAATAAAACATAAAATTAGTATGTCATACAAATTGTCATTATAGTCATCGGCTTTTTTTTTTTGACCCATAAGGACTCTATTATCTTTCCTTTTGAATAACCCCATGTTGTAGCTTCTCGGGTTGTACCTCTCTCTGAGAGAAAGCCTGAAGGGCCTGAGGCCCACCGCATTAGCAAGTTGAAGTGGCAGTGGGCAAGGCACATAGCATGCAGAACAGATGGCCGATGGGGCCGAAAGGTTCTCGAATGGAGACCACGGACCGGTAAGCGCAGCGTAGGACGTCCACCCACAAGATAGACGACCTAAGAGACCGCAGGGAAACGCTGGATGCAGGCTGCTTCCAATCGGCCCTTTTGGATATCGATGGGGGAGGCCTATGTCCAGCAGTGGATGTCCTATGGCTGAAATGCCCGACTTCGGCCCACTTGGGACCGAAGTTGACCGAACCGAATGCTGATGAGCATATTGAACCCATCTGATTCGTTCCCAGAGAAGAAGCGAAGAAGAAGCTTCAGTATGCCAGCTCGGTGTACAAATGTGAACTCTGCATCATCGGGTTCTACACCCAGCAGCAAGTGGAAGATCACTTCGAGACCGCACACAGAGCCGTAAGCGTATTTATACAGGGTTACTGGGGGGGTTTATTTTATTTTATTTATTAAGGAACAGTAAACAGCTATATTAAAAAAATTACAACAAAGTGGATAGATTAATAAACTTAATAAACTTAAAATAAAAATTAATAAATACAGCCAACAACACTATTCACAGGTTACTTACAGAATTATATAAATTTACCGCTAGGAGTAGCTAGCTTGAAAAAAATAATATTTAAATATACATATGTTTTTTTGTTTTCTAATAAGCCCTAAAACACAAAAATAAAAGTTAATGATTCTATAAAGTTTAAACAACTATTAATTAACATAATAATAACGGTATTGTTTCAAAATAGTACTGTACCCTTAGTCACAGATTTGATAGTTTTCGAAAACTTTTTTCGTTTATTGTTCCATACATTGCTGGGCTGAAAGGTATTCGAAAACTTTTTTCGTATTAGAGTGAAGCAATATATACCGCCGATTACTACCGATTTTAGTTCCTCCGCGTTTCCGCTGGAGGCGCTTTACTAAAATGTATGGAACAATACGTAAACGAAAAAAGTTTTCGAAAACTATCAAATCTGGGACTAAGCGTACTGAAGTTATAAGCTTTTGAAGTACTACTGCTTTAAATTAACCTGCAGTGTAAGCAAAAATGACAATATTTAGAAAAGAGTCAGAAGGGGGTTAGACAAGACCCACTTTCTGTTAGCGTTAACGCCTGCGGAAAGATGAAATTGTATGAGGACATTTTTGCACACACGTTCATCTGACTCCAAGCTAAGCAAAGCTTGTGATATGGCTGCCAGAGACTGATATACATACATAATATATAGTTTTAAATACATACTTAAATAGATACTAAACTAACACCGAGATATAGAACAAACACAAATGTTCACATAAATGTTTGTCCTAGGTGGGAATCGAACCCACGCCCCCAAGCTCAGAAGTTAGGTTCACTACCAACTGGACCAACGGGCTATCTAAAATTAATAACATAAAATAAATTAATAAACTTAAATATCTTTAACTTCGTAACATTAAAATTAATATTAAAAACCTAACTATTATCTATTAAACCGCTACCAGTGGGAACTAAATAAATAAATAGAAGCACATGTTTTTTTCAGAAACCCGGTCTAGAAACCTGCAAAGTTTGCTATCTATACATAGAAGAGTCCAAACTGGGTAACCACACGGACCAACACTACCTCCGCTACACTTGCAAGCTGTGCTCCCGGGTCGAGCACAGCCTCAAACTGATGCAGCTCCACATAGACAGCCATATGGGGAAGACTGTGCCATCAGCTGTCATTCAGATCGAGGGCTCGAAGCCTAAAAAGGTGAGAAAAGTTGTTTGATTGTTGTCACAAGTTGTGCCAAAAGTTGTGCAATTGTTTTGAATTGTATTTAATAATATGCTTGCGTTTGGCTGCCAACCCGCCTGATGTTAAGCGATGATGCAGTCTACGATGAAGCAAGAAGTTGTCCAATTGTTGTGCCAAAAGTTGTTTAATAGTTTTGCCAAAAATTGGTCAATTGTTTTTTTATTTTATTTAATAGTAATGCTTGCGTTTGGTTGCCAACTCGCCTGATGTTAAGCGATGATGCGGTCTTCGATGAAGCACGCGTGCCTAGAAGAAACCGATTCCATATTGATTTTAAGAGACCCAGATTGGAACTATCGGGGAACAACCATGTTTTGCCAGAAGTTGTTCGACTGTTGTGTCAAAAGTTGCTAAATTGCTGTGCCACAACACAAGTTGTTCAATGAATGTGCCAAAAGTTGTTCAATTGTTATGCTAAACGTTTTTCAATTGTTGTGTCAAGGGTTGATTAATAGTTGTGCCAAAAGTTGTTTGATTGTTGTACCAAAGGTTCTTCAATTGCTGTGCCAAAGGATGTTCCATTGAGACCTATGTGCAGCAGTGGACGTCTTCTGGCAAATGATGGTGATGAAGTTGTTTAATTGTTTTGCCAAAAGTTGTTCAATTGTTGTCACAAGTTTAATGGTTTTGATAGGTTTTACGCGCATTTAAGCGAACTTATTTAGTTTCTTAACTGTGAGTTTGTTGTTTTGTTTCAGAGCAGCAATAAAAAGAAGAAACATGCGGCAGCGAGCGTCCCGCCCAAGCCTGGCGACCTCAGGAAGCTACTATCGAAAACTACCATCGAGGGATACAAATGCTTAGAATGTGACATGTTCTTCAAGTAAGTAATCTCTGGCGCAAACATTTCTCGCATTCAAATAATATCTTTTGCAGCAAAAATAGTAGTTTTTTTCTGCAATCTAAAAATAAAGTCCTTTTCATGTCTGAAGTCCCACGGCAAACAGCGGAACTAAATGTCCATGTTGTAGTTGTCAGGTGTTGTTACTGTGTTTGGACGCTAGTGAGATTTTTATTAATTTTCCATCGTTAAAGAGTCGTGTACGATGCCAAAAGTTGTTAAAGTTCTACTCGAGAAATGATACTGATAGTGATTGATACGCGATGACAGCGCCGCGTCTGCGGGACTTCTAACGTGAAAAGCACTCTATCTTGTGCAGTAATTGTAGAAAAAAATCGCATTCATTTAATGTCTTGTACAGCAAAAACCGCGACCGAATCGGTTTCTTCTAGGCAAGCGTGCTCCACCGTAGACCGCATCATCGCTTAACATCAGGCGAGTTTGCAGCCAAACGCAAGGATATTATTTAAAAAAAACTGCAATCTAGTAATTCAAATTCAAATTCAAATTGTTTATTTCAAGTAACCATGGACTCATACTTAGCAATATTTGGACAAAGAATTAGGTATAAAAATAATAATAGTAAAATGTCAGTGGAAAGTTAAAATAAAATTAACATAACCTAAAATGTCAATTACAAAAAATACCCTAGATCAAATAAAAAAAGATTAAAATGTCACATAAAAATTGGGTAATATATGGGAAGAAAGGTTCTGGAGTGGAGACCACGAACCGGAAGAAGAAGAGGGAGGCCTCCCACTAGATGGACCGACGACATTGTGAGAGTCGCGGGCATCCAGTGGATGCAAAAGGCGAGCTGTCGATCAGTGTGGAGGTTAAAGGGGGAGGCCTATGTTCAGCAGTGGACGTCTTCCGGCTGATGATGATGATGATGATGATGAGTAATATCTTGTGCAGTTATGTAGCAAAAATGTACCGAAATAAAGTAAAATATTTGAAATTGTTTTATAAGACTGATATAATTTGTTGTTTGTCAGAACGTCCCGCGCGCGCAAGAACCATGTGGCTCGGTTTCACCGGGAGGGGTTACAGTGTGACCACTGTAAGAAAAGATTCGTTAATAGAACCACACTCGCTACGCATTTGAGGTAACTAAAAAAAGTATAAATTGTTTTTTCAAACCCCCATAAAAAGCTGATAAACTTCAAACGGCTGAACAAATTTTCTTGATACAAGAATATGTTTTCAGCTGTTTGATGATTAAACTTTGATTCAAGAAAATTTTCTCTTTTATCGGTTTTTATTATATTTTTATGTATACTGGTTTTATAGTTTTGTCTAACATTAGTTAATTCTCCCCAGGTTACACGAAGGCCCGCTGCCGCGCGAAGAGTGCCCTATATGCCACAAAATGGTGCGCACCATACAACTCAAATACCACATCCAACGACACGAGAATAAGAGTCGGTACGAGTGTACAGACTGCAACAAGATATTCTCGCATCTTGCTACCTATCACGCGCATCTGAAGTATTCTAGAGCTCATGCCTCGGAACACGTGTTCAAGTGAGTAAACTAACCCTTTAACCTTACAATATGCGAAATATCTTTATATATCGTGTTTATGTTTAACTGATTTAACTACATATTATTTTATTTTATCGCTCAATATTATTGCATGCTGTCTTCACCTGTAATTATTGTGACATTTAGTTATATTTTTATTTCTTTTTAAAGTTTTGATAAATTGTATTGATGTTATATGATTATTTACGGGATATTTACAATACGTTTTTTTTTATTTTTTAAATTTACAATTGTATTGATGTACACAGTGTAGGTGGACTTAAATAAATAAATATCACGGTTGCCTGGAAGAGATCGCTTTAAGCGATAAGGCCGCCTGTTAAAAGCCTAGATAATATTTTTATTGTAATGTTTGTTATCCTTGTTTTGTGGTATTTTAATAAAGGGTTATTGTATTGTATTGTATGCGTAATATACAGTTCAAATATATCTAACGATACGAGAACAAAAGCTACTACGAGTGCAACAAGATATTCTCGCAACTTGCTGCAAGATATTCTTGCAACTGTTACAAGATATTATCGCATCTTGCGGTAAGATATTCTTGCAACTGCAAGAGGTATTTACGCATCTTATGAATAAATAAATAATTGAATAACTGATTTATTGACTACTTTAATATAATGACATTATAATCTAATTGAATCTAATCTAATGCATGTATTATTATTTAAATTCTTGACTAATTTTATAATTGTAATTAATTTCTTAAAATGTTAACTTGTAAACTACACTATTGTATTAGGTTAATCCTGTAAAAATTGTTGTAATGAATGAAATAAATAAATAAAATTAAATATCGCGACCTATCACGCTTATTTGAAGTATTCTAGAGCTCACGCCTCGAAACACGTGTTCAAGTGAGTATAATAACAATTCTTTGAGGCTATAATATGTGTACTATACAGCTCAAATATCATACACAACGACACGAGAACAAAAGCTACTACGAGTGCACAGACTGCAGCAAGATATTCTCGCATCTTGCTGCAAGATATTCTTGCAACGACGACATTGCAACTATTCTTGAAACAAGACATTTTCGCATTTCGTGGCCTGTCACTAAAGTTATATGATTATTTACGGGATATTTACCGTGGTAAGGTTGTGGAATGAGCTCCCGATATTTCGGCGCAGTTACATGCACCATGTTCACGGGAAGACACATGGTGCATGTAACTGCGCCGAAATATCGGGAGCTCATTCCACAACCTTACCACGGTAAATATCCCGTAAATAATCATATAACTTTAGTGAACAACCGTGATAGTTTAAAACAGTGTTTCGTGGCCTGTCATTTCCGTTTCATCTCCATCTCTAAAAAGGCTACTAAACCTAGCATCTAAATCTTACAAGTTCTGATTCAGATTCAGTTTGTTTATTAACCAACTAGCTGACCTGACAGACGTTGTCCTGTCTTAGAACTGTCAAACACGCAAAGTCAAAACTGTAAATCTTATTTTTTTACACCTTGGGTTACATTATTGGAGTTTTAGTAAGGATCACTATTTAAAAAAAAAAAAATATAGCCTATGTTAACCGGGGATAGTGTAGCTTCCCAACAATGAAGGAATTTTTCAAATCGGTTCAGTAGTTTCGGAGCCTATTCAATGCAAACAAACAAACAAACAAACAAACAATCAAATCTTTCCTCTTTATAATATTAGTATAGATATAAATAACATGTTCGTCATATGAGGCAAGCCAGTTTACACGAGTGCTTATGTTTGTGTTATTAGTGTAAGAAAATATAACAGTTTTGCCTTTTAAATTACAATGACAGTTAACAAACAACGATTCTAGTACAGAGCTAATAAAAAAAATGACAATAGTTGATTCATCATCATCATAATCAGCCTTTTAACAGTCCACTGCTGGACTTTTAGCCTACCCACGAAAGGATGATTAGGCCATATCCACCACGATGGCCCAGTGCGGGTTGGTGGATTCACATAACCCATTGAATTCCTTCTCCGTACGTATGCAGGTTTCCTCACGATGTTTTCCTTCACCGAAAAGCCAGTGGTATGAAAATCCGTACGTAAACTCCAAAGAGCTCATTGGTACAATAGTTAATTGAATCAGGCGTTTCTTTGCGGAAGTCCATTTTAATTTGGATATGACTAATTTCTAGTGGAATTCCGCTTCTACGTCGTTTCAAAAAAGTTCAAACTTCAAAACTAAAATTTAAAAAAAAATACACCAAATTGTTGTAACGAATTTTATTACAGATTTAATTACTTTTTGTTTCAGGTTAGGTTAATATTTTTCTATTTTGTGTAATAAATATTTTGCGTAAGGTTAGGTTTAAATTAGCATCACAAATATCTATAGAGAAAAATTGTTTATCCCAAAATTCTTATTGTACTCGAAACTACGTAGAAGCGGAATTACACTAGAAATGCGTCATATATAAATTAAAAATGTCAATGATACGTAATTATACATTAAATGTCAGCAATAAAATAATAAGAATGATGTCGATTTTTTTTTATCTTTGCAATCAATGTTACTACTAAAATGAAATTAACAAAATTAAAACAAAAATAAGGGGTAATTAAACTAAACGCAACATTTCGGTTCCAGGTTTCCTTGCCCCATGTGCAATAAAGGCTACCCGACTAAAGAGGCGATGCAGGACCATTTCAACTATCAACACTTGGGGAAAACCTCTCACAAGTGTCCCATTTGTAGTAAGGTAAGATTTGAAACCATTCCAGAACCTTTTGGCCCCATCGGCCATCTGTTTATGTGCCCTGCCCACTGCCACTTCTAGGTGTTTATTATTTCAGCCATAGGTCGTTCACTGCTGGACATAGGCCTCCCCATCGATCTCCAAAAGGGCCGGTTGCCAGCGTTTCCCTGAGGTCTCTTTTAGGTCGTTTGTCCATCTTGTATGACGTCCTACGCTGCGCTTACCGGTCCGTGGTCTCCATTCTAGAACCTTTCGGCCTCATCGCCCATCTGTTCTGCGTTATATGTGCCCTGCCCACTGCCACTTCAACTTGCTAATCCGGTGGGCTATGTCGGTGACTTACGTTCGTCTACGGATCTTCTCATTTCTGTTTCGATCTCGCAGAGAAACCCCGAGCATAGCCCTCTCCATAGCTCGTTGTGCGACTTTGAGCTTGCTTATGAGCTGCTATATACACAACTTGCTGTTATTTGTGTATAATGTAGTGCTTTTTATGTTTGAAGTCTGACGGCAAACAGCGAAACTAAATGTCCATGTTGTATTTGTCAAGTGTTGTTACTGTGTTCGGACAATGTCCAGCAGTGGACGTGCTATGGCTGAAATGATGATGATGGTGAAGATTTGAAACCTTAACCTAACCATTTCTTCCTAGAGTTTTACGAAAAACTACTCTATGGCCTGTCTAATATAAGTTGATAAATTTGACAGATAACAGTAGGGATGCAGTAGTGTATAATCGGTAATGAACCTATTCGATTATCGATAACTATTATTCTCATAGAACTTGGAATCGATAAAAACTCAATAAACTCAAAACTCACTTTCTGCAAAATCTATTCATTGCAGAAATTAGTTTTCTATATGATAGAATCAGAACGCCAAGAGTCCAGTTTTCGTTGATTGTGAGATGATTCTTAAGCCATCCAAAAGAACTGTCATAATTTATTGAGAGCTCTAAAAGAGCCGTGTCAGAATTTTAAGATGCCTTAAAATAGTTTTAAATAATGTCAAATAGCTGTGTCAGAGTTTTAAGAACTATGGAATAGTTCTGTCAAAGTTTTAAGAACTATGGAAGAGCTCTGTCAGTGTTTTAAGAACTATGGAAGAGCTCTGTCAGAGTTTCAAGAGGTCTTAAAAACCTGCGTTATAATTTAAGAGCTCTAAAAGAGTCGTGTCAGAATTTTAAGGGGTCTTTAAAGCTGTGTCTGAAATTCAAAAATCTTAAAGAGCTGTGTCGGGATTATAAGGGGTCTTTAAAACTGTGTCAGAACTTTAAAAAGTCTTGAAGAGCTATGTCGGGATTATAAGGGGTCTTTAAAACTGTGTCAGAACTTTAAAAAGTCTTGAAGAGCTGTGTCGGGATTATAAGGGGTCTTTCAAACTGTGTCAGAACTTTAAAAAGTCTTGAAGAGCTATGTCGGGATTATAAGGGGTGTTTAAAACTGTGTCAGAACTTTAAAAAGTCTTGAAGAGCTGTGTCGGGATTATAAGGGGTCTTTCAAACTGTGTCAGAACTTTAAAAAGTCTAGAGCTGTGTCGGGATTATAAGGGGTCTTTCAAACTGTGTCAGAACTTTAAAAAGTCTTAAAGAGCTGTGTCGGGATTATAAGGGGTCTTTAAAACTATGTCAGAACTTTAAAAAGTCTAGAGCTGTGTCGGGATTATAAGGGGTCTTTAAAACTGTGTCAGAACTTTAAAAAGTCTAGAGCTGTGTCGGGATTATAAGGGGTCTTTAAAACTGTGTCAGAACTTTAAAAAGTCTTAAAGAGCTGTGTCGGGATTATAAGGGGTCTTTAAAACTATGTCAGAACTTTAAAAAGTCTAGAGCTGTGTCGGGATTATAAGGGGTCTTTAAAACTGTGTCAGAACTTTAAAAAGTCTAGAGCTGTGTCGGGATTATAAGGGGTCTTTAAAACTGTGTCAGAACTTTAAAAAGTCTTGAAGAGCTGTGTCGGGATTATAAGGGGTCTTTCAAACTGTGTCAGAACTTTAAAAAGTCTAGAGCTGTGTCGGGATTATAAGGGGTCTTTAAAACTGTGTCAGAACTTTAAAAAGTCTTAAAGAGCTATGTCGGGATTATAAGGGGTCTTTCAAACTGTGTCAGAACTTTAAAAAGTCTTAAAGAGCTATGTCGGGATTATAAGGGGTCTTTCAAACTGTGTCAGAACTTTAAAAAGTCTAGAGCTGTGTTGGGGTTTTAGGAGCTGTGTCAAAGTCTTAAGGGCGCTAAAAGGGCTGTCACAGTTTTAGGACGATTGAAACAGCTGTGTCAGCAATTTCAAGTCATAAAGCGCTCTGACTGTATTGTAAGGCTCCCAAATCTCTCCAAACAAGTGCAAATGTTGTGTTCCAGCCGATAGCGTCTCGCGCGAACGTCGAGAAGCACATAGCTCGAGTCCACGGCGAGAAGAAAGACAAGCCCAAGAACCACGTCTGCCAGACCTGCGGGAAACCGTTCACGGTGAGATTGATAAGGTCTTGACTACAGTAACGACCAGGCACATAAGGTTTTTTTTATTTTTTTTACATTTTATAGGTCTTTGTTTGGCCATCAACTCGCTTTTTACTAACCAGTGTTTTTAGTTTTTACTTGTTTGGCAACCAGTTACGAAAACAGAATAAAATTTCCGTTTTCATAACCAGCTACGAATGGATTTGTAATGAATGACTGGAAGGAATGGATGAATAATAAATTATAATAATAATTTTTCTTTGTTCATAACTGTGGGCTAGTGCGAGTTTTTTCGTTTGCGTTTACTTACTCGACCGCGTAAGCGGAAAACACGATTTGTATGAAAAATGAACAGCGCCATCTGGCGCCATGTAGATGAAACTGCTCTTTTTTCATACAAATCTCGGTTTACGCGTTACACCTTATGAACAAAGAAAAATTATTATTATTATTTATTATTCATCCATTCCTTCCATTCATTCATTACAAATCCATTCGTAGCTGGTTATGAAAATCGGTTATTAAAACGGAAATTTTATTCTGTTTTCGTAACTGGTTGCCATACAAGAAAAAACACATGTCAGTTATAAATGTGGACTAAACGGCCTGATGGTAAGCGACGTTGCGGCCGAGAATGGATGACATTTACATTGGTTACTAGGATGACATAAATACCAGTTATTTTGATTTAAAAAACCGATTAACTGAACCGATTTTGATGAAATTTCCATGGTATCTAGTTTGAAAGTATATCTTAAAAAAAAAACATCTAAATCGGCTCATAAATGTTAGTTCCGAAGTAACAAAAAAATTATAAGAAATCCCTCCGTTTTTGAAGTCAGCAAATAAAATAAGATTGCATGAATCGTACAGTGTAACGCAGGAAGATGATGATGGTTCCTATGTCCAGGACAAGAAAGCGCTGACACAGCATGAAGTGATCCACTCGGGCGCGCGCCCTCTCTCCTGCGACATCTGCCAACAGACGTTCAAACAGAAGGCGTCTCTCTACACGCATCGGAAGAGAGTCCACAAGGTAACTGTTCACTGCACACAGCACGACGTGGTCCACTCTCTCCCGCGACATCTGCCAACAGACGTTCAAACAGAAGGCGTCTCTCTACACGCATCGGAAGAGAGTCCACAAGGTAACTGTTCACTGCACACAGCACGACGTGGTCCACTCTCTCCCGCAACATCTGCCAACAGACGTTCAAACAGAAGGCGTCTCTCTACACGCATCGGAAGAGAGTCCACAAGGTAACTGTACACAGCACGACGTGGTCCACTCTCTCCCGCGACATCTGCCAACAGACGTTCAAACAGAAGGCGTCTCTCTACACGCATCGGAAGAGAGTCCACAAGGTAACTGCACACAGCATGACGTGGTCCACTCTCTCCCGCGACATCTGCCAACAGACGTTCAAACAAAAGGCGTCTCTCTACACGCATCGGAAGAGAGTCCACAAGGTAACTGCTCACTGCACACAGCATGACGTGGTCCACTCTCTCCCGCGACATCTGCCAACAGACGTTCAAACAGAAGGCGTCTCTCTACACGCATCGGAAGAGAGTCCACAAGGTAACTGTTCACTGCACACAGCACGACGTGGTCCACTCTCTCCCGTGACATCTGCCAACAGACGTTCAAATAGAAAGCGTCTCTCTACACGCACCGGAAGAGAGTCCACAAGGTAACTGTTCACTGCACACAGCACGACGTGGTCCACTCTCTCCCGCAACATCTGCCAACAGACGTTCAAACAGAAGGCGTCTCTCTACACGCATCGGAAGAGAGTCCACAAGGTAACTGCACACAGCATGACGTGGTCCACTCTCTCCCGCGACATCTGCCAACAGACGTTCAAACAAAAGGCGTCTCTCTACACGCATCGGAAGAGAGTCCACAAGGTAACTGCTCACTGCACACAGCATGACGTGGTCCACTCTCTCCCGCGACATCTGCCAACAGACGTTCAAACAGAAGGCGTCTCTCTACACGCATCGGAAGAGAATCCACAAGGTAACTGTTCACTGCACACAGCACGACGTGGTCCACTCTCTCCCGCGACATCTGCCAACAGACGTTCAAACAGAAGGCGTCTCTCTACACGCATCGGAAGAGAGTCCACAAGGTAACTGTTCACTGCACACAGCACGACGTGGTCCACTCTCTCCCGTGACATCTGCCAACAGACGTTCAAACAGAAGGCGTCTCTCTACACGCATCGGAAGAGAGTCCACAAGGTAACTGTTCACTGCACACAGCACGACGTGGTCCACTCTCTCCCGCAACATCTGCCAACAGACGTTCAAACAGAAGGCGTCTCTCTACACGCATCGGAAGAGAGTCCACAAGGTAACTGTTCACTGCACACAGCACGACGTGGTCCACTCTCTCCCGCGACATCTGCCAACAGACGTTCAAACAGAAGGCGTCTCTCTACACGCATCGGAAGAGAGTCCACAAGGTAACTGCACACAGCATGACGTGGTCCACTCTCTCCCGCGACATCTGCCAACAGACGTTCAAACAAAAGGCGTCTCTCTACACGCATCGGAAGAGAGTCCACAAGGTAACTGCTCACTGCACACAGCATGACGTGGTCCACTCTCTCCCGCGACATCTGCCAACAGACGTTCAAACAGAAGGCGTCTCTCTACACGCATCGGAAGAGAGTCCACAAGGTAACTGTTCACTGCACACAGCACGACGTGGTCCACTCTCTCCCGCGACATCTGCCAACAGACGTTCAAACAGAAGGCGTCTCTCTACACGCATCGGAAGAGAGTCTACAAGGTAACTGTTCACTGCACACAGCACGACGTGGTCCACTCTCTCCCGTGACATCTGCCAACAGACGTTCAAACAGAAGGCGTCTCTCTACACGCATCGGAAGAGAGTCCACAAGGTAACTGTTCACTGCACACAGCACGACGTGGTCCACTCTCTCCCGCAACATCTGCCAACAGACGTTCAAACAGAAGGCGTCTCTCTACACGCATCGGAAGAGAGTCCACAAGGTAACTGCACACAGCATGACGTGGTCCACTCTCTCCCGCGACATCTGCCAACAGACGTTCAAACAAAAGGCGTCTCTCTACACGCATCGGAAGAGAGTCCACAAGGTAACTGCTCACTGCACACAGCATGACGTGGTCCACTCTCTCCCGCGACATCTGCCAACAGACGTTCAAACAGAAGGCGTCTCTCTACACGCATCGGAAGAGAGTCCACAAGGTAACTGTTCACTGCACACAGCACGACGTGGTCCACTCTCTCCCGCGACATCTGCCAACAGACGTTCAAACAGAAGGCCTCTCTCTACACGCATCGGAAGAGAGTCCACAAGGTAACTGTTCACTGCACACAGCACGACGTGGTCCACTCTCTCCCGCGACATCTGCCAACAGACGTTCAAACAGAAGGCGTCTCTCTACACGGTCATCTGACCCCAAACTAAGCAAAGCTTGTGATATGGCTGCCAGAGACTGATATACACACATATATAGTTTTAAATACATACTTAAATAGATACTAACAACCAGATATAGAACAAACACAAATGTTCATCACATAAATGTTTGTCCTAGATGGGAATCGAACCCACGCCCCCAAGCTCAGAAGGCAGGTTCACTACCAACTGGACCAACGGGCTATCAATATAATCATAATAGGGCCTAATTAGTTTTAACGTTGATATCAAGGTGTTCCCGACCAAGAAGGAAGTTCGCTACATGAACGACGTACCCTCAACAAGCTGAGACGAACCTGAACATATTTCGGAATAACTCCGTCAACTAAATAATCAATGCAGGAAGGAACACGTCGTGAGGAAACCATAGCGTACAGGTACTTCCCGGAGGGTCAGACAAGACCCACTTTCTGTTAGCGTTAACGCCTGCGGAAAGATGAAGTTGTATGAAAATGACATTGACAATGACATATGTTCTCTCAAGCTAATGTCACTTTCATACAATTTTATCGAGCCGCAGGCGTTAACGTTAACAGAATGGGGGTCTTGTCAAACCCCTTTGAACCGTATTTTTGAAAATTATGTGTTGAGTTAAGCCTTTAAATATAGGTTTAAGTTTTTTTTTTTTTTTCATTTATAGACTTGAATTAGTGTACGTGATATGTACAGTACTGCCCTAGTCCAAAGGAAAAATTACTACTTACTAATTACTACTTATTACTACTTATTATAGGTCAGAGTAATTTTAACCAACCAACCAAAAACAATTTGGAAAATTTACTTTAAATCAGTTTTAGTTATTGACCTTATACTCCGTTCAAAATGTTAGATATTTTATTTAAACAAAGATATGTCACGAAAAGTCACTGTCAAAGTGACATGCCAGTTGCTCAAAACATTTTTCACGTGTGATTTTTTTTTTACATTCTATTTTCCCCCGGCTTTGCTCTCGCGCGGTACAATGGGTGATTTTCTGATAGTTAAAACATTCAAAAAAAACAATATTAAAATATTGAAATAGATGGCGTTGACTATTATGATAGAGGAAATAGAGGGCAAATCAAACGTTGGCCAGAAATGTATAGTTTGTTTTTTTGTTAAAATCTTCATGAGCGTGGATTCAATGTCCTTTACTCGTAATATTAAACAGTTTACTTTGTCTTAATAGCGTCGAACAAGTCATAGTCACAGTCAGAGTCAAGCTAAGTAAGTCACGGTCAAGTCGAACTCATGCCCCTGTAAAGTGGTGGAGACTTTACAAGAGGCTTCTATGGAGTTTTGGAAACAACACGAAAAGACACGTTTCACCTCGTTATATCACTTGCTCACACTCGAGCACGTTTACGAGCACTTAATGAATAATAATTCACCATTTAGTACACATTAACACTCGAAAATACACAAGTTTAGGAAAATAATCCAACGAGCCGACATGTTTTTTCCGCGTTGGCGCCAAAAACTTAGAAATGTTTAGAACCCCTACAGTCCTGCCAGTATAATAAAATATTTTCTATCAACTTTTTTTATTTTTTTTTATCATAACATTGTATAGAACAGATATTACGTTAATATAAATAGTACAAAACGTTTTTTATTTTACAATTGTTCATATTACGACTAGAAAACATAATAAAACATTTTTTTGGTCAAATATTGGAAACTACCATTATAAAAGATTTTTTTTGCACAGGTATCCCCTTTGTTTACTTAAAATATTTAGAGTTTTGGCGCCAACGCGGAAAAAACATGTCGGCTCGTTGGATTATTTTCCTAAACTTGTGTATTTTCGAGTGTTAATGTGTACTAAATGGTGAATTATTATTCATTAAGTGCTCGTAAACGTGCTCGAGTGTGGGCAAGTGATATAACGAGGTGAAACGTGTCTTTTCGTGTTGTTTCCAAAACTCTATAGGAGCCTCTTGTAAAGTCCCCACCACTTTACAGGGGCATGAGTTTGACTTGACCGTGACTTACTTAGCTTGACTCTGACTGTGACTTGTTTGACGCTATTAAGACTATGTAAAGTGATTAATATTACGACTAAAGGACATTGAACCCACGGTCATGAAAATTTTAACAAAAAAAATTACATAAATTATTTAAGATTAGTGAACGGAGTATAAATCCGAATAATTTAAAAGGTAGGCCTCGATTTAAAAAAATTACCCCCTTGTGATGTAACTATTTCCTTTGGACGTATAAGAAGCCCGTACATTATATTAGGCTGGCTCCAGTGCGCGACCGTCGCGTGCCAGTCGCGCACTGGAGCCGGCCTTAGTAATACGTGTAACCTTTTAAAACTATAATAGGAATAATTAATGAAATCGATTGAATTATATTGTTATGATAATGTAATTTACCTTACTGTATTATTAGGTATGTTTTATAAATAAATTATTAAATTTTATTGACTTTGTTTTGTTTTCTAACCCGTTATCAGGGCCCCAAAATCTACTAAAGAAATAGATGATGACTAATATTTTTTTATTACCTCATAAAAAACTGATTATAAATAGAGCCCATCAACGTAAACATAATTAAAATTAGTTCAAAAATAAATAAGATATGAGCATTTTAATTTAACTTAATTTCATGCTAGACAGAGAGCGCACTATACTGAGCCGTGACGTCACGCCTCAGGCGCGCCATACAAATGCTATACTAACACACGCTTTGCGAGAAAGGGATAGAACATCCCCTCTCTATCCCCACCTAAAACTTTAAATACTCATATCTCAGAGATTTAACAGCCAATTCAAATTATTTTTTCAGTATGTGTAATGTATTTAGTTATATTCATCGCTAAGCCGGTTATTTGTAATAAATTAAACATTAGGAATCATGCCTATTGTCTTTAAATTGTAATTGTTGCTATTTTAATTGTTAAATAACTGCCTCAGTCTCTTTTTTTCACTAGAAAAATACTACCTAATATTATAAATTAGTGTGAAAAAAATTAATTAAAACTGTCAACTTTGAGGCAATTATATAACAATTAAAATCGCAACAATTACAATTTAATGACAATTTATTTAGTAGAATCGGGGGGTAGGTAATGTTTATTTTTATAGTAATAAAGTTTTTTTAAAGAAAATAATAACCGGCTTAAATTTAAACTAATTAAAAATATACAGTTAAAACGAGTCATCAAAACTTTTGCTTAAGAACCACAAACCAAAAAGTCATCGGTGTATATATATACATATTTAGATAGCCCGTTGGTCCAGTTGGTAGTGAACCTGCCTTTTGAGCTTGGGGGCGTGGGTTCGATTCCCGCCTAGGACAAACATTCATGTGATGGACATTTGTGTTTGTTCTATATCTGTTTGTTAATATCTATTTAAGTATGTATTTAAAACTATATATGTATGTATATCAGTCTCTGGCAGCCATATCACAAGCTTTGCTTAGTTTGGGGTCAGATGACTGTGTGTGAAAAAATGTCCCAAATATTTATTTATTTTATATTTTTTGTTGAATTTTTAGAAAAAGCCCTAATTCAATTTTGATCAAATGCATATGGGACCATGGTATAATAATATACTCCGCCAGGTATAGCAATCCGAGAAACAATGTCCACGTGGGCGTCCCGCAATGATGTCATGATGTCAATTTACAACAGGTTCGAGAGAGATGACGATACACCACGTAACAGCTGATTGGATAAAGTGGCAACTGGACAGTGACGTCATTGCGGGACCACTCCCAGATTGCTAGACCTTGTTTCCTTAGATCATGTATGGGACCACCTCTAACGTATGACCAACCAAACAAAAAAAGAATCATCAAAATCAATTTATAATTGGCGGAGTATAACCGCGCAATCCTATTACAGCATATGGTCATTTATTAGCGCAGCAGCGTCCTATTACACGGTGAACGTACTGCGATCCCCAAGCCGCCTGCCAAACGTGGGGATTATGGCAACAACCCTCTCTAACAGGGAGGCCTTTGTCCAACAGTGAACGTTTAATGGCTGCTGATGATGATGATGAACCGCGCAATAAACATACAAAAAATACAGTCGAGTCGACCTTCTCCTTTTTTAAGTTGGTTAAAAAAATGGTTCCTAAACTTTAGGAACCGTATTTTTTGCGGTATTACTCGCTATCCTTTAGGACCTAAAGGATAGCGAGTAATACCGCGGGGAGCAGCTAGTATATTAGTGTTATGTGTGGCGTATAAACCAAACCAAGTGTAAAGGAAAAAGAACGTGTTGAAATAAATAAAATTACTTATTTTTAGTTATTTCTTTTAATACATATATATGGTACAAAAGGAAGACTTAATGCTATAAGAATCATCTGCCAGTCACGTCCGATAGTGTTGTGCATCCGTCTGGTATGATCGTACATCCAGTCACGTCAGGTAGTGTTGTGCATCCGTCTAGTATGCGCGTACAACCAGTCACGTCAGGTAGTGTTGTGCATCCATCTGGTGTGATCGTACAACCAGTCACGTCAGGTAGTGTTGTGCATCCATCTGGTGTGATCGTACAACCAGTCACGTCAGGTAGTGTTGTGCATCCGTCTAGTATGCGCGTACAACCAGTCACGTCAGGTAGTGTTGTGCATCCGTCTAGTATGCGCGTACAACCAGTCACGTCAGGTAGTGTTGTGCATCCGTCTGGTATGATCGTACAGCCAGTCACGTCAGGTAGTGTTATGCATCCGTCTAGTATGCGCGTACAACCAGTCACGTCAGGTAGTGTTGTGCATCCGTCTAGTATGCGCGTACAACGCGGCTCGCTGTCTAAAGGCGCGGCCACACACGCGACAGGCGAGCGGCCGCGCGCCAGTGTGCACGCGCTCGTGCTCGATCAGCCCTTTCTTGTCCTGAAACGTGCCATGATATAAAGAACAACAAAAAAATGGGTGAAATTCAGTAATACATTCTTTTTACTAAGCCTACGATGTCTGTCTGTCTGTCTCAGAATATGTAATGTTACGGCGGATTAATTAAAAAATAATAAAAAAGTCAAAAAGTAAAAACGAAAGGAAAAACTTTTTTTTTAACGTATTTTTGTATTAGCTCTAATGTAAAAACGGTAATACGTACAAGCGTCAAACTTGGCATGATTATAGTACACACTCTAAAGTATAACAACAAATATATAAAAACTGGCCAAGTGCGAGTCGGTGACAAGTTTCTGTTCATTACCAAGTAAGTACCTGGTAATTTCGTTATTGAATTTCTTGGTGGTACGAAACCCTCAGTGCGCGAGCCCGATTCGGACTTGACCGCTTTATTTTGTTTAATTATTTATATAGGATTAGATCCCTTCTGGGTAAAGGCCTCCTCCAGCATACTTCATTTCTTTCTATCTCATGCTCTCTCTATCCAGTTCTTTGCAACATTTTTTTATTTCATCTGCCCAACGGGCCTTATGTCTCAAAATACTGACAATCATCATCATCATCAGCCGGAAGACGTCCACTGCTGACCATAGGCCTCCCCCTTTAACCTACACACTGAACGACAGCCTGCCATCTGCATCCACTGGATGCTCGCGACTCTCACGATGTCGTCGGTCCATCTAGTGGGAGGCCTACCTACGCTGCATCTTCCGGTTCGTGGTCTCCATTCAAGACCCTTTCTTTCAATTCTTCCCCATCTGTTATCGGTTCTTCGACCGAAATACCGACAATACGTACCCTGAAAGCTTTCCCGCACTGCTGACAGATCTTGTCTTTAGCGCTCTCTTTGACACCTTCATGAGTTCTGCGCACGTGTCTTCTGATACAGCGCTTCGTCGCTAAACCCTGGAAATATAACATTGGTTCATCGCTTGATGGCAGAATCGATGGAAGATCTCAGCATGATGCTCGAAGGCCTTAATCGAGTCTCCCAACAGATGGGCCTTAAAATGAACATGGACAAGACAAAGGTCATGTCAAATATCCATGTTGTGCCCACCCCAGTATCAGTTGGGAACTCAGTTCTTGAAGCTGTTGACGCGTACGTCTACCTAGGACAAACAGTCGAACTAGGTAGGTCCAACTTCAAGAAAGAGGTCAATCGGCGAATCCAACTCGGCTGGGCAGCGTTCGGTAAACTACGCAACGTCTTCTCGTCCAAAATACCTCAGTGCCTTAAGACGAAAGTCTTCGACCAGTGTGTGTTACCAGTGATGACATACGGCACTGAAACGTGGTCTCTCACTATGGGCCTCATAAGCAAAGTCGCACAACGAACTATGGAGAGGGCTATGCTAGGGGTTTCTCTACGAGATCGGATCAGAAATGAGGAGATCCGTAGACCAACAAAAGTCACCGACATAGCCAATCGGATTAGCAAGTTGAAGTGGCAGTGGGCAGGGCACATATCACGCGGAACAGATGGCCGATGGGGCTGAAAGGTTCTCAAATGGAGAACACGGACCGGTAAGCGCAGCGTAGGACGTCCACCCACAAGATGGACAGACGACCTAAAAGAGACCGCAGGGAAACGCTGGATGCAGGCCGCTTCCAACCGGCCCTTTTGGAGATCGGAGGCCTATGTCCAGCAGTGGACGTCCTACGGCTGAAATGATGATGAATGGTGGTACTGATACCTTGTTACATATGGGACACTTGTGCTCCGCCTGACCCTTGTGTTGATAGTTGACGTGGTCCCGCAACTCTCCGCGGGACCGGTACCGCTTCTCGCAGACCCCGCACTTGTGCCTGTTAAAACAATGCTTACTTACATTAGGTTTTTTATTTTTTATAAATAATAGGCTTGCGTTTGACCGCCAGCTCGCCTGATGTTAAGCGATGATGCGGTCCACGATGGAGCACGCTTGTCTAGAAGAAACCGATTCACTCTCGAATTGAAGACGCCCAGATTGTAACTATCGGGAAACACCCACTCAGGCAGCGCATTCCACAGACTAGCAGTTCGCACAATAAATGTAGAATCAAAGCGCTTCCTTCGTACGGGTTTTCGGAATATCAACCATAAAGCGGTGTCGATTCTTTGTGCCCGCTCTGGCAGTCCGATAGAAAAATGGGCAGGAGGGAATTAGATCGTGCAGATCCGATGCATAATAGGCTTGTATCCCATTTTTTACTACCCTATTAAAAAGTTGATCATAAATAGAGCCCAACAACAAAAACAAAATAATTTCATGCTAGACAGAGAGCGCACTATACTGAGCCGTGACGTCACGCCTCAGGCGCGCCATACAAATGCTATACTAACACACGCTTTGCGAGAAAAGGACAGAGTATCCTCTCTATCCCCACCTAAAACTTTAAACGCTCATATCTCAGAGATTTATCAGCCAATTTAATTTATTTTCAGTATGTGTAATGTATTTAGTTATATTCATCGGTAAGATTTGTAATAAATGAAACATTAGCACACATGCATATTGCAGCTTTATTTTTTGTTTTATGCCCGTAAAACCAGATCCAAAAAGCTCACCCCCACATCTTGCAAAGCTGGAAACCCCACACCGTTCGATTTTTCCGCTCCTTTATTCCGCGGACCCGCAAGGTGTGGTGTCCTTCCCCCAAAGGTCTTTCCGCCGAGCTTCACCATGAAGCGTTTAAAAAAGGGTGTCTACAACTACCTCTCCGGGCTGGCAAAGCACCGTCAGCACTGCTAGTGTTGCAGGTAGCCATAGGCGGCGGTCTCTGCTTACCATCACGCGAACCGCAAGCTTGTTTGCCGCTCTTTTTATTAAAAACTAGCAACGCACCCCAGCTTCGCACGGGTGTAAGTCTTATTTTTTTACACCTTGGGTTACATTATTGGAGTTTTAGTAAGGATACCTATTAAAAAAAAAAAATATAGCCTATATCACCCGGGGATAATGTAGCTTCCCAACAGTGAAAGAATTTTTCAAATCGGTTCAGTAGTTTCGGAGCCTATTCAATGCAAACAAACAAACAATCAAATCTTTCCTCTTTATAATATTAGTATAGATAATACATTTGAAAGAAACAATATTTATATATTTAATACTTTATTGCACACTTACATATTAAGTAGACATGCACAAATGGAGGACTTAATGTTAAACATTTTCTACCAGTCATCCACCAGGTTGGAACAAATGGTACGTAGGCGTGCATCAAAAACAACTTATAACAGAAAAAAGAAAATAAAAAGAATAAAGTTTAACAGTTATAACAATAGCAGCTCACCTGCAAACTTCAACGGTTGCGTGCGCCTGCGCATACTTCAGATGACTTTCGTAGGTCTCCCGACTCACGAAGCGCTTGTCGCACTCCACGCACGTGTGCTGCTGTCTGTTGGTATGTATTCTGGAGTGTACTTTGAGCAGGTCCAGGCGTATCATCCTATGGCAGGTCGGGCATTCTTCGCGGGGCAACGGGCCTTGGTGGATCCTACGAAACGAACGAAATTATACAAATAACTAGCTGACCCGACACACGTTGTCCTGTTTTAGAACTGTCGAACGCACGAAGTTTTGGGAAATCTTCTAATTTTCTTAATTTATAGGGTTCCGTACCCAAAGAGTAAAAACGAGACCCTATTACTAAGCCTACGATGTCTGTCTGTCTGTCTGTTTGTCCGTCTAAAGCCGAAATTATACCGTAACGGGTAAAATTAGCCCGTGCCGGCAACGCTGCCCTAAACCCCCCTGGTTACGCACGTGCATGATCCAAGAAAACAAGGTCTAGCCCTCTGGGAGTTGTCCCGCAATGACGTCACTGTCCAGTTGCCACTTTATTGTAACAAACACAGATACTGTGAAACTTTTTTTTTATAATCTATTAAATAAAATACAGAAAGCATTTCAATTGTCATTTGGTTTGTCCGCTCAAGCAAGTTAAGCACGAATTGAATATATTAAACACAATTTTATCAAAACCACATTGATATATTGGATTCCCACAGGTAATATACGAATATTGGGGAGTTATAATTTCACGCTACTGTTAACACAGAAAATCATTGAGTCCGCCATTGTTTCGTGTATCGTCATCTCTCTCGAACTTGTTGTAAATTACTTATTCTGCTCTTGCTTATGCACGTGTACGTGTATCCATGACATTGATGACATCATTGCGGGACGCCCACGTCACATTTTTTCTCGGAGCGCTATGCCAGGGGGCTTAGTCCCAGATTTGATAGTTTTCGAAAACTTTTTTCGTTTACGTATTGTTCTATACATTGTAGTAAAGCGCCTCCAGCGGAAACGCGGAGGAACTAAAATCGGTAGTAATCGGCGGTATAGATTGCTTCACTCTAATACGAAAAAAGTTTTCGAATACCTTTCAGCCCAGCAATGTATGGAACAATACGAAAACGAAAAAAGTTTTCGTAAACTATCAAATCTGGGACTAAGCCCCCGGCGGAGTGTATCATTATACCATGCGCAAGTGTGATTAGGTACTAACCTTTCATGCCTTTCAAGGTTGTTTTTGAAAGCAAAGTTCTTTTCGCACCAGCTACATTGAAACCCTTCCCGGTGGGCTTTCTGTACGTGCTTCCAGCGCAGGTCTTTGTTGCTGAAACATGATCCAATATAACGACGTCTGCTATTCCGTTGACATGGCACCATACACCGCCGAGGAGTTCGTTCCAAACATCGCATTACATCTTAAGCTGTACTTAACGGCCGGTTATCCGAGTCGCGTAGGCAACAAAACGCTCCCTCAGCCCCCGCCAAATAACATTTTCTTCCATGGGATCCCCAACACAGGGAATCCTAATATCCTAGCGTAATTGGACGATATAATGGCTTAGGATCTAAGCCATTATATCGTCCTGCACCATGAAACACTTACTGGAAATTCAATTCGCATTCCGGACAGGGGTATTTTGGTTCTTCTAAACTCAGTTTTTTGAGTTTTCTCTTTGAACTCTGTAACAACAGGTAGGTATAATTCGAGACCGCTTAAGGACTTGGGCGTAAGGCCCTAGGTTCCGTACCCAAATGGTAAAAACGGGACCCTATTACTAAGCCTACGATGTCTGTCTGTCCTACCTTTAAACAGCTGTATTTTTTTAACCGTAATAGATAGCCAGTTGAAATTTTCACAGAACATGTAATGTTGCGGCGGATTAACAAATAATAAAAAAGCCAAAAAGTAAAAACGAAAGGGGGGCACCATAAACAAACGTTTTTTTTTTTTTCACTTATTTTGTATTACTTCATTGAGTTCTAAAGGGTCGGCAACGTATTTGTGATGCCTCTGGTGTTACAAGTATCCATAGGCGACGGTGACTGCTTACCATCAGGCAGCCCGTCTGCTTGTTTGCCACCTACGGCATAAAAAAAAAATAAAAAACTGTCGTGAGGATTCATTATAAATTAATAATTTATTTTGTATTACTTCCAATGTAAAAACGGTAATACGTACAAGCGTCAAACTTGGCATGATTATAGTACACACTCCACATTATAACAAAATAATAATAATAATTACTGGCCAAGTGCGAGTCGGTGACAAATTTCTGTTCATTACCAAGTTATAATTGTGTTATACTTGAGCGCCTGTGGCAAAATAATTAACTGTGGCTACGTAGCAACTGCAGTGCAAGTACCGTTCTTTTATCGATCGTCAAATTGACAGTTGAGGTCGTCAAATTTGATAATATGCAATTTTTTCAGTACTCGCTGTGATCGATTCTATGGCATTTTAGCGAATTTGACGATCGATAAAGAACGGTACTTGCACTGCTGCTTCGACTATTTTGGAAGGCGTTATAAAAACCGGTAATAGGCATGTGTCCTAATGTTTAATTTATTACAAATAACCGGCTTAGCGAGGAATATAACTAAATACATTACACAAACATGGTCATGGCAGAATCGATGGAAGATCTCAGCATGATGCTCGAAGGCCTCAATCGAGTCTCCCAACAGGTGGGCCTTAAAATGAACATGGACAAGACAAAGGTTATGTCAAATATCCATGTTGTGCCCGCCCCAGTATCAGTTGGGAACTCAGTTCTTGAAGCTGTTGACGCGTACGTCTACCTAGGACAAACCGTCGAACTAGGTAGGTCCAACTTCAAGAAAGAGGTCAATCGGCGAATCCAACTCGGCTGGGCAGCGTTCGGTAAACTACGCAACGTCTTCTCGTCCAAAATACCTCAGTGCCTTAAGACGAAAGTCTTCGACCAGTGTGTGTTACCAGTGATGACATACGGCACTGAAACGTGGTCTCTCACTATGGGCCTCATAAGCAAGCTCAAAGTCGCACAACGAGCTATGGAGAGGGCTATGCTCGGGGTTTCTCTACGAGATCGAATCCGAAATGAGGAGATCCGTAGACGAACGAAAGTCACCGACATAGCCCACCGGATTAGTAAGTTGAAATGGCAGTGGGCAGGGCACATATCACGCAGAACAGATGGCCGATGGGGCCGAAAGGTTCTGGAATGGAGACCACGGACTGGCAAGCGCAGCGTAGGACGTCCACCCACAAGATGGACAGACGACCTAAAAGAGACCGCAGGGAAACGCTGGATGCAGGCCGCTTCCAACCGGCCCTTTTGGAGATCGATGGGGGAGGCCTATGTCCAGCAGTGGACGTCCTACGGCTGAAATGATGATTACACAAACTGAAAAAATAAATTAAATTGGCTGATAAATCTCTGAGATATGAGCGTTTAAAGTTTTAGGATAGGGAGGGGATGCTCTATCCCTTTCTCGCAAAGCGTGTGATAGTATAGCATTTGTATGGCGCTCCTGAGCCGTGACGTCACGGCTCAGTATAGTGCGCTCTCTGTCTAGCATGAAATTAAAATGCTTATATCTTATTTATTATTGAACTAATTTTAATTTTGTTTTTGTTGATGTGCTCTATTTATGATCAGCTTTATTATGAGGTAATAAAAAAAAAATAGTCATCATGCCTATTCGGTTACTTGGACAACCTTATTGTATTTTGTAGTAGTACGGAACCCTCAGTGCGCGAGCCCGACTCGCAGTTGGCCGGTTTATTGATGTACGCCTACCTTTGATAAAATACATACGCCTACATACCATTCTTGCCAATCTGCTGACTGGTAGAAAATCCTTAGCATTAAGTCTTACATTTGTGTATTTCTACCTGATTTCTACATTATTTTACGTGTAATAAAATATTACAACATACTAATATTATTGTTAGTTTGTGGGTTTGTTTGTTCTTATTTCACGCAGCAACAGAGCAACGGAGCGACCCCATTTTTTGCATGCGTATAGTTCAAGGGGTGGAGATTGACATAGGCTTATACATACTGTTCATCATCGTCATCATCACCATTTTTCATCACTACGCTGGCGAAACCGCGGGGCGCAGCTAGTACATAAATAAATTAAAGTTTTACTTACTTTTCTTTTTCCACAACAAATTTCATAATGGTCGCCTTTTATATGCCTGGCTATGTCTGTGTGGGTGTACGATATATGTGTGCAAAGTATACACTTGTAGCAACAGTAGTGAGACTGCCTATGTGTGTGTACATCTTCTATGTAAGCGTGACATATATCACATTGATCGATGTTGTCTTTCTGAAACAATTTATTTTCAAATCTCATCATTTCAGTCGTAGGACGTCCACTGCTGGACATATGCCTGGACATAGACAGCGTAGGACGTCCACCCACAAGATGGACAGACGACATAAAAGAGACCGCAGGGAAACGCTGTATGCAGGTCGCTTCCAACCGGCCCTTTTGGAGATCTATGGGGGCCTATGTCCAGCAGTGGACGTCCTACGGCTGAAATGATGATAACACCACCAAATAAAATGTACCTTTGAATGTAGTTCTCTGTTATGATTCAAAAGTTTATTTTCAGTATTAAATAATAAAATACAATTATCACATTTAAATGCTGCATCTTTGTCTAAATCTATCTTTCTCTTTTCCACACTTTTGAGCATCTCTTGTTCACTCAAAGTTGTTATAGAATAATATTTCCTGTATTTCATTTTGGTTTTCTTTTTTGAAGTTACTTTTATTTTGCCCGGTTTAGCTGGTTCTATGTTCCAATTGACAAGTTTTATGCTACTGTTGTCAGGTTTCATGTTACTGTAGTCTGGTTTTATGTTACTGTTGCTACGTTTCAAGTTACTGTTGTCTGGTTTCATGTTACTGTAATTTGGTTTCATGTTACTGTTGTCAGGTTCAATGTTACTGTTTTTAGGCTGTATGTTATTGTTGTCTAGTTTCATGTTACTGTAATCTGGTTTCATGTAACTGTTGTCAAGTTCAATGTTACTGTTGTTAGGCTGTATTTTACTGTTGTCTGGTTTCATGTTACTGTTGTCTGGTTTCATGTTACTGTAGTCAGGTTTCATGCTACTGTTGTCAGGTTTCATGTTACTGTTGTCTGGTTTCATGTTACTGTTGTCGAGGTGTATGTTACTATAGCCTGATTCTTCAGAATCACTGGCATTTTCATAGTACAATGCAGATAAGGGCATGTCATCCGAGTCACTTTCTGTTATTATATCTTTAGCTGGACCACAGTCTATAAAATTTTCTGTTAGAAAGGCAGACTGAAATAGGTAGGGTGCCGTTCTGTTATGAACAATCTTCAGACGTGAAAAAGTTTTAAGGTTTACCTGGAAAAAAAAACCAAGTAATTATTGACCAAGCGAAGCAAAATAAACCGCCCAAGTGCGAAATTACCAGTTATAACCTGGTATTGAACAGAAACTTGTCACCGACTTGCAACAGGCCATTATTTATTATTTGCTGTCGGGACTCCTTGAAGAAACTCAACAACAACAAGTCTACAATGCCACAACACCTGGATATTTATGGGTAGAACAGCTTAGTGACCCAAAAAGCCATGCTTCGTTACTTTAAGAGGCCTATTACAAAATTAACCGTTCAATTTTAAGTACAGTACAATCCGTTTATTATGACATCGAAAAGAAATGACAAACACGTCATTTTTTTTTACTGGGCAAGTGCCTTTAATAACTAAACAAAATACAAGCTAAAACTAATGCTACAAATACAGTTAGACTGCCCATAGACCGTTGAAGGTCTAAAGACAATCCAAATGCTCAAGCCCACTACCAGTTGGCAGCGTACCCAACATGCTGGCGGCATTACCACGTTGAATGGCAATGCTAATGCGTTGAGCCAGAAACACGCCAGCATTTTGGTCACGCGTCGCATTAACCAGGCGCTCCGAAAGATTTTTGAAAATGAGGTGAGCTCCCGGTCCCCAAGGGCCCAATGTCATAATAAGCGGAAGTCATAAAAAGCGTTTAGTGAAAAAAAACAACTTTTTTATGTAAATATGTACTTAAGTATTTTAATAGAGAAATATAAGAAAGCAGTTCTTGTTTCAAAAAATCATTGAGATTGTCAAATGACCCACGCCAAATTCCTTTGCGAGAGATTGATTCTCCATTTTCTAATCTGCATATTATTGCACCTTTCTCCTCAATCGTAAATTCTTTACGGTGTTTAGATGACTATTTTGTCACAGTACATACAATGAAAAACACAAACAACAAACGAAAAACAATGCGTGACCTTCACTGAGATTCAAAACAAAAACGAGCCACGTGCCGAACGTCGTCGGGAATCTACGAACATTACCGAAGGTGTCGGTCATTATAACCGGACATAATTTATTAAAAATGGGTCATAATAAGCGACATGTCACTGTAAGGGAAGTCATTATATCCGAATTTTTTATAAAGAATTTTATATTTTATATGTCATAGTAAGCGGTTGGTCAATATAGGCGGAGTCATAATAAACGGATTCTACTGTATTTGTATTTTCGGGCATAAAACGAATAAATAAAGCCGTATATTTCAAGATAATTATGAAACAAGTAAACCATAACACAAAAATGTTTATTTGATGTCAGTAGTTTAACGAAATCCATTCTAAAACTTTCCCTCCTAAAGTTTTACGAAAAACTACTTTAGTATATTGGTTTAATTAAATTTATAAATTGGAGTTAACAAATGGATCTGTTGATTTTTATCAAAATCTGAGGACTTTCAATAAAAAATACAGATCAATTTAATACATCAACTGAATTTTCTACAGATCTTATTAGTTGTAAGAAAAATTATACTAAAAATCCAGTTTACGATGCTTTTTTCGTCAAAAAATATAATAGGACCCTTAAAAAGCTCGGCTGGTTTGTGTAGGCTGGCAGGGGCAAATGCATAATACACCCCCAGCGGGATGTCCGTGCAGGTCTTATCACACCCACTTTGAATTAGAATTACGATGCTGCATGACGTAAGCCATGGTAGCCCATTTGGGAGACCGCTAGACTTGAAAGCGTGAGGTCGCGGGTTCAAATCCCGGGCCCGTACCAATGAGCTCTTTGGAGTTTATGTACGGATTTTCATACCACTGGCTTTTCGGCGAAGGAAAACATCGTGAGAAAACCTGCATACGTACGGAGAAGGAATCCAATGGCGTGTGTGAATCCACCAACCCGCACTGGGCCAGCATGGTGGATATGGCCCAATCACCCTTTCGGGGGTAGGCTAAAAGTCCAGCAGTGGACTGTTAAAAGGCTGATTATGATGATGAGGGATTTAGCAGGTATGCTACATACTTCAGTGAAATATTGAAAGAAAATTGTTTTCATTCGAGTTTTTACAAAGTTGTCAGAGCAACTGATAACCCGTTGGTCCAGTTGGTAGTGAACCTGCCTTCTGCGCTTGTGGACGTGGGTTCGATTCCCACCTAGGACAAACATTTATGTGATGAACATTTGTGTTTGTTCTATATCTGAGTGTTAATATCTATTTAAAAATTAATATGCATGTATATCAGTCTCTGGCAGCCATATCACAAGCTTTGCTTAGTTTGGGGTCAGATGACCATGTGTGCAAAAATGTCCCGAATATTTAATTAAATACTTTTATATTATTTTAAATATAATAGTAGACAAACAAGCGACAGGCCACCTGATGGTAAGTAGTAACCGTCGCCTATGGATACCTACAATACCCAGGGCATTGGCGGTGCACTGGTACTTGGACCGACCACAAGCCATTGAACTTACATTTCTTCCACCAGCGAGTTGTTTTTGAGCAACACACACTTGTGCTTGGAACCTCCTGATTCTGTGCATTATAGCGCAACACTCCCAGCACACCAGCAGACTGGCCGAGTTTTTGTAGAACCCTTCCTGAAAGTTCAAATGCAGGTTTAAAGAACTAGTGTCGCATGCACTAAGAAATTAAAAATATAAAAAAACTCACTTTCAAAAAGTTATCATTTGTATAGAAAGTTTTGTAAATAAACCGGCCAAGTGCGAGCCGGGCTCACGCACTGAGGGTTCCGTACCACCACAAAATACAATAATAATCAATTTAAAACTGACTTTGAAATTAGCAAAATATGGCATTTCGATTTGGTGAAAGGATAAGGATGTTATCCAAGTATGGAATTACCAGTTATAACTTGGTAATGAACAGAAATTTGTCACCGACTCGCACTTGGCCATTATTTATTATTTGTAGTTATACTTTAGACTGCGTGCTATAATCATGCCAAGTTTGACGCTTGTACGTATTACCGTTTTTACATTAGAGCTAATACAAAAATACGTTAAAAACTGTTTGTTGTATTTTTTATTATTTGTTAGTTAATCCGCCGTAACATTACATATTCTGTAAAAATTTCAAAAATTTCTGGCTATCTATTACGGTCCGAAAGATACAGCCGTTAATAAGGTTGCCTGGTAGAGATCGCTTTTATCGATAAGGCCGTCAGTTGTTACACTATTTGTTAAGAATTTATTGTCCTCTGTATCAAATTTAATGGTGTAAACAATAAAGAGTTCATCAATCAATCAATAGGTAGAACGAATAGACACAGACATCATAGGCTTAGTACTAGGGTCCTGTTTCTACCATTTGGGTACAGAACCCTAAAAATTACTTCCCATAAGTTTTTTTTTTTTTTCATTATAAAGATAGACATGGGATACTTTTTAATCCGGAAATATGAATTACTAGAAAATAATGGGGCGCAGCTAATTATAATTCTAATTCAAAATGGGGGTGGTAAGATCTGCACTGACATCCCGCTTGGGGAGTATTGTGCATTTGCCCGCCAGCCTACACAAACCAGCCAAGCTCCCTAAAATAACGAAGCACGGCTTTGGGTCGCTGACTAACTGCTCTACCCCTATTTCACCAGGTGTTGTGGTATTGGAGATTTGTTGTTGTTGACTTGACTTGTTGGAACACAGCTACAGCCTACTCCGAGGAGTTGAGAGATTGTTTTCCTACTTGTTCTATTGTAGAACCATTGGCGTAGCAAGGTAACCAAAGGCCATGGTGCAAAAAAATAATTGGAGCCCTATCGAACTGGTATCAGGTATAAATAATATGAGTAAGTGGAAACACAGACCTCTATCCAAGTAGACGTCACAAGTCGACCTACCTTGCATGTCATATTTCCAATACAATTATGACAAATAGTCGTAATAGAGTTTGGCTAAAATCAGTCTGCTCAATCGGAGCCGCGACAACACGTGTCAGTTTGAAACGAAAATGGGTAATTCAGTATGCTAAAAAAAAATAACCTATGCCAATTCCAAAACCATTTCGAGATTTTATGTTACTAACCCTTATTTTTCTACTCTGACCCTTTAAAACGATAAGATGCCATTTATTTTAACATAAAACTAAGAAATCATTCGACTTTCATTGACCTCTAAATGACGTCACGGTGTAGCATTTTATTTTCTGTGCCTTTTAAGAATAAATATATTATACATTTGACACACTGTTCGTCACACAGAATAGAATATTTTTTCATTTCTATGGTTTGACTGTCTGGTTTTTTTCAGGGCTGCCAATATGGGGTGTTTTTTTAGACTTCTCAACGCAACGAAATTTTGTACTATATGGTGACGTCACATAATTTCAATTTTCAAAAAAATGTTGTAAAATAACTACTCAATAGAAAACAAAAATATTGAAATAAGTTTCTTAAAATAGCCTTATCTACGAAATAAAAATATAAAAAAAATACAAAAAAAAAACTTTACATACCGAATTGTGTAATACTGAGCTGTAAGAATACAACAAATAGAGTTGGCCGACGGAATAAAAACATTTCCTTTCACAGGTAAGTAGGAAAAATTTGACAAGCATAGTTTTCATACATTTCAGACCAAGTCACTTGTGAAGTCTACTGAGATAGGTCTGTGGGTGCAAAGCTACTTATTATGTACATGTAGTGTATGAGGTATATTCTGAAGGTGGGAGAAGTTTTCGCAAGTTCAGTTTGAGGTTTACTGGTCAGGGACCGAGGGTTCCCTGAGCTTTAAGGCCCTGGTGCACGGCACCACCTAGCTTTCCGGTAGCTTCGCCACTGGGTAGGACAGACGGTAACGACCCTTGTTTTATGGTGTAAATAACCTTCGACCAAAATATAATGAATGGACGGGCCATAACCAATGAACTTGCTCAGTAAAAACGAGTAATTATACCTAATTATAACCATGTACAGTGCATTTGTTACAAAAAATAGATAGTGGTTGTTTGTTGTGTATGTACACTTTGGGAAAGCTCACGAAGGCATAATTTTGTCAGATGTATCGTTATCATGTAACAATAGACTCGTGTCGCACTTCCTACGGCGTGCTGACTAACTGAAACGAAGTGAGCACCGGTGCTCATTTTGTAATCTTCAAAAATGCGCTTCTTCTGGGCCCGTCCATTAATTTTATTTTAGTTAAAATAAATAACTATGTAAAAGATAAGAAGTGTAAAGTTATCACCTTGTAAGCATCGGGATCATGAGTTAGAAGCATATACAACAAGTTTATTCCGTCCAGAATTTTGTATAGTGGATAAAGTTTGCGGTCGGTGGACAGACATGTGCAACACAGTAATTCTGGTTGAGGTTTCTGACATAGTGACATAGTCTTTTTATGAGTGACTTCTGACTTCTGAACTATGAGCGATGTTCGAGTGTTTACTTGTATTGCGGAAGTGCGATATATTTAGTTGCAGAAAGCCGTCGCGTCGTCTCTTTATAAATATAACACTTGGTCTCTTTATGAAAACAAATTAATCTTTATCATTGGTGGCCCCACTCCACAAAAGAGGCCATTAAATAAGAGTTGAAGTTGAAGTTGATCATTGTCTTCATCAAACTCTAAGTTTTGCTCTAAGTTGTGATGTGAACCAAAGACTACTATATATATACGGATGTGAACTAAACTATCATAAACACTCGGTAGAGACTAGTATATTCCTTGATCATAACATAAACTATTATTAATGAACTTTACTTTTGATTTTTTGTTGCTTTACTTGCATCGCATTTGCTGTGTTATTTCAACGTATTAAATTTTATTTATTTATTTTATACCTATTCTATTTTTTACTTTGTTATTTCATTTAATATTTTTTTTATTATTATTCGCCCATCGGGCTGATCGGGCTGGCTAAAGCTTTTAAAGCCATACCGCCTGTTCATCTGTTTTCATTTCAATAGGGTATTTGACACTGGTGGAAATAAAATATGAAACCTAACTATATTGAAAGGTCCCGGTCCCGGTTGGTAGGTAACTATATTGGAAGGTTGGTATTGGAAGGTTAAAAGGTAGGTGGAGGTTGGTTGAGGTGGTAGTTTGTCCCAAATCTTTATTGTCCTCAAAACGACGTAGAAGCGGAATTACACTAGAAATTCATATACACATTATTTATTATATTGAAAGGTTTTATATTAAGACATTTTTTCAATAATAATAATCACTCCTACGAATTTGTTGATATTTGAGAAGCATTCTATCTTCCTTCAAGTCACAACCAATTTCTAAGGTGAACCGAACCGTGTGGTACTAATACCTCAGCACCTTTTTCTCTCCCATTATTAAGCAGGCTTAAGCTATTAAAGCCATATCTCATTCTCATCTCACATACAGCCAGCAGGCAGAGTCTTGTTGATCTGTGAACAGAAAAAAAACTGACCGAACAGACAGGCGAACAGTCAGTGCGAACAGAAATGGCGTTTCGTTTGGCATTTTTATTAATTCATTGTTTTCCACTTTAATTTTTCGTAAATATACTCGGTTCATGCAAATGGACTAATATTTTTAACTTCAAACTGGTGCGCTTAGTCTGGCTCTCTTATTTTAGGAGCGTTACGTAATAGATTTAGTCAAAATGAACATAAATATAATGTACGAAGTGACTGGAGTGCCCACAGAGATAACTGCAATACCAGTGCACGAACAAGAGCTCTCACAGCATCACGAAGTGCCGATTATCCTCAACATGCAACCAGTTTCTCAAGAAGAGTCCTCGTTACTGGTAGAACGAGCTTTCACTGAACGCTGTACTGAACCTTGTACAGACGAGCCAGAAAAGAAACCAAAAATCGAGAAAAAGAAAAAGGAAGCTATAGAAGGGCAAGCGAAAGAAGTAATTTTCAGAGTAATTAAGTTCTTTGAGAGTGAAAAACAGAACAGAGGGTACACTTTCCCCGTTGAGAACGTTGTCAAACGAGCGTGCGCGGCGACTGGCTTATCAGAAAGTACGATAAAACGCATCAAAAGGGACGGAATCAAAGCCGAAGCGACGCAAACAAAAATGACTGGCCCAAAGAAAAAACGCATACGAAAAACCAAAGTACAACTTGATTACTACCAGCTCTGCGCTCTGAGAGGTATCGTGAACAGCTACTCTGTCCGTAAAGAGGTCCCTACGTTAGGTAAGATATTAACAGCAGCGAGAAACGAGCTCAACTATACAGGCGGGAAAGAATCTCTAAGGTTAATATTGTTGAATAAGTTGGGTATTAAGTTTAAGAAGTGTGAGAAGAAGAATAAGAAGCCTCCAGAGCAGCCTCCTGTGGCCCCGCCACCGCCGATACAGCAAATGCAGCATGTCATGCAGGTGCATCCGCAAATGCAGCAGATGAAGCCTGACGACAATAACATGGGGTGTGTCTACACTCATATGATGCCCCACGTACCCCCCGTCTCTTACTAACACTCAGAGCCTGTCACTTACTAGAAAACCATTTGACTAAATCTTTATAAATAGTTGACTTCACGAAGATGAGACTCATCCTTTTCCAGACCTGTAATTCTGAAATGCACATGCTAGAAAGCTGTTAACCATTTTTTATTGAATAATTAGCTGACTCGACAACGTTGTCATGTCCAAATTACAATAAATTTGTTTAAGTTGTTTTGGCCACCAACGTTACCATAGTTCCGTAACCAGTTATGATCGAAGAAAAATTATGTTTACTCACTTTTGAACGTCAGACTGTAGCAAGTACCCGGTAAAGTTCAGTGATAGTACTACACTTGTTAGCTATTTGACATTAAAAGAAAGTGTTTTTATTCAGTTTTTAGGGTTCCGTACCTTAAAACGAAAAAACGGAACCCTTATAGGATCACTTCGTTGTCCGTCTGTCTGTCCGTCTGTCAAGACCCTTTTTCTCAAGAACGCGTATAGGTATCAAGTTGAAATTTATACTAAATAATTGGGTCTACGGTTTCTTTCGGCTGTAAAAAAATAAAAGTTGTAAGTCAACGCAATCAAAAGATATGAACGTTTATGTCGTATATTTTGCGATTTCACAGGGGAATCAAAACCTATAGGGTACTTCCCGTTGACCTAGAATCATGAAATTTGGCAAGAGGCAAGGTCTCATAGCACATATATAGGAATAAATCCGAAAGTTATAAATTTGAAGTTATATCATATAAAAATAATTATTTCGCTATTACAAACTTACATTTTGTAGTTGGAATGTATGGAAGAACCTTATAGTCAACTACAAAGTTAAGTTCGTCTTTCAATATTTCAACTTCAGTTAGTTTTTTTTTGGTCTCGCGCTCTGAGTGTTTCTTCCAACGGAGCCCTCAGAGCACGAGTCTTACTCGTACTTGTCCGGTTTTTTTACTGATTTTGTTAGTCAAAAGTAGTTTTGACTGGTTAATAGTGTTGACTGCAACATAGTACTTTCAGGTAGGTCCCATAGAAATCTCATCAAAATCGGTTTAATAATAATATATAATCATTTTATTTCAGACAATGTCCATACTTATTTTAACAACATACTACAATAAAAAAATAAAAAAAAATAACTGGAAAAATAAGCCATCTAAGTTAACGAAATTGCATATTGACAAATTTTGAAGTCGGTTTTTTAAATTGATTTTTTTACTATAATAGTTTAAATTTTATGTGCTGATTTACATATTGGTCATATTTTGAAGAGATGACAGGCCTAGACACAAAGTGGAGTGAAAATGGTGCAGTTTTTTTTACAAAAGTGTGACATAGAACTTGTGCGTAAAACACTAATGTGATAGATATAGAGGCATATTTATAAGAACGGTTTATTTAATTAACAGCTTTAATCATAGTAGAACATTTTTATTTTTATTAGTTCATAGTTATTTTCGTGGTTTTTAATGGCCGCCATACACTATAAATTCTTCTTCCATTCTTCCTTTAATTCGAAGTTCGAAAATTCAATACGTCAAGACCTATCGAATTCCGAAACAATTCGAATAAGTGGTCATACTGCTGTAACTGCACAGATAAGTGGTCACACTGAAGTATCTATATAGATAAGTGGTAACAGGTAACACTGCTGTATCTCTACAGATAAGTGGTCACTCTTCTTCATCTCTAAAAATCAGTAGTCACATTGCTGTTCACTCCAGATAAGTGGTCACACTGAAGTGTCTAGATTAGTGGTCACACTGCTGTATCTCTACAGATAAGTGGTCACACTGCTGTATCTCTACAGATAAGTGGTCACACTGCTGTATCTCTACAGATAAGTGGTCACACTGCAGTATCTCTACAGATAAGTGGCCACACTGCTGTATCTCTCCAGATAAGTGGTCACACTGCAGTATCTCTACAGATAAGTGGTCACACTGCTGTATTTCTCCAGATAAGTGGTCACACTGCTGTATCTCTCCAGATAAGTGGTCACACTACTGTATCTCTACAGATAAGTGGTCACACTGCTGTATCTCTACAGATAAGTGGTCACACTGCTGTATCTCTACAGATAAGTGGTCACACTGCTGTATCTCTACAGATAAGTGGTCACACTGCTGTATCTCTCCAGATAAGTGGTCACACTGCTGTATCTCGCCAGATAAGTGGTCACACTACTGTATCTCTACAGATAAGTGGTCACACTGCAGTATCTCTACAGATAATATCTCTAGAGTATTACTGCTGTATACAATTGTACACAAGTACGTATATTTCTTTTGTAAATTATAGTAGTTTAAGCAATTAACTTCATTATATTAATGATAACTGTAATTATAGAATAAGTAGTTTAAAAATATAAATTAAAATTATGTGTATGATAAGGCTGAGTATTAAATTTATGTATTTTTAATGAAATAAAGATTGTACTAAGTTGTAAGTACTTATGTCTGTTTACCTTCACCTGTAGTAAGTGTGTAGGATTCAGTGATTACAAAAAAATATAAATATTCGGGACATTTTTGCACACACGGTCATCTGACCCCAAACTAAGCAAAGCTTGTGATACGGCTGCCAGAGACTGATATACATACATATATAGTTTTAAATACATACTTAAATAGATATTAACACCCAGATATAGAGCAAACACAAATGTTCATCACATGAATGTTTGTCCTAGGTGGGAATCGAACCCGGCGTGGGTTCGATTCGCCCAAGCGCAGAAGGCAGGCTCACTATCAACTGGACAATCAAAATCATTTCTAGGTTACCAAGAGACCGGTCTAGCAGTTTGGGACTCGCTACTAACATTATACGTAAAATAGAAACGGGCCTTTTTTTTTTTTTGACAAATGTGCTTATGACCCCCATCTTGCCTTTCTACGATGGAGTTTTGGCGCCAACGTGAAAAAAACATGTCGGCTCGTTGTATTATTTTCCTAAACCTATGTGGATGCGAATAGCGAGAGACCGGGGAGAGTGGCATAAACAAAGGGAGGCCTATACCCAGCAGTGGGTCACTCAGGGCTGATGATGATGATGTATTTACGAGTATTAATGTGTAATAATCGTAGATAATGCAAAGCGGGCAATGGAGAGAGCTATGCTCGGAGTTTCTTTGCGCGATAGAATCCGGAACGTGGATATTCGCCAAAGAACCAGAGTCACCGACATAGCTGTTAACATTAGCAAGTTGAAGTGGCAATGGGCAGGCCACATCGCTCGAAGAACCGATAACCGATGGGGAAGAAAGGTTCTTGAGTGGAGACCACGAACCGGAAGACGCAGGTAGGTAGGCCTCCCACTAGATGGACCGACGACATTGTGAGAATCGCGGGCATCCAGTCGTTCAGTGTGGAGGCTAAAGGGGGAGGCCTATGTTCAACAGCGGACGTCTTCTGGCTGCTGATGATGATGAATCGTGAATAATTATTTATTAATCGTTCGTGAACGTGCTCGAGTGTGGCCAAGTGATATAACAAGGAAAAATATGTATTTTCGAGTCGTTTCTAAAACTCCATAGAAGCCTCTCGTAAAGCCTCCATCACTTTGTTGGGGCATGAGTTTGACTTGACCGTGACTTACCTTGCTTGACCCTATGACTTGTTTGACGATATACAAATAGTGAAATACTTGACACTAGCAAATGCATAAGACGTGCGACGCCAAAACTCTATTGTAAAAAAAAAACTACGATGAAACCACAGAGTCGATTTTCCGATAGTGCCATAGATTCAGGATAGTGCTAACAGACGCTCGAACGCGGCTGACGGACCGCCGTCTGACAAATGGGAGAGAAAGAGAGGGAAATATGACATTCTCACTCTTTCTCTCCCGTTGGTTGGACGGCGGTCCGTCAGCCGCGGTCGAGCGTTTGTTAGCACTATGAGGATGAAGCACGCTTGTTTAGAAGAAACCGATTCGGCCCAATTCATTGGACAGTTGGACTTGTATACACCCTAAAGGGACCACTTCCATGCTTGGTACTAAGGAGGACATTGAATTTGTCATTATTAACAAGTTTACTATGGTATCCTCAAATCGTGAAGAAAATATCAGTTGTTCCATGTGGTTCATTAGTCTGAACACTTTTCCATGGAACAGCTGATTGTTAACCGACTCCAGAAAAGGAAGGGGTTCTCAATTAAGTTCTAAGTCGCCTATGGTCACCTAGGTGCAGGTGATCAAAGGATACTCAAATAATAATTTAAATGGAGTCGCCTATTATCACCCAGGTGATTATATTCCCAGGAGATCAAAGTCGACTAAAGAGTCGACTTTTATCACCCAGGTGATTATATTCCCAGGAGATCAAAGTCGACTAAAGAGTAGACTTTTAGCACCCAGGTGATTATATTCCCAGGAGATCAAAGTCGACTAAAGAGTCGACTTTTAGCACCCAGGTGATATCACCCAGGTGATTATATTCCCAGGAGATCAAAGTCGACTAAAGAGTCGACTTTTAGCACCCAGGTGATTATATTCCCAGGAGGTCAAAGTCGACTAAAGAGTCGACTTTTAGCACCCAGGTGATATCACCCAGGTGATTATATTCCCAGGAGATCAAAGTCGACTAAAGAGTCGACTTTTAGCACCCAGGTGATATCACCCAGGTGATTATATTCCCAGGAGATCAAAGTCGACTAAAGAGTCGACTTTTAGCACCCAGGTGATATCACCCAGGTGATTATATTCCCAGGAGGTCAAAGTCGACTAAAGAGTCGACTTTTAGCACCCAGGTGATATCACCCAGGTGATTATATTCCCAGGAGATCAAAGTCGACTAAAGAGTCGACTTTTAGCACCCAGGTGATATCACCCAGGTGATTATATTCCCAGGAGGTCAAAGTCGACTAAAGAGTCGACTTTTAGCACCCAGGTGATATCACCCAGGTGATTATATTCCCAGGAGGTCAAAGTCGACTAAAGAGTCGACTTTTAGCACCTGGGTGATATCACCCAGGTGATTATATTCCCAGGAGATCAAAGTCGACTAAAGAGTCGACTTTTAGCACCCAGGTGATTAAAGTGGAATAGACCTATTTTTTAAAGTTATCTCAGGTCCCACAGAAATTTCATCAAAATCGGTGCAGTAGTTAGGTTTTTAAATCAAAATAACTGTTAATGGCGGTAACAATTGAATGTCCTACAACTGAAGGGTAACATACTAGAATACATAATAGAAAAATAAATACACTCATTTAATGTAAAATAATAACTTTTAATAAATAAATAAAAAACTGCATACCTATTTACGAAAATAAAATTCATTAGCTATAAAATTTATCATAGAAATATTTATTTAAAGGCGGAACCCTACGGATCTCTACGGCGGATCTCTTAAAAAGTTGATATTCACTTATTGCACATACTTTTATCAGTTTATGAGGCTAGACAACTTAGCCTGTCCAGTTTGTTGTCTCAGGTTTGCCTGTCCAATTTGTTGTCTCAGGTTTGCCTGTCCAGTTTGTTGTCTCAGGTTTGCCTGTCCAGTTTGTTGTCTCAGGTTTGCCTGTCCAGTTTGTTGTCTCAGGTTTGCCTGTCCAGTTTGTTGTTTTAGGTTTTCCTGTCCAGTTTGTGTCAGGTTTGCCTGTCCAGTTTGTTGTCTCAGGTTTGCCTGTCCAGTTTGTTGTCTCAGGTTTGCCTGTCCAGTTTGTTGTTTTAGGTTTTCCTGTCCAGTTTGTTGTTTCATGTTTGCCTGTCCAGTTTGTTGTCTCAGGTTTGCCTGTCCAGTTTGTTGTCACAGGTTTGCATGTCCAGTTTGTTGTCACAGGTTTGCCTGTCCAGTTGGTAGTCTCAGGTTTGCCTGTCCAGTGTGTTGTCTCAGGTTTGCCTGTCTAATTTGTTGTCTCAGGTTTGCCTGTCCAATTTTTTTGTCAGGTTTGCCTGTCCAGTTTGTTGTCTCAGGTTTGCCTTTCCCGTTTTTGGTCAGGTTTGCCTGTCCAGTTTGTTGTCTCAGGTTTGCCTTTCCCGTTTTTTGTCAGGTTTGCCTGTCCAGTTTGTTGTCTCAGGTTTGCCTGTCCAGTTTGTTATCTCAGGTTTACCTATTTGTTCAGATAAGTGTCATCAGTGTGGCCTTCGTGAGCCATAACATGAAGGGTGACTAGTCACTTCACGTCCTTGTGTTGCGTGCGACAGTGCGACTGCATGGCTTGTTTCTGCGTGAAGGCAGCGCTGCAGAAGGGACACTGGTATGGTCTCTCGCCTGTGTGCGTGCGACGGTGGTTTAATAAAATGCGGTTCGTCTGTGGACAAAAAGTTGAAATTAAAGCGTTTTTTGACGTGATAACGTCTTATAAATCGATAAACGCCGGCTACACGCACGAACGGCTGTCAAGGCATTTTTGTAAGAAATTAGTTGTAGCCAGTTGCACCCGTATAAACGAAACGTCAGTCATTCGAAATCAGTTAGCAACTGTGATGCGGACAAACAACTTTGAGACCTAACCCAAAAAGGTAAGGTCCAAGTTCTTTGGATGCGGAGTTCGACGCGTTGATCTAAATAAGAATATTCAATCAAGGTTCTGTCATAATGCCTGGTAAAAGATTTTCCTTCTCATTTCCGTTCTATTTACTTCTCTTTTCTGTGATAAATCATCATCACCATAATCATCCTTTTAACAGTCCACTGCTGGACTGTTGGCCTACCCCCGAAAGGGTGATTGTGCCATATCCACCACGCTGGCCCAGTGCGGGTTGGTGGTTTCACATACGCCATTGAATTTGTTCTCCGTACGTATGCAGGTTTGCTCACGATGTTTTCCTTCACCGAAAAGCCAGTGGTATGAAAATCCGTACATAAACTCCAAAGAGCTCATTGGTACGGGCCCGGGGTTTGAACCCGCGACCTCACGCTTTCAAGTCTAGCGGTCTCCCAAATGGGCTACCACGGCTTCACATGATAAATACACCGAGATAAATAAATAAATATTCGGGACATTTTTGCACACACGGTCATCTGACCCCAAACTAAGCAAAGCTTGTGATATGGCTGCCAGAGACTGATATACATACATATATAGTTTTAAATACATACTTAAATAGATATTAACAAACAGATATAGAACAAACACAAATGTTCATCACATGAATGTTTGTCCTAGATGGGAATCGAACCCACGCCCCCAAGCTCAGAAGGCAGGTTCACTACCAACTGGACCAGCGGGCTATCAAAATACTCACGGCGAATCCTCTGCCGCACAAGTCGCACATCTTGTCCTTCACTCGGGAGACTTTTAGATGAACGTGGGTCTTATGCTTCCTCAGCCCGTAGCCGTTTGCGAAATACTGAAAAAGGCGAGATAATAAATAAACCGGCCAAGTGCGAGTCGGGCTCGCGCACTGGGGGTTCCGTACCACCTCATAGTACAATAATTATCAATAGTGAAAAAATCGACTTCAAAATTAGCAAAATATGGCATTACGATTCGGTGAAAGAAAGTGAGGTCATCCAAATAACCTAATTAACTTGGTAACGAATAGAAACTTGTCACCGACTCGCACTTGGCCATTATTTATTATTTGTTGTTATACTTTAGAGTGTGTACTATAATCATGCCAAGTTTGACGCTTGTATGTATTACCGTTTTTACATTAGAGCTAATACAAAAATATTGTTTGTTTTATGGGGTTCCCTTTCGTTTTGATAGCCCGTTGGTAGCTTGGGGGCGTGGGTTCGATTCCCATCTAGGACAAACATTCATGTGATGAACATTTGTGTTTGTTCTATATCTGGTTGTTAATATCTATTTAAGTATGTATTTAAAACTATATATGTATGTATATCAGTCTCTGGCAGCCATATCACAAGCTTTGCTTAGTTTGGGGTCAGATGACCGTGTGTGCAAAAATGTCCCGTTTTTTTTTTGTTAAACTTATAACTTCCCTCTCTTTGCGTCGGGGGTTAATAAAACGAATGAACTCTTACCTTATCACACAGTTCGCAATAGTGTTTCGATTTCTTCGCGTGATACAAATTGTAATGATTGTTTAGATAGTTTTTCCTTTTAAATATTTTACCACAATCCGGACATGGCAGCCTGAAAACATAACTCATAAGTTACTTGTAAGAAAATGAATACCATACATATGTGAACTTCATCATTTCAGCCGTAGGACGTCCACTGCTGGACATAGGCCTCCCATCGATCTCCAAGTTTGTTTGCATTGAATAGGCTCCGAAACTACTGAACCGATATGAAAAATTCTTTCACTGTTGGGAAGCTACACTATCCCCGGGTGACATAGGGAACCTTCCTAAAACACCAATAATGTAACCCAAGGCGTAAAAAATAAGAGTTACACCCGTGCGAAGCTGGGAGCATTGCTGGTTATTTATATAAAAAAAAAAAAAAAAAGACTACTATATTTTTGCATTCATCTATTATAGAAAATATCCCTCCTCATATTTATGTAAATGCGAGAAGAGGAGCGTGCTTACAAGATAGTTACGAGTTATGTAGTGGTCCTGTAGGACTCCAATATGTACCTTTAAAATCAATGCAAGCATCAGCTGTTGAAATAAACAGCCATTCAACACCTACCGGATCACTGACCGGCTCTAACAATGAAAATGCTGTCTCTGTCCAACGAGAACAACAAAGCGAAACAAAAGATCATAGGCACGCGGAGGCGCCTACCATAGATTCAACAGGAGCGAGTGAGAGCGGCAGCGTAACCAGTTTGATGCGCAGCGACGTCGTGGAAAGAAGCGGGATAGCGCATTCTCTATCGATGCGCGTGGAGGCCGCCGAAAGTACTGTGATATCGAATGCATCTGTGGTTTCTACCTGCGCGCTCACACCGGTCAATGCCCCGATCCTTATCTCTAGCGGTAATGAACAGCCAGCTGTTTCTAGGGATAGCGCGGAAACACATAATTTAAAGAAGATGCGTGGCAATGAGGTATTTAAAAATTGCGCACAGGTACAAGAAGAAATGAATGAATGGCAAATTGTGCAAAATAAAACCGCTAAGAGATATAAGCTCATTGGACAAAAAGGCCGTGCATCTATAGCAGCCGACGGTAAATTTAGAGCGGCTGATGTCAAAGTGCCATTATTTATTTCAAACGTAAGTAAAGAAACATGTGAGCAAGATATTGTGAGTTATATAAAAGACAAAACTGGTGAAAATATATCGCTAAAAATGATAAAAATAAAATCAGCTAAGCAATATAATGCTTACAAATTGTTAGTCTCTAAACCTAAGCTGGATTTATTTTTGAACAATGAGTTTTGGCCAGATGGTATTACGTTTAGACGCTTTGTAGATTTTAGGTATCGTACTAAGCAAGACGTTAATAATGTTATAGTTTAATAGTATTTTATAATGGATAACAACTTAAAAAAGTGTTTTAAATTTACAAGTTTCAACTGCCACTCTTTTAAAAATTCTATTGATGATGTAAGAAATTTATGTAAAATATCAGACGTGGTGTGTTTGCAGGAGACTTGGCTACTCCAACATGATATCCCATTATTGGGAACGGTCTCTAACGAGTTTGAGTATACCGGGAAGACTTCAGTAAATTTAGCTCTTGGGGTCTTATCCGGCAGACCTTATGGCGGAGTAGGAATTCTCTGGAAAAGGGGGATTTTTGAAACTGTATCAGTCATAGAGTGCAGTAGCACTCGCCTTGCTGCGATAAAAGCTACATTGGGTGGTCGTACCATTTTAGTTGTCTCGGTCTACATGCCAACAAAGTCAAATGAAAACCTACCTATTTTTGCCGAAGTACTGAGCGAAATAAGCGCAATAGAAGAGAGTAGTGATATCGAAACTATATTTCTATTAGGTGATTTTAATGCTCACCCAAATCAACTCTTTTATAAAGAGCTATTAAATTTTTGTAGTGATCGATCATGGGTATGTGCAGATGTGGAACTGTTGGGAGTTGATTCTGACAGTTATACATATGTTGACGTATACCACGGAAGTAGAACCTGGTTAGACCACTGCGTGGCTTCCCTGTCAGCTTGGGAAACTATTGTAAATATAAAGATATTAGAAGATGTGTTTGTGTCTGATCATCTACCTATATGTATAGAGTGTAACCTGGATGCGGTTAGGCCTAAGATGGTGACGCATATTGTGCCCCGTAGTTTAGTCCTATGGGGGGAAAGAGATGAATCGCAAATAAGTCAATATCATGATAAATGTCAAAAGGGTTTGCGTGACATTGATTTCCCTTCTGACTTAGCGGATTGCAGTTATGGTTCTTGCAATATAGCAGACCATAGAATAGTGTTGGATAAGTTGTACTTTAAAATTGTGAATATCTTGCGAGATGCGGCTATCCAAAGCAGTAAGAAATGTACAGGGCCCTACAGGAAAAATAGAGTTCTTTGCGGCTGGAACAGCCATGTGAGGGAAGCTCATCAGGACGCCAGGCTTAAGTTTAAGGTATGGGTATTACATAATCGTCCCACGTCGGGTTTAATACACCAGCAAATGCATGAGTCGCGCAAAATATTTAAAGGAAGGCTGAAGTGGTGCCAAAAGAATCAAGAACAAATTAAAATGGATAAAATAGCAAACATTAGAGCTTCTAAAGACTTCAGTAAATTTTGGAAAGCTACTGGAAAGCTGGATGCTAGGCCTGGCCTCCCGGCGAGCGTCGATGGCAAGGTGAACCCAGAGGAGATCGCAAACATATTTATGGAGCACTTTAAAGTGCGGTCTCCCCTTGGACCTTCGGCTGCGATAACCAGTTCTGAGCCCTGCGGTCAGGGAGAGGAGCCACTGCTACGTTTTTCAGCTAAACAAGTTACAGATGTCATTAAAGGAATGAGTAGAGGCAAATCTCCCGGACACGACGGGCTCAGTATTGAGCATCTGAAATATGCGGGAGTGCATCTTCCGAGGCTCCTGTCCATGTTCTTTTCTATGTGCATAAGTCACTCGTACTTGCCCCCAGACTTAATGAAAACTACAGTAGTGCCCATAGTTAAGAATAAGACAGGAGACATATCGGATAAAGCAAACTATCGCCCGATCTCACTCGCTACTACTATAGCTAAGGTACTGGACAGTATGCTTGATTCGTGTCTTGGAAATTACTTAGATTTACATGACGCACAGTTTGGGTTCCGACCCGGACTGTCGACTGAAAGCGCAATCCTGAGCCTTAAGCATACTGTCCAATATTATACAGACAGAAAGACTTCGGTATACGCCTGTTTTCTGGACCTCTCCAAGGCCTTTGATTTAGTCTCCTACGAAGTGCTTTGGAGAAAATTAGCAGCCAGACGTGTACCGGCAGAAATTTTGAAAATTTTCCAGTATTGGTATGCTAATCAAAGCAACAATGTAAAGTGGTCCAACAGTTTATCTGAGTCATACAGGTTGGAAAGTGGCGTGAGGCAGGGGGGGTTATCGTCTCCAAAGCTTTTTAACCTGTATGTAAACGACCTCATAGTCGGGCTCAGCAGTATGCGTGTCGGATGCCGGGTGGGAGGTGTTAGTGTGAATAACATTAGCTACGCGGACGACATGGTGCTGCTGAGTCCGACTGTGAGGGCTCTCGGCGAGCTGTTAAAAGTCTGTGAGGTCTACGCTGCGTCGCACGGCCTCACATATAATGTCAAAAAATGTGAATACATGGTCTTTAAGGCCACCGGTAGGTGTCCCGAATCTTTCCCACCCATTACCCTAAATGGCATGAACATAAACAGGGTGTTTCAGCTGAAATATCTGGGACATTATCTTACCGACGACCTTAAGGACGATGTTGACATTGAAAGGGAGCGTAGGGCTCTGGCGATCCGCGGTAATATGCTGGCCCGTAGATTCGCTCGCTGTTCAGACCAAGTCAAAATAACGCTATTTAAGGCGTATTGTCAGGGTCTGTACACGGGTAGTCTATGGATCAGCTATACCAAAAAATCGTTCAATACCCTACGCGTCCAGTACAATAATATTTTGAGGATGATGTTGGGACTTCCCCGTTTTTGCAGTGCCTCCGAAATGTTCGCACAAACTCGAACTGACGGCTTTCATGCCGTCATTCGAAAGAAAGTGGCATCACTAATGAGGAGGGTGCGGGGAAGTCGGAACAGCATCTTAAAAATAGTGGCTGAAGATTTTCACGCGCCTATACTCGGGCATTTTGTGCGGGTGATGGCTGAGTAGGAAATTATTTCTTACTCAGTCGTTATTAGTGCAGAAGTTCCGAAGGTGCGTGAAAAAAAAAAAAAAAAAAAAATATATATATATTAGTTTTGAATGATTTTTTGTATTTTTATCTACTTAACAATAGTTTTTAAGTTTTGTTTGTACTAACCCAATGGATTTTTTAGTTGTCCTTAATAAAATATTTTGAATTTGAATTTTGAATATATTTGAAAAAAAAAAAAAATTGGAATCCTTACTAAAACTCCAATAATGTAACTCAAGGCGTAAAAAATAAGACTTACACCCGTGCGAAACTGGGAGCATTGCTGGTTATTTATATTTTTTTTAAAAAGGCTATATACTACTTGAAAAAAAAAAAAAATTGGGATCCTTACTAAAACTCCAATAATGTAACCCAAGGTGTAAAAAATAGACTTACACCCGTGCGAAGGTGCATTGCTAGTTATTCATATTTAAAAAAAAAAGCTATACTATATTTGAAAAAAAAATATATTGGGATCCTTACTAAAACTCCAATAATGTAACCTAAGGTGTAAAAATAGACTTACACCCGTGCAAAACTGGGGGGCATTGATGGTTATTTACAATTAAAAAAAAAAAATTTTTTCCTTATTTATATATTAAAAAAAAAAAAAAAAAGTTTTCCCACAAAAAAAACTGATAGACTAGCAACTTTGCGCCGTACTGTACTATAGTTAGTTAGTACTGTCATGATTTCTAACTTATTTCAATTGTTTCTTTGTGATTTCTTGGTTTTAAACCATTTAGTATCTAATTTGACTAACAGCCTTTTTTATATAAAATGGCGGTCGGAAACGTGTTGACTCGGGAGTCTCGGCAATAGTGGGGGGGAGGAAAAAGATAATGCGGTAGGATGTTGGCAAGAGGGACTTTAGTCTGGCTTGAGCGTTCGTAGCGAAAGCATATTGGTCTGAAAACTGTAATAAGTAGGAATAAAGAATAAGACTATGAATAAAGTTATATAAAAGTGAGAACTGAATTATGATTTACCACAGAACTATAGTTATACCAAAGATTATTATATACTAGGTTATACTTACAATATACGTTTAACTTCCGTATGCTTCGGAGATATCTTTAAATGTTTCTTGTACTTGCTGACGCTAGCGTACTGCTTGTCACATTCCACGCAGTACGCTAGCTCGGGACGCTCTGTGATGCGGTTGGGGTGCAGTTCGTTATTATGACGTTTGTATTGTCGGTAGTTTGGATACTGTCGGTCGCATTCTTTGCAAGTGAACTTTGTGTGGTGCGTTCTGAAACAAGAGATGTTGCTTTTTAGGGTTCCGTCATCATCATCATCAGCCAGAAGACGTCCACTGCTGTATAGGTCTCCCCCTTATAACTCTACACTGAACGACAGCCTGCCTTTTGCATCCACGCACGCGACTCTCACAATTGTTAGCATTTCGGCCAAGAAATCACCTATTGAACTATTTTACACACAATTCGTTTACACTTGTTCTCGCTTCGAGGTTCGATCACAGAAAGAAGGCGATTGCAATGCAACCGCCACTTATATACTGTGTTCGTTGGCAGTTGACAACAGACTGTCAACTGTCAACGAACACGTGTGAACTTCGCCAATAAGTTTCATTATAATGGTGTTGTTAGTTCATCTATACATTAAATGATTAAACTAAAGTTGTTTTACACAATGTCGTCGGTCCATCTATTGGGAGGCCTACCTACGCTGCGTCTTCCGGTTCGTGGTCTCCACTCAAGAACCTTTCTTCCCCATCGGTTATCGGTTCTTCGAGCGATGTGGCCTGCCCATTGCCACTTCAACTTGCAAATTTTAACAGCTATGTTATGACTCTGGTTCTTCGGCCAATATCCACGTTCCCGATTCTATCGCACAAAGAAACTCCGAGCATAGCTCTCTCCATTACCCGTTGTGTAACTCTGTAGGGTTCCGTACTCAAATAATAAAAACGGGACCCTATTACTAAGCCTACGCTGTCTGTCTGTCCTACCTATTAACGGCTTTATCTTTCGAACCGTGATAGATAGTCAATTGAAATTTTCACAGAATATGTAATGTTACGGGGGATTAACTAACAAATAATAAAAAAGTCAAAAAGTTAAAACGAAAGGGGGTCCCCATACAACAAACGTATTTTTTTTACATATTTTTGTACTAGCTCTAATGTAAAATCGGTAATACGTACAAGCGTCAAACTTGACATGATTATACTAAAGTATAACAACAAATAATAAATAATGGCCAAGTGCGAGTCGGTGACAAATTTCTAATCGTTACAGCTAAGTTATAACTGGTAATTTCGTTATTGAATTTTGTGGTGGTACGGAACCCTCAGTGCGCGAGCCCGACTCGCGCTTGGCCGATTTTTATGAGGCAATAAAAAAATATTAGTCATCATGCCTATTGAATCTCGATGATCGGAAGAAAAGAACTGAAGAGAATGAATCATATGACGTGGCTTACTTACTTTTTTTTTTTTTGTTTTTTTTTTTTTTTTTTTTAACTTTTTTTTATAGGACCATTGAAGGTCTAAAGACAATCCAAATGCTTACCTGATATGCTTCTGCACTAATATCTTACTCTTGCAGCACGCGTTGCAATAATCACAGATGTAGTTTTGATGCATCTCCTTGTAGTGAACACTGAAGTGTAGAATTTTCCTGAAACAAATTAAGCGATAAATTTTAACACATAGATTTGGGACATTTTTGCGCACACGGTCATCTGACCCCAAACTAAGCAAAGCTTGTGATATGGCTGCCAGAGACTGATATACATACATATATAGTTTTAAATACATACTTAAATAGATATTAACAACCAGATGTAGAACAAACACAAATGTTCATCACATGAATGTTTGTCCTAGGTGGGAATCGAACCCACGCCCCCAAGCGCAGAAGGCAGGTTCACTACCAACTGGACCAACGGGCTATCTAAAACTATAGCTATCCATTTGTTACCTACAATATACAAAAGTAGTTTTTCGTAAAACTTTAGGAGGGAAAGTTTGAGAATGGATTTCGTTAAACTACTGACATAAAATAAAATATTTTATGTTATGGCTTAACTTATTTGATATTTTTAATTACGGCTTTATGCCCGTTAGGCTCGTTTTATGCCCGCAAATACAAATACTTAAAATTGAACGGTTCATTTTGTAACACGCCTCTTAAACAAAACAAACAAACAAATATTGTAACATGAATTAAGTAAACAATTTTATTTTTTTTTAAAACAGAAAAAAAAACTTACCCAAACTTCAAGTTACAGAACTGACAGGCGTATTTCTTAGTGTGTGCGTAGTTGAGGTGATTCTTCATGCCGCGGGGTCTGCACACGTCTCCGCAGATGTTGCACTTGGCTACGGGCGTGTGCTCGCGCCAGTGGCTCTCCAGGGCTTCCAGGGACGGCTCCGTCTTCTGGCAGACAGAGCACTTCAACTCTGCCTTCTGGAAATACATAGCACCATAGTGAGCAAAGGTTATTTAAACATAAAACAAAAATTTAATTCTTTAGTTAGGGACCGTGCATTAATCATTAGCAGCATTACAATCTTGGAGTGTTCAAGTCTAGGGTTAATAGGTTATCACTGGGCTCCATCTTCGACCGCATCATCGCTTTCCATCAGGCGAGTTCGCGGTCAAACATTAGCCTAGTCCGATGTAAAAAAAAAATTATCACGTGAGGCTTGAAACGGGGGGGAGGGAGGGGGTTTAGAAAACATTACGAAATATCACAAGGGGGGAGGGGGGGGGGGGGGGTGTAGTAAGATATCACGAGTATTATTTATTTCGTCAAACGCGCGATTTCTAAACCGAAAAGCACCAATCAAAAATAACCTGCAACCTTTCAGTCTAGACATTTTTGTCGTGGTCCTTAATTTCAGATAAAAGTTTTTTTTTTTTTTTTTTATAAATACATTTTCACCTTGGACATAATCGTCCATGCCTTTATTTGCTCATTATTAAAAATTCTCTAAGGCGTAATATTACAAAACTTAAATACTAATGGGTCCATTTTTTTTTTTTTCTCTCTCCCTTTCTCTTTCACTTGAGTGTTACGTAACGTTTAGAGAGGGAAGGGGGGGTACAGAAAAACGTTACGGTGCGTTACAAGGGGGGAAGGGGGGGGGGGGGGGCAAAAATCTTTAAAAATTGCGTTACGTAATACTTGAACGCTCCCATAACTTAGCCTTACCTTGTTATGGTTCAAATTATTATGCCGTTTCAAATCAAAGTTCCTCATAAAGCCTAATTCACACGGCACACACTTGTACTTAAACCTCGAGTATTCGCTGAACTTTCTCTCCTTACTCAAAAAATGTTCTTCCATCTCTGTCTCACCGAACGTTATCATGGTAAAATAATCCTCCACTTTGCCCCAATCAATCTTCTCCCTTTCTATTAAGGTCGCATATTGCTTGTAATAGCTAACGCTGTTGTCTCTAGATTTCAATAACTTCCGTCTCTTCGAGCGGAGTTTCTTTGTGCTGCCATCTATTGGTATCTCCAAGTCATCAATCTCATTTTGGTATTCTTTAATAGCGCTTATGTCATTGTATAAGAGTTCATTTTTGCTGTTGATTATGCTGGTTTCATTCTGATCTGTATTGTCATCTACATAAGAATCATATTCGCTGTAGCTTTCCTCTTTTATAGAATCAACGTTGTCTATGACCGAGGTTTCGTGTTCATCTTCTTTCGGTATTTGAATGTCTATGAAAGAGTCTTGGTCCAGTTTATTTTTTATTTTCTTCGCGTTTTCTGAATGTTGGTACTCCTGGTCATAGTAATATTTGTTTATGATTGTCAGTTTTGAGAGGGTTACGGGATTGAAGTCCTGAAATAAATTCAAATTTCTTTGTCTAATTATTAGGGTTCCGTACCCAAAGGGTAAAAACGGGACCTACATTGTCTACATTGTCTGTCTGTCTGTCCTAGCTTTAAATAGCTGTGTTTCGAACCCAAATAGATAGCAAGTTGAAATTTTCACAGAATATGTAATGTTACAGCGGATTAACTAACAAATAATAAAAAAGTCAACACGTAAAAACAAAAGTACAACCAATGTATTTTTTTCCATATTTTTTATTAGATCTAATGTAAAAACGGTAATACGTACAAGCGTCACACTTGGCATGATTATAGTACACACTCTAAAGTATAACAACAAATATATAATGGCCAAGTGCGAGTCGGTGGTAAGTTTCTATTCATTACCAAGTTACAACTGGTAATTTCGTTATAGAATTTGTGTTGGTACGGAACCCTCAGTGCGCGAGCCCGACTCGCACATGGCCGGTGGGATCATGACAGGCTGATAATGAGGATACTTACCAATTCATAAAGCATTCGCATTAATACAGTTTGGACGTTCCTCAGTTGATTTTGGAACGATTTGAATTTTTGAAGCAGAGTCAAGCACTCCCAACAGAATTTTACATCTTCCACGGCCTGGAATAATAACAATTTTATATTAGGCCATTGGAAAATACAAATCTGATTTATCCGCTGCAAAAGGTTTTGTTGTTTTAATGGCTTCATTTGCAGCCCAATATGACTACCCTAGGTATTGCTCCTCGGGGGAGGTGTGCATAAGTGGTGGGGAGTGAAATTTAGCCCCAGAAGTGGAATTTTTGAGTTTTTACGATATTATCTCGTAAATAACTCACAATATCGAAACATGGTTCTTGTAGTTGTAGTAAGTGTTGTAGGGTTTTAAATTTTGCATTGAATGAGACTAGACACATATTTTTTGGACCACCCGTTCTCATTTCCCCATACTTGTAAAAATTTAGCTCGCTGGGTTTCATAGAGCTTTAAGTGCTTGCCCAGTCTTTCCAGAGGGGTGGGTCTAGACAAGACCCATTTTCTGTTAGCGTTAACGCCTGCGGAAAGGTATTGTGTATTTATTGTATACATAAATGTAGGGATACATAAATTTATTTAGGTTTATTTTATGTACACCACCGACCGTTTTACAATTTCTTTAGTCCTGTCCATTCAAAGGTTGCCTGGAAGAAATCGCTTAAGGCGATAAGGCCGCCCATTATACTGCCGTATATTTGTTTAAATTTCATAAATTTGTATTTTCGGTGCGAATTGCATTGTATAGTAAAGGTGAAATTGTTTGAAAATGACAATGACATTAGCTTGAGAGAAATTATTACAAGCTAATGTCATTTTCATACAATTTCATCTTTCCGCAGGCGTTAACGCTAACAGAAAGTGGGCCTTGTCTATATCCCATGGTAAAGGTTTGATTACGTTATCTTTTAGGGAACCTAGTATGGTATATGTAGGTATTGTAGTAAAACACCTGGTTGAGAGTTAACCGTAGAATGAATTTATTCAAATTCATCATCATCATCATCAGCCTGAAGTCGTCCACTGGTGAACATAGACCTCCCGCTTAACCTCCAACGAACGACAGCCTGACTGTATACCAGTAACTCTCACAATGTCGTCGGTCCATCTAGTGGGAGGCCTACCTATGCTGCGTCTTCCGGTTCGTGGTCTCCACTCAAGAACCTTGCTTCCCCATCGGTTATCAGTTCTTCGAGCGATGTGGCCTGCCCATTGCCACTTCAACTTGCAAATTTTAACACCTATGTTGGTGACTCTGGTTCTTTGGCGAATATCCACGTTCCGGATTCTATCGCGCAAAGAAACTCTGAGCATAGCTCTCTCCATTGCCCGCTGTGTGACTCTGAGTTTCTAAAAAGTCCAACAGTTAAGGACCATGTCTCAGTACCATATGTCATAATATAAATGAAAGTTTGTTTAATAATCTTTTTTTAAAAAAAAGCTTGTTTCTAATTGAAGACTAATCAAAATGACATGCTGTTTGATAGTAAACGTATCATTTGAGCACGTATGGATCGATTTAGCTAATTGATATGTTCGTGATAATTCAAAGACTTTTATTACACTACGAAAAATTTTTCAATTCAGGAAAAGCTGCAAGTGTTTATTTCTTGGGAATTTAATATGAACCATAACTCTATCGGACGAATCTGGATAGGATGTAGCTCGCTGGGTTTCATACAGCTTTAAGTGCTTGCCCAGTTTGTCCAGGGGGGGTCTGTCGGGCTAGCAAATAAATAAAATTGGGATGGTACTCACATAGATCATAGATTGCTTGGGATTTCCAATGAGATTCAAAAACATGTCTGAATATACTCCTAGGGCCGAAGTCCGGCGGTTACTGCTTAAGCACCCATGGCAAACCACATTCATGTTACTTTCTACTTTTACTTCATTCATCTTTTGTATTTAAACTTTACTGTGAAAGTAAGGAAACGCAGCAGTTGTTTTTGTCAGTATTTTATCTTCAGATCGTTGATATTGAGATATTTGTGAAATTGTTTTATTCATAAATTATGGTTGATTATTGGTAATGTTCACTAAAATTAATAAATTAAATCGTTCATATGTACATGTTTTACATTTCATTATAAATATTAAAATAAAAAACCATCCAACACCAAAAAGGCAAAAGCGTAGACTTAATTCCCCGTGTGACAGTCAACAAGGAATCTTTGACAAGTGACATTGACATTCACAAGAGTTTTGATTTATATTGGTGCTTTTGGCTTCGCGTGATTGACGCAGTTGGCATGGTGGTTTGGTCTAGTCTCATTGCTTTTTACGTCAAAATATGTGTGACTAACTTAGGTGGTTTTGTGTTATTTCGCATTGTTATATAATAAGAAGTAAGGTTTGCTGAACAGTACTGGCGCCAACATCTAGCGCAGCTAGGACGCTCTATCAGTCTGCCTACGGGCTATTTAAGGATAGACCTTAGTACTGTGCCCTAGTATATAAACTTGGTGATTCCTATGGGACTGACATAGTCATTTATGACGAACTGTCCCCAATAAAAAGAAGAATAAAAAAAAAATTTACCCTTACCCTTAGTATAAGTTTTGATAGTATTCGAAAACTTTTTTCGTTTACGTATTGTTCCATACATTGCTGGGCTGAAAGGTATTCGAAAACTTTTTTCTTTTTTCGTCCCTGTTCGGGCGCCATTGTCGTATGTGATAAAAAGAATGATTTGAAGTTATATAGAACACGATACGATAGATATAAAAGAAAAGAAAAGAGATATGATGTGGATTGCTGCGCGGATAAGCCGTCGGACTTTTCTGTGCAAAGGTCCTCTTGGAATTTAAGTTGAGCTAAAGGATCCTAGACTAGAGAGGTTCGGTGGAATTGAAAATAGAACGTATATGGATACTAAGGTTTATATTATCATACACACAAAATTTACACGCAATGATCTAGGAGGCAGGTGCCTCTATAGAGATACTTAGCTAAATAATGATTAAGCTTAAGATTAAAGAGCGTTGACTGGAGATTACGTTAAAAGTCTGTCTCAAAGAAAACACTGTTCGAAATAAACACTGCGTGCTAGAGTGGACATACCTTGTCTCGTGCAAGGGTATGCCATGGTCTTCTGGTCTCGAAGATATCGAAGTGAAATCGCCGTGTTGAGCGACCATTTCAAAATGGCCGACCGGCGCGTGGGCCCGGTGCGGCGAAGAGTATCTCCCGCATCGTCTTGCAGGAGTAAAAATATATTCAGCAACTTACTGAGTAGGCGCCGGCATCACATGCCTGGCGTCTGTGGGGTTGGTGGCGAATGCCGACCTCAAAATGGACTCCCCATTTAAATTTTCTTTCTTCAAAAGGCCACCATCTCTGTTCGGTGTCGGTCGAGGAGTCCCCACAGCGCTTTCTTCACGTTGGCTTGCCGCTGCGACCCCTCCCTTCCTTCTTGTTTGACCTCCTTATATTCAAAGCCATTTGTCTCGTCCTTGGTTCGAGCGAGAAAGCTGCATGTCCCGTCATGCGCTCTCGCTCTGTCTCACCGGTTTTGCAAAGATTGCAGTTTATTTCTATTTGCTCTTTTACAGAGATTTATACTTAAAACTAAACTATGTTTATATATTAGGCTAATTAAATTAATACTTATTTCTAATATTTACAACATTTAATCTTAATTAATTAGCTTTTCTTTTGGGAAAAAACAGATTATTACAGGTTCTAAAACGCCTGCACATAAAATGCGAGCATACTGTCGTTTTTGCGTTTAATATTTATTCATCGCAGGAAATTATACAACATAGAGTGAAGCAATCTATACCGCCGATTTTAGTTCCTCCGCGTTTCCGCTGGAGGCGCTTTACTACAATGTATAGAACAATACGTAAACGAAAAAAGTTTTCGAAAACTATCAAATCTGGGACTAGGCGTACTGGAATTTCAGAATAATACAATTTTAATCAATAAATTATTTTATTTTTATTACGCTTTTATGAGCTACAAAAGAGTCCACTTTTTAACCGCCTCCAAACAAAGAGGAAGGTTCTCAAATCGGTCCGTATTTTTAACTAAACATATAAAAACAATTGTGAACCAATTTACGTGGTTCTTTTTTAAGGACGTTAGCCCGTCAACTGATAAAAATAAGCTAACTTTAGGTTCCGTTTCCGACGACTATGTAATACTTAGTCATTTTGTATTATTATCTACAGATAGAAACCTGTTTTTTTACACTATCAACGCAAAAACTATGGATAAAATGATTATCAATAATTAATTAAAAATATTTTTCGTAGCCTCCTACCACAAAAGTTACGAAAACTAGTGGTGTTTCGGAACACATTTCTCAAAAAACATATGTTTTTAATCAATTAAAAAAATACAATCCATTAGTATGCATATTTATAAACAAAACAACGCAAAAAAAAATTCAAATATGTTTCAAATAGGCATAGGAAAAATAAAAGAGTTTTACTAACGTTTAACCCCCGACGCAAAACGAGTAGTGTTATAAGTTTAACGTGTTTATCTGTGTGTCTCTCTGTGGCATCGTAGCTCCCAAACGGCTGATCCGATTTTGATTTACTTTTTTAATGGTGACTTTCCTAGATTGATTATTCTATCGTAATATTATGACATTTTTATATATAACTAGCGATCCGCCCTGCCCCCCGAATCTACTAAACAAATTGTCTTTAATTTGTAATTGTTGCGATTTTAATTGTTAAATTGACAGACCTCAAAATATGTGTGACTAACTTAGGTGGTTTTGTGTTATTTCGCATTGTTATAATAATTGTCAATTTTGAGGCAGTTATTTAACAATTAAAATCGCAACAATTACAATTTAAAAACAATTTCTTTAGTAGAATCGGGGCCCTGGGGCCTTACGGACAACAGCTATTACAGGCACCTAATCCGCTCAGTTGGAAAATCACGCGACCTCAAACCCTATCGCGCCCAGATACGGTGCCAAATCTTAATGTTGGAAGTAGAAAAACTAAAACTATAGAATGACGAAAATTGGGAAAAGTAATTAAGGCAAATTCTCGAACGGAGAAACATCATATGGTGCACCAGAATAAAATTTTGTCCATTCTTTAGCATTGTAAAACTTTTGTATAAACTTTGTAAGGCGCAGCCGTGGTTCCAACTCGAAGATGTTAGGGGTATACTGTTTAGGATGAGTGCTACCTGATGGCCATGGAGTCGGGTGGCCCTGTACGTAGTTATCTAGACAACTCCCCAGGTGAACGAAAATCAACTCTGGAAAATGAAAACGACATTAAAACTCCTTGCCCAAACCTTCTTGCGCAATTTCAATACAAAATTCGAATGTATGAAACGGGTGCGAAATCCACAGAAAATAAAGTTTTTTCGTTTATTAAATAGGCTAAGTATACATCTGTGGTATACTAAACATAGGCTAAGTCACAGATCTACTGTGTATATCTGTGGGCTAAGTATATTGCTTTCTCCCTCTACGGTTTATTAGAACCACAGATTAGAACGGCTGTCAAGGCATTTTTGTAAGGAATGTGTTGTAGCCAGTTTGCACCCATATAAACGAAACTTCATTCGAAATCAGTTAGCGACTGTGATGCGGAGTTCGACGCGTTGATCTAAATAAGAATGTTCAATCAAGGTTCACTCGTAATGCCTGGTAACAGATTTAACTTCTCATTTCCGTTATATTTACCTCTCTTTTCTGATTTTCTGTGGCGAAATCAAACTTCTACGTTTTCTATCCTACTCTAATGTATAAGCTTGTCTCTATAGTCGTCTCACTTCATTATAGGCGTCGCACCCGTTTCATAAATATTTTTATCTATGGAAGTCCACCTCTTCTGTGTTAGCGGTTAGGTATTATGTTTATTTGTTTATTTTGCCAGTGTACAAATTACATAAGACCCTATTAGGGCGCTGCAATTTCTTATTGTAACACATATATAATTAACTTTTATTTTACCCGCGGCTTCGCCCGCGTAGTTTGAGGAAAAACAATAGGTTTCGTCATTAGTTAGAAATATTTTAGAACTAGCTGACCTGACAGACGTTGTCCTGTCTTAGTCAAACACGCAAAGTCAAAATTGTAAATTTTATTTTACTACACCTTGGGTTACATTATTGGAGTTTTAGTAAGGATCCCTATTTTTTTGAAAATATAATATAGCCTATGTTAGTACCCGGGGATAGTGTAGCTTCCCAACAGTGAAATAATTTTTCAAATCGGTTCAGTAGTTTCGGAGCCTATTCAATGCAAACAAACAAACAATCAAATATTTCCTCTTTATAATATTAATAACAATATAGATAACTATAGATAATATAGATAACTATTATCTTAAATTATAATAATAACTAAACTAAACTAACTTATAAAACAAAAGCGTCACGGCGCTTGTTTTATCTCTTTGCTCTCCGCCATACCGGCCGCAACTGAGACGCAAAAAGGTCGAATTTGTTTTACCGGATTGATACGTACATTTCGGAGAGTGTGCGTCGGATCTGCATTATCCAATTCCGTACATTTTTAGGGTTCCGTACCCAAAGGGTAAAAACGGGAACCTAAGCCTACGCTGTTTGTCTGTTCTGTCCGTCCGTTCGTCTGCGTATCTTTCGAACCGTAAGAGATAGCCAGTGAAATTTCACAGAATATTTAATGCTACGGCGGATTAACTAACAAATAATAATAAATACATAAGTATTTAAATAGATATTAACACCTAGATATTATAGAACTAACACAAATTTAATCACATAAATGTTTGTCCTAGATGGGAATCGAACCCACGCATTTTTGCGGGGGGCATGGCCCCCCCCTGGATCCGCCAATGTTATAGACAATACCTACGCGAAAATTAGGATATAGTTTCAATCAAGAATTATTCTAATATACCCCCGCGACGGTACCTACTTATATAACATTGATAAATATAGAACAAAATCTATTTACTTTATACATTGCCGGTGGACCAGCAGGTATTGTATACAATCCCTATAAGAATTGTATACAATACCTAGGTAAAGTATGTAACGGACAATAATATTCATAACTACCGACCCGCCCCGGCTTCGCACGGGTGTAATTTACGTGCGAAGCCGGGGCGAGTCGCTAGTTATAGGTATATATAAATCTTCCGTGAAAATTTATCTAACTGATGGTGAAAACAGCATCAAAATCCGTTGCGTGGTTTAGGAGGAGTTAGCGGCCATACAGACAGACAGACGCGGAAAGCGACTTTAATTTATACTATGTAGAGATAGAGATAGAGAAGGGAAGAGAAGAGATATTTCATACATTGCCTGGACGCCCCAAGTATTCTATACATTGCCTGGACGCCCCAGGTATTCTATACATTGCCTGGATGCCCCAGGTATTCTATACATTGCCTGGACGCCCAGGTATTCTATACATTGCCTGGACGCCCCAGGTATTCTATACATTGCCTGGACGCCCCAGGTATTCTATACATTGCCTGGATGCCCCAGGTATTCTATACATTGCCTGGACGCCCAGGTATTCTATACATTGCCTGGACGCCCCAGGTATTCTATACATTGCCTGGACGCCCCAGGTATTCTATACATTGCCTAGGTATTGTATAGAATACCTGAATTATACACATTGCTGGTAACATATACATTCTTGATCGAAGGGATGTAGGAAGGATTAAGATGGACGGATCAGAGGAGTGTAAAAGAGATAAACAAATAAAATGTATAGTTTAATGTCATTTAAGATAATAAAATCGGATAGAGAATGGTAGATAGAAAAAGAATTAGAAATACAAATACAAATAATTTATTCGGGCATAATTTATAGTAAGCTATAGTAATGATCCCAGAGGCTCCCGAACTAGTCAGAGACTGTGTGACGGGAGCCAATGGCTTCTCCTATTATTGTATCAATTAATTATACCAAAACAGCAATATAACATTTTATAATTAAGTAAAAAATATTTAAAAGTATTTTAAAATTTTGTTTACTATGCCAATAAGTAGCCAAAAGAAAAATAATAAGAACATAAAATAATTTTTAAACCATTAAATGCAACAGTATGCGCTATTCTATGCGCAGTGTGTGTGTGTGTGTGTGTGTGTTAGAGTGTGGCTATGTGTGTGTGGAGAGGGGTGTGCGTGCGCGTAGCGTGTGCGTGTGTGTGTGTTTGTGTGTGTGTTAGAGTGTGGCTATATGTGTGTGGAGAGGGGTGCGCGTAGTGTGTGTGTGTGTGTGTGTATGTGTGAATGTGAACGTGCCAAACTAAAATCAAAAATAAAATCCCTCCAGCATATCCTCAATGTCCTTGTAATCGTAATTGCTACTGAAAAGACATTGTAGGTATATATTTTTTGTTTTTTTTTGTTTTAATAATTAATAGGCTTGCGTTTGACCACCATCACGCCTGATGTTAAGCGATGATGCGGTCTACGTTGGAGCACGTTTGCCTAGAAGGAACCGATTCACTCGTGATTTGAAGACATTCAGATTGTAACCATCGGGGAACACCCATTCAGGCAGCGCATTCCACAGACTAGCGGTTCGCACAATAAATGTGGAATCAAAGCGCTTTGTACGGGTTTTCAGAATATCAACCATAAAGCGGTGACGATTTTTCGTGCCCGCTCTGGCAGTCTGATAGAAAAATAGGCAGGAGGGAATTAGCTCGTGCAGATCCGATGCACGTATAATGTCATCTTTCCGTACGCACTGACAGAAAGTGACTCGTGCGTATCTATGCTTTCCCTACCTTGTGTCTAACAGTACCCTTAGTGCCAGATTTGATAGTTTTCGAAAACTTTTTTCGTTTACGTGTTGTTCCATACATTGCTGGGCTGAAAGGTATTCGAAAACTTTTTTCGTATTAGAGTGAAGCAATCTATACCGCCGATTTTAGTTCCTCCGCGTTTCCGCTGGAGGCGCTTTACTAAAATGTATTGAACAATACGTAAACGAAAAAAGTTTTCCAAAACTATCAAATCTGGGACACCCTAGGAAGATAGTGGGTACTGTCATGATTTCTAACTTATTTCAATTGTTTCTTTGTGATTTCTTGGTTTTAAACCATTTGGTATCTAATTTGACTAACAGCCTTTTTTATATAAAATGGCGGTCGGAAACGTGTTGACTCGGGAGTCTCGGCAATAGTAGGGGGAGGAAAAAGATAATGCGGTAGGATGTTGGCAAGAGGGACTTTAGTCTGGCTTGAGCGTTCATAGCGAAAGCATATTGGTCTGAAAACTGTAATAAGTAGGAATAAAGAATAAGACTATTAATAAAGTTATATAAAGTGAGAACTGGATTATGATTTACCACAGTACTTACGTTTATTCCACCAGTCATGTTCTCTGCATTGTGGGTTGGACTTCATTAAAAAATCGCAGTACGACATAGTTTTATAACCGGTTATAGTGTGCCAATTAGAATATGGATGCACAGTGCATACTTGTTTTATGCTAAAATCATACTTAATTAATCAGTGCCAAGCGAGACGCAGCCGCGCGCGCATTCACCTTGAACAAGACTGCCTAATGCGGTTGAAACTATAGTCGGAGTAACCGGCTTAATCTTACGTGAGTAATTCCCGTGTAATACAAATAAAATGTGTGAAAACCAAGTCAGTTTCTATAATAAGATACTTAATTAATATTATAAATGCAAAAGTGTGTTTGTTTGTTCCTCCCATTTGTTTTGTTGTTTGGCCAAGTACGAGTCGGGCTCGCGCACTGAGGGTTCCGTACCACGACAAATTACAATAAGGTTGTCCAAGTAACCGAATCACCAGTTATTATAACGCCTTCCAATCGTCGGAGTAATTTGCTGCGCAGTTTGTTACAGGCGCTCGAGTATAATAACTTGGTAATGAACAGAAATTTGTCACCGACTCGCACTTGGCCTTTATTTATTATTTGTTGTTATACTTTAGAGTGTGTACTATAATCATGTTAAGTTTGATGCTTGTAAGTATTACCGTTTTTACATTAGAGCTAATACAAAAATACGTTTGTTGTATGGGGACACCCCCCTTTCGTTTTAACTTTTTGACTTTTTTATTATTTGTTAGTTAATCCGCCGTAACATTACATATTCCGTGAAAATTTCAACTGTCTATCTATTACGGTTCGTAAGATACAGCCGTTAATAGGTAGGACAGACGGACTGACAGACAGACAAACATCGTAGGCTTAGTAATAGTGTCCCGTTTTTTGACTTTGGGTACGGAACCCTTAAAAGAAACACGCAAATTGTTTCAGAATAATTTGCGACAGTGATGTTACGTAATCGCTGTAAATACATTTAAAAAACGGGCCGAACTGAGACCCTTAATTTTTTTTATAATAGGCTTGCGTTTGTCCGCCAACTCGCCTGATGTACAGCGATGATGCGGTCTACGTTGGAGCACGCTTTCCTAGAAGAAACCGATTCACTCGTGATTTGAAGACACCCAGATTGTAACTATCGGGGAACATTATAAGTTGTTCGCATAATGAAAGTGGAATCAAAGCGCTTCGTACGGGTTTCCTCCCTTTTCGAAGTTGCATAAGTATACATTTGTGAAATTGAAATATTAATAATTAATTATAACTGACATAATAATTTAATTTTTTGTTTGTTGTAAGTATAAAAAAAATTATATACCATGTTCAATATAATTATATTATTAATTGACTTCTAAATTTAAATTTACTGATAAATTACTTTGACTTTGCATAAAAACGCTTTGTTCGGCAGTGGACAGGGGCGGATCCAGGATTTCATTTGGGGGGGGGGCATGCACCCCCCCCCCCCCCTGGATCCGCCAATGGCAGTGGACGTTCACTGGGTGATGACGTGTCACGTGATGCTAGCAGACTTACCTGTTATATTGTGTAGGACACTCATCGCCGCAGAATGAGATCGGTTTCGGCGTGGTCCGTGTCGTCGTTATTTTCTCTCCCTTGACAGTAGTGGTTGGGTCAACAGTTTTACCAAACAGTTTCCAGTCGCCGCCCGGCCAATATTGCTCGTACGCATGATTTGGATCATAGTGACGAGTAGTTTTGTCCGTTATTCTCTGTAAACAAGTTTCTATGTAACAAACTGGTTCCCCAAATATAATCATCATCATCATTTCAGCCATAGGACGTCCACTGCTGACATATATCACCCATCGATCTCCAAAAGAGCCTGAAGAGCCTGTTGGAACTTGGAAGCGGCCTGCATCCAGCGTTTCCCTGCGGTCTCTTTTAGGTCGTCTGTCCATCTTGTGGGTGGACGTCCTACGCTGCGCTTACCAGTCCGTGAACTCCATTCCAGAACCATTCGGCCCCATCGGTCATTTGTTCTGCGTGATATGTGCCCTGCCCACTGCCATTTCAACTTGCAAATTTTAACAGCTATGTCGGTGACTCTGGTTTTTTGTCGAATATCCACGTTTCGGATTCTATCGCGCAAAGAAACTCCGAGCATAGCTCTCTCCATTGCCCGCTGTGTGACTCTGAGTTTTTCCAAAAGGCCGTCAGTTAAGGACCACGTCTCAGTACCATATGTCATCACTGGCAACACACACGTCGGATTACATAAGAAATAATAACAAAGTCAAAAAATAAAAACCAACTGACGTCGACGTCTATGTTCTATTCTGTGATGCATTCTATGAGCGCCAAAATGTTCTATTATTTTCGTTTATTTGCCAGAATTTCATAAAATAATAAAGAAAACCGTCCAAAAAGTATTCTATGTCCATCTCTGTGATATACAGCAACTCTTTATCAAATTTTCAGCCGTTTAGTCGTGAAAACGTGACAAACATCCAGACAGAGAGACAGAATTACTTTCGCTTTTATAATACTAGCGACCCACCCGGCTTTGCACGGGTGTAATTTACTTGCGAAGTCGGGTCGGGTCGCTAGTTATACATATAAACCTTCCGCGAAAAATTATGTAACTGATGGTGAAAACCGCTTCAAAATCCGTTGCGTAGTTTTAAAGATTTAACACGGTCACTGCGCCATCATTTTCAAAGAACTTTCAGCTGGTGCTTTGGAGACCTAAAAGATCTCGTAACTAACCTACACTTTGATGCGTTTGAGACCTAATCGGTCTCCTAAAAATACAGTTTTTTTATGTTTTTGAATTTAATATGTATATTTGTCTTACTCATACTTAGATAACTTCACACGTTAGAGCCCAAGGAGTGAAATAACACGATTATAGTCAACGCACAATACAAAAGCCCTGCAAGAGATCTGATAGATCTCGTAATGCAACGAACGTGTTAAGCATACATAGGGACGGACAGACAGCGACAGCGACTTTATACTATGTAGTGATAGTGATTAGTAAGGATAAGGATTGTACCTAGGGGTACGGAACCCTCAGTGCGCGAGCTCGACTAATCAATATAAGCCAGAGATTGGCTATCATAATTATGCCTTAACAGGATTCTGCAGTACTTTGGGGACATTGCGAGAAAACCGCCGGACGATCTTGAAACGTCATAATAAAAGGAAAAGTGGAAGGAAGAGCTAGGGGCATTGGCGGATCCAGGGCATGGGGGCCATGCCCCCCAAAACACCTAGCAATTCCATACATTCGACTCAATTTTTCGATATGATTCCTTCGAACCTTGTCAGATGCCCCCCCGCCCCAAAATGAAATCCTGGATCCGCCCCTGGCTAGGGGTCGAAGCCCAAAATGGTCAGAAAAAGTGTATAAACAGCTTGACTTTAGCATCCTCCGTCCATTCTGTTACGTAAATTCTTTCCATCCAATGGTTGCCTGGAAGAGATCGCTTTTTTTATTTTTATTCGGTTCACTAATTGAATGTGCACTACAAAATCCTACTAATATTATAAACGCGAAAGTTTGTATGTATGGATGTATGGATGTTTGTTCCTCTTTCACGCAAAAACTACCGAATGGATTTTAATGAAAGTTTGCAAAATTATAGCTTATACATTAGAATAACACATAGGCTATAACGTGTTGTAGTATTGAGGCCGAAGGCCGAGCGCTACGCGTACGAAGTAGCGGGTTTCAGCTAGTATATTATATAAGGAACGTTTAGTGTCCATTCTAAAAGCTGTGAACACAGCATGCGAAAATGAATAAGACTGTTAAACATACAGTTAGGTAAAACATAGTGAATAGTATATCTACATATACTAACTAAAAATAAATGAAATATATACATATATAGAACATATGAAACAAACGTATACAACAATAAACAGTGATTGGTTTGTCAATTTGTGAGTCTCTAGTTTGAGCTTTGTTGAGGCTAAAGCACCATCGAAGATGTCCCAGAATGAACGAATTGCATTACAAGTCGATAGCATTCTGTATAGAGGTGAGTGCTGTCGTACAATTCGGTATGCTTAAAAAAATTAACCTATGCCAATTCCAAAACCATTTCGAGATTTTATCTTAGCAACCCTTATTTTTCTACTCCGACCTTTTAAAACGATAAGATGCCATTTATTTTAACATAAAACTAAGAAATCATTCGACTTTCATTGTCCTCTAAATGACGTCACATTGTAGCATTTTATTTTCTGTGCCTGTTAAGAATAAAAATATTATACATTTGACACACTGTTCGTCACACAGAATAGAATATTTTTTCATTTCTGTGGTTTGACTGTCTGGTTTTTTTCAGGGCTGCCAATATGGGGTGCTTTTTTAGGCTTCTCAACGCAACGAAATTTTGTGCTATATGGTGACGTCACATAATTTCAATTTTCAAAAAAATATTGTAAAATAATTACTCAATAGAAAACAAAAATATTGAAATTAGTTTCTTAAAATAGCCTTATCTACTAAATAAAAATACATATAAAAAAAATACAAAAAATAAAACTTTACATACCGAATTAGTGCGGCAACCTGTGGATTATATAGTTATTCTAAGCTCTTCCGGTTGTTCAGACTGTGTGGAATTTCAGTCTATGCTCATGACGAAATCTGGCACTAGCTCGTGTGTGTTTTCTATCGTGTTGTAATTTTTATTTCTGGTGTACACAATAAAGAGTATCTATTTTTTTTTTTTTTTTTTCTTCTTCCCCGAATTGGGGCTTTTGGCTCCGCATGATTGATGCAGTTGCCATATACAAGTCGTATGAGTTTAGTTTTAGAATACTCGTAATATTAAACAGTTTACTTTGTCCCAATAGCGTCAAACAAGTCATAGTCACAGTCAAAGTCAAGCTAAGCAAGTCACGGCCAAGTCGAGCTCATGCCCCTGTAAAGTGGTGGAGACTTTACAAGAGGCTCCTATGGAGTTTTGGAAACAACACGAAAAGACACGTTTCACCTCGTTATATCACTTGCCCACACTCAAGCACGTTTACGAGCACTTAATGAATAATAATTCACCATTTAGTACACATTAACACTCGAAAATACACAAGTATAGGAAAATAATCCAACGAGCCGACATGTTTTTTCCGCGTTGGCGCCAAAACTCAAGAGTATCTATCTATCTTGACACTAAAGTTAGTGACGCCATGCCACGCACGACGCTGATAGATGAGCCGCCGGCATAGATGGCGACAAATAGGCATAATTCCTACCGTCTTGTAAATAAAAAAAAATAAAAAAAATAAAATATTCGGGACATTTTTTCACACACGGTCATCTGACCCCAAACTAAGCAAAGCTTGTGATATGGCTGCCAGAGACTGATATACATACATATATAGTTTTTAAATACATAGTTAAATAGATATTAACAACCAGATACAGACAAACAAAATGTAATGTATGTTATAGTTCCTAGATACCAAATATTGCACGTCCGCTAGGATAAACTGTTGGATCTAAAACTTTATGTAACACCTTTGTACACAGTTTAAGCAATAAACGTTATTCTATTCTATTCTATTCTTACAACAAAATATTTAAGAACGCTTTAGACATGTGTTTAACATATTGTTCACAGTGAAACAACTGCTAAACACATGTCTAAAGCGTTCTTAAATCTTTTGTGGTAAGACGGGTAATGTTTAATTTATTACAAATAACCGGCTTAGCGATGAATATAAGTAAATACATTACACATACTGAAAAAATAATTTGAATTAGCTGATAAATCTCTGAGATATGAGTATTTAAAGTTTTAGGTGGGGATAGAGAGGGGATGTTCTATCCCTTTCTCGCAAAGCGTGTGTTAGTATAGCATTTGTATGGCGCTCCTGAGCCGTGACGTCACGGCTCAATATAGTGCGCTCTCTGTCTAGCATGAAATGAAATGAAATTAAAATGCTTATATCTTATTTATTTTTGAACTAATTTTAATTTTGTTTTTGTTGATGTGCTCTATTTATGATCAGCTGTTTTATGAGGTAATAAAAAAATATTACTCATCATGCCTATTGTCCAGAAAATTACCTGTCGGGAGCATCACGACGCTCGGCAGTGAGCCGTACGACTAAAGAAGGGAGATTTTTTAATAAAAAAATTGCCCGTACACCAACACAGGTGAACTGGGGGCTTAGTCCCAGATTTGATAGTTTTCGAAAACTTTTTTCGTTTACGTATTGTTCCATACATTGCTGGCCTGAAAGGTATTCCAAAACTTTTTTCGTATTAGAGTGAAGCAATCTATACCGCCGATTTTAGTTCCTCCGCGTTTCCGATAGAGGCGCTTTACTAAAATGCATTGAACAATACGTAAACGAAAAAAGTTTTCGTTAACTATCAAATCTGGGACTAAGCCCCCAGAATGAGTCATACCCTGCGTCGTCGCGTCGTTGGTGCATCGTAATCCTCGGCAATCGTAACCACGATTAAAACCTGTAACATTAATGTTATTCTTATATTATTTTATCTATAAAAATTTTGATTTTTTGTTACCTAAATTTCTCTTAGTGTTTGCACATGTTTAACTTCTTACATAATCTATATCTACTCGTGAGAACCTGTAATTGGCTTCCCATCGCTTTTCCATTGTATATTTTAGTGTAAAAAGCTGTTGGTTTTCCAATAAATAAATAAATAATTAAATTACATATTCGTTATTTTTATTGGGTTTTACTAAGGTTTCACACATATTAGATGCGAAAAAACACGTCGCTTCATTATAAATATCATTTTCTTAACCTCTCGACTGCTAATCTAACAAATAAGAGTGGATTATACGTGTTAAGGTAGCGTTCCGATCTTGGCAACGTCGCGCGACCGACTTCTCGTACTAAACAATGCAAGCGACTGCGAAGTGTGGGTCACTTGCATTGTCTAGCACTCCAATATTACTTCATACTGAGCAGTGGGTCGCGCGACGTGTGGGTCACTTGCATTGTCTAGCACTCCATATTACTTCATACTGAGCAGTGGGTCGCGCGACGTGTGGGTCACTTGCATTGTCTAGCACTCCATATTACTTCATACTGAGCAGTGGGTCGAGCGACGTGTGGGTCACTTGCATTGTCTAGCACTCCATATTACTTCATACTGAGCAGTGGGTCGTGCGACGTGTGGGTCACTTGCATTATCTAGCACTCCATATTAATTCTTACTGAGCAGTGGGTCGCGCGACGTGTGGGTCTCTTGCATTATCTAGCACTCCATATTAATTCTTACTGAGCAGTGGGTCGCGCGACGTGTGGGTCACTTGCATTGTCTAGCACTCCATATTAATTCTTACTGAGCAGTGGGTCGCGCGACGTGTGGGTCACTTGCATTGTCTAGCACTCCATATTAATTCTTACTGAGCAGTGGGTCGCGCGACGTGTGGGTCACTTGTATTGTCTAGCACTCCATATTAATTCTTACTGAGCAGTGGGTCGCGCGACGTGTGGGTCACTTGCATTGTCTAGCACTCCATATTAATTCTTACTGAGCAGTGGGTCGCGCGACGTGTGGGTCACTTGCATTGTCTAGCACTCCATATTAATTCTTACTGAGCAGTGGGTCGCGCGACGTGTGGGTCACTTGCATTGTTTAGCACTCCATATTAATTTATACTTAAATTAGCAGTCGGTCGCGCGACGCGGCTGCTTCCGCCAGTCGCAGTTGCCGGTCGCAGTCGTCAAGATCGGAAGACGGACGGACAGACAGACAAAGCAGGCTTAGTAACAGGATCCCGTTTACACCTTTTGGGTACGGAACCCTAAAACTAAGTCTGGTTACTTACGATGAGAAGTGAAACATTCAGTCCCGCTCTTGTCATTTTTTATCAAGAATAGTATCCTCGGTCACAACACTGCAATTAAATAATTATCAATTTAAATAAACCGGCCAAGTGCGAGTCGGGCTCGCGCACTGAGGGTTCCGTATCACCACAAAATTCAATAATGAAATTACCAGGTATAACTTGGTAATGAACAGAAACTTATCACCGACTCGCACTTGGCCATTATTTATTATTAGTTGTTATACTTTAGAGTGTGTACTATAATCATGCCAAGTTTGACGCTTGTACGTATTACCGTTTTTACATTAGAGCTCATACAAAAATACGTTTGTTGTTTCGTTATTAGTTTTTGACTTTTTTATTATATTTGTTAATTAATTCGTCGTAACATTACATATTCCGTAGGCTTAGTTATTCCCGTTTTTACCCTTCGGATACGGAACCCTAAAAACGGACTTGAATTTCGCAATTTCGTTTACTTGGATATTTTTTTAAAACTTTTTTTGACAGTATTAGTGCTAACAGACGCACGAAAGCGGCTGACCTCAACCGCCGTCTGACCAATGGGAGAGAAAGAGAGGGAAATGTGATATTCTCACTCTTTCTCTCCCGTTGGTTGGACGGCGATCCGTCAGCCGCGTTCGAGCGTCTGTTACCACTCAAAGATCTCAGTAATGTTTTAAACTAAACTAATGCCCAATATTAATGAAATTTATATGGGACCAATCAGAAAATACATACTTACAAAATAGAAAAATCAACTTTGAATCAATTCCGTCCTGCACATTTTTAGGGTTCCGTACCCAAAGGGTAAAAACGGGACCTAAAACTAAGCCTACGCCGCTGTCTGGCTGTCCTACCTTTAAACGGCTGTATCTTACGAACCTTAATAGATAGCCAGTTGAAATTTTCACAGAATATGTAACGTTACGCGGAGTAACTAACAAATAATAAAAAAGTCAAAAAGTAAAAACGAAAGGGGGGTGTCCCCATACAACAAACGTATTTTTGTATTAGCTCTAATGTAAAAACGGTAATACGTACAAACGTCAAACTTGGCATGATTATAGTACACACTCTAAAGTATAACAACAAATAATAAATAATGGCCAAGTGCGAGTCGGTGACAAGTTTCTGTTCAATACCAAGTTATAACTGGTAATTTCGTTATTGAATTTTGTGGTGGTACGGAACCCTCAGTGCACGAGCCTGACTTGCACTTGGCTGGTTTTTTGAAGTCGGCTAAAACACACATACATACATAAATTCGGAAAAAACATGACTTTTATAAATAATGCGAACTAAATTGACTTTCGTTGATTGTTGTTGTAATTGCCTCTACGGTTTCTGGTCTAATGATTTTATTGCCAAGTTATTTTACGGTAATACAAAAAGACTAGCCGTGTTATTGCCATAACTATTCAGGAATATACACAATGTGTATTGAAATTCCACATTATCGGTGGTTTCACAGCTATGCGGGAGACCCGTGCGGGTTGCCCGTACCTAGGGAGACGGGATCTACGCGGAGGCAAGTCCCGTACGGAACAATCCGCGTCGCTGTGAAACGATGTTCTAGCGCCTCACGTATGTCTCCGCTCCGGGAGCCCGTACTACGGGAGACTGGATCTACGCGGAGGCAAGTCCCGTACGGAACAATCCGCGTCGCTGTGAAACGATGTTCTAGCGCCTCACGTATGTCTCCGCTCCGGGAGCCCGTACTACGGGAGACTGGATCTACGCGGAGGCAAGTCCCGTACGGAACAATCCGCGTCGCTGTGAAACGATGTTCTAGCGCCTCACGTATGTCTCCGCTCCGGGAGCCCGTACTACGGGAGACTGGATCTACGCGGAGGCAAGTCCCGTACGGAACAATCCGCGTCGCTGTGAAACGATGTTCTAGCGCCTCACGTATGTCTCCGCTCCGGGAGCCCGTACTACGGGAGACTGGATCTACGCGGAGGCAAGTCCCGTACGGAACAATCCGCGTCGCTGTGAAACGATGTTCTAGCGCAGGGGTGTCGCAAATAAATTTTGTGGCGGTTATGGCGGGCCAAGAGATGCTTCGTAACTGAGCAAATCAAGACTAATATAAGAAAAAAGTAGAAAGGGTAAAATTATAACTATTCGACGGAACTAAGCTATATACCTTAGAATAACTACTCAGAGAAGGTAGGTAGGCAAACAACGCCTTCTCAAAACGTAAGCTACAAATTCGCTTTGTATCTTACGTTTCGATTGGTATTTTAAACGATTTAAGCAAGAAAATTAATGGATTACCTGTGGAATGTCACACCATAACTCTTATGCTGCTTTTCAGATTTGTTGTGGTACGATTCCACCGCGCAAATTGTCATAGTAAAATTTTTATAATTTTTTTTGGTTTCATATATGACACCATTTGAATGGCTTAAATTTTGCAGATGTACTTGGTTTCTTTGTGTACTTAGTTATTCTAAGCTATATAATATTTTCTCTTACATCTCTTTATAAATAAAAAACACTAACTAGTTTTAATAAGATTTATAAAAAAAAAAAGTATTCTTAATTAATGACGTCATTCGGGCACTTTTTATTTTCTGAGTAAATAATTCATACTTATTCAAATTATTTATCTATACTAATATTATAAAGAGGAAATATTTGTTTGTTTGTTTGTATTGAATAGGCTCCGAAACTACTGAACCGATTTGAAAAATTCTTTCACTGTTGGGAAGCTACACTATCCCCGGGTGACATAGGCTATAATCTATACCCGTGCGAAGCCGGGGCGGACCGCTAGTTGAGAATAAAAACGAACAAATTCCACTAACATTTATTTTATCTCACATACTGTTAAACTAAAATAGATTTCCTAATAAAAATAGGAATAAAATTAAAAAACTAATATAATCATCATCATCATCATCATTTCAGGCGTAGGACGTCCACTGCTGGACATAGGCCTCCCCCATCGATCTCCAAAAGGGCCGGTTGCAAGCGGTCTGCATCCAGCGTTTCCCTGCGGTCTCTTTTAGGTCGTCTGTCCATCTCGTGGGTGGAGGTCCTACGCTGCGCTTACCGGTCCGTGGTCTCCATTCCAGAGCCTTTCGGCCCCATCGGCCATCTGTTCTGCGTAATAACTAATATAATAAATACAACAAATTGCTGTAAAAAAATGTCAACAGGGGCGGATCCAGGATTAACTTTAAAAAGACGATAGGAAAGTACTTTGAAGGGAGAACTAGAAGAATACCAAATACATAATAATTCTAAGAATTTTTTTTACCTATCTTTCAGTATTATTTTGCCGGGATGCAGAGAAGTATCCTACAGGAATTAATAATGTTTCAGGGATAAATAGAAGCCGTTGTGCTTAATTTATCCATAACTATATCAATTAATTTATATCTCCCCTTAGAATAACTATATACAGAAACCAAGTACATTCGCAAAATTTAAGCCGTTCAAATGGAGCCATATATAAATAAATAAATAAATAAATAATATATGACACCAAACGACGCTCGCGCGATCAGTGCCCGCTGTAATAGTGTTCCGTGGTCAGTGATCTTATTCAGGTGATAGTGTTAAATACTCCCAAAAAAATTAACTCAATTATTGCCGCATAATTTTTGCGTCTGTGTGCGTGACGAGGCAAGTAAACACAGCACACGTAGCGAATTTGTAGCTTACGTTTTGAGAAGGCGTTGTTTGGAAACTTACCATCTCTGTGTAGTTAATCTAAGTATCTCCATCATTGGCATAACAAGAATTTAAAAAAAGAAAAAAAACCCGAACATATATTTACTCAGAAAATAAAAAGTGCCCGAATGTCCTTTGACGTCATTAATTAACACGTTCGTTGCATTACGAGATCTATCAGATCTCTAATGTCCTTTGACGTCATTAATTAACACGTTCGTTGCATTACGAGATCTATCAGATCTCTAATGTCCTTTGACGTCATTAATTAACACGTTCGTTGCATTACGAGATCTATCAGATCTCTAATGTCCTTTGACGTCATTAATTAACACGTTCGTTGCATTACGAGATCTATCAGATCTCTAATGTCCTTTGACGTCATTAATTAACACGTTCGTTGCATTACGAGATCTATCAGATCTCTAATGTCCTTTGACGTCATTAATTAACACGTTCGTTGCATTACGAGATCTATCAGATCTCTAATGTCCTTTGACGTCATTAATTAACACGTTCGTTGCATTACGAGATCTATCAGATCTCTAATGTCCTTTGACGTCATTAATTAACACGTTCGTTGCATTACGAGATCTATCAGATCTCTTGCAGGACTTTTGTATTGTGCGTTGACTATAATCGTGTTATTTCACTCCTTGCGGGAGGCTCTAACGTGTGATGTTATCTAAGTATGAGTAAGACAAATATACATATTTGCTTCCTACTTAGAGGTAAATTCAAAGACATAAAAAAAAATGTATTTTTAGGAGACCGATTAGGTCTCAAACGCACCAAAGGGTAGGTTAGTTACGAGATCTTTTAGGTCTCCAAAGCACCAGCTGACAGTTCTTTGAAAATGATGGCGCAGTGAACGTGTTAAGAAAACATTTTTTTTCATAAATCTTATTAAAACCTAAGCGTTTTACTCGCTCTCTGAGGGTTCTGTCCAACGGAACCCCCAGAGCGCGAGTCCTACTCGTACTTGTCCGGTTTTTAGGGTTCCGTACCTCAAAAGGAAAAAACGGAACCCTTATAGGATCACTTCGTTGTCCGTCTGTCTGTCCGTCTGTCAAGACACTTTTTCTCAAGAACGCGTAAAGGTATCAAGTTGAAATTTATACTAAATACTTGGGTCTACGGTTTCTTTCGGCTGTAAAAAAATAAAAGTTGTAAGTCAACGCAATCTAAAGTTATGAACGTTTATGTCGCATATTTTGCGATTTCACAGGGGAATCAAAACCTATAGGGTACTTCACGTTGACCTAGAATCATGAAATTTGGCAAAAGGCAAGGTCTCATAGCACATATATAGGAATAAATCCGAAAGTTATAAATTTGAACGTATATAATTTAAAAATAATTATTTTGCAATTACTAACTTACATTTTGTAGTTGGAATGTATGGAAGAACCTTATTGTCAACTACAAACTTAAGTTTGTCTTTCAATATTTTAACTTCAGTTATTTATTTTTTTGGTTTCGCGCTCTGACGGTTCCGTCTAACTCTAGTATATGTTTATCTATGGTCTAACGGAACCCTCAGAGCACGAGTCCTACTCGTACTTGTCCGGTTTTTTTAAATTTGGATTTGCGCTTAGAAGGTTCCGTCCAATGGAAGCCTCAGAGCGCGAGTCCCACTTGTTACCTACTTGTCAGGTTTTAAAAAAATGAGTGCAACGGATGTCTATCGGCTTAGTACGCCGTTTCTGCGTAGCCCTGTAGGTATAGTAGGTATTGATCGCTGCATGCAACGCGCAGCATCCTACTGGACTAGTTGCGTTGCACTTAAACGATTTAACGAGGGAGGGCTACTACTGGCTTTAATCAAATCAAATAATTTATTTGCTAGAATACATTACATTAAAAGGCCTTAATATGATATTTATGTCACTTTGTACTCAGTCTGCAAGCAGACGTGCAAATGCTCATACTTACCTATATAAATAATTTAAAAAACGAGTTATATGAGGTGAAGACCGCCCAGTATACTGCCGTATATTTGTTTTTTATGTTAGTTTAAGTTTCATTTGTTCGGTGTGTAATAAAGAAATATTGTATTGTATTGTATATTCGATTTTGATTCCATACATTCATTGACACTATAAAAACAATGGTTAAGAAGCCAATAGTCAATTGTTTTTTAAACCGTCCAACATTTTTTTATCATTAGGTACCTTATTATAAATGGATATACACATATTACACACATTTTATTTGTACAAGTCTTTTCTGACAGGAGGTTGATACAATAGGTTAGTGAACTTGACTCTTTTCTGACAGGAGGTTGATACAATAGGTTAGTGAACTTGACTCTTTTCTGATAGGAGGTTGATACAATACGTTAGTGAACTTGACTCTTTTCTGATAGGAGGTTGATACAATAGGTTAGTGAACTTGACTCTTTTCTGACAGGAGGTTGATACAATACGTTAGTGAACTTGACTCTTTTCTGACAGGAGGTTGATACAATACGTTAGTGAACTTGACTCTTTTCTGACAGGAGGTTGATACAATAGGTTAGTGAACTTGACTCTTTTCTGACAGGAGGTTGATACAATAGGTTAGTGAACTTGACTCTTTTCTGACTGGAGGTTGATACAATACGTTAGTGAACTTGACTCTTTTCTGAGAGGAGGTTGATACAATAGGTTAGTGAACTTGACTCTTTTCTGACAGGAGGTTGATACAATAGGTTAGTGAACTTGACTCTTTTCTGACTGGAGGTTGATACAATACGTTAGTGAACTTGACTCTTTTCTGAGAGGAGGTTGATACAATAGGTTAGTGAACTTGACTCTTTTCTGACAGGAGGTTGATACAATAGGTTAGTGAACTTGACTCTTTTCTGACAGGAGGTTGATACAATAGGTTAGTGAACTTGACTCTTTTCTGACAGGAGGTTGATACAATAGGTTAGTGAACTTGACTCTTTTCTGACAGGAGGTTGATACAATAGGTTAGTGAACTTGACTCTTTTCTGACAGGAGGTTGATACAATAGGTTAGTGAACTTGACTCTTTTCTGACAGGAGGTTGATACAATAGGTTAGTGAACTTGACTCTTTTCTGACAGGAGGTTGATACAATAGGTTAGTGAACTTGACTCTTTTCTGACAGGAGGTTGATACAATAGGTTAGTGAACTTGACTCTTTTCTGACAGGAGGTTGATACAATACGTTAGTGAACTTGACTCTTTTCTGACAGGAGGTTGATACAATAGGTTAGTGAACTTGACTCTTTTCTGACAGGAGGTTGATACAATAGGTTAGTGAACTTGACTCTTTTCTGACATGAGGTTGATACAATAGGTTAGTGAACTTGACTCTTTTCTGACAGGAGGTTGATACAATAGGTTAGTGAACTTGACTCTTTTCTGACAGGAGGTTGATACAATAGGTTAGTGAACTTGACTCTTTTCTGACAGGAGGTTGATACAATAGGTTAGTGAACTTGACTCTTTTCTGACAGGAGGTTGATACAATAGGTTAGTGAACTTGACTCTTTTCTGACAGGAGGTTGATACAATACGTTAGTGAACTTGACTCTTTTCTGACAGGAGGTTGATACAATAGGTTAGTGAACTTGACTCTTTTCTGACAGGAGGTTGATACAATAGGTTAGTGAACTTGACTCTTTTCTGACAGGAGGTTGATACAATAGGTTAGTGAACTTGACTCTTTTCTGACAGGAGGTTGATACAATAGGTTAGTGAACTTGACTCTTTTCTGACAGGAGGTTGATACAATAGGTTAGTGAACTTGACTCTTTTCTGACAGGAGGTTGATACAATAGGTTAGTGAACTTGACTCTTTTCTGACAGGAGGTTGATACAATAGGTTAGTGAACTTGACTCTTTTCTGACAGGAGGTTGATACAATAGGTTAGTGAACTTGACTCTTTTCTGACAGGAGGTTGATACAATAGGTTAGTGAACTTGACTCTTTTCTGACATGAGGTTGATACAATAGGTTAGTGAACTTGACTCTTTTCTGACAGGAGGTTGATACAATAGGTTAGTGAACTTGACTCTTTTCTGACAGGAGGTTGATACAATACGTTAGTGAACTTGACTCTTTTCTGACAGGAGGTTGATACAATAGGTTAGTGAACTTGACTCTTTTCTGACAGGAGGTTGATACAATACGTTAGTGAACTTGACTCTTTTCTGACAGGAGGTTGATACAATAGGTTAGTGAACTTGACTCTTTTCTGACAGGAGGTTGATACAATAGGTTAGTGAACTTGACTCTTTTCTGACAGGAGCTTGATACAATAGGTTAGTGAACTTTATTTTTTTTCTGACGGGTAATAACTTGACTTCGTTTTTTTTCCATCGACTTCCAAGAAGGAAGTTCTACTGTTTTTTAGGGTTCCGTACGCAAAAAATGTAAACGGGGCCCTATTATTTAGCCTACGCTGTCTGTCTGTCTGTCTGTCAGTTTGTCTGTCTGATCTATGGAACCGTAATAGATAGCCAGTTGTCATTTTCACAGAATAGGTAAGTAATGTTACGTTGGATTAAATAAGAATTATTTTCCTCTGAATATTTTTGATATCTTATCCCATTGATAGCCCGTTGGTCCAGTTGGTAGTGAACCTAACTTCTGAGCTTGGCAGGGCCGGATTTAGAGGTCCAGAGGTCTCGGGGCAACAAAGGAGCGGAGGCCCCCTCGCCCCAAATTATTTTCCAAATAAAGTAAACAATTTTTTTTCAGTCGAGTTTTTCAATAAATAATTTATTGTGAAACCAAGTAGATTCCCTTAGTATTGAACAAACACATAGAAAATATAAACGGAAACAAGAATTATCTGAAATTAAATTTTAGGGTTACCGAACGGAACCTTAAACTCCCTCAAGATGGGTAGTGAATTGGAAGTGCTTATCAGGGCCATTTGAGATTTTGATATTTCACTGATCTGATTGCCTGATTGGAGTGAACAAATATAGATCAATGATTTCTGTTATTTAAGATTAATATAATCAAATAATCATGTATGTATAAAGTACTGTAGGCTGTAGGTAAAGGTGAAAGAGCAAAAAAAAAAACAAATATCAAAGGAAAAGATGCTTACTAGTGTTAACTAGTTGGAATTTGAAAGATTTTTTTTCCGAAGTCTTTATTGTGGGGGCCCCCCGTTTGTGGAGGCCCCGGGGCTTTCGCCCCGGTTGCCCTCCCCTAAATCCGGCCCTGGAGCTTGGGGGCGTGGGTTCGAATCCCATCTAGGACAAACATTTATGTGATGAACATTTGTGTTTGTTCTATATCTGGGTGTTAATATCTATTTAAGTATGTATTTAAAAACTATATATGTATGTATATCAGTCTCTGGCAGCCATATCACAAGCTTTGCTTAGTTTGGGGTTAGATGACCGTGTGTGAAAAAATGTCCCATAATATTTACTTATTAATTATGGTCATAAAAATACATAATTAAACAAAAAATTGTTTTTAATATTTTGTAATATTAACCTCGCAAAATGACCGAAGCGCATTTTACACCTTAGGTTGACACAGTCAGTTTATATATTAAAAAAAATAACATGTGACACGCAGACGAAATCGCTGCGACCGGTATTCTGGCCTTTAACGCCATTACTTATAAACGTTACTTAAGTTAAGCAATGTTAAAAATAGCTCTGTTAATTTCTCGCTTAGTTGGTCAGACAGTAGGATAGTGGCGTTCACATGCGCACGCCGTCAACTCAACGCTGCACGAGACGCGCGCCGACGGCAGGGGTACGTGCGGGGAGCGGGAGGGGAAACACATCCAATCCTAATCTACTTGCCGACGAAGTGCGTAAGTCGGTAAGTTACCAACTTACCGAGTTACGCACAAAATTTACTGTTTACACGATCAAATATAGTTGACTAAGGCCTTCGACCAAAATAAAATGAATGGACGGGCCATAACCATTGAACTTGCTCAGTAAAAACGAGTCAAAACCGTCGGACATATACTTCAACACCTAATTATAGCCATGTACAGTACATTTGGTACAAAATGGATAGCGGTTGTTTGTTGTGTATTTACACTTCGGGAAAGCACACGAAGCCATAATTTTGTCAGATGTCGTTTTATTTTGGTCGAAAACTAAAGCACTAAATCACTTATTTACTAATAATGTGTAAATCAAGCTTAGGTAACGTTGATAAGTAAGGCTGTAAGTGTTTAATTTCAATAAGATAGAATTTGTATAGCACTTGAGTTATAAATAACAAAAGCAAATAGTAACCCCTCCAAAAACAACCCCGCAGAATGCCAGAGTTCAACCAACGAAACGCTCCCTTCCCTCTTGACCCTCTCTATCCCACCTATACATTTTCCGCATATACTCGTCTCTTTCTAACACAGGGTAAGCCTCTATCGATTTTCCTACACTCTCTCTGTAGTTCGCTTCAGAGACCGACGCCGCCCGGTGTTTTCACAATTTCCTGTTGATTTCCATGTGATTCCAAATTCGAATTTCGATTTAGAATAATCGAGTCGATTGTGTTTGAATTTAGAATAAACTTTTGAATAAAATAGTGAAGTGAAAACGAATGCATTTTGGGAGCTAAGCGCTGAGTAAGTTTTTTTTTTCACTGATTACACTGGCAATGCCATAATATTTATTTTGTAATTAGCATTTTTTTTAAATGTTATTATTATTGTAGATAATCTTGTAACAAGATTTTTGTAGTTGTATTTGTGGTTTATATCTACGCAGTAACGTTATAGGGTTCAATAAATTTCAGTAGTTCTAAATACTTATCTACATTTACCTACGATTCGAGGGGCGTGAAGAGCGTAAAGAAAGCGTACTATAAATTTTACAACGCACAACGAGTCGCACATCGAGCTATGGAGAGGGCTATGCTCGGGGTTTCTCTACGAGATCGAATCAGAAATGAGGAATCCGTAGACGAACGAAGGTTACCGACATAGCCCACCGGATTAGCAAGTTGAAGTGGCAGTGGGCAGGCACATAGCACGCAGAACAGATGGCCGATGGAGCCGAAAGGTTCTGAAATGGAGACCACGGACCGGTTAGCGCAGCGTACGACGTCCACCCACGAGATGGACAGACGATCTAAAAGAGACCGCAGGGAAGCTTTGGATGCAGACCGCTTTCAACCGGCCCTTTTGGAGATCGATGGGGAGGCCTATGTCCTGCAGTGGACGTCCTACGGCTGAAATGATGATGACTATAAACTTCCCTCAAACGAGTCTTCACAGATAAATTGCCGATGCTTGAGCAAGAGTGTTTGTGAGAAAATACTTTTCTCTTGAGAGGATTTGGCGTCGCTCGTATTCAGCATTTGCCAGTGTCAAGTACCTATTGAAAGTGTTTAGTATTTTAGTGCTAACACACGTGTGGATTTGGTTGACGGACCGCCGTCCAACCAACGGGAGAGAAAGAGTGAGAATATCATATTTCCCTCTCTTTCTCTCCCGTTGGTCAGATCTCTCGTTTGGTTGAGGTCAACCAAATCCATACGTGTGTTAACACTATTAAGTTACTAAAGTAAATAAGTTTATAATACAGGATTGTGCCCGCGTTATCTGTGTATCGCGCGGCAGGTCCGACAAGTCGGTTCCTTGTAGCTTCATGCCTAAAGTGCGGAGTGCGCCAGACCTACGTAACTCTTGTCGCGTTATCTGTGTATCGCGCGGCAGGTCCGACAAGTCGGTTCCTTGTAGCTTCATGCCTAAAGTGCGGAGTGCGCCAGACCTACGTAACTCTTGTCGCGTTATCTGTGTATCGCGCGGCAGGTCCGACAAGTCGGCTCCTTGTAGCTTCATGCCTAAAGTGCGGAGTGCGCCAGACCTACGTAACTCTTGTCGCGTTATCTGTGTATCGCGCGGCAGGTCCGACAAGTCGGCTCCTTGTAGCTTCATGCCTAAAGTGCGGAGTGCGCCAGACCTACGTAACTCTTGTCGCGTTATCTGTGTATCGCGCGGCAGGTCCGACAAGTCGGTTCCTTGTAGCTTCATGCCTAAAGTGCGGAGTGCGCCAGACCTACGTAACTCTTGTCGCGTTATCTGTGTATCGCGCGGCAGGTCCGACAAGTCGGCTCCTTGTAGCTTCATGCCTAAAGTGCGGAGTGCGCCAGACCTACGTAACTCTTGTAGCGTTATCTGTGTATCGCGCGGCAGGTCCGACAAGTCAGCTCCTTGTAGCTTCATGCCTAAAGTGCGGAGTGCGCCAGACCTACGTAACTCTTGTAGCGTTATCTGTGTATCGCGCGGCAGGTCCGACAAGTCAGCTCCTTGTAGCTTCATGCCTAAAGTGCGGAGTGCGCCAGACCTACGTAACTCTTGTAGCGTTATCTGTGTATCGCGCGGCAGGTCCGACAAGTCAGCTCCTTGTAGCTTCATGCCTAAAGTGCGGAGTGCGCCAGACCTACGTAACTCTTGTAGCGTTATCTGTGTATCGCGCGGCAGGTCCGACAAGTCAGCTCCTTGTAGCTTCATGCCTAAAGTGCGGAGTGCGCCAGACCTACGTAACTCTTGTAGCGTTATCTCTGTGTATCGCGCGGCAGGTCCGACAAGTCAGCTCCTTGTAGCTTCATGCCTAAAGTGCGGAGTGCGCCAGGCCTGGCCAACAAGTTATGCATTGTTACTTACGCGCTAGAAAAATTCTAGTCTGTACCTACCTAACTGCCTATTAAAACCAATTTCAGCCAAGGGTTGCAAATAGCCAATTTCCGGCTGCTCTGATTGGAGAGCAGGAAATTAGGAACGCGGACGGAACCTTCTAACGCCTCGCGTCACTACGTGGAATAAGCTTTTGATATGATGGTGTCTATTCTATCATACCACTCACTAAACTAAACCAATCTGACAGGACTAAAATTATCTGCCTCTCTTTTCATTTTAATGCGTGAGAGAAGGATGGGAACAATTTAAGAGCTGTCAAATTTAGTTTAGAGTGATCAGAATCGATGCCAGTGTCGCTCCAGGAGTTTATTTTATCCGCCTTGATACGTACAATACAGTCTGTTTTTGATCTGAAATCTCTATTGGCGCTTGGCAGTAAAACGACTTGTATGCCGTAACGTCAAATGGCGTGACGCTGTCTTTTGCCGTCCGTATGTGTAATTAGTATAGGGGTTGGAGGGGAACCTTCCCGCGAACAAGCGTAGTGAGTGAGGCTGGCTTGTGCACACTACTAGTCTCGAAAAGGTTTCCACACTCCCCCCTTTTTAGGAGGTTCCTTCGTCATCGTAGCTCTGGCATCGCGCGGCGTTGTGGTCGGGTCGCGGTTCGTGCGCCGAAAAGGTTCGGATATTTTTTGGCACGATTGTGACTCGTAATACGTTGGCGTTGACACCGTCTTTTCTAACCTATTTAGATGAGTGATGCACGATGAGTTAAGCTGAATAGTTATCGTTTCGACTATCGACTAGTGTCTGTGGTGTCGTAGATTCTACGCACATCACTAATTCACTATCACTATCTTCACGAGCTAATTCCCTCCTGCCCATTTTTCTATCGGACTGCCAGAGCGGGCACAAAAAATCGCCACCGCTTTATGGTTGATATTCCGAAAACCCGTACGAAGCGCTTTGATTCTTATGAGGTAAAGATTATATCTTCGCTTCATACATGCGCAGAGTGCGTACAGCGTAAGTAGTGTGCTCGTAAGATTTGCTAACAACCGACAGGAGAATGGTGAAAAGAAAATACAGGTGGCGAATGCTTCAGTTTGTATTGCCATAATACAAATAGAGAATTATCAATTTAGTATGCACAGATTGATTGTTTAAATACTGATTAACTGGAGTAATTAATTTACAATTAATATCATAAGCTCATAAGTATAACACATGACAGTACGAGGGAAACGAGGGAAACCGGATGCGGATAGAAACATAGACAAAGTATACCATAGAGAAAGGAACGATGAAGTTTGTAAGGCATACGTTACACTATACCATCAATCTAATAGATTCGACATTTATTGTGCGAACTGCTAGTCTGTGGAATGCGCTGCCTGAATGTGTGTTCCCCGATAGTTACAATCTGGGTGTCTTCAAGTCGAGAGTGAATCGGTTACTTCTAGGCAAGTGTGCTCCAACGTAGACCGCATCATCGCTTAACATCAGGCGAGTTGGCGGTCAAGAGCAAGCCTACTATTTACAAAAAAAAACACTAGCCAACACTACGCAGTTTTCGTTCAAAAGCATAAAAAGGTTTTGTTTTCAAATCCTGAAGGAGTTTGTTAATGGGGCAGGAGGGAAGCGTGCTAAGCAGGAACTAACAGCGCGGGAAAACTAGCTACCGCGCCGAGGGGTTTGATGCAGGGTTGCCAGGAAAAGAAAATACGCAAATAGTCTTACAATAATAAACACGAAAATACAAAAAATAAACAAAAAATACAATACAAAAAAAAAAACGAAAAAATAATAAAATACGAATCAAATCAAAACGTCATCATATCGAATCAAATCGTATTAATATTAAAATACGAGATGTCTTTTTACAGATTTGATGAATTTAATAGATTTTTTACATATAAATGTACCTATTCCATATAGGTAAGAATTGTTTTATTATTTTTGTAATGCAATTTTGTTATTGGCATTTCTCTCACAAAAAAGAAAAAAAAATTGAGGTCAAATCTTACAAGCTGAATTAGAACCAATTTCTAACCGATGAAAATGTAGATGACATTTTTCTAAAGGTGTACTTATAACTTAATATAATTATATTAGTTCTGGTGGTTCTGGTGACAAGACAATTATTATGCTATTACCCAATATTGTTATACTTAAGTAGATATTTTCTAAGAGGGCGTGTAATGACAATATTATAGAAAAAAATAACAATTTAACCCTTATCCTTAGAGCACTTTGTCGACACCAGCAGTGCAAGTACCGTTATTTATCTTTATCTCACGAGAAAGATCCAATAAAACATCAACAAATTTTATTTATTCTTTATTGCAAATATGTTAGTTAAATATGCAATATTTTCATTATAGCAGCGTGCTTTTAACTGCCTCATAAATGGGCAATCAGGTTTTTTACTTATAAGTATATATAAATATATTTAACTAGCTGACAGACGTTGTCCTGCCTTAGAACTGTCAAACACGCAAAGTTAAAATTAAAAATCTTATTTTTTCACCTTGGGATACATTATTGTAGTTTTAGTAAGGATCCCTATTTTTTTGAAAATATAATATAGCCTAAGTTACCCGGGGATAGTGTAGCTTCCCAACAGTGAAAGAATTTTTCAAATGGGTTCAGTAGTTTCGGAGCCTATTCAATGCAAACAAACAAACAAACAATCAAATCTTTCCTCTTTATAATATTAGTATAGAAGTATAGATAATTAGATATGTAATTTGTTTTTATAGACAGCTCTTGATATTTTGACGTTGGCAGCCCTGGTTTCGGGTGCGATCACTTTACGCGGGAACACGCGCCGAGAGAACCCCCTTTTGTGGCGCTTTGAACTTTTAATGACGCGCGTGAATGGCATGTTTTTATGAAAAAATTGGCAAAACAGTTTTTTTTTCGCCTCCTTGGTGCAATGAAAATAGGAATATATTAAATCATAGCGGCAAACTTAGAATAACTACTCAGAGAAGGTAGGTTTCCAAACAACGCCTTCTCAAAACGTAAGCTACAAATTCGCTTTGTAGCTTACGTTTCGATTGGTATTTTAAACGATTTAAGCAAGAAAATTAATGGATTACCTGTGGAATGTCACACCATAACTCTTATGCTGCTTTTCTGATTTGTTGTGGAACGATTTCACCGCGCAAATTGTCATAGTAAAATTTTTATATTTTTTTGGAGCCATATATGACACCATTTGAACGGCTTAAATTTTGCGAATGTGCTTGGTTTCTTTGTGTAGTTATTACTGTGTAGTTACTGGTTGGTGTACTTACAGTATATTTCTACACTTATTGTAATTTTAAAGGAAATGTGTTGCCTATCTTGTTGTCGGAGCCAGAATGGCGTCCGCCATGTTGCTATCACCTTATATATTTCGATACCGGAAGTATCAATTACTGTAAGGGACAAACCCCTGTTTTTCAGGAGAGCAGAAATAAGAATTTTATTTTGTAAAAGTGTCTGTAACTAGAGTGTCTGTAACGTGAATAGAGTCCTCAAAGGTAGGCAACGCACTGACAATGCCCCGGGTATTGTAGGTGTCTATAGGCGGCGGTGACCACTTACCATCAGGTGGCCCGTTGCTTGTTTGCCACTTATTCTATTAAAAAAAAAAAAAACTGGTGTCCTAAATAAATGCGTCCGAGACCAAAGTATCTTATATTTCTGGCCTCTTTCGTACGGTATATTTATAACTAAGATAAACTGTATGATTTCGAAGATAGATGGACGCATGGACCTTAGGTACTGTTGTCAAAATTATCTAGTCATCTATACTAATCTTATAAAGAGGAAAGATTTGTTTGTTTGTTTGCATTGAATAGGCTCCGAAACTACTGAACTGATTTGAAAAATTCTTTCACTGTTGGGAAGCTACACTATCTCCTGTTAACATAGGCTATATTATATTTTCAAAAAAAATAGGGATCCTTACTAAAACTCCAATAATGTAACCCAAGGTGTAAAAAATAAGATTTGTAATGTTGACTTTGCGTGTTTGACAGTTCTAAGACAGGACAACGTCTGTCAGGTCTGCTAGTATTCTATATATTTCGTTTTTGTAGTAGCGTCAAATTATTATTATTGACGGCCGGTTATCCGAGTCGCGTAGGCAACAAAACGCTCCCTCAGCCCCCGCCAAGTTATAGTGACGATGTTTTTTGCCACGCATGAGTCAGGACGCCCGCGGGGGAGTGCAACGACAAAAACGAACATAGGTCCGACCTCGATGACGCCTGGCGCGGTACTGAATGCGGCGCGCGCAAATTCTCGCGACCTTTTTACGCTTTTAATTTCACTAAAAAACGAAACTATTCACTATCAAAATCTATCCAAATAAAAAAAAGATTAATAAAATTGCCTTTCAGGACGTGCAATTTCCAGGTTGTTACGAGCTTTCATTAGAACATAAAACGAAAAAAATAAACTAAATCGACTTTGTTTCAGATTTTTTTTTGATCGAGGAAAGTTTACTCTATCGTGTTTTGAACCAAATCATAAACTCAAACACAGATGTATCTGTGACATGTATTTTTTTCCAGCTCAAATATTGTAATTTAACTGAATAAAATTGATTTAAAACCGTCAAATTTGGTATATGAGGCCGTTAAGTAGCTATATGTACTATGATTACAAATTATGTGGTGGTACGGAAGGAATCCTAACTGCGCGAGCCCGACTCGCACTTGGCAGGTTTATTACGCTTGTCTCGCGCGCACAACAATAAGTGAAAGACACTAAAATGACAATGTGATTGGCTTATCAACAGGTGACGGTACTGACGGTCGGCATGAGGCGTCTGGTGTGAGATGGACGGCATACAAATGGAACCAATCGGAAAATACAAGGCCGATAGAAACGGGTCCGCTAAAGGTATCAATACTTCACCAATCAATACAATAGATAGCCCCGTTGGTCTAGTTGGTAGTGAACCTGCCTTCTGCGCCTGGGGGCGTGGGTTCGATTCCCACCTAGGGCAAACATTCATGTGATGAACATTTGTGTTTGTTCTATATCTGGGTCTTATATATTTATTTAAGTTTGTATTTAAAAACTATATATGTATGTATATCAGTCTCTGGCAGCCATATCACAAACTTTGCTTAGATTGTGGTCAGATGACCATGTGTGCAAAAATGTCCCGAATGTCCCCGAATGTTCCGAATGTTCCGAATGTCTCGAATGTTCCGAATGTCCCGAATACTTACTACATTACTACAAGCGCAAGAGAAATTGAGAATCCGAAGACTTTGTTCATCTCCTATTTTCTAACTCTTACAGAGTCTTCGATGTTTGCAAATTAAAATGCGTTGGGAGGTTATTAAATGCTTTTTGGTTATTAAATGTTTTTTGGTTCCGTTCCTCAAAAATAAAAAACGGAACCCATATAAGGATCACTTTGTTGTCCGTCTGTCCGTCTGTCAAGGCCCTTTTTCTAAGGAACGCGTAAAGATATCAAGTTGAAATTTATATCAAATAGGTACTCAAATCTACAGTTTCTTTCAGCTGTGAACAAATCAAACTTGTAAGTTTACGCGATCAAAAGATACTTATGACCATTTATGTCGCATATTTTGGCATATTTTGCGATTTCACAAGGGAATTTAAGCCTATAGGGTACTTCCCGTTGACCTAGAATCATGTAATTTGGCAAGAGACAAGGTCTTACAGCAGTTACAATAAATCCGAAAGTCATAAATTTGAAGTTATATCATTTAAAAATTATTGTTTTGCTATTACAAACTTACATTTTGTAGTTGGAATGTAACGAAGAACCTTATTGTCTACTACAAAATTAATTTTGTCTGTGTTTTTTTTTTTTGAATAAACCATTCTATTGCTTTTGACCAAGCAACGACAACCACGTTAAGTGATGATGCGGTCTACGATGGAGCACGCTTGCCTAGAAGAAACCTATTCACTAGTGATTTGAAGACACCATTGACACCATTTGTTGTTTATGTTTGAACTCGCGCTCTGAGGGTTCCATCCAACGGAACCCTCAGAGCGCAAGTCCTAGTCGTACTTGTCCGGTTTTTTTTCTCAGTTGCTCTGATGTCTGCTGACTGACGCTAATGATGCTAATGATGCTTTAATTCTGTTAGCAGCAGCGTGGCGTAACATGGTGGACCAAGATTTGGACGATGTCGCGTTTTTGGCTGGTAAGCATAATATTACATGAAAACACTTTTCATGACATGAAGAACAAATGAAAATGAAATCTGGTAAGAAAATAGGACATGCAAAAGGAAATCTGCAAGTCATGAGGCACTGGTTAAAATTAAGTGTCCAGCACAGACCGTGAGTAGCCTGTCTAATAATTAGACTCGGTAAAAGCCAGATAGACACGGTGTCTATCTGGCTTTTACCGAGTTTTGGCGCCAACGTGGAAAAAAACATGTCGGCTCGTTGGTATATTTTCCTAAACTTGTGTATTTTCGAGTGTTAATGTGTACTAAATGGTAAATTATTATTCATTAAGTTCTCGTAAACGTGCTCGAGTGTGTGAGTGTGTAAGTGATCGAACGAGGTGAAATGTGTCTTTTCGTTTTGTTTCCAAAACTCCATAGGAGCCTCTTGTAAAGTCTCCACCTCTTTAAAGGGGCAGGACTTTGACTTGACGGTAACTTACTTAGCTTGACTCTGACTGTAACTATGACTTGTTTGACGCTATTAAGACAATGTAAACTGTTTAATATTACGACTAAAGGACATTGAATACACGGCCATGAAAATTTTAACAACAAAAAAAAACTGGCTTTTACCGCTTTCGTTTTGGTGATTGTGCACAAGGGCTGTTATGAGCTGATCTCATCCGATTTCCGATGGTCATCTAAGCAGTCATTTAATTTCACGGACGTAGTCAGGTTTTAATATCGGGAGGGTTCAAGAAAATATAATAACAAAAATGTGCATGAAACGCGTCCTCGTATCTCGATAAGATGTTAATATTTTTAATTTGGGTGGGGAGGGTTTTTAACCCCTTACCCCCTTGGCTACGTCCATTAAGTTTCCATCCTATATCGTAAATTTCCGAACTCATTCACAACATGAACTGCAAAGGAATGGAATGCGCGTTGCCTCGGTGTTACCTATAAAGTACAACCTAGGTCTATCCATTATTATTATTTATACCTTTTAGTAAATATACATTATAAAGTATCGTATAACATACTATGTGTTCCTGTGTCGACAATTGCATGAAACGTACTCACATTGCAGACAGTGAAAACAGAATAAAACCCGACACCTCCAGCGTTGAAGGCAGTTGCGATGTCTTAACCGTCCGTTCATTTGTTCCCAGACACAGACAAGGCCCGCGAAGCGCGTTCGCGTGGCGAGACGCCAGTGGCAGTGTGTTCACAGCGTCGCGCAATCTGCCTCGCTGCGCTCGTGTTCACGGTCATCTTCGCGAGCGCGCTGCTAGTCGTGTACGCCACTCCGCAGCCCTGTAAGTAGCTTATAGTGTTAGCAGAGTAGCATGCTGCATCTGAAAGCGTATCGTGAATGGTGTAACTGGTGGTGCATGGTGAAGCATGTGCGCCACCTTGCAGCCCTGTGCAACCAGCTATAGTGATGTTGCGCGTGCACTGCACCTACGCCACATGAGTCGAACGTGTAGCGTAGTGTTTGACGTAACTTATTGTGGATTTATTTTCAATGGATTCCTACGACCCTGCCAAAAGATGTGTACTGGCGTGACACGATAGATGTTTAAACTTGGACGTTTGGAAACGTGGACTAAGTTATGTCATTTTATCTCATACGCCGTGGAATTCTGGTTTAAGTAACACTATATAGGAGTCACGTTTTAATGCTATTTGTCAGCTGCGCCACCCCTACAACACATAACCTATGTATTGTAGTCCCCGCATTCACCCAGCGGATTTCTAAGCGCATAGCACACAACACGCTGCAACATCTGCTGCTTCTAACTACTCTCCTTTTTGTTTTAGATTGCCCGTGCGCGTCTGAGGCTACTCTGGTGTCAGGGCAAACACCTACCGATGCTGCCGCTAGCGAGGCGGCTGCTAACAAGTAAAGTATTTAAAACTAATAGACTAGATACATAAAAAGTAGCAGTATTAAAACTTTTTACGATTCAGACCTTAAAGTTGGGAACGCCATGATCTAACAACTTTCCTTAACGCTTTGAATATTACGACGTTTATGTTGTACGCGGTAGGTGAACCAGAATATCCTTATCTACTGCTTGTAATCAGACAGGGGCGGATCCAGGATTTCATTTTTGGGGGGGCCATTCTGGATTTCATTTTGAGGGGGGGCATTCTGACAAGGTTCGAAGGAATCAACTTGAGTCGAATGTATGGAATTGCTAGGTGTTTTGGGAGAGGCCATGGCCCTCATGGATCTGCCAATATAATCAGAACAAAGTGTGTCAAACCTTTTTTTTAAAGTAGCTAACAGACGTAACGGAATTGGTTAACGGACCGCCGTCCAACCAATGGAAAAGAAAGATAAATTTTTCTATTTCTCTCCAGTTGTTGGTTGGACGGCGGTCCGTCAACCAAGTCCGACACGTCTAATAGGGCTACAAAACTCGATGTTCAAATTCTATTTGTTTGGTTACAGGGAGCGTATAGCGAGCAACGGACAGGTGTTCCCGTGGCGTGGAGCTCGGCTGCCCACCTTCGTTATACCGAAGCACTATAGCCTCTGGCTGCATCCTAACCTCACTACTGGAGAACTAAGGGGTACATAATTACAAAGCCTTGGATTTGCTTTTTTGAAATGGCCTAGCGTCTTTATAAACTTTTCTATTGACCGCGATCTCGCCTGATCGAAATCGATGATGCGGTCGAAGATGGAGCACGTTTGCCCAGTAATAACCTTCATCATCATCATCATTTCAGCCGTAGGACGTCCACTGCTGGACATAGGCCTCCCCCATCGATCTCCAAAAGGGCCGGTTGGAAGCGGCCTGCATCCAGCGTTTCCCTGCGGTCTCTTTTAGGTCGTCTGTCCATCTTGTGGGTGGACGTCCTACGCTGCGCTTACCAGTCCGTGGTCTCCATTCCAGAACCTTTCGGCCCCATCGGCCATCTGTTCTGCGTGATATGTGCCCTGCCCACTGCCATTTCAACTTACTAATCCGGTGGGCTATGTCGGTGACTTTCGTTCGTCTACGGATCTCCTCATTTCGGATTCGATCTCGTAGAGAAACCCCGAGCATAGCCCTCTCCATAGCTCGTTGTGCGACTTTGAGCTTGCTTATGAGGCCCATAGTGAGAGACCACGTTTCAGTGCCGTATGTCATCACTGGTAACACACACTGGTCGAAGACTTTCGTCTTAAGGCACTGAGGTATTTTGGACGAGAAGACGTTGCGTAGTTTACCGAACGCTGCCCAGCCGAGTTGGATTCGCCGATTGACCTCTTTCTTGAAGTTGGACCTACCTAGTTGGACTGTTTGTCCTAGGTAGACGTACGCGTCAACAGCTTCAAGAACTGAGTTCCCAACTGATACTGGGGTGGGCACAACATGGATATTTGACATGACCTTTGTCTTGTCCATGTTCATTTTAAGGCCCACCTGTTGGGATACTCGATTGAGGCCTTCGAGCATCATGCTGAGATCTTCCATCGACTCTGCCATGACCACAATATCGTCGGCAAACCGAAGGTGAGTGATGTACTCGCCGTTGATGTTGATGCCGAGTCCTTGCCATTCCAGGAGCTTGAAGGCATCTTCCATTGTGGCAGTGAACAGTTTCGGAGAGATAACGTCTCCCTGTCTCACGCCTCTTCGCAATGGAATTGCCTTCGAACTCTGCTCCTGTACTCGGACCGACATGGTGGCGTTATTGTACAAACACTTCAACACTTCGACATACCGATAGTCAATACGGCATCGCTGGAGAGACTCGAGCACCGCCCATGTCTCGACCGAATCAAAGGCTTTCTCATAGTCCACAAACGCCAAACATAGTGGCAAGTTATATTCTTCGGTCTTCTGTATAACTTGGCGTAGCGTGTGGATGTGGTCTATGGTACTATAGCCTTTTCGGAAACCGGCTTGTTCGATAGGCTGGAAGTCATCGAACCTGCGATCGAGACGATTCGTGATGACCCTCGAAAACAGCTTATAAACATGGCTCAGAAGCGAGATGGGTCTGTAATTCTTCAGCAAGGTTTTGTCACCTTTCTTAAAGAACAGCACCACCACGCCTCTGTTCCATGCTTCTGGCGTTATACCTTCGAGTAAGACAGAATTAAAGAGCTTCTGAAGGACTCTGAGTACCGGTGTTCCACCCGCTTTCAGAAGCTCTGATGTGATTCCATCGTCCCCCGGCGCCTTGTTGTTCTTGAGCTGTTTCAGGGCCATCCTAATCTCGTACAGGCTGATGTCCGGGATATCTTCGGTATAGTGTCGGCTCAGCTTGGCTCTTGGGTCTTTGGCCGAGCTGCTCACAGGTTTAGCAACCGAAGTGTATAACTGTCCATAGAACCTTTCGATTTCCCCTAATACCTCGGCTTTGGTCGACGCTACACTACCATCTTCCCTCTTCAGCTTTGTCAGCTGGCTTTGCCCAATAGACATGTGTCTTGCAAACACTTTGGAGCCTTTGTTTTGCTCAATCGTCTCTTTAATACTGTTCGTATTAAAGGTACGTATGTCGTGCCGCAATGACTTCCAAATTTGTCTATTGAGCTGCCTATATGAGTCAGCGTCATCGGAACATTGTAGTTGTAACGAGCGTCGATCAGCCATGAGGTTGCGGGCATGATCGGATAATTTTTGAGGTCTATCTGTGCGCCGGCCAGGTCTAAAAAACTTAGAACCTACCGCATGGACAGTTTCCACTAACCTGTTATTAATCTCATCCACGGAAGCAAAATTCTCCAGGCAATCAAAGCGATTAGACAGCTCGAGTTGAAAGCTCTCGGGGTTTTGAATATGGGCATGGTTCGGTCGGAGCGTGGACTTCATTAAGCGGGACCTCTCAATTTTAACGTTAATATTCAATGTGCCTCTTACTATTCGGTGATCACTACCGGTTTTCACCCTGTGAATCACAGAGACATCATTGAATATTTGTCTCTTGGTGGTCATAATGAAGTCTATCTCATTTCTCGTAGAACCATCGGGGCTCATCCAGGTCCATTTCCTGTGAGGCGGCTTCTGAAAGAAAGAGTTCATCATAAAAAGTCCCTCTTTCTCCAGAAAGTCGGCCAGCCTCTGTCCCCTAGGGTAGTAATAACCTATTAACCCTAAACTTGAACACTCCAAGATTGTAATGCTGCGGAAACACAGACAGGGGCAAGGCGGTCCATTGGTTGGCTGTTGTAATTAAGAAAGTGGAGTCAAAACGCTTGGTGCAAATAAATGGCATTTCGAGCAAGTAAGGGTGACGCCTTGCCGTCCGTCTGGACGTCCGGTAATGAAAAGGTGATGGGGGAACAAGTTCGTGAAGTTCCGTTGCACACTCTCCGTGGAAAATCCTGTAAAATACCGACAAGCTTGCGACTTTACGCCGGTGGTTCAGATTCTGAAGTTTCATTCCAAACAACACTTCGACAACTACGGTCACGGTTAACTAAACAAAATACAAGCTAATACTAACACTACAAAAAATACAGTTAGACTGCCCATACATCGTTGAAGGTCAATAGAAGGCCCACCATCAGTTGGCAGCGTACCCAGCGTGCTGGCGGCATTACCACGCTGCATGGCAATGCCTTGGCTTATGCATTGAGCCAGAAACACGCCAGCATTTTGGTTACTCGTCACACTGAAAGATTTTTTTGGATTTACTTAACAGTTAGTGCGTAGGACAGTAATTAAAACATATTTCCAAGATATCCTGATTTCTCGAGAAGTTCAAATAAGTGAGAAACATCCTCCTCTAATTTTAGAATACTCTCTTTAAAAAGGGACTTTAATATTTATTTGGATTCTTCAATTAAAAAAGAATTGACATTAAACTCAGCTTACGATAGGCGGAGGTATTACTACAATGTATACGTACACAATAAAACTTGAATTATTGTGAACGCTGCCTCTCTTCTGCTGTCGAGTGTATTCTTAGCTATGATTTAAGAAAATCTGTTGTAGCCTTTCGACGATTCATCATCATCATCATAACCAGCCTTTTAACAGTCCACTGCTGGACTTTTAGCCTACCCCCGAAAGGGTGATTGTGCCATATCCACCACGCTGGCCCAGTGCGGGTTGGTGGATTCACATACGCCATTGAATTCCTTCTCCGTACGTATGGAGGTTTCCTCACGATGTTTTCGTTCACCGAAAAGCCAGTGGTATGAAAATCCGTACATAAACTCCAAAGAGGTTTTGACCCCGGGGTTTGAACCCGCGACCTCACGTTTTCAAGTCTAGCGGTCATAGGCTACCACGGATTTTTGAAGATTATCAGCTATTTAATCAGGTTTTTAAAAAAAAACATTTTCAATGTATACTTCATCATCATCATAATTTCAGCCGTAGGACGTCCACAGCTGGACATAAGCCTCCCCCATCGATCTCCAAAAAGGCCGATTGGAAGCGGCTTGCACCCAGCGTTTCCCTGCGGTCTCTTTTAGGTCGACTGTCCATCTTGTGGGTGGACGTCCTACGCTTCGCTTACCAGTCCGTGGTCTCCATTCCAGAACCTTTCGCCCCATCGGCCATCTGTTCTGCGTGATATGTGCCCTGCCCACTGCCATATCAACTTGCTAATCCGGTGGGCTATGTCGGTGACTTTCGTTCGTCTACGGATCTCCTCATTTCGGATTCGATCTCGTAGAGAAACTCCGAGCATAGCCCTCTCCATAGCTCCTTGTGCGACTTTGAGCTTGCTTATAAGGCTCATAGTGAGGGACCACGTTTAAGTGCCATACATCATCACTGCAATGGTAACACACACTGGTCGAAGACTTTCGTCTTAAGGCACTGAGGTATTTTGGACGAGAAGACGTTGGGAAGTTTACCGAACGCTGCCCAGCCGAGTTGGATTCGCCGATTGACCTCTTTCTTCAATGTATACCTGTAAGCCTTATTTCATCCAGGGTTTATCGAATGTTTGAGGTTGTAACTATACTATGCGATATTCTCTTTCCCAGGGGAAGTGTCAATAGACTTCAAGGTAGACCGAGACACGCTGTTCCTGGTGCTGAATGTGCGGGACATGAATGTGACGGAGCGGGCTCTGTTCAAGTCGGGCGGGACAGTCGGCCCGAAGGTAGCTAAAGTGTTGGACTACCCGCAAGCTGATCAGACGTACATCGAGTTCAAGGTAACGTTCGGCTAACAGGAGAGGCCAAACCTTAAGTAAGTTGAAAAGTAAACAGGCCAAGTGTGAGTCGGGCTCGCGCTCTGAAGGTTCCGTATAACCACAAAATGCAAAAAGTACTGCAAAATCACAACATCACGCCCAGGTGGTCACCCATCTAATTACTGACCGCGGTATTCGTTGCTTAACTTGGTAATGAACACAAATTTGTCACCGACTCGCTCTTGTCCATTATTTATTAGGTATTTGTTGTTATACTTTAGAGTGCGTACAAGTTGACGCTTGTACGTATTACTGTTTTTACATTAGAGCTAATACAAAAATACGTTAATAAATACGTTTAGTCATATAATGCGTCTCGCTCGCACAGATGCAATGACCGCCGTCTGTGCGAGCGAGACGCATTATATGTACGTGGGAGTGACAGAGACGGGTAATAATAGGTCATTGTACGAAATTCTGACATATGGTACTGAGACGTGGTCCTTAACTGTTGGCCTTTTGGAAAAACTCAGAGTCACACAGCGGGCAATGTAGAGAGCTATGCTCGGAGTTTCTTTGCGCGATAGAATCCGAAACGTGGATATTCGCCAAAGAACCAGAGTCAGCGACATAGCTGTTAAAATTTGCAAGTTGAAGTGGCAATGGGCAGGCCACATCGCTCGAAGAACCGATAACCGATGGGGAAGAAAGGTTCTGGAGTGGAGACCACGAACCGGAAGACGCAGCGTAGGTAGGCCTCCCACTAGATGGACCGACGACATTGTGAGAGTCGCAGGCATCCAGTGGATGCAAAAGGCAGGCTGTCGATCAGTGTGGAGGTTAAAGGGGGAGGCCTATGTTCAGCAGTGGACGTCTTCTGGCTGATGATGATGATGATGATGTACGAAATTCTTGCTGCTCAGCGACCAAACTTTGGTATCTCTGCAACCTCGCTTTAATTTCAGGAGAAGATCCGTCGTAAATACAACTACACGCTGAGTCTGCGCTTCATCACGCGGCTGGAGAGAAACGACAAGCAACGCGGCTTCTTCCTTACTGGAACCCATAGGCAGTCAGTAATTACCATTATATTAATTACAATTACGTATGGCAGCTGGAATCCGGAACGTTGATATTCGCCAAAGAAGCAGAGTCACCAACATAGCTAAAATTTGCAAGTTGAAGTGGCAATGGGCAGGCCACATCGCTCGAAGAACCGATAACCGATGGGGAAGAAACGTTCTGGAGTGGAGACCACGAACCGGAAGACGCAGCGTAGGTAGGCCTCCCACTAGATGGACCGATGACATTGTGAGAGTTGCTGGCATCCAGTGAATGCAGATGGCAGGCTGTCGTTCAGTGTGGAGGTTAAAGGGGGAGGCCTATGTTCAGCAGTGGACGTCTTCTTGGTGATGATGATGATGCAGCTGGTAGCTACCACGGCAGGGCAAAATTGGACGGACAAAACACAGAACAGACAAAACTGAGAAGGGTGGGATGAAACAACAACAGAATTTTTGACCAGGTATCCTCAACTGATAGACCTGAAATTTGGCATACTTACTTCGGTAAGTAAGTAAGTACTTCGGTTTAAGTTCGGTGACAATGCTATGTCATGGTATCATCGAGCTGGTCTGATGGAGATAGAAGATGGCCATAGGAACTTCTAAACGAAACGACGTCTATTGATATTCCGAAAACTCGTACGAAGCGCTTTGATTCCACATTTATTGTGTGAACTGCTAGTCTGTGGAATGCGCTGCCTGAATGGGTGTTCCGCGATGGTTACAATCTGGGTGTCTTCAAATCACGAGTGAATCGGTTCCTTCTAGGCAAGCGTGCTCCAACGTAGACCGCATCATCGCTTAACATCAGGCGAGTTGGCGGTCCAACGCAAGCCTATTAATTATTAATAAAAATAAAAAAAACGTAACCCCGTCGGGTTTGAAATCGTTGAGTTTGTTTTCCAAGCACTTTGGTGCTAGATGATAAATTCAAGATGATAGACAAATTACTGTTCTTATCTACCATCATGATGTGGGTTATCAAAATGAAAGGGCTTGCTGAGAAGTATACGAAAAAGGTTGTTTAGAAAATAAATCATATCATACTAATATTATAAATGTGTAAGTGTGTATGTTTGGCTGAACTCACCGCCGAAACTACTCAACCGATTTAGATGAAATTTGGTATGGAGTTAGCTTATACCCTGGATTAACACATAGGCTACTTTTATCCCGAAAAACATCGTCATCATTACAAAATTTTTATCATCATCATCATCATCATCACCATTTTTCATCATAATGTGAGTGAAACCACGGGGCTCAGCTAGTAAATTAATAAAGTTATTTTCATGTTGGTCAAAAAAACTGTCATCTGCCACTTAGTCCCAGATTTGATAGTTTTCGGAAAAAAAATCGTTTACGTATTGCTCCATACATTTTAGTAAAGCGCCTCCAGCGGAAACGCGGAGGAACTAAAATCAGCGGTAGTAATCTGCGGTATAGATTGCTTCACTCTAATACGAAAAAAGTTTTCGAATACTATCAAAACTTGTACTAAGGGTACTGTCATGATTATCATTTTCCAGACGGTGCGCAGTGTCCCGGTTCTGGTTGACGCACGCACGCTCCACGTTTCCTTGCCTGGACGAGCCCCACTTCAGAGCCACCTTCAAACTGACCATCGTACGGGACAGGTGAGAAACAGACCACTTCAAGACAAGTGGAGACGCGAGGGTGCACCCACCTTTCCCACAATCTTCGTCATCTTAGCAGCACGTCAGACGTCAATACAAAGAATGTCAAATTGTGTCATCATAATCATTTCAGCCGTAGGACGTCCCCTGCTGAACAGGCCTCCTCCATCGATCTCCAAAAGGGCCGGTTGGAAACGGCCTACATCCAGCGTTTCCCTGCGGTCTCTTTTAGGTCGGGTGTCCAAATTGTGTCTTAATAAACTTTAAAAACTCCTCGAAAGTAGTTCAATCTACGATGGAGCACGCTTGCCTAGTAACTATCGGGGAACACCCATACAGGTAACGCATTCCACACTAGAGGTTCGCTCAATAAAAGTGGAATCAAAGCCCATACGAGCGTTTCCGGAATATTCATTATGAAATGGTGATGACTTTTCGTGCCCGCCCTGGCCGCCCGATAGAAGAATGGGCAGGAGCGCCAGGAGCTACATGAGTACATGCATTTCCAATGCATATTCTCCGAAATATATCCGATGGTTCATATTATTGTAAATAAATAAACTTGTCTGCAGGTTTCATGTCTCCCTGACCAATATGCCGATAGTGGCTACCGAGGAAGCTGGCTTTTACTTGGGACACAGATTGGTAAGCCAAAAGTACCAATTATTTCAAACTAACTTGGAAAGTTCATAATTTTTGAGAGCCGTATTACTACTTTATGTTATTTCAAGCGCCTTTTTTGTGAATATTTTAGACTTTTACACAGTTGAATAAATGCTAGTACTTCCTTTTCTGGTATAACATTTACAAACTAAGCAATTTTCTTAGTGCTTACGCATATCTCAGGATCCGCCCACCTCGCTACAAAGATGACAAAGCAAGACAAAAGAAATTGGGAATGGGACTCCGCCCGCTCCCCGCGCGATCCCCTTTGGCTTGATATATCTAATCCTGGTTTATGTGGCCGGCCGTAAAACACGCAGTGATCGTTTTTGAGTATCCAGTTTCAACTGTACCCTAGTACAAGTTTTGATAGTATTCGAAAACTTTTTTCGTTTACTAGCCCAGTAATCGGGGGAGAGTTTGTATGGAGAGGTCGGACGTAATTAATTATGGAACTTTTAAATTACAGTTGGTATCATTTACTGACCATATACGTATTGTTCCATACATTGCTGCGCTGGAATGCATTCGAAAACTTTTTTCGTATTAGAGTTAAGCAATCTATACCGCCGAATACTACCGATTTTAGTTCCTCCGCGTTTCCGCTGGAGGCGCTTTACTACAATGTATGGAACAATACGTAAACGAAAAAAGTTTTCGAAAACTATCAAAACTGGGACTAAGCGTTCTGAACCCGGTTTTATGTTATTTTATTTATTTCAATAATATGCTTACGTTTGACCGCCAACTCACCTGATGTAAAGCGATGATGCGGTCTACGATGGACCACGCTTGCCTAGAAGAAACCGACCTTCACTCATACCTACATATGCTTTTTATTCAAAAGATTTATATTATAGTTTGAACAATTATTACATTAAAAAAAACATTATTTTAATTTAGATGTTATGTCGCTTGCATAGTGTTCAACGTTAGTTGTCCGCTATGTCATCGTAGCTCTGGCATCGCGCGGCGTTGTACTCGGATCGCGGTTACCTTGTAACTAAACAAAAACTCGCAATTCGTAGCGTGCGCCGAGTTTTGGTTCGGACATTTTTTTGGCACGATTGTGACTATATATTATTGTATCCCGATGCATCCACCATACAAAATACTTGCATAACAAGCCACTTCATTGCTCAAAAATTTAAGTGAGTGTCGGTGTTTGACGGTGCTTCCTTTATGTCGTCTGAGAGATGATTAAAGTCGTACGTTGTGTTTTCTGGCGTGTTTTTTTGTTATGCCATATGTGGCAAACAAGCAGACGGGCTGCCTGATGGTAAGCCGTCACTGTCGCCTATGGATACTTGTAACACCAGAGACATCACAAATACGTTGCCATTAACTCGCCTTTTGAAGAACCCCATGTTGTATTATCTCGGAAACACCGCGGAAGGTAGCTCATTCCACATGTTGCAGGTGTGAGGTAAGAAAGATCGTGTGAATCGCACAGTGTGCGAGCTCCACTGATCTATGATATGTGGATGAAATTTCAGGCGAAATTTTTATCATCTTCGACCACACCGTCAAGCGAGCTGTCAAAAACCTAGTCAAAAAATAGATAATTATATTTCCAGCTTCAAGACGAGTTTGCAGTTTCCCCCCCAATGCCGCCCTACATGACGTCAGTGACCGTGTGTCGCCTGCAGCGCCGCGCCGCCCCCACCCCTCCCACTGACACGAATGTTACCGAACTGAGCACGAACACGCCCGAAGATGACGACGAAAACTTACCCCCGCCTGAGATCAGCCTGTACAGCGAGCGACAGGCCATACTGGACGAATCTGGGTAAGCAACAAGCACAGACCTATATCCAAGTAGACGCCACAAGTCAACCTACCTTGCATGTTATATCTCCAATACAACTACGATAAATTGTCGTAGTTGAGTCTGGCTAAAACCAATCTGTTTATCGGTGGCGCGAAAACACGTGTCAGTTTGAAACGAGAATTGGTAATAGTGCAATACGTCTTTTTAGGGTTCCGTACGAGAAAACGGTAAAAATGGAACCCTATTATTAGGCCTACGATGTCTGTCTGTCCGTCCGTCCGTCCGTCCATCTATCCTACCTATTAACGGCTGTATCTTTCGAACCGTAACAGATAGCCAGTTGAAATTTTCACAGAATATGTAATGTTATGGCGGATTAACTAGGTCCCGTTTTTACCCTTTGGATACGGAACCCTAAAAATTATCGATTCCCGAACGATAGAAATTAAACGCACCGAAAGACAAATCTCGCTCTTCCCTGATCAAAAGCTAGGGCCGACGCTTGGTTGGTGGATCCCACTGACAACTCTGTCGATGTTGACCTTCCAATTTGTTATTTCAGGCCGCTGCTGGAGTGGGTGCAGAAAACGATCCAGATGTTCGCTTTCGAGTTGAACACCTCATACCCTCTGCCGAAGTTTGGTAAGCATTCATTCTTTCTCCTTTTTTTAAAGCTTTTATTAACCAAACAAAATAAAAGCTAATTCTAATACTACAAAACAGTTAGACTGTCCATAGACCGTTGAAGGTCTTAAGACAATCCAAATGCTCAAGCCCACTGTTAGTTGGTAGCGTACCCAGCATGCTGGCGGCATTACCACGCTGAATGGCAATTTTTATGCGTTGAGCCAGAAACACACCATTTTAGTCACGCGTCTCATTCACAAGGCGCTCTGAAAGATTTTTGAAAATGAAGTGAGCTGTCCACATGGGCCCAATGTCTCGACCCCAAACGGCTCAAATATGTAACCACTGCCGAAGTTAGCATATTAGCGCTGCTTATGCTGAGCTGCTGAATTGGCAGCCGCACCAGCCCTACCTTGTGTCTCAGGAAGATGTGACGGCGGCAAAGTATCGACACAAGTTGCGTCCCATACAAGGAGCCGCCCAACTTCCAACAAGTGTCTTACCGTCAGGCCTCATTCCATCGTCACTTGGTTCAACCACTGTCTCAGGTTAATATATATGTTATAGATATCGTGGTGGTGGAAGGATCGAACCCCTACTGCGAGGGCTGGGGCCTCATCACTCTCTCGCCCGCCACGCTCTCTGACACGCAGACCATTGCGAGGCTGCTGGCTCAACAGGTGAGCAGTCCACTCCTTGTTAACACACTGGTGATCGTAGACACCACCATGATGCTGCAATGGTTTCAATCAGTGAACAACCAGGCAACGCATTCCACAGACTAGCACTTCGTGCAATAAAGTGGAATCAAAGCAATTTATTCGGGTTTTCGTTTTTATTTAGTTATATAGAATAGATCTACTTTTGCCCACCAACTCGCCTGACGGTAAGCGTCGCTGTGGCCGAGAATGTAACACATGATCTAAAAGTAATCTATTCACTCTAGCCTTGAAGATGTATAGATTGTAGGGTACAAGGAGGACCGGAGGACGGCAAAGAGTTCCATTCTTGGGCAGTACGTATCATAAATGACGGCTCAAAGATTTTGATTTTTCACGAGGAATGGGTGGTAGTGTGCAGTCCTTCTACTTGTCCTGTAGTTAAAGGGGGAGGGTAGAATCAGTTCCTTACGCTCTTCAACCATGAAACGGTGCCCGTCTTGTACGTCATCACCTCGACTCACCTTTTTTAAGCTTTTTGTAATTATAGATTACTCTTATGTCTAACTCCGTGGATAATATGGTTTCCTCTGGACAGTGGTTCGGCGGGCTAGTGTCTCCTCGCTGGTGGTCGTCCCAGTGGCTAATGGGGGCCCTGACCTCCGTGCTGGCCGAGAGAGCTCCCCCCTTCACGGACCAGCCGGCGGACCGGCAGCAAGACTCGCTTCTCTTCGACCACATACTGCCAGCTCTTAGGTAAGACGTTGGGTCTCTTTGTGTCTTTTATCGCATTTACAACGGGGAGTGTACTGAAGAAATGCCGGCGTCACGGTTTATCATCGCACTAGCCGCCACCGCCTGAAGGCTCATCCACACATAGATCAGCAGAAATCGCACACTGTGCTATTCACACGATCCTTGCCTCACACCTGCAAAATGTGGAATGAGCTACTTTCCGCAGTGTTTCCGAGAAGCTACAACATGGGGTTCTTCAAAGGCGAGTTATCTTTGCCATCACAAATACGTTGCCGACCCTTAAGGACTCTATTAACACGTTCACTGCGCCATCATTTTCAAAGAACTTTCAGCTGGTGCTTTGGAGACCTAAAAGATCTCGTAACTAACCTACCCTTTGGTGCGTTTGAGACCTAATCGGTCTCCTAAAAATGCAGTTTTAAAAATAATTTATATCTTCCAAAAAACCAATGACATAATATTTTGAAGTTTTTGTGTGTCAAGATAGCCTATTGCCACAGATCTACTACCTATAGATTTTCAATGAGCGTGGCTAGCTCAGTGCCTCTCGCTTCAACAAGGTGTGTTGCCACATTAAAATGATTTGCTATAAGTTAGGGTAATTTACATACTATGATGGGTAGTGAATCTTCAATGAGTACTTTGGAAACAATACTACCTTTTAAATATTTATATTTTATACACTATCTGCTGCAACCCGCGGAGCTACCTGCAATGTTCTGGGAAGAAAAGTACGTTGTCTGTCCTCATGACACACCCTATCGTCCTGACAAAATTTGACTTAGCCCATGATCTAAGAAAACAAGGTCTAGCAATTTGAGAGTGGTCCCGCAATGACGTCACTGTCCAGTTGCCACTTTATTCAATCAGCTGTTACGTGGTGTATCGTCATCTCTCTCGAACCTGTTGTAAATTGACATCATGACATCATTGCGGGACGCCCACGTAAACATTTTTTCTCGGATTGTTATACATTACATTGTAGTATATTATTATACCATGACTTAGCCATTTCCTCGTAAAAACAGACAGAAAGTTACTTGCGTTTTTATTATAATTATTTGTTAGGATTAGAATATAGTACTAGAAAAAAGGTTGTAAAGTAACCATAGCATGATTTTTTATAATTAATAAAATATAATAAAAAAGTCAGAGTTAAAACGGAACGGGGGTCCCTCATGCAACAAACGTTAAACGTATTTTTGGATTTGTTCTAGTGTAAAAACGGTAATCCGTACAAGCGTCAAATTTAGCGGATTATAGTGAACATAAGTAAAACAACAAATAATAAACGCTGGCCAAGTGCGAGTCAGTGACAAATTTCTGTTTACCACTAAGCTAAGCAACGTCGGGCGCGGTCGGTACTTGGATGGGTGACAGCCTGGGCGTGATGTTGTCTTTTTGCACAACTTTTTGTATTTTGTGATTGTAAAGAACTCTCAGCGCGCGAGCCCGACTCGCGCTTGGTCAGTTTAGTTTTTTTCATGAATGGAATTATGTATAACATACCAAATAATTAGATAAATAGACTCTTTAATGTTTACAGTACAAATTTCACGAACAGCGCGTAGCTTTTTGAATCGGTTCGCCGAAATCGCCTTTTGCTTTTCCAGCTTCATAACTGTGGCCTCATTAATATATATTTAATATTAACATTCACCATATTCATATGGGCATAAAAGGGTCGGTATTTTGCACTTCTAGCAATGTGCCAGCTTTTTTCAGCAATGTGACAGGATCAGTTGGAAACCTGCAGAACGAATAATTTATGTTAGTTGCGGTGGGTAATTTCTTTCATAAACTGGCAACATTCATAATTTATTTTCTAAGTGAATAATTTGTTAAAATTCATAGAATTAGACCACAAATCGACATAAAAACTGACTAATTATGAATAAAATATTTGCGAATTGATATCCTGAATTTATTTAGGTGATCGTTACAAGCTTTATATGTTTACTTACGTGTGAAATGATATTTCATCGTATTTTCGCTCACTGCGCTTCTTGCAGCCCAAAATGCTACAACCAACCATTGTAAAATATCTTTTACAATTATTTCTCAGAGGAAACACGCATTTATCACATTAAATCACCAAAAAAGGCAATAAATATAATTCAGACCCGTTTTGTTTGTCACTGATTATTACAGATTTTGACACTTGAGGTACCAAAAACAGGTCACGCCGATAAGGACAACAAAAACTATTTATGTCCTTTTCGTACTTGTGCTGAGCCATATCAAGTTGTCTCTTTCACTAAAATATATTGCCGATCTGGTTGTGTATATCTGTGCCTATTGCTCTACATTTTGCTAGGTTCGCACGCAGTTCTGACATAAGAATAAACTACAAATACCTGTGACAAATACCAAAAAAAAATTAGGTATCGATTGTATCTCGTACCGCAACCGAAGATAGTTCAATATGTGTAGTAAGTAGTGATGGGAATAAAATAATATCTCAGTTGTCGATTGAAAAAGTTTTATTACGATTAATTTTATGAACTATGCAAAGTGTTTTTCATTGAAACATTGTAAGCACATTGATTGTTTGCATTGCGCGTAAATGGTAACAATTCTTTTAGCTTTTTTAGAAGCGTCAGTGCTGTTTAATGTGCGTCGTAATTTTTCATAGCAACCCACACAACGTCTTTTTTTGTCGCCACGTTGGAAAACATGATCTGTACATCTTCCTTCGGGGACTTCTGTAATAAAATGCTTTATATAAATAAATAAACAACATGCAACCACGTCATTGAAGTAAATGCAATAGAATTTAATTTTATTAGTTTTTTTAATAGTGAAAAGTTATTCGAGTGTCTTATGTGTATTTTTATTCTTAGGCTGTTGTTGCTTTAAAAAAATATATGGTGGTATTAGATTAATGACCTTTTTTGAAATGGGGAGTACAGAAGCAATAACTGAACACGTTCTGAATATTTAAAAGTCAAAATTGAAAGTTTTTTTAACTTTTGTATGGCGGCATTGGGCAGAATACCAGACTATCAGCAACAAACACAATTTTTAAAATATATTCTATTTCGAATTTAAATATTCAGAATGTGTTCAGGGGCCGTACCATGAACTCCTTATAGCGGAACCAAACACGCTCAGCTGCCGACGCTGCACGACTGTGAATTTTATCGCCTCGCGACCTCCCTCTTCGATGCTAGGACAACACTAAATCGAGTCACGCGGCGCCCGCGCCGCCCACCCTCCCTCTCTTGCGTCTACGAGGCCTACGATTCCACGAGTATCAACATGTCCCCTAACGCAAGGAATGAAAATAATTATACTACTGTGCGTTAGGGACCTAATCCATCTCCTATACTTTTTTTTATGTCTTTGAATTTACCTTTAAGTAGGAAGCAAATATGTATATTTGTCTTACTCATACTTAGATAACATCACACGTTAGAGCCTCCCGCAAGGAGTGAAATAACACGATTATAGTCAACGCACAATACGAAAGTCCTGCAAGAGATCTGATAGATCTCGTAATGCAACGAACGTGTCGCCTTTTGAAGAACCTCATGTTGTATCTTCCCGAAAACATCGCGGAATTCATTTTGATGCGACGCAAATATGCTAACCTCGACAGTGCAATTTTTTTTGTACTTTTTGAAGTCGAGATATTGAGCCATTGGGGACCGAAAGTTCACCTCATTCCTTCTGGGAAATCCAAGCTTTATGTACTATGGTGGCGTTCTAGAAAAACGCTATATTTCTATTCTTATTATTATTTTTTGACTTGTTTTTGTATTTTTATTATTTGAATTTGGATTTGACAGTGTTTGACATGTGACATACTATTATTCTCTTTTGATAATTGATATATTTTAATAGTAATTTGTATTCATTCTAATTCGGTATTTTTGTATTACATTATTATTATTTCTACTGGAGATTAGACATAAATACTCGATTATAGTACAATATAGGTATTCAATATTTAGACTTATTGTTTTTTTTTTTTTACATATTTTGTAATAGATATGACTTGTAACAACTGTTATTAATAAATATAATTATGATTAGATATACGACATTATGTTATATAATGTAGTATTTTCCTTTGTTTCAAGTACTATAGTTGTAATTTCCAGGTTAGACTCGAGCAGCTCTGTCCGAGCGGTGGCCTCCCCTCGACTCGAGAGGGCCGACATTGAATCAGCTACTGATGAACTATCGTTGCACAAGGTGAGTAAATAAACCGGCCAAGTGCGAGTCAGGCTCGCGCACTGAGGGTTCCGTACCACCAAAAAATACAGTAATTAGCAATTTAAAAACAGACTTCAAAACTAGTAACACATTACATTACGATTCAGTGAAAGAAAATGAGGTCATCCAAATAACACAATTACCAGTTATAACTTAGCAGAATAAAATAATAGTAGTTGGCAGCCGAAAATACCCAAAAAAAAAATTATAAATAAAATTAAAAAAACAAATATATAAGTACATTAGTCTTATTTATTTATTTGTCAATACATATTATTAATATTAAACAATTAATACGTCACAAACTACTTAATTCTAATTACAAAAAAACAAACTAAATAAATTAGTCTAATCAAACAGCCCACCCCGGATCGTTCCTGGTGCAAAAGTGCCCATAACACTGGCAGCATTCACAAGCTGAACGTTTTTTTTTTTTTTTAATATATTATAAAATAAAATATAATAAATAAATATTTTGCGTGCCTTCAAATGTAATAGCGCTATTAAAATAAAAAAATTAAAAAATTACGAGTACAATTTTTTTTTATAAAATAAAATATTATAAATAACTATTTTGCGCGGCGTCAAAATGTAACACAATGACTCTATAGGTGTTGTATCTCGTGATATGATCGAGATATTCTTTTCCAGGGTGCAGCTATAGTGAGCATGGCGATCGAAGCAGCGGGCGAGGCGGCTGGACGCGCCGCGCTCTCCCGGCTGCTGAGGGACCACCGGGCCGCCAGCGCAGACGCCAGGTGACACTCCTGGAGCCCCACGGCTACTTCTTAACGCGGGCTCGAAAGAGCGTGGTGCGGTTTTCTGCTAGGGCTCTAATTTTTTTCTTAATAGGCTTGCGTTTGACCGCCACTCGCCTGATGTAAAGCGATGATGCGGTCTACGTTGGAGCACGCTTGCCTAGAAGAAACAGATTCACTCGTGATTTGAAACACCCAGATTGTAACCATCGGGGAACACCCATTCAGGCAGCGCATTCCACAGACTAGTAGTTCGCAGAATAAAAGTGGAATCAAAGCGCTTCGTACGGGTTTTCGGAATATCAACCATAAATCGGTGTTGTTTTTTTGTGCCCGCTCTGGCAGTCCGATGGCTACTAATTTTAAGTTAACCATGGAAGTAGACAAACTATAACGAAAATGACCAAAACTGCTAAAAGTGAAAAAAGAGGGCTTGGCTACGTACACTTGTGTTGTGGACGAATAAGTTAGAAACAACTCCAGGGGCCTTACGGACAACAGCTAATTGCGGCACCTAATCCGCTCAGTTGGAAAATCACGCGACCGCAAACCGTATCTGGGCGCGATAAGGTTCACGTTCGCGTGATTTTCTAACTGAGTTGATTTAACGTTAGTGTGATACTGCGTTAGCAGTTGGCCGTAAGGCCCCAGACGGTGGAAACGGTGTCCTAAAACTGCGACAAGAACCACCAGAGGATGGGCAGTAGCATCCTCGTACTGCACAGTGGAACGCTCTGCGATCTCCAAGACCCTTGCCAGTCCACACCAACACCCAGCAGCAAGGGTTCAGGGGGAGGGCAGGGGGCTCTCTATCCCTGGTCAAGGTAGCTGGCCAGGAAACGATGGAGCAGGTGGTGCGAAGAATCTCTGGCAGTTGCCCCGCTACCATCCCCAACGAAACCTGATAACCGAGGGGGAAGACAGGTTTTTTAGTGGCGATTACGAACCGGAAGACGAAGCGTAGGCCTCCCACTAGATGGACCCAGGGCATCGTCGCGGGCATCCAGTGGATGCAGATAGCAGGCTGTCGCTCAGTGTGGAGGTTAAAGGGAGAGGCCTATGTTCAGCAGTGGACGTCTTTTGGCTGATGATGAGACTACAGAGGAAGTGCTAGAAATGTCATTGTCAAAATTTCAGCTGTTTGCTAAAATGTATATTATGTTTTTTTTTATTCAGTTTATTCTTTTTAGGGTTCCGTAGTATTATGAGGAACTTTTAGTTGAATATCTAGTAAGAATGAAGTAAAGGTGTTTGGTTTTCTGTAGGGACCTGTGGCGAGCCCTGGAGCGAGACGGGTCGGAGGACGTGGCTCACGGGCAGGCGTGGGACGGCTGGTGCGAGCGCCCCGGACACCCCCTACTCTACGCCACCGTCGTCCGGAACGATGTTATTTTGAAACAGGAACGGTAATAAACAAACACTATATTTAGGTAGCCCGTTGGTCCAGTTGGTAGTGACCTTCTACGCTTGGGGGCGTTCGATTCCCACCTAGGACAAACATTTGTGTGATGAACATTTGTGTTTGTTCTATATCTGGTTGTTAATATCTATTTAAGTATGTATTTAAAACTATATATGTATGTATATCAGTCTCTGGCAGCCATATCACAAGCTTTGCTTAGTTTGGGGTCAGATGACCGTGTGTGCAAAAATGTGCCGAAAAAAGTCCCGAATATATACATATAGCTGTTGCCCGCGACTTCGTACGCGACTTTCATAAAAACGTTTAACCCCTCTATTTTGCCCCCTTTGGTTCGGCAAAATCCTTTCTTAGCGGATCTCTACACTTTACAAGTACTACCCGTTTTTTTTTGTAATAATTTTTAATGAATCCTCACGTGAGTTTTGATGGAGTCGTTTATTAATTTTCCGTTTGATTTCAGTTTCGTGATGAGTGCAGAGCCGCCGGCCCCGGACCCGCCCGTGATCAACAATCTCCTCACGCTCGACCTGAGAGCCGACCTGGACGAGCTTTTCTATGAACCAGGTAACATCTGCATCACATCATCATCATCATTTCAGCCGTAGGACGTCCACTGCTGGACATAGGCCTCCTCATCGATCTCCAAAAGCGCCGGTTGAAAGCGGCCTGCATCCAGCGTTTCTCTGCGGTCTCTTTTAGGTCATCTGTCCGTCTTGTGGGTCCGTGGTCTCAATTCCAGAACCTTTCAGCCCCATCGGCCATCTGTTCTGCGTGATATGTGCCACTGCCACTTCAACTTGCTAATCCGGTGGGCTATGTCGGTGACTTCCGAAACTGCGCATAATTTATTTAAGTTATAAGGTATTATAATGGGGAATGCTCTGAAGAACTCTTTGACCTCATCCCTCCATCGCGGTTTTACTATCGAACCGGCCGCCATCGCCAAAAAAGCCATCCTCATATTATAGATGCGTGGAAGTCTCGCACTGTTCGATTTGATCGATTGTTTCTGCCACGCACCTGTAAGTTGTGGAATGGCTTAGTAACTTCGGTTTTTCCTCCGAAATATGACCTCAATTGCTTCAAGCGAAGAGTGAATAGAGTCCTCAAAGGTAGGCAACGCACCGCCAATGCCCCGGGTATTGTAGGTGTCTATAGGCGACGGTCGCTTGTTTGTCTACTCTACTATAACATAAAATAAAAATAAAACAAAAAAAGTACTAAACAGCGGTTAAATTTACCTACAGAAAACTTCACTGATACATCTGAAGAAGACTTCAACTCGACGACTACTACCCCCGCGCCCACTACTACCCGCCGGACTACTGCCAAGCCCAAGCAGCCGGTGCACAAGTGGGTGATTCCCGTCACCTTCGTAGTGGGACCTCTGCAGGAACAAGATGTGGATAATGTTACGAAAGTGTGGAGGAATGCTACGGAAGGCGTCAACGGAACTTGGTCAGAAATAGTTATTGTATAGTTTAGCCATATAATAATCAAATCATTTATTTATCAGAACAATACAATACAATACAATACAATACAACTTAAACATGGCACACATACATACAACGTTGCACACATAGTCGATGGTCGTAAGAATAAATAAAGCCAATATAAAACCAAATAATATAGGGCACGGGGATTAACGAACCGGAAGACGCAGCGTAGGGAGGCCTCCCACTAGATGGACCGACGACATTGTGAGAGTCGCGGGCATCCAGTGGATGCAAAAGGCAGGCTGTCGTTCAGTGTGGAGGTTAAATGGGGAGGCCTATGTTCAGCAGTGGACGTCTTCCGGCTGATGATGATGACGGGGATTAATTATAGCATCTGCCAGTGAAAGTCCTGTCAAAATTGGTCCAGCCGTTTCGGAGTCCATAGAGAACATACATACACATCACCTTTTATATATCTACATATAGATTTGACTGTTTTAGTATCCATATGATGGACAATCAAGTTCAAATTATTATACTGTCGCGTAAACTCGCCCTTTGACATTTATGCCATAAAAATAAAATATGTGCGGCCACGTGGGTCCATCCGTTTGGGAGCTACGATGCCACTAACACTCCTCTGTTTGCGTTGGGGTTAGAAAAATAAAGTTTGTATGTTTGAGGTAATCTCCGGAACTGCTGGACCGAATTAATAAAACCTTTCACTAATTGAAAGCCACACTATCCCCGAGTGACATAGGCTATGTTTTGTTCACAAAGCAGGTGAAAATGTGGACGAAAGCTAGTAATATGTAAATTGGTTGCAGGTACGACGTGGTAAATGAGACGAAACCAGCCAAATCGCGATGGACAGAAAATGTCACGCACTTGATCTGGATGAACGACACTGAAAGTAAGTTGAGCAGCTAGCAGCTAGTCGCATTTGAAAGACAGTTTTCATTCCAGGCTTGGAGCGTTTACCATCTTCGACCACATCATCACTAAACACCTAGACAGCCCGTCAAAATCAGTCCAGCCGTTTCGGAGTCCATAGGAAACATACATACACACATCGTCTTTCATATACATCATCATCATCATGTCAGCTATAGAACGTCCACAGCTGGACATAGGCCTCCCCCATCGATCTCCAAAAGGGCCAGTTGGAAGGGGCCTGCATCCAGCGTTTCCCTGCGGTCTCTTTTAGGTCGTTTGTCCATCTTGTGGGTGAACGTCCTACGCTGCGCACTGGTCCCTGGTCTCTATTCCAGAACCTTTCGGCCCCATCGGCCATCTGTTCTCTGTGCTATGTGCCCTGCCCACTACCACTTCAACTTGCTAATCCGGTGGGCTATGTCGGTAATTTTTGTTCGTCTACGGATCTCCTCATTTCTGATTCGATCTCGTAGAGAAACCCCGAGCATAGCCCTCTCCATAGCTCGTTGTGCGACTTTGAGCTTGCTTATGATGCCCATAGTGAGATACCACTTGTCAGTGCCGTATGTCATCACTGGTAACACCAAGGACGTTTTACCTATTGACATTAGGGTATATATATTATAAGGTCCTTGGGTAACAACACACACTGGTCGAAGACTTTCGTCTTAAGGCACTGAGGTATTTTGGACGAGATGACGTTGCGAAGTTACCAAACGCTGTCCAGTGGAGTGGGATTCGCCGACTGACCTCTTTCTTGAAGTTAGACCTGCCTAGTTCGACTGTTCTAGGTAGACGTACGCGTCATCAGCAACAGCATCCAGAACTGAGTTCCCAACTGATATGTTTTATATACTTTATATCTTTTGATTGCAATACTGCTTGTGTTTCAGTGACGATCCCAGACTTGGGTAAGCACAAGTGGGTGAGATACAACGTTGGAGCGAGAGGGCTGTACCGTGTGGCGCCACAAGACCCCACAGATGGAGAAGTAAGATGATATCCTAAGTTTTGAAATTCAGTTTTTAAAAGAAATCACCAGTTTTTCGGCTTCCGTGCTCAAAGGGTGGAAACGGGGCCATATTAAAACGCCTACGCTGTCTCTCTGTCCTACCTTTTCGAAGCATAATAGATAGCCAATTGAATGTTTTAGAATGCCAAGTTTGACGCTTGTACTTATAAACGTTTTTCATCATCATCATCAGCCAGAAGACTTCCACTGCTGAACATAGGCCTCCCCTTAACCTCCACACTAAACGACAGCCTGCCTGCATCCACTGGATGCTCGCGACTCTCACAATGTCGTCGGTCCATCTAGTGGGAGGCCTACCTACGCTGCGTCTTCCGGTTCGTGATCTCTACTAAAGAACCTTTCTTCCCCATCGGTTATCGGTTCTCCGAGCGATGTGTCCTGCCCATTGCCACTTCAACTTGCAAATTGTAACAGCTATGTCGGTGACTCTGGTTCTTTGGCGAATATCCACGTTCCGGATTCTATCTGTGTGTGTGTCTTTAAAATTTTGTTTAATTTAATTTGACGTTTACCTAATTGATTGTTTTGACATTATTTTAAATTTTATTTGTGTGTGTGATTTTATTATTGTTAAATTATTTGATTATGTTATGGGTTTTATAATAGCCTGAAATAAATGAATTTGAATTTGAATTTATCGCGCAAAGAAAACCTATTTTACCGCATAGCAAATACAAAAATACGTTTAAAAAAACGTTTGTCGTTTTGGGCCCATTAGTAGTTTTACTTTTTTGACTTTATTATTATTTGTTAGTTAATCCGCCGAAACATTATTCTGCCAAATTTCAACTGTCTATCTATTACGGTTCAAAAGATACAGCCGTTTAAAAGTAGGGTAGATGGATAGACAGCTTAGGCTTAGTAACAGAGTCCCATTTACACGTCCTTTGGTTATGGAACCCTAACAACATTTCCCCAATGAGATCAATCTCTCCCAGACGGCGGACTCTGCAGCCGCGCACGCAGCCGAGCTGTACGACAGCGGAGCGCCGGCAGAACGAGCCCTGATGCTGGATGACGCCTTCGTACTGAGCCGCGCGGGACGGCTGCCCGCCAGCCGCGCCATCGCTGCCGCCAGTCAGTATCATCACATTCACCAGCCTCAACACACTGCTAGGCGCCTTCTCTTTGAGTATGCCTTTCTGCTCACTCCTGGGCAGACCTTCCCTTTGATTAGATATGCCTTTCTACTCACGGCTGGGTAGACCTCGCTGATTATGCCTTTCTATTCACTGCTTGGTAAACCTTCCCTTTGGCTATGCATTTCTATTCACTGCTAGGTAGACCTTCTACTTGATTATGCCTTTCTACTCACTGCTGTATGGACTGTATGGGCTAAATAAAGCAGTCAACTGACATGATGCTCCACATCAGCAAAACGCTTTCTAGCTCAGCAGCAGCAGCTCAGTTCCTTGCCAATAGGCATGTGTCCTAATGTTTAATTTATTACAAATAACCGGCTTAGCGATGAATATAAGTAAATACATTACACATACTGAAAAAATAATTTAAATTGGCTGATAAATCTCTGAGATATGAGCGTTTAAAGTTTTAGGTGGGGATAGAGAGGGGATGCTCTGTTCCTTTCTTGCAAAGCGTGTGTTAGTATAGCATTTATATGATGCGCGTGACGTCACAGCTCAGTATAGTGCGCTCTCTGTCTAGCATGAACTTAAATTACTTATAACTTATTTATTTTTGTACTAATTTTAATTTTGTTTTCGTTGATGGACTTTATTTATGATCAGCTTTCTTGTTAGGTTATAAAAAATATTAGTCATCATGCCTATTGGATTCGACTACCGTTATAATGAAATAAATGACTTCACAGAAGATGGCGGACATAATGTTCTTTTCTACCATCATGGTAGGGGTATCAAATGAAAACCCTTTGCGGAGAAGAATACGGAAAGCTTGTATAAAAGTTTTTTTTTTTACAATTAAATAATTTGTTAGCGCGTCTGCGCGAGGAGTGGCACTGGGCGCCGTGGCGCGTGGTGCTGGCGCAGCTGTCCTGGTGGAGGCAGCTGCTGGCGGCGGCGGCGTGCGGGCCGCGCCTGGCCGCGCTGCTGGCGGCGCTGCACCGGCCCGCGCCGCCCGCGCCGGAGCCCTCCCAGCACCACCTGTGAGTGGGAACTTTTTGGGCTATTTCTTGAAAATTCAATAGGATCAGACGCTTTGGATGTTCCAAGCGAGTTATTGTACACATTATTATGATATTTTTTATTAGAGGATTTATTATTTAAATAAAACCGGCCAAGTGCAAGTCGGGCTCGCGCACTGAGGGTTCCGTACCACCACATAGCTTGTTAGCTACTAAAGTACAAAAAAATTGTGCGAAAAGACAACATATCATCAACGCTCAGACGGTCACCCATCCAAGTACCGACCGCGCCCAACGTTGCTTCACTTCGGTGATCGTACGAGAACCGGTGGTGAATAGAAATTTGATACTCTCACTTGGCCATTATTTATTATTTGTTGTTATACTTTAGAGTGTGTACTATAATCATGCCAAGTTTGACGCTTGTACGTAATGTTGTCTTTTTGCACTACTTTTTCTATTTTGTACCTACATGGTTGTACGCAACCCTCAGTACGCGAGCCCGGCTCACTTGGCCGGTTTATTTGTTTATTTCTAACTAGCGACCCGCCCACCCGGCTTCGCACGGGTTTAACTTACGTGTGAAGCCAGGGCGGGGCGCTTGTTACATATACAAACCTTCCGTGAAAAATTATGTAACTGATGGTGAAAACCGCATCAAAATCCGTTGCGTAGTTTTATAGATCTAAGCATACATAGGGACGGACAGACAGCGGGAAGCGACTTTGTTTTATACTATGTAGTGATGTATTGTTACCAGATGGCTCAGCGGTGCTCTCCTCACGGCCGGCGTGGAGTGGGGTAACAAAGAAGTGACAAAACAAGCTCTCCTACTGTTCGATGCCTGGATCGAGAAAAACCAAACTATACAAGAGATCTATCAAGAAGTATGGGCTCTTTTTCGTTTTTTTTTTTAATTTATTTTTTTATCCTTACTTCTGTTTTCATTTTATAACACATCTGTTTTTTAGAAATAAACAGCATTTACCGAAAAAGTGATGACAGGTTTAAAAATATACCACTTCATAACACTTTTTTCGAAAAAAATTGCATCATCATCATCAGCCAGGAGACGTCCACTGTTGATCATAGGCCTCCCCCTTTAACCTCCACATTGAACGACAGCGTGCGTTTTGCATCCACTGGATGCCCGCGACTCTCACGATGTCGTCGGTTCATCTAGTGGGAGGCCTACCTACGCTGCGTCTTCCGGTTCGTGGTCTCCACTCAAGAACCTTTCTTCCCCATTAAAAAATGTACATACTAAAGAAAACTTGATTATAAAAAAAAAAAACAATACAGAAAACACTGGCACTTTTTTTTTTCATTTTTGCAGTAATAATAAACATATTGGTTTAAAAAAATACATTTTTTTTCAAAATAAATAATTACACCATGTTTTTGATGATGAATCGTTTTTTTAAATATAGTAGATTCGCTTGCGTTTGAATCGCCATCTCGCCTGATGTTAACCGATGATGCGGTCTACGTTGGAGCACGCTTGCCTAGAAGAAACCGATTCACTCGTGATTTGAAGACACCCAGATTGTAACTATCGGGGAACACACATTCAGGCAGCGCATTCCACAGACTAGCAGTTCGCATATAATGTTTGTTTGGCAGGCGGCGTTCACCGCGGGCGTGCGGACACACGGGCAGGGCGCGTGGCGCGCATGCTGGCGCGCACTCACCGCGTCGTACGCGGCGCCGCGGCCGCTGTACGCGCACCGTGCGCTGCTGGCGGCGCTCGCCTCGCCTACCGACGACTGGCTCTTCTACAAGTCAGTACCTTACTTTTACAGTCACATGGTTATTTCGGCGTTTCTCCGTTCCAATAATTATTAACACTCAATAATTTATTGCAATACTAGCTGTTGCCCATGACTTCACGTACACTTTTATATAATCTTCTAACCTTTTTAGGGTTCCGTACCTCAATCACTTTGTTGTCCGTCTGTCAAGACCCTTTTTCTCAAGAACGTGTCAAGATATCAAGTTGAAATTTAGATCAAATACTCAAATCTACGGTTTCTTTCAGCTGTGAAAAAATCAAACTTGTAAGTTTACGTGATCAAAAGATATGAACGTTTTTAAAGTTATATGATTATTAACGTGATATTTACCGTGGTAAGGTTGTGGAATGAGCTCCCGATATTTCGGCGCAGTTACATGCACCATGTTCACGGGAAGACTGAAGAATGCGGGTGGTTGGAGAACAGTTAAAAAGTTAGGCGCAGACATAACGATCTACCCTCTTTCTTAGTCTTTTGCTACGGTTATCACTGGAACTCGAACTCGAACCTAAGTCCCGACAAAACACACTCACTGTATCACTGCGTATAGTATTTTGAACACATTTTGAACGCGAATTTTTATTTTTATTTTTGAGGCAACCTAATACTGGATTCCACGCACTGGCGAGTTGAAAACCATCACCTCGATTCATATAACTTTAGTGAACAACCGTGATAGTTTAAAACAGTGATGAACGTTTTTGTCGCATATTTTCGCATATTTTGCGATTTCACAGGGAAATCAAAACCTATAGGGTACTTCCCGTTGACCTAGAATCATGAAATTTTGCAAGAGGCAAGGTCTCATAGCACATATATAGGAATAAATCTGAAAGTCAAAAATTTGAAGTTAAATAAATTTTTTTTAATTGTTTTGCTATTACAAACTTACATTTTGTAGTTGGAATGTATGGAAGAACCTTATTGTCCACTACAAAATTAAGTTTGTTTATTAATATTTCAACTTTTTTGTTGTTTTTTTCAGGTTCGCTTTCACAACCCTATCGAATGAATCTCAAAGAAATCGAGAATGGAAACTGTGGGTCACAACGTTATGCGCCAGCGCTTGCAAGTAAGTGTTCTACAAGTAACTAAATATTAACGTAGTTTCAGGAGGTCAATTCCTGCCGTAGCTTGATTGGTAAAGCAGCGAAAGATGTGCCCCTTTGGCACAATCTCGTACGGTAGATAACTTTGTTCACTTTAAAAACATTGAGAAATTGTTGACAATTATTGACGACAAAATAGTTTGCCGTACCTAATACATGTGAATTTATATATTTCTTCTAATTATAATTTTTTTAATTTTGCACGCCAATAAAGACTATTAAAGGGTGGACATTATTAATTTAAGACCTTGTAACCCAATAGCAAGCAAATAAAAACTTTGGCTTAGACTTCCAAAACTGAAGAATTACTACATCAGACAGACACCATAGTCTCGGGTTTTATTTACTAACTAAAACTAGCAGTGATTTTGCGAAGACACCTAGAGAATTATATTTAATACAAATTCAGATTCTTGAGTCTAGTTCTGACATACAGATGGCGCGGCGCGGCGGGCGTGTGGCGAATACTGCGGCCTAAGCCGCTGTTGCCGGCTTCCGCGTTACAAGCCGCCGCCAAGTGTCTGCACCAACCCCAGGACTACTACACGGTGAGACAACTATGATTACTAAACATAATAGAAATCTATTTTAAGTTAAGATCAGTGCTCGAAATGGACCGGAACGCACCGGAACGCTGTTCCGGTTCGTGAAATCCCCGTTCGGTTTCGTAAAGGAATCCAACGACACCTCACTCGTCAAAATCGGTCAAGCCGTTTAGGTACAGGAAAACAGAAACATACATGCTTACATACAACCAAAACTTTAACCTCCTTCCTTTAAAAAAATTGGTCATTTACACGTTACTATTTCAAAATAATGAGAACAAATTTTTGTTTTATTAGTTTTATAATGACCAAAAAAATAAATAGGGAAAACTGTTTTTCCCATTTTTTATGAGAAATAATTTTAATACTTTTTGATTATTTATTTCTTACTTTTTTTTTGGTTAATCCGCATCATTACATATTCTATGGAAATCAACTGACAATCATTCATCATCATCATCATCCACAGCCTTCCTTATCCCACTGCTGGGTATAGGCCTCTCTCTTGCTATGCCATCTGCCTCGGTCCTGTGCTAATCGAGTCCAGGTTCGACCCGCGATAGTAGTAATATCGTCGACCCATCTTGCAGCTGGACGACCAACGCTCCGCTTACCCTGCCTCGGCCACCACTCTGTTAAGACTTTACTCCACCTGACAATCATTATTTTGTATTAATTAAGAGCAGCCGTTAAAAGGTTATATTATGTTGCAGGCAAAACTCTTAACCAGTCAAAAGTACTTTTGACTAGCAAAATCATATACACATAGTCACAGACAGCGTAGGCTTAGTGATAGAGTGCCGTTGGCACCAATTTGGGTACAATCTGGTACAAATCGTTCATATCCCTCAACAAGCGAGTTTTAGTTTTGTTTTGGTGAATTTCGCTTCATACGTTGAATGAATATAGTTCTTAATATTTTAATATTATATCTACAGTTTAAAGAATACTTTGGCGAGTTGCGCGGCGGTGTGGCGGCCCTCGACACCATCGCGCTGAACGCTGCGTGGGTCGCGCGCGCTGACGCAGACCTACAGCGGTACTTCAGTGCCATCGACAAACACAAGGACAACTGAACAAGAGTAGACAGAAAGACAACACAACAACAAAGTAGACACAAAGATAACAATGAAGACAAAAAGATAACAATGTAGACAGAAAGACAACATAACAACAATGTAGACAGAAAGACAACATAACAACAATGTAGACACGAAGATAACATAACAACAATAGTAGACAATATAACAACAATGTATACACAAAGACAACATAACAAAAATAGAAGACACAAAGACAACATAACAACAATGTAGACACGAAGATAACATAACAACAATAGTAGACAATATAACAACAATGTATACACAAAGACAACATAACAAAAATAGAAGACACAAAGACAACATAACAACAATGTAGACACGAAGATAACATAACAACAATAGTAGACAATATAACAACAATGTATACACAAAGACAACATAACAAAAATAGAAGACACAAAGACAACATAACAACAATGTAGACAGTATTACAATCACAATGACAATACCTGAACCTCCTGAACTTGTCCTGGTAAATATATACTTGAAAAAATTTTGTTCATTAGATGTCTTAAAAATGCAACTGCCCCCAAATGTGTTTAATAATTAAATATGTTATATTAAATGCCATTACATGTTTAAAAATTAAGAAAATATATTATTACTTTAAATAAACCATTAATATGCATCCAAAAGAATACGTTTTGCCGTAATGTTAAGCTTCCAGTATTAAATAGATATTATATGACAAAATATTATATAACACAGTTGATTTGCGCACAGATTGTATAATTTATTAAGCTTAAGAAATAGATTATTCCACATCATTTACAGGATGATGGTTTAAATTAATCCACTAAGTTTCGCTTAAAAAATATTTTATGTACCTAACTGAATCTCGTACTTAGTTACAAATAGTTTATAAGTGATTGTCTCCTGCGCCTCCATTCTAAGCCATCTAACTTTCTATCGAAACCAGCCTATTTTGTCACAAGTATAAAAGTTAAATAAAAAAAAAACTTTTGTTGACAACACTGTTTTTTTTTCTTTGTTAAAATCTTCATGAGCGTGGTTTCAATGTTCTTTACTCGTAATATTAAACAGTTTACTTTGTCTTAATAGCGTCAAACAAGTCATAGTCACAGTCAGAGTCAAGCTAAGTAAGTCACGGTCAAGTCGAACTCATGTCCCTGTAAAGTGGTGGAGACTTTACAAGAGGCTCCTATGGAGTTTTGGAAACAACACGAAAAGACACGTTTCACCTCGTTATATCATGCCCACACTCGAGCACGTTTACGAGCACTTAATGAATAATAATTCACGATTTAGTACACATTAACACTCGAAAATACACAAGTTTGGGAAAATAATCCAACGAGCCGACATGTTTTTTCCGCGTTGACGCCAAAACTCTTGACAACACTGAACGTGCTTTGCCTTGCCATGCCTTGAAATGTAAATCTTTATTGGCCTTAAGTGGTAGTTGAATGGCAAGTTGAATTTACAAAAATATTGAAGATATTATAATTATTTATTTAAACAAGAAAAATTCACATATTTGGAAAATAAACAAATGTAAAACCTAAAACTACTTACAAAATACTAAAGTAAATCAAATTAACAGATTAGGAGATGAGTAAGTAGTCGGTATTATTAAAAAGTAAACAATCAAAAAGTAAAAATAAACTAATAAGATGAAATAAATAACAACAAAATAATTATGACAAAATACACAGGTTTCACTGTATAATATATATTTATGACATAGATATAAAATTTATACAAACTGTTTTAATAATTAATATCCTCCTAAAATAAGTATTTATTGTAAATAAGGTGTTTATATATTTTTTTAATTATGTTATGTAATTTACTTTTTTCTGTAGTAAATTTTTTCATGTAAGTACCTATTTAGAATTCACATTTTTCACATATTATTGAGACTCATACACTAACTTTAAAATATTAGGTACAAAATATAGACTGCCTAAATATAGGTTATGTAAAGGTGTAGCAAACTCGTTTCTATAGTTCATTAGAAAAAAACTAGTCGTTTTAATAGTTGCCTAACTTTTAAATTTTGTAATTACATAAGTACTTTTATTGAAATTGATTGGGTATAAAAAATCACGTCACGATTTGCGAAAAAAAAACATGTCATCTCAGTATTACCAAAAAAAATATTGCAATTTTCATGATAATCATTAAAATATGCCGTCTCGAATTAGCTAGATTTTTGACCAAAAATTATATAAAAATACTTTTTGGTATATTTTTGTAGAAATAAAAACTTTTTACAAAGATTTTTCTAGTTTAGTATTTGAAAATTGTTCCGACCAGTAGAAATATCAAGATCGGTTGTGTGCGCTATACAAGTCCAGTGTTACCAGGTATCAGAAAAGTTCCCAACATTCAGGGAATTTCATTTTAAATTTAATTTGATCTCAAATAGTATTAAGGCAATTTTAGTGTACTAAATAATTATTTATGTTAGATATATCTACTGTGAAAAGAAACGTAAGTAAGTAAAAGCAAGTTAATGCATTTTAATGTTACAATATTTTCATGCATAATAATATTTACATAACCTAACCTTCCTATAATCGTTCATAGTTTTCTGAACGAGTTTCATGTTTTGGCGGCAACTTAGAAAAATCATATCGCGGTAATGTTATTATTTTCCGATAAACTTGTGTTAATAATTATATACTGTGGATTATTAACCATTAGGTGATCAGTAACGTGTACTGTATTTATATTATAATGCATTGAAACGTGTCTTCAGAAAAGTTTTCACACTTCACTGGACCATGACTTGGACTGACCGTGACTTACAATACAATAGTTGACTTTGACCTGACTGGTGACCACGACTCACTTTAATTAACTTTGACCGTAACGATGACAAGACGTGTGGAGCGAAAACTTTAAAAAAAAAAACCAAATGAGTTGATATGCACTGGCACTAGACAGGTCCAATATATTTCCAACTTTATCAAGTTTCGGAAAGTAGGATTCAAAACAAAGAAAATTGTCAAAATGCCTGATATTATGTAAATGCACTTGTATCAAAACAAATGCATTAAAAAACCAGTCAAAAAGAAACAATTTATTGTCTACCTTTTTATTATATTCAATTGTTGTATATGATACGTTTCAAAAAGAATAGGACAATTTGCAAAAAATAATAATTATATAATACAAAAAATATAATGAAATAAAATAGTACATGACATTTATAATGAAAATAAACGATATTTTTTAATATTTATTTTTTGCCAAATTATAGGTACCAAGATGGCGTCACAAAATGGCGCCAGACCGATCCTATTCTCATTTGAAACGCATTATACTTTGTATATTTTTCGTGTGGATCGCAAGCTTGCGCTCGTATCATGGTAGGTATTAGAAGTATGGAGCGGCTGTTGAAGATTTAAATTGTATGGATTTGACAGATATATGGCCATTCAATTCGCAGCTATTTTTGTGGTGGTTTGTGGCTGAAAATTATTTGGATATCACTGACTGGCAGCCATTGATTTAGCGAGAAAGTTTTACACAGATCATACATAAGTACAGTCGCTCCATTAGTCTTCCTATCTACCGCGTGCCTATCAATTCCAGTGTTACCAGGTATCAGAATAGTTCCCAATAACTTTTCATATGGACTGTAAGATGTTGTAGCACTTCATTAATAGCTCTAGTACAGACCAACAAACAATCAAACAAACACTAACCAACCTACTTATCAACAGTATGGCAAAATGTAACCCAAAAAATCGTCGAGAGCTTCAACCAAAATAAAATGAATGGACGGGCCATAACCATTGAACTTGCTCAGTAAAAAAGAGTCAAACCGTTGGACATATACTTCAACACCTAATTATAACCATGTACTTATACCGTACATTTGTGACAAAAAAATAGATAGCGGTTTTTTGTTGTGTATTTACACTTCGGGAAAGCACACGAAGGCATAATTTTGTCAGATGTTTCGTTATTATGTAACAATAGACGCGTGTTGCACTTCCTGCGGCTAGAGACCGACTGAAACGAAGTGAGTGCCGGCGCTCATTTTGTAATCTTCAAAAATGCTCCTGAGCCCGTCATTTATTTTATTTTGGTCGAAGGTCGAGAGGCCAAAGAAGGTTATAGTTTGTGTAGAAAACCCGATAGTGTCTCCCCCCTCACTGTACTTTACAGACAAGTTGGTAAGTCGGTCGTAACCTACGTCTAAACTTTGTTAATGTAACATTTTGTATCAGCTTTTGTAATAAATTTTCCAAATATATTAAGTGTATATTTTGTGGCTTTTTAATCGACAAACCTACAGAGATTTCATGTTTGAAGTCTGACGGCACACAGCGGAACTAAATGTCCATGTAGTAGTTGTCAGGTGTTGTTACTGTGTTTGGACGCTAGTTAGATTTTTAGGGTTCCGTACCCAAAAGGGTAAAAACGGGACCCTATTACTAAGCCTACGATGTCTGTCTCTCTGTCTGTCTGTCCGTCTGTTATCTTTCGAACCGTAATAGATAGCCAGTTGAAATTTTCACAGAATATGTAACGTTACGACGGATTAACTAACAAATAATAAAAAGTCAAAGAGTAAAAACCCCTTTCGTTTTTACTTTTAATTGGAATATATAAACAATTTCTGTCTCAACGTAATAGTGCTAACAGACGCTCGAACGCGGCTGACGGACCACCGTCCAACCAACGGGAGAGAAAGAGTGAGAATATCATATTTCCCTCTCTTTCTCTCCCATTGGTCAGACGGCGGTTGACGTCAGCCGCGTTCGAGCGTCTGTTAGCACTATGAGCATTGTATTTGTCATTCGTGTGGTAATGCCACCAAAATGGGTACGCTGCCAACTGGTAGTAGGCTTGAGCATTTGGATTGTCTCTAGACTTTCAACAGTCTATGGGTAATCCAACTGCTATTTTAATATAGGCTACTTGGTTTATGTATTTAGTGTTAGTTATAATGTTTTTTTTTTGGTACTTTATTTACTAAACAAAATACAAGATAACTAGATATACCTACCTAAGCCCCTGAACAATCGAAATTTTATTCGGACATGAAACGCAAACATAAAAATTTCAAAACTGTTGGTTCACTAGTAAAACGATGTTACGTCTAAGAGAATTTGTGACACGTTATTTCCTGAGGTTCCGTCATAAGTTAAGTTTGGTAAACGTTGAATAATTGGGCGAATATCTATGCTAAAAATGATGGGACCAATAGGATCACCCTGTTGACAACCGACGGATGATAACATAACATTGATTTGGGGGGATTGATTGCATAGCATTGCCTAAGGAGCTAATTTAGTTGAGTAAAACAATTCATTTAACAATTCTATTTAGTATACTTTCCTCTAGGCCCGTTGAACCAATAGTACCCTAGATTTTGATATTCATCTTCATCCCAATGATGCCTCTTTGGAAGAAAATGAGACATTCTCAACCCTCTCCGAGAACGGGGTTGGAATTGTTTGTTCCCTTTCCTTATATTTTCATTCCCATTCCTAAAATATTGTAGTTGACTCCTTCTGAAATCTTCTTGATCATACATTTTATTCCCTTGCATGTACATATAGCTATTAGTGTTTGAATTTTTCGCTTTTTTCTTTTTCTTAGGTTTTTTAGTCGTCACTTCTATACTATCGCTGTTTTGTATAGATGAACCAGAATTAAAGTTTTCTTCAGCGGATTTGCCATTATCTTCACTCGAATCACTGGGACTTGCGTTTTCGTTCGAAACGACTTTGTACCGTTTGGTTTTTTTCTTTCTCAAAATTTTATCAAGTTCAGTCGCCTCTTCAGAACTGACTTTAGATCTGAAATTCCCTTTATCTTCAATATCCAAAGTTTTCCTCGATGCAGGAAAGCAGTTTTTGTTGGCGATTTGCCCAAACTCGTCGAACTCAACTTTGCATTGAGGTATAACGCTGCGTACGTTTCTGAAATCGTTTATTTCAACATAGTCGCTGGCAATGTTTGACCTGCCCAAGTCGTTCACATCCAGATAATCTTGTGAAAATCGTGTCAAGTCTAAATATGGTTTGTAACGCTGTCGGCCGATAAAATCCATGTCATGATTTTGATAGTCTTTGGAATATGATTTGTGTGTGTAAAGTTTCTCTTTTCTATCAAAGTCGTGGGGTTTCTCTCGACTCTTATTGAGAGCTTCTAGACATCGGCTGTGTTGGTATTTGTTTCCGTAGATGCGGAAAAGCCTCTGGCACATAACAATGCTGGCGTTACGGTTCTTTTCTAGTTTCCCGATAACGTTTTTGTATTTATGCTTATTGATTGCGTTGACGTAACTGAAGCTGTAGTCATCGGTTTTGGTGTCATCAGCGATCGGGACGTCAATCACGTAGATTTTTGCTGCTTTTATTCCTTTTACTGCAATTATTCAAAAGTATTACCTATAAGGTGCCGAGCTTCACCATGAAGCGTTTAAAAAAGGGTGTCTACAACTACCTCTCCGGGCTGGCAAAGCACCGTCAACACAGCTAGTGTTGCAGGTGTCCGTAGGCGGCGGTTTCTGCTTACCATCAGGCGGAACGCATGCTTGTTTGCCGCTCTTTTTATATTAAAACCGAGCATAGCTTGCTCCATTGCACGTTGTGTAACTCTGAGTTTTTCCAAAAGGCCAACAGTTAAGTACCACGTCTCAGTACCATATGTCATCACTGGCAACATACATGATGTGGATAGTGGAACTCTTGAATAATCACACTGACAGAGCCACCTAGCGGGGAAAGACGTCAACTAATTGCCGCATGGTCGAGTGGCTTTTGTCTCGCCTCACATCCCCTTGTGAACGCGCGAGTCAATTAAAGCGTGTTTTTAGGGTTCCGTACACAAATGGTAAAAACGGAACCCTATTATAGGATAGGATAGGATATTATAGGATAACCAACGGATAGCCCGTTGGTCCAGTTCGTAGTGAACCTACCTTCTGAGCCTGAGGGCGTGGGTTCGATTCCCATGTAGGACAAACATTTGTGTGATGAACATTTGTGTTTGTTCTATATCTGGTTGTTAATATCTATTTAAGTATGTATTTAAAAAATATATATGTATGTATATCAGTCTCTGGCAGCCATATCACAAGCTTTGCTTAGTTTGGGGTCAGATGACCGTGTGTGCAAAAATGTCCCAAAAAATATATTACTAAGCCTACATTGTCTGTCTGTCCGTCTGTCTGTCTGTCCGTCCTACCTTTAAACGGCTGTATCTTTCGAACCGTAATAGATAGCCAGTTGAAATTTTCACAGAATAAGTAATGTTACGGCGGATTGACTAATAAATAATAAAAAAGTCTAAAAATAAAAACGACAATTTGACAACGGATTGTTGTCTTTTTGCACTACTTTTTTGTACTTTAGTTTAGTAGATAACAAGTTATGTGGTGGTACGGAACCCTCAGTCCACGAGCCCGACTCGCACTTGGCCGTTTTATTTAGTTTAACAATAATGATTATTATTTTGCTTACATGAAATGAAACACACAAGCCACCAAAAATAATAATTAAAATTATCCATGCCCCTCCAATTTCTGTACTAAATTAACAGCATATATAAGCAATGAAAGTTGAAAATTTAAACGGTCCAGAATATGCGCGCAAACAACTACATAATCTGATTGGAAGATTAGGTATATGACTACACAAATTGTTTGCACTATTGTTTGTTTGTCCAAGTCATAAATAATTGAATCGTATAGAACATTTACATAGTAGGTACCATTTTTTTTATTAAATACAACTTATAGTTTTTTTTTTGTTTTTTTTTATCGATAAAACTATTACTACAAAAAATATAATATACATATACAGAAAAAGTAAGTAAAAAAACTGTTTTTTAGGTACCAATATTACTTATTAATAGGTACTATATTATATAGGTACTATTGTATATCCTAAAGTTTAAAACAATAATTCAAAATAATAATTTAAAAACAAGCTTTTCTTATTTTTAACGCCTGTAGGCACCTTAGAATAACTACACAAAGAAACCAAGTACATTCGCAAAATTTAAGCCATTCAAATGGTGTCATATATGGCTCCAAAAAAAATATAAAATTTTTACTATTACAATTTGCGCGGTGAAATCGTACCACAACAAATCAGAAAAGCAGCATAAGAGTTATGGTGTGACATTCCACAGGTAATCCATTTTCTTGCTTAAATCGTTTAAAATACCAATCGAAACGTAAGCTACAAAGTGAATTTGTAGCTTACGTTTTGAGAAGGCGTTGTTTGGAAACCTACCTTCTCTGAGTAGTTATTCTAAGGTACCTACATAATTATTACCTGTGGAATGTCACACCATAACTCTTATGCTGCTTTTCTGATTTGTTGTGGAACGATTTCACCGCGCAAATTGTCATAGTAAATTTTTTATATTATTTTTTGGTGTCATATATGACACCATTTGAATGGCTTAAATTTTGCGAATGTACTTGGTTTCTTTGTGTAGTTATTCTAAGCTTGTAGGTATCTATGCAATAAAAATAACAACAAAAGTACAAACTTTTATCACGCAAGCGAATCCGCAAACAAACTATAGTCTCTAATGTAATTGAATTATTAATTGGAGACGTGAAAGTGCATTCGATTAGTTGTAAGAACATAAACTGACATTGAATCTATCGTTACGTGGAAACCTTATCGAACGTTGTAGAGTCACAAGCGTCTAATTGATTCCGTGTACTTTAGAAAGAATTTGCCTTTGCACGTGTCGAAACCATTTATCCACGTGTATGAGTGTTTTAATTTTGAAAGCAAGTCTTTGCTTACATTGCTTTTTACGTGCAGGAACCGTATACTTTTTAGAGACAAGTTTGACGCTTGTACGTATTACAGTTGTTACATTAGAGCTCATACAAAAATACGTTTGTTGTATGGGGTTACCTCATTTAGTTTTTACTCCGCCGTTGTCTGTCCTACCTATTAACAGTTGTATCTTTCGAACCGTAATAGATAGTCAGTTGAAATTTTCACAGAATATGTACCTAATGTTACGGCGGATTAACTAATAAGTACTAAAAAAGTCAAAAAGTAAAATCGAAGGGTATTTTTCAGCAAACGTATTTTTTACCGTATTTTTGTATTAGCTCTAATGTAACAACGGTAATACGTACAAGCGTCAATCTTGACATGATTATAGTACGCACACTAAAATATAAACCACAAAAAATAATTAATGGCCAAGTGTGAGTCGGTGTCAAATTTCTGTTCACCACCGGTTTTCGTACGAACACAGCAGGCGCGGTTTGTACTTGTATGGGTGACCGCCTGGGCGTTGATGGGATGTTGGCTTTATGCACTACTTTTTTGGACTATAGTAGCTTGATTGGTACGGAACGCTTAGTGCGCGAGCCCGACTCCCACTTGGCCGGTTTATTGTATTTTATTTCATATTTGCGAATTTCTGTTTGTTGCAATGCAGTGGCAACTGGACAGTGACGTAGGCTTGTCACTCCACTGCAAACGCTTGTCACCGGGGCTGACCGGGAGCCAGTGATGCGCCTCTCCGGGAAATTATAAATAAAACATCTACAGTGTAAACTCCATATAGCGACACTCGATTTAACGACAAACTCTCTAAAACGTCGAAATTACTTGACTTTGGTTGGTTTTCCTTGTTGTCCATACAATGTAGCACACACTCTACACACACTCTGTACACTCTATGTAGCATCACACCCACTCTAAATAACGACAATAGTAAGTCATTATTAAGCAATAAATTGTACTTTCTAACACCTCGTATTTAAAATAAACTATAATACTGGAGCAGCAAAAAACTTCAGACGAAGATAACAGACTATACGCAATAATCTTTGTTATTTGTATCAATATTAGATAATGTTTGTTGTTTGTAAATTTTGTACTTTACTAGTAAAATACATATTTTAATAGGAAAATAATATTGATTTTTCTTCTCTCCATCTAAAGACAACTCTCAATAACGCCATAAAATGCGCAGTCCCTTAAGTGTCGCTATGTAGAGTTTACACTGTATATACGGATGTTGAAATGTTTATTCTCAAACTCGGTACGGAAATATATACCCAGAGTTGTACGTCAAACAATCTGGCCTTCTAATCTCTAACTCAATCAAATCGGAGGGATCGCGAGGAACTTCTGAGAGTCCCCGAAACTCTTTATTTACGAGGTGTTCTCGATAATCTACACTTTCTGGGGCATCCGTCCGACCCAGATCTCTGACATCCAGGTAGTCTTGCGAGAAACCCATGTTCATTTTGTCATAATCGGGAAATTCATTGACCTGGTAGAATTCTGGACTTCGCTTGCGGACGTAGAACCTTTCTCTTTTATTATATCTTCTAAGGTTTTCTTTGCATACGGCATGGTATTTATTATTTCCGTAAATACTGCCATATATTCTGTGACATTTTGTAGGAGTATCCTTCTTTTTGATGCTTTCTTTAACCTTGGGTTGGCTAAGTTTCAGAGGGGTTGCCTGGATCAGGTTGTTGATGGTGGGATATTTGTTTGTGGGAGTGATTGTGATACCATCATCGTCGTCGACAAACTCGTTTATCGGGTCGTAGTCGTCATAATTATTGAGCAAGGCAGTGTCCTCTGCGTTTGGGAAGTCTATCAGATATACTTTGCCTGTATTTAATCCTTTAACTGAAAATTAAAGGTTTTTTTAATTAAAGCCCGCTTTTACCAGTTTTGGTCATTCTAGTTTAAAAAAAATTACTTTCATTGTTAGCTTGAAATTATTGTAATAAAGCTGGCCAAGTGCGAGTCAGGCTCGTGCATTGAGGGTACCGTACCACATCAAAACACAATAAGGTTGTCCAAGTAACCGAATCACCAGTTATTATAACGCCTTCCAATCGTCGGAGTAATTTGCTACGCAGTTTGCTACAGGCACTCGAGTATAATAACTTGGTAATGAACAGAAATTTGTCACCGACTCGCACTTGGCCATTATTTATTATTTGTTGTTATACTTTAGAGCGTGTACTATAATCATGCCATGTTTGACGCTTGTACGTATTACCGTTTTTACATTAGAGCTAATACAAAAACACGTTTGTTTTCGTTATTACTTTTTAACTTTTTTTGTTATTTGTTAGTTAATCCGCCGTAACATTACATATTCTGTGAAAATTTCAACTGTCTATCTATTACGGTTCTAAAGATACAGCCGATAACAGGAAGGACAGACAGACATCGTGGGCTTAGTAGGTAATAGGGTCCCGCTTTTACCCTTTGGGTACGGAACCCTAAAAATGGTGTCATATCCGTTGTTTCGAGGTTTTTTTTGTATGTACGTAATACGGTGATACTCACCAGATATGAAACACCAAAAACTCAACTGAATAATTTTGAAATACATTTTCATACACCGGCGTAGCACAGCATAGAAAATCAAATGAGAATTAAATGTGAGTTATAACAACTATGAAAACAATAATAATTTCGATAATGGTAGTCATGTTCTCGCGTAATTGCTTTTTATGCTTACAAATGGTCACTTTACTTATAAACTGTAAATTAAAAAAATAAATTTACTGTAATTGCGGCTGCTTTACATTTTATTATGTCAAATATTTTATTAAGCCCACTGGCTTAGAAAGTTAGTGGCAGTGGGCAGGGCTTATAGCACGCAGAACATCGGCCATCGGGCCGAAAGGTTCTGAAATGGAGACCATGGACCGATAAGCGCAGCGTAGGACGTTATTTATATATATTATCGGACATAAAATTATTTATTTATTACAGAAATTGAATTTTCTATGAATCTCTCTTTTTAGTAGAATCTTTTTTCGTCAAAAAACGTGAGGCTCTTAAAATAAAACCAGCTTATTAATCTGGAAAATAATATATTTCACTGGATAAAACAACAAAAAATATCAACAATCTAAATAATCTACATCTCACACAATCATTAAAACAATTATCCATGAAAAATAATAAGGGAAAATACAATCGCGTATTTATAATATTTAAATTTATCTACAATTATGAAGAATAATAATACTTATAGAATGGCAACCCAGGCCTATATTTTTAACACTGGCAATGTGACTTATATACAAGTTTAAAATTAGGTTGGCCGGTAGACATTTTTAATGGCAGTAGTATAGCTTGTTGCCTTTTCTATTATTATTATTGTATTTGGAAATGTCAAACGTCATGACAAACAAGCTATTCTAACGCCACTTTGACAGTTGCCAAACCCTTTGATAGAAATAAGCTAGCTAAAAGATCGCCGAGTTATTGGTTTTAGTAAAGCAACACTTTTAGGTAATTTTACTTCATGATCAAAACCTTTTCAAATCAACGTAAGTGTGACTATTTTTATCTATTTCAAAATATTTGACAAAAAAACCTTTTTAGTATAAATAGTTGACTTTAATTAATCAGTTAAAAATTAGTCGCCGTTTACTGATTTTTAAACTCTTCCAGAATTCGTACGATAAAGTATCACGAATAAGAATTTAGCGATTCCGCTGGTTTCAATTTTGCCTACAACTAGCAATTTTTCAATTGGGGTCAACAAGTTGACAATTGGGTCACCTAAATCAACAATGCGGTCGGGTCAACTCAATCGACAATTGGGTCACTTAAGTCGACAATTGGGTCACCCAAGTCGACAATTGGGTCACCCAAGTCGACAATTGGGTCACCTAAGTTGACAATTAGGTCACCCAAGTCGACAATTGGGACACCTAATACGACAATTGGGCACTTATAATAGACAAAACAAATTATAATAAAGACAGATTGGAAATTTCGAGTATACCATAATGTCTTTTTACATAAGCCACGTGATTTTAAAATTGGAAAAATAGCAAATTCGAGCTAATATTAATTTAGCGATTTTATTCAATAAAAATAATGAATAGGAAAATTGAACAATAACTAGAAAGTTTTGTGTGCATATCGAGGTATTTTTTTTTTATATTAGAAAAAATATTTTCGAGACGCTTAGTCGACGATTAAAAGACCATATTTCAATTAATTAGACATGAGAAATATTAACAATCATAGAACACGATATGCGCGCAAAACAGTTTTAAAAACAACAAATAAAATTAGGAATTATTTTTCTTACTTCTATTTAATGGATGCTCACTTTTTATAAAGGCTATCTTATAATCGACTAAAATTTACAATAAATTTTGGTATCTATTTAAAATATTACGCACAAATGGAAACAATGAACCATATTTCGGTTCTGTCAACACTTCAAGTCTGTTTACTTTGCAGCTGAATCTAAGTCATTGCAACACCTGTTTTAACAATAACCGCTGCAAAATACACGGCAATACATTAGAAAAGATAACCAATTGGAAAAATAACAAATAATTTATATAAGACAATCTTATACAATAAAAAAAGCTATATTTTTTATAATTAGTATAAATATATATATCAAGCTCAAATTCATGCCAATAGGAATTCAAATTTATGAATATTTATATATTAATATTTTTATCAAAATACCGTTGGCAATTAGACGAACAAAATAAACAGTCATTATAATATTTCAACAGTGGGCGAAGTGCAAATATTCGATAAGTATTATATCAAGGAAATAAAACATCTAAACTAATATTATAAAGAGGAAAGATTTGTTTGTTTGTTTGCATTGAATAGGCTCCGAAACTACTGAACCGATTTGAAAAATTCTTTCACTGTTGGGAAGCTACACTATCCCCGGGTGACATAGGCTATATTATATTTTTTTTAATAAAAATCCTTACTAAAACTCCAATAATGTAACCCAAGGTGTAAAAAAATAAGATTTACATTTTTAACTTTGCGTATTTGACAGTTCTAAGACAGGACAACGTCTGTCAGGTCAGCTAGTAATATATATAAATATAAATTTTTGCTACATTTCAGGGGAGACAAAATACTGTCTAATTTTTTACCGACTTGAGGAGGAGGTTATAAATTCGACGGCATGTTTTTTTTTTTCACTCAAATGTCGTATCGCATATAGGTAACTTGCCTCTTTCTGGTATTTTTCGTTCATACGTCATTTTGGCTCGACATTTTTCTGCCCACATTAGCTTCACTTCACAAAACAATTTGAAACGTATAAAAAAAATATACAATAATTTGTATCATATAACTTTCCATTTTTAAATTAAAAATTGTATGTAATTTTTTATTTATTTACGTAGGTATCGAATATTTGTAATTCGCCCAATCGACAGATGTTTTCAAAAACATTATTTCTTTATATATTTTGAAAATTAACTAAATAAAAATATATATAATTAAAACATGAAAAACTCGGTTATGAATTAATTTAACTATAACAATGAAACATACTTAAAATAATTTTAAATAAATTATAATTATTCGAATTTGAATCACGCAAAGTTTTGCATAAAAATACCTTACAGAGCGGGCACGAAAAGTCGTCACCGCTTTATGGTTGATATTCCGAAAACCCGTACGAAGCGCTTTGATTCCACGTTTATTGAGCGAACTGCTAGTCTGTGGAATGCGGTACTTTAATGGCTGTTCCCCGATGGTTACAATCTGGGTGTCTCCAAATCACGAGTGAGTCGGTTTCTTCTAGGCAAGCGTGCTCCAACGTAGACCGCAACATCGCTTAACATCAGGCGAGATGGCGGCCAAGCGCAAGCCTATCTATTATTTAATAAAAACTCTAATTAATAATAATAATGTCTTAATTTTTGGAAAAATTAATCGCATAAGGCGGCGCCCTTATTGGGTATCGATCGCACAAAAACCGATAGTGTTGATATCAGTTAGACAATGTTCGCGCGAACAATAAAACTAGTGGGTTTGATCGGAATTACGTTTGATGGAAAAGTACGAAAATAACCCGCCTTAGCCTTTCAGTCACGCCTTAAATCCTGTGCAACTATGAAATATCAAATACAGTGGAAACTCTATATAACGACACTGAAGGGACTGTGCATTTTACGGCGTTATAGAGAGTTGTCGTTAAATGGAGAGAAGAAAAATGAGAATTATAGAAATAAAAAGTTTATTTCAGACTAGTGTTTAGTAGTTATGTACATAAAAATGTTATGATTTTCTTTTACTGGCCATAATGTTTACTTACTTATGAAAGTTTATGAGCAACTAAGAATATGACAGCGTATAGATAATCCATGACTCCTACTTATTAGTCATGGTCAACAACAAGTCCAAGCAATCCCAATTTGTAAAAAAAATAACGAATTTCTTAGAAAGTCCGGTATGCATGATGCCGACAGAGTTTATTACGGGCTAGGATAAAAAAGCGACAAAAGAACGTACACAGCTGCGCAGTTTTTACTAATATAGGCAACTTAAAAGGTACTTTTCATTACTTAATTGTTGTCGTTATTGAGAGTGGGTGTAATGCTATAAAGAGTGTATCATTGTATGGAAGGCAAGCTAAACCAACCAAAGCCAAGTGATTTCGACGCTTTAGGGAGTTTGTCGTTAAATCGAGTGACGTTACATGGAGTTTACACTGTATTATACAATCTGTATTACATACAATTTAGTTTTTTTGCATTATTATATCAAATCGATAAAATATGTGTAAATTATAAAAGTGACACAGAATAATTTTACTTTGTTTATAAGTAATACGGGAATTACTTGCGTAAAATTAAAACAGAAACTAAAGTACCCATCATAGAGGTATGACATTCCGAAACGCAAAGTTGTTATGCATAAGTTGTGTTTTACTACCTAACATTCAAATAACATTACAAGCATCACAATCGAACATTATCATGGCCTTAAAAAACAAACATTTAAAATCTAATTTTGGTCGATGAACTAACGTAACATTTAGAAAAATGGCAAGCTATAAACAAAATTTAAATCTAGTTAAAATTTAACGCGCGAATTTAAATTAAATTTATTTTACAAAAAGCGCGTCGGATACGCAGATACATCTATCAAAGATTTATAAATAGTATTTATAATAAAAATTATTTATTATTTAATATCATAAGAATCAACTTGATCGATTACAATAATTGAAGTAAATTTGTTATTTGCAAATTTGATTCAAGGCTATTGTCCTAGGTAAGTTGCGATGCGACGCTGCAAAAACAAAACGGCAGTGCAAGTACCGTTCCCTATCGATCGTCAAATTTGACAGTTTAGATTGACGAATTCGATAAAATGCCATTAGATCAGTACTCGCTATGATCGATTCTATGGCGTTTTATCGGATTTGACGATCGATAAAGAACGGTACTTGGACTGCTGTATCGCGCAGACTGTAAGCAAATTACAAAACATTTGCGTATGTATCAAATTCCATACAAAATATATTTGTAATTCAACATTTGAATGCTTGGTTGGAACTAAAATAGTTGGGACTTAATACGTCAATAGGCATGTGTCCTAATGTTTAATTTATTACAAATAACCGGCTTAGCGATGAATATAAGTAAATACATTACACATACTGAAAAAATTATTTGAATTGGCTGATAAATCTCTGAGATATGAATGTTTAAAGTTTTAGGTGGGGATAGAGGGGATGCTCTATCCCTTTCTCACAAAGCGTGTGTTAGTATAGCATTTGTATGGCGCACCTGAGCCGTTACGTCACGGCTCAGTATAGAGCGCTCTCTGTCTAGCATGAAATTAAAATGCTCATATCTTATTTAGTTTTGAACTAATTTTAATTTTGTTTTCGTTGACGGGCTCTATTTATGATCACCTTTTTAAATATTAGTCATCATGTCTATTACGTACGTAATTCTCGTAGGAAATCAAAAGGTTGACTTCTGTTACAACAATTATCAAAATAACAGAAACAAAAACTGAAAAAAATATATCTCGTCAATTTCTGAGATATAAGCATTGGAGTGGAGATATGTTTTTTGGTAGTAATTGAGACATGCTCTGTCGCTTTCCCGCAAAGCGATTATTACTATAAAAAGACGCACGTAAGGTCTGACGTCACATCTTGCTATAGTGCGCTCTCAGTCTAGAATGAAATTAAAATGCGAATAACTTCATGTATTTATTGAAAAGATTTTAATTTTGTTTTTATGGATCGGCTCTAAATGGTCAGTTTTTTTATTAATTAATAAAACACTGTAACTTGTCTTTTCGATATAAATTTATCCACGTCAATATTTTTACTTCACCTATTCAACCTGTGAATTTAATTATCTGCCTGGCATCCCAACATAAGGAGTCCTAGAGAAGCTATGAGTGAGAAGCGTTAATTATTTTTCATTACTCATACTCGGAAAGTAAGTATGAAGTTGCCTGAGGAGCGGGTTGAAAGTAACACATTTCAGCCCTAGGGAGAATCATTTTCAACTGACAGTGACAGTTGACAACTGACAGACACTCAAATTATTAAAAAAACTAGTGCTATTTTCACATTTGTATTGAAACATATTCCAACCCTTTTTTGTCCCTCCTCATAGGATTATGGTCCCGCACTTCACGCGTATTTGCCAGAGACAGGATGTTAAAAAAATAAAATTGGCGGGAATCATTAAAAATTATGATGTTAAAAGTAAATTTATTATTTTAGTAGCATTTAAATTATAATCACTATAATGTTGATTTATGTAAAAAAAAAAAAACACTCATATTTTCTTTAGTCAGTTCATGTTTTTATTTTTAGTTTCCTTGTATTCGTAATGAAAAGCACAGTGTTTACCTCGGGGTTAAAGACTTATTTAGTCCCTCGAACTATTAGCCAAACCCCGTCTCGGGACTAAAAGTTACTTTCACCCCTAGGGTAACAATGTACCATTTATTAACTGATCTTTATAACGTGAAGGCATTATTACTTTTTGATATATCCACGCTATAGCGTCGCATCGCTTTCCCGCATTTGCCACTTACGTAGGACAAGATCTTGGACCATGGAGAAATTGGTTGATAGTAAATACCTATAGAGTCACAAAACGTGCAAAAACGAACCATAACTCGGCGCACGCAACGTATTGCGCCGAATTTTTGGCCAGTTACAAGGTAACCGCGACCCGAGTACAACGCCGCGCGATGCCAGAGCTACGATGACATAGCGGACAACTAACGTTGAACACTATGCAAGCGACATAACGTCTACATTGCAGTAAATGTGGCATTGTGAAGTATATAATTGATGTCTAGGTGTGTACAACGACGCTCGGACCATTTGACTGTTTTTACTTAAAAAATACCTATATATAGACAATACATTTTTGTACTATTAAATTAAGATAGTTTAAATTTATTTAAGTTATTCTTGCATCGCTTTAGTTTATTTGTAATGGTGTTATAAGTGTTTTTAATAATAAATAAATATTTAGAGATTGTGACTCTGTAGTTATTGTATCTCGATGGTGGCACTAAATGACTCGAAATTTTGCAACAGTCAACACTTGCTTATATATTATAATATTATTTATAATTTATCTTAGCAAAGTCGTGAGCTTTGACGTAATATTTAAAAGTGCAATGTGAAAATATAAAAATTTGTTTTTTTTTTATTTATATACACATTTTTATATTCAAAATACGCACGAATTTTATACAAGCATCAAGTATTTATAATAATTTATATAATTATTTAACAACTTACAGCGACTGGCGGAATATATGACACATTGCACATTTTATAGGTTTTTTTGCGTTCCACAATATTAGTTGATTTATTTTAATATAACAAATCAAAGAAAATCCCAGAAATAAAAATTATACTGTTTATTGGAATAATTTATTGTGGGTGACATCACAACCCAGAACGAAATATCATTTGGGTCATCATATCCCAGAATGATTTCTCATTTGGGTCATCATATCCCAGAACGAAATATCATTTGGGTCATCATATACCAGAATGATTTCTCATTTGGGTCATCATATCCCAGAACGAAATATCATTTGGGTCATCATATACCAGAATGATTTCTCATTTGGGTCATCATATCCCAGAACGAATTCTCATTTGGGTCATCATATCCCAGAACGAAATATCATTTGGGTCATCATATCCCAGAATGATTTCTCATTTGGTTCATTATATCCCAGAACGAAATATCATTTGGGTCATCATATTCCAGAATGATTTCTCATTTGGGTCATCATATCCCAGAACGAAATATCATTTGGGTCATCATATACCAGAATGATTTTCATTTGGGTCATCATATCCCAGAACGAATTCACATTTGGGTCATCATATACCAGAATGATTTCTCATTTGGGTCATCATATCCCAGAACGAATTCTCATTTGGGTCATCATATACCAGAATGAATATATTTTTTTAACAATCCCTTTTTTTTATCAATTCTCATTTTAGTCTTCGTATCCCAGAATTAAGTCTTATTTGGGTAACCCAGGTCACCATAGAAAAGGTAGTTTTTTAAATTATTAATTATGGATCACTGTGACTCAGAATTCGTTATTTGGTCACTACCAAATATTGAGTTCGAATGCTAGCAATAACAAAGTCGTTAGATTTTTTTATAGTAAATTTATAGTATTTTACTTTTTTTTTATTTGATTCTAATTGCAACTCATTATTTGATAGTGCCCATATTTTTTTGGAAATTATTTATTATTTTATCTGAATTATCTCATTGTATGGGATGTAGTTATAACAAATAAAATATTTAAAAAAAACAATGTGCCAAATATCGACCACACTGTACTAATATATTGTCCAATATGACAGCCACTGTCCTCGTGTGAACGCGCCATTATTCCAAACAAATTTCGAGACTACCTGCAGTACTATTTTTTTAAAGTAAATTTGACAGCCCGAATATTGTTGCCGTCCTTTTTTACGTTTTGAAAATAAAAGAGACAGATACATGTAGCGACGGACTAGTTTACATAACAACACGTCAAAATCGACTGCTATCCTCGTGTATAAGTAACTTTAAACAAAGAAAGTGATCACCAAAAGTAAAACGTCCGTTAAAACGATTTTTAGATCAACTGTTTTGTGATATATATAAATATATATATATATATATACTGGCTCCCATAGAAATCATATTATGTACTACAACAAACCTTTATAAAGATAGACACCGCGTTCTACTTTGCACGTCTACAACAACACAGCATTTCATGTCTGTGCTGCTACCCATTGAGGAGTTCCCTAGTCAGGACCCACAAAGAAAGTTTTTTTTTATTAGAACGGCTGTTAAGGCGTTTTTGTAAGAAATTTGTTGTAGCCAGTTGCACCCATATAAACGAAACGTCAGTCATTCGAAATCAGTTAGCAACTGTGATGCGGAGTTCGACGCGCTGTTCTAAATAAGAATGTTCAATCAAGGTTCGCTCATAATGCCTGGTAACAGATTTTCCTTCTCATTTCCGTTCTATTTACTTTTATTTTCTGTGTCAGGGGCAAGGAAGATAGACTAAGAGGAAAGCCAATAGCGGAACATTAGAGCGTACCTCGGAACATTTGCCTAAAAACGGTACGAACTTAGATGGCGCTGTAATTTGAGCGTGTTATAGGTTGTCTCGAACTTCCGTAAGCGCTGCAGTCAGATAATGTACGAAAGGTTTCTACAAATTACCGTAGCGCTAGTATCGCAGTCAAGGTTCGCAAATTAACGCTCAAATTACGGCGCCATCTAAGTTCGTACCGTTTTTAGGCAAATGTTCCGAGCTACGCTCTAATGTTCCGCTATTGGCTTTCCTCTTAGTCTATCTTCCTTGGTCAGGAGCCAACCTTGAGTGCAGCAACCATGTCATGGTGACATCATAATAAAATGCGTACACAACATTTAGTGTATTTGGTGTTGACCGATGACGAGTTCCTTTGTTTGGAACTAATCCTAAATGTAGATTCAAGTCACGCTCACCATAAAAATGCATCGCCATCGGAACCGAACCAACATTAAAATTCAACTCCTCACAAAAAGAGGAAGTGTTACCAATTCACCTTTAAAAATTAAAACCCAAACATACAAGCATTGTAAATTAAACAGAAGCTTGTAAAAAGCATGCTGAGTTTTCAATCAAATCGTCACGGTGTCTATGTTAACAAATGTCTGTGTTTTACCCCATTCGCAGAGCCAGGACCCCACGTGCGGAATTTGTTGTGTGCCAAAAGTATTGTGTAAAAATTAATAAGTTTTTGGACGTCTTAACCTTATCAGTCTTTATGATAGAAAAGCCAGTTGAGTAGCGCCTGCAGCACGATGGCCAGGACGAAGCCCCCGAAGAGGTCCCACGAGTGGGACGTGGCCGTCGCTCGGCCCAGGTTCTGGGGGCGGTAGCTCGAGGCTCTCTGACCTTCACTGATGGCCTCAACGTTTCTGTTGAGCCGCTCTATGGCTAGAGTTTGTTCGCGTAACGACGTGTCTATGGCGTAGAGCGTCTGTTTTAATGTCCGTCTGTAAGGAGACATTACATATTATAGCATATTATTACAACCACACACATATTCGAATATAAAGGTTGCCTGGAAGAAATCGCTTAAGGCGATAAGGCCGCCTATTATACTGCCGGTTTTTGTATTATTTTTAAGTTACCTATTTTTGTATTTTTTTTTATTTATTTCGGTGTATAATAAAGTTATATATTATTATTAATATATTCGATTAATAGCTTAAGGCGATAAGGCCGCCTATTATACTGCCGGTTTTGCATTATTTACCTACTTTTGTATTTTTTTATTTCGGTGTAAGTATAATAAAGTTATATTTTATTATTATATTCGAGGTTATTTATAATAATAGGTTAAAATCCTGACGGTCGTCAAATTTTTGAATCTATGTATATAAACTTCGACCAAAATAAAATGAATGGACGGGCCATAACCATTGAACTTGCTCAGTAAAAACGAGTCAAAACCGTCGGACATATACTTCAACACCTAATTATAACCATGTACTGTACATTTGTTACAAAAAATAAATAGCGGTTTTTTGTTGTGTATTTACACTTCAGGAAAGCACACGAAGGCATAATTTTGTCAGATGTTTCGTTTTCACGTAACAATACGTGTTGCACTTCCTACGGCTAGAGACAGATTGAAACGAAATGAGAGCCAGCGCTCATTTTGTAATCTTCAAAAATGCGTGGCCCGCGTGCTGGGCCCGTCCATATTTTTTTTAATAAGTAATAAGCTTGCGCTTGACCGCCAACTCGCCTGATGTTAATCGATGATGCGGTCTACGTTGGAGCACGCTTGCCTAGAAGAAACCGATTCACTCGTGATCCGAAGACACCCCGATTGCATTCAGGCAGCGCATTCCACAGACTAGCAGTTCGCACAATAACAGTGGAATCAAAGCGCTTCGTTCGGGTTTTCGGAATACCAACCATAAAGCGGTGACGATTTTATTAATTTACTTTATTTTTTGGCATTTATTTTGGTCGAAATTTATAAAAGCCAAATTCATCTACTCACTCACTCACTCACTCACTCATCACGAAATCTCGAAAACAAGCTCAGAGCCTAGTGTGGGGCCACTGCAAACCCGATCTAATATTTTATGAGAATAACAAAAAAAAAAAACTTTTGTGGTACTTATAAGGTACTTACACATACAATTCTTGTACTTACAGTTTAGTGTTTAGTTTTACCAAGGAAGATAGACTAAGAGGAAAGCCAATAGCGGAACATTAGAGCGTAGCTCGGAACATTTGCCTAAAAACGGTACGAACTTAGATGGCGCCGTAATTTGAGCGTGTTATAGGTTGTCTCGAACTTCCGTAAGCGCTGCAGTCAGATAATGTACGAAAGGGTTCTACAAATTACCGTAGCGCTAGTATCGCAGTCAAGTTTCGCAACATATCAAGAGAAGCGCACCTCATACCAATAGATGGCGCCTTTCTTTATTCCCTTGAAATGTTGTGAAACTTGACTGCGATACTAGCGCTACGGTAATTTGTAGAACCCTTTCGTACATTACCTGACTGCAGCGCTTACGGAAGTTCGAGACAACCTATAGCACGCTCAAATTACGGCGCCATCTAAGTTCATACAGTTCTCTAATGTTCCGATATTGGCTTTCCTCTTAGTCTATTTTCCTTGGTTTTACTTAGTGTGGAGGTTACAGGGGGAGGCCTATGTTCAGCAGTGGACGTCTTCTGGCTGATGATGATGATGATGAAGTACTTACGCGGAGGTTTTGGGTCTCAATGGGTACTCGTCGAAGTGTAGTTTGTCCGGATGGGACGCTACCCCGGCGCCACTCATACGTAACCTGGGAGGTAGGGTGGGATGTTAGGCGCAACACAAAAGGGTTACATATAGATTCATGTGATGAACATTTGTGTTTGTTCTATATCTGGGTGTTAATATCTATGTAAGTATGTATTTAAAACTATATATGTATGTATGTCAGTCTCTGGCAGCCATATCACAAGCTTTACTTAGTTTGGGGTCAGATGACCGTGTGTGCAAAAATGTCCCAAAAATTTTTTTTATTTATTATATTATACGATACATAACACAGAAAAGAGAAGTAAATAGAACGGAAATGTGAAGGACAATCTGTCGTCAGGCATTATGAGTGAACTTAGATTGAACATTCTTATTTAGATCAACGCGTCAAACTCCGCATCCAAAGAACTTGGACCTTACCTTTTTGGGTTAGGTGTCAAAGTTCTTTGACCGCATCACAGTTGCTACTGATTTCGAATGACTGACGTTTCGTTTATATGGGTGCAACTGGCTACAACAAATTTCTTACAAAAATACCTTAACAGCTGTTCTAATTTAAACAACAAAAAAATATTTTCTGTTATAGGTAACATAAGGTCGCGCCCATGTGTGACGTTCTCTGACATAGCGCGCCGGGTCTTTGTGTGTATCGTATTAAAAGGACAGTAAGGTTGAAATTGCTTTGAACAAGACTGCCGCGTCTTCTCACGTCTCATAAGTGTGTATTGCGCCTGAGGAGGTGGGATATTAATGTAGGAGAATACTAAGTGTCCGTCCTTCGAGCATCCTCTATCTCGCTGTTTTTTTCTATCTTTTTCTTATCTTTGGCTCAGTAGTTTTTGAACCAGCTCTAATAATATGAATAATTTTGTTCGAGAGCCTGTTGATTTGTCAATTAGAATAATTTTTGTTCGAGAGCCTGTTGATTTGGCAATATTAATAATTTTTGTTCGAGCGCCTGTTGATTTGGTAATATCAATAATGTTTGTTCGAGCGCCTGTTGATTTGGCAATATCAATAATTTTTGTTCGAGCGCCTGTTGATTTGGCAATATTAATAATTTTTGTCCGAGCGCCTGTTGATTTGTCAATTAGAATAATTTTGTTCTAGCGCTCAGTAATTTTTAAGTAACTTTTTTTACATTGATAATTATTGTTATGATTCAAAACTTGTTTGAATAATAATAAAAGTATTACTGAACATTTGTAGCGTTATTTTCTTTATTTGTACAGCGGTTTACATATATCTTTAAATGTATTCAAATGTGTGGGCGAGATAAAGGACTCATGAAAATTTGGCACTTAAGGGAGGCAGGTATAGGAGGTGGGATTTATCATAGGGATTAGTGTCTCATTTCAGTGGTGTCTGGGACGCTCGACTGGTCGGGAATTAACTCGGAGAGATATTTCTATGGCTTAACCCATGCCGTAGCTAGAATTTGTTGAATGAAAAAAAGAGGTGATGACAAATCCAAGAAAAAACGCGAATGTAGCGAGCGCCAAAAATATAACATTCCGACCAATGTCACATGACGAATGACACGAACATGAGAATGTGGCAGGATATGTACAGCACATGAGTTAAGCGCGAGCGAAGCAAGCGCATTTGTTTGGTCAATTCAAACCATATTGAGTGACAGGTTGTGCACAAAGCATACATCAAGAAAGCGCGAGCAGAGTGAGCGCGTTTTTTTCTTTTTTAGTAAATTTAATTTATGTACACAGGTGTAAAGTGCGGGCGAAGCAAGCGCATTTTTTGGTCAATTCTAACCAGATTGGGTGACAAATTGTGCACAAAGCATACATTAAGAAAGCGCGAGCAGAGTGAGCGCGTTTTTTTCTTTCTTAGTAAATTCAATTTACGTACACAGAAGTTAAGTGCGGGCGAAGCAAGCGCATTTTTTGGTCAATTCTCACCAGATTGGGTGACAAATTGTGCACAAAGCATACATTAAGAAAGCGCGAGCAGAGTGAGCGCGAAATGTCAAAGAAATTGTAACGACACGAGTCGGCTACAAAAATACAGAGAACAAAATTATGGGAGGAGGTATTGGCCGTGACCAACCACTGTAAAAAGACACCCAGTAAACAGCACTATGTTCTTACGAGGAGTTCTTTGCTCGTGATGCGCGTCCACTGTCCAGCCACTATAGTGAGACATCCAGTATCTAGTATTGTGGACTTACGAAGAGGTCTTGGCCCGTGGGACGTCGTCGTGCGTGTCGGAGTCGGAGGGGCGGCGCGCGCGGGGCGGGAGGGGCGGATCCGAGTGCGGGTGCTCCGACACCGACTTTATCACGAAGTCCTCCTCGTACTCCAGCACTTCGTCGGACTGCCACGGGCTGCGGAGACAACGAGATTGATTACAACAAAAATAAACCGGCCAAGTGCGTGTCAGGCTCAAACACTGAGGGTTCCGTACCACCACTAAATGCAAAAAGTAGTGCAAAAAGACAACATCACGCCTAGGCGGTCACCCAAATAAGTACCGACCGCACCCTACGTTGCTTGGTCACCCAAACAGTTTTGTCTTATGTATGTCATTTCTAGTGTGAACAATAAAAAGTTATCTATAAAATAAAAAATCAATATTCAAGACATGTTTTCACACACGGTGATCTGACCCCAAACTAAGCAAAGCTTGTGATATGGCTGCCAGAGACTGATATACATACATATATAGTTTTAATTACATACTTAAATAGATATTAACAACCAGATATACAACAAACACAAATGTCCATCACATGAATGTTTGTCGTAGGTGGGAATCGAACCCACGCCCCCAAGCTCAGAAGGCAGGTTCACTACCAACTGGACCAACTATTGATCTTGCGTTTGACCCCCAACTCGCCCGATGTTAAGTGATGATGCGGTCTACGATGGAGCACGTTTGCCTAGAAGAAACCGACCTTGTGTTAACATGCAGGTAGCGGTAGCCCTGGTCGGCGACTCCCTCTGGCGGCGACGTGTTGGGGTCTCTCCGGAAGAGACGCGGCATCCACGGCGCCGCGAGGTTCTTGGCACGATTGCGTTGTGCCTCTTCTATTATTGTCTTTTGTTCCGTGGCTGCCACCTAGTACAGTTGGTGAATTGTTATAAATATGACATTTTTGTGATGTTAAGAAAGAAGGAGTCAAAATGTTTGATAGACACCGACCCTTGTTTTCAGACACATTGACAGCAATTACTAGACGCCCCAACCAAATATCACAGACTTCAAATATCACAGACTTCAACGCCAAATATCAGACACTTTCATCCCGATAGTATGAATCACTCTGTCCCCAAATATCAGACACTTTCATCCCGATAGTATGAATCACTCTGTCCCCAAATATCAGACACTTTCATACCGATAGTATGAATCACTCTGTCCCCAAATATCAGACACTTTCATCCCGATTGTATGAATCACTCTGTCCCCAAATATCAGACACTTTCATCCCGATAGTATGAATCACTCTGTCCCCAAATATCAGACTCTTTCATCCCGATAGTATGAATCACTCTGTCCCCAAATATCAGACACTTTCATCCCGATAGTATGAATCACTCTGTCCCAAATATCAGACACTTTCATCCCGATAGTATGAATCACTCTGTCCCCAAATATCAGACTCTTTCATCCCGATAGTATGAATCACTCTGTCCCCAAATATCAGACACTTTCATCCCGATAGTATGAATCACTCTGTCCCAAATATCAGACACTTTTATCCCGATATTATAAAACGCTCCAACCCAACCTGGTCTGGTATTTACCTGGTCGTCCTGCGCTATAGCGTCGGACACGTGCGTCCACAGCCGCTGTGACTCGAACTCCGTCTGTCGCTCAACCCTCATCAGGTACCGAGGAAGCCGCTGCTCTTTTAGTAACGACACGTCGAGGAGATTGTAGTCTTCCTGAAAAATGAAACAAATGTTTGTCACTTTTACGTATTATGTTGTGAAAACTTAACTGATCAATTGGACAGGCGCAAAAAAGCCGATGACTATGATGACAATTTGTATGACATACTACTTTTATGTTGACATATTTTTACAGCAATTTGTTGTATTCATTATATAATGTTTTTTTAATATTATTCCTATTTTTCCTAGGAAATCTATTTTAGCTAAACAGTATGTGAGATAAATGTTAGTGGAATTTGTCCGTTTTTATTCTCAACTAGCGACCCGCCCGCCTTGCTTCGCACGGGTACACCGCATGTTTTTTAGGGTTCCATACCCAAAGAGTAAACCATACCAAACCAAAAATTCCATACCAAACGAGACCCTATTATTAAGCTTACGATGTCCGTCTGTCCTACCTTTAAACGGCCGTATCTTTCGAACCGTAATAGATAGCCAGTTGAAATTTTCACAGAATATGTAATGTTACGGCGGATAACTAACAAATAATAAAAAAGTCAAAACAAAGGGGTCCCCATACAACAAACGTATTTTTGTATTAGCTCTAATGTAAAAACGGTAATACGTACAAGCGTCAAACTTGGCATGATTATAGTACACACTCTAAAGTATAACAACAAATAATAAAATTTATTATAAAGAGGAAAGATTTGTTTGTTTTTTTACATAGAATAGGCTCCGAAACTACTGAACCGATTAGAAAAATTCTTTCACTGTTGGGAAGCTACACTATCCCCGGGTGACATAGGCTATAATCTATACCCTTGCGACCGCTAGTAATAAATAATTGGCAAGTGCGAGTCGGTGACAAGTTTCTGTTCATTACCAGTTATAACTGGTAATTTCGTTATTGAATTTTGTTGTTATACGGAAACCTCAGTGCGCGAGCCCGACTCGCACTTGGCCGGTTTATTGTAGCTATTTTGATAAAAAGGTGAACATACCCCGGTCTTCTTGTCTTTAATGTCAATTCTTCCGTCCCAGTATCCATCCACGGTGGCGATGGTCTCTTTCCCTTTTTTTATCCGGCCCGATATCGCATTGGTTTGGTCGGCGCTGCTTAAAAACGACTGGAAAAAATAAATATACAATTTATTATTTAACTAGCGACCCGCCCGCCCGGCTTCGTACGGGTGTAATTCACGTGCGAAGCCGGGGCGGATCGCTAGTTATATATATAAACCTTCCGTGAAAATGTATCTAACTGATGGTGAAAACCGCATCAGAATCCGTTGCGTGGTTTAGGAGGAGTTAGCGGCCATACAGACCAGACAGACGCGGAAAGCGACTTCAATTTATACTGTGTAGAGAAGAGATTTAAATTAATTAAATAAACGAAAAAACGCGCATAAAGGTATTCCCGTTCTTATTTTTCATTTGATTTCTTCTAGGCAAGCGTTTTCCATCGTAGACCGCATCATCGCTTAACATCAGGCGAGTTGGCGGCCAAGCGCAAACCTATATACAATAAATATAATCTGAATCTGAATCTATATATGATTTAAAAAAACATAATTTTTTTACAGACGAAGCGAAAGTTTTACAGTCTAGGTTCAGAAAACTATGTGAAAACGACCCTTCAAAAGTTTAGGAACATTTAGGCATTTGTATGTATGTTTGTGAGTTTGTATATTTGTTTGACGATGAGCAGCGTACCGTTTATCCGATCGTCTTGAAATTAGTAGTTCATTCTGATAAGATCTTTGGCGAAATCGCTCCAAGGTTTGTGAAGATATAGTGAAACTACTTGCCTACAAAATTTTGTAACGATCAGATCAACAGTACTCAAGTTATCGTCGAACAAATACACAAACATACATACAAACGTCGACTTGCTTCGAGAACGAGTCGAGCGAGTCACTCACCTGATCGTAAGCGTAAAAAATAATACTTCAACAGTATAATTGTGTTATTGTTTAAAATTATACTTACTCTTAATTTGAACTCGATGTCAGCCTGGTAGCCAGTGTCCTGGCATATAACGTGTACCTGAAAATTAAAATACATAAAACTACTGCAATAAATATTTTGTATGGAGAGATACACAAGCTTCTGTTTTCGTAGTATCAGTTTAATAGTAAGGATAAGGCTAGCAGCAGATGTAGAAGCATGACTAATTCTATGAGCATTGAAAATATGGTATCACTGTTCGTTTTTAACTAACTTCAGAAAGGAGGGGTTTCTCAATTTGTTTTTTGTTTTCACTGTTTGTTACTTCAGAACTCCGTCATTTATATACAATTTTTTTTTATTTGAAAGGATATCCTTTCAGTTTGATCCAAAATTTCATCCAAATTGGTTCAGTAGTATGGTTTTTAAGTCAAAATAAATGAATGGAACAAAGTCATTCAAGTATATTGAAATTGCGTATTTACTAAGATTGAAGTCTGTTTTGACATAACAATTGTAGATTGTATGCCGTTAGAGTGGCGCCAGTGTAGACTGCGTGTGGTACAATCCCTTAGACACCGCGACCACGTCAATATGTATGAAAACCCAGCGTGCCGAATTTTTTGTACCTACTATGACGTAATTTAGTAGTAGTTTAACTCCATTTGCATGGTCAACTTATTCTTATTCAGGATGAGGGCGAGGAGTCTTATACCAACGTCCCGCTAGGTTTGTATTGTTCATTTCCCCCTACCAGCATTATTCCAGAGTCAACCCAGCTCTTTGAAATACCGGAGCGAGGCTCTGGGGCGCTGGCACACACGCTCCAATGGCGTAGATTGAAGTGTAATTAATGATGATTGCAAATCAGTCTACCCTATTTATTTTGACTACAAACTTTTTTTAAATATTTCACTGAACTATATTAATTATGCGTTCAAAAATCTAGCGAAAGTGTTCAGAATTCATGGTTTTCATTCAGATCTTTAAAATGTTATTACAGCTGTCAGAGCAAATAAACAAATGAAAATAGTGTAGCTGTTGTTGAACAGCTAGACTGCACAGCCAACTGCTATCGAACAGCATTTTACACTTTCGGGCGCAATTTGGGATGTTTTTGATTGACTACTGACGTGTTAATACGACAGAGATTAAACTTTATTATGTAGCGTGCTAGTTGGAGCATAGATCCAACTTAAGACAGGGCACATACATGCAAAGCAATGTAATCCAGATAAAGATCTGTGGGTGTTGGACATTTGCGTGGGATAATTTTTGGAGTTATAAAACTAGTTCGAAGGTGTATTTACCTTTCCCCCCAGCTCCATGCTGAGCGTGCCTATAACGATTCCTTTGCAGTGTGCGTACGGCGCGGTCGTGATGTATGTTTCCCCCCACTGCAGGAGGTGTACTCTCGCACAGCCCTCCAGTATCGCTGACGTTGAGTTGCCTGGACAAATCGCAAAGAAGAAAATTGGTACCCGCAAAACAAGATAAATATGGACGAATCACGGAAAGATAATTTTTTGTACAATTTCGTGTAATGTTCAATTATCAATAAGATACAACAACGCTATTGACACCACACACACTCACATATTGACATACTCCTTATCCAAACTTATTTTTACTTAATCAGTTAAAAATAAAATATAAATGAAAAATATTTTTGTTGAAAACACCCATTCATGCAGCGCATTCCACAGATTAGCAGTTCACACAATAAAAGTGGAATCAAAACGCTTCGTACGGGTTTTCGGAACACCAACTGTCGGTGTAATTTTTCGTGTCCACCCTGGCAGTTCGATAGAAAAATGGGCAGGATGGAATTAGATTATGCAGATCCGATGCACACTCTCTGAAATGTATCCGACAAAAAACCGTTAGACTAGCAACTTTGCGCCGATGCTGAAGACAAAGAAGACTGACCTTTGTATGTTGTGTTTTTGCCACAAAATAAATTATGTCTGTCTATGATTTTCAATTTGACGTAGCTGGCCAGCCGAGTGTCAGAAAATGTCACCACCACGTTATGGCTTCATCACCATGTTTTCTTTCGTCGGCTTCTCATGCTTATTGTTAGAATTTGAACATCCTCAACTTACCATAAAATTTGGATCTCGCCAGCAAACTGCCTTCTATGACGAAGCCTTCTTTCCTATTCGATACGTAGAATGCTGATACAGGGGGGTGGTGAGATACCTAAAACGATTAAACATTTTCATATTTTTTTAATGTTCTAGAAAAAAAACCGACTAATACACAAATTATATACTAATAATTGCTAATAACTATTATTTGCTAATAACTGCCTTCTGAGCTTGAGGGGCGTGGGTTCGATTCCCATCTATCATGCGGGTAAAGGATGAGCAGTCAAGTGGTTGACTGTTCATCCTTTACCCCGCCGTAAGCTAAAGGTTCTAAATTCTCAACTTATACTATTTCGAGCGGGCCAATCCTAGGCGCGAATTGAATGAATGACTTTTGATTCTCCAATCACTGGGTCGAGTCGCGTCGAGTCTCCAATCACAAGTTGCCCCCCGCGACCGCCGTGGCATCATTTTGCAAAAGGGAATTTTGCCTACATGCGCAATCAAGTAGTTATATTATCATTGTCTACGAGTCACAAGAGTTTTATAGTGAAAACTAAAACTATCACTACCTGATTATTATATACAAATAAAAATGAACAATAAATTATCAAAATCATTAAAAATCCTAATCTAAAGTGAAAATAGTTCCTCACCTGCTCGGCAATATAATAAGTATAGGTATCAGGCTGGTTGTGCTTCCAACAACACCGGAACGTCTCGCCCAGCACCGGGTTGTAGGGCTTCTTGAGGCCCTTCGGCTTCCGGTACAAACCTGACAGGTACCAGCGGAGCACGCACTTGAATCGGAGGTACGGGTCTTCTAAATTCTGGGCTCTGGGGACAAGATGACATTCCGTTAGTTAAAACTAGTTTCAAATTACAGTTCACTAGCGGTCCGCCCCTGCTTCGCACGGGTATAGATTATAGCCTGTCACCCGGGGATAGTGTAGCTTCCCAACAGTGAAAGAATTTTTCAAATCGGTTCAGTAATTTCGGAGCCTATTCAATGCAAACAAACAAATAATCAAATCTTTCCTCTTTATAATATTAGTATAGATTACTGCAGGGCGGCACGCAACAGTAGCATTATACTAACCAATCACCTGTCAGGGTCAACAATTACCTAGGACGGTCACTAACTGGTTATCAAGGTCACCAATCACGTAGCAAGGTCACCAACTATTTATCAAGGGTACCAATCGCCTGGCAAGGACTCTAATTTTTTATCAAGATTACCAATCACCCAGGACAATAACTAACAGTTTATCAAGGTCACCAAGAACGTAGCAAGGTCACCAACTATTTATCAAGGGTACCAGTCGTCTGGCAAGGACTATAATTATTTATCAAGGTTATCAATCATCTAGGACGGCCACTAACTGGTTATCAAGGTCACCGATCACGTAGCAAAGTCACCAACTATTTATCAAGGTTACCAATCATCTTTGAAGACCACGAACTATTAATCGAGGTTTCAACACAGATAGAACTTACTGTGACAACATATCAGCGTGGTAGTAGCTATCAGCCAGCTTATCGAGGAACGAGCGAGGCTCCAGAATGAAGGTCGGAAGTACAACCTTGCTGAGGTCCATGCCCGGTCTGACCTGCTTCAGTAGGAACCAGAGGAGCGACTTGTTCTCCTCTGCTACTTCTTCCACCAATTCTCCCGCCTGGTAAGATATAAATAATACGTTTATTTTATTTATCTAAAAGGAAAGTCATGAATTTTGGGATTCAATCATTGATTTAATGATGACGGGTAATGAATGCGTCTAGTGCATGCTAGACGCATTCATTATTCATTTTGATTCCCGTTGGTCCAGTTGGTAGTGAACCTGCCTTCGGAGCTTGGGGGCGTGGTTTCGATTCCCATCTAGGATAAACATTTGTGTGATGAACATTTGGGTTTGTTCTACATCTGGTTGTTAATATCTATTTAAAACTATATATGTTTGTATATCAGTCTCTGGCAGCCATATCACAAGCTTTGCTTAGTTTGGGGTCAGGTGACCGTGTGTGCAAAAATGTCCCCGAATATTTATTATTTATTTATTACCCGTCATTTGAATTCCTACTGCTGGGATACAAGCCTACACTCAGACAGAGAGAGAGAGAGAAATGATGGGTCCTACTCCACCATGCTGCCCCAGCGCATGTTTGTGAATGTCACATCTCTTTGAACTTTTGAAGTTCTTGGACAGACCGGTTTGATCGTGATGTTTTCCTTCGCCGTATTTGAGCGATGGCATCGAAAAAGCACATAATTTATTAAGGTACTAAATAAGTGATTGGTGCAGGGCCGAGGATTGAACCGGGTGCCGTCAGATTGTGAAAGCGCACATGTTACCGATCGGCCACCATCGCTCATCACGCATTGCATTGCATGAATACACAGTTGACATGAAGCAATATAACAAAGGGCATGCTCTAGACCAGTGGTTTCCAATTAGTTTTTCCTGCGTACCACTTCAAGAAAGACTCTTGAGCTCGGCTCAAGCACACCAAATCCAGTTGCAGTCCGGTCCGGTGCAGACGCAGTTTGTGAGGACCAGTAAAGTACACAATACTCAAGCCTTTATTGCAGGAATGATAAATAAAAAATGAAATACTGGTACCGGGATACTGATAAAATTATCTTAGTCAAGATATTGCCGCGGGTCGCGTACCCCTTGATGCAACTTCACCACTAATTGGGAACCACTGCTCTAGACTACTCACCGCTCCGACGTCCCTGTCCGGGTCTTCAACCCACACATCCTGGAGCGCGGCGAGGACTAACTCCTTGTGCGCTCGTCGCGCCGGCACCATCGCGCCGCGCGACGCCTCGCTGTCAGTGTCAGAGGCAGCGCCCGCAAGCTCTGTGGACCCATGGGGACGTGCTTAGGTAAGCTAGCCTACAAGTTTCATAGTAAAAGATAGCCAAAAGAACAAGCCAGCAGTAGTGCTGAGTGAAAGTCTACGCATTTGAAGACCAACGAAAGCCTAAATAACAAACCGCCTTCTGATTTACGACTTTGTACATGGCGTCCACACTTGTAGCAACTGTTCCAGGCTTTCACTGCTAAAATTGTTGTTGTTTGTAGTTGTTTCATCAGCCCAGTGACTGAATGAATTTAAAGTGGCCGTGGCCGAAATCAGCCTACAATACATCATTACCAGTAAATGCTAGCTTACTTAAAACACAAATTAGACTCATAGCTCCCCACTACGTTTCCCTGTGTCAGGAAATCCGTTAACGCAAACGGGAATTGAACCCTGAGACCTCTGGAATAGAAGGCAGACGATCCAATCTTTTTCAACCGTCAGATTACTAGGTAGCGTACTAGCAGGGCTTTGGCTTCATCGATCTACTTATGCAAAGTCCAAGTTTTTTTAAAGTTTTAGCAGCTTCTACAGATTGTAAAAAAACTTTTTGGAAACCGGTAAATCTGGTAACTTTTGTTAAGAGGAACGTAAGATAATGGTAACCGATATCACATAATCAACCAGTAAGCGTCCACTGCTGAACAAAGGCCTCCCTCTTAGAGACGGGTGTTGCCACAAACCCCACGCTTGACAGGCGGCTTGGGGATCGCAATACGTTCACCATGAACTAATAAGATGCTGCTGCCCATCCTCCGGTGGTTCTGGTCGCAGTTTTAGATCATACCCGGGTCCGGGTAGCCGATATACCAGAGTGAAATGAAAAACAAAATATATACATTCAATGTTGCAGCTATGACAGCTGCAATAGCTGTCATAGCCAAGAAAAAACTAAGACCGAGTATGACTGCTACCGACGTGTTTGTGGCCTAGTTGGTTTAATCAAATCACCTTTGCGTCAGCCTCTTCCAGGCAACCTTTAGATTCCACCAAAGGCTACCACAAAGTATATTCTATTTAAGTGATTAACCAATATTACTAAATACCTTTCAACAGTAAGAAGAAAAATCAAGGGATGGTAAATTTTTATATAAGTAATAGCCGTTTGAGTGTACATCAGACCCATTCCTCAAAAAACTAACCTCCATTGCTAGAGAACACCTCACGCTTGCAAGTGTCAAGAGTCATCGTATACCCTCCATTTTCCACCTTCGAAAAGTCGGACAATATAGCGGAATCAACCGAAAACTTCCTGTCCAAAGAAAGGCTGGTGAACGGTGCAGGCTCAGAGAACTGCCTGGTGAGTTTCTTCTGTCTCCTCAGAAGGCTGAATATGCTGGACCTACGCCGTTCTGCTTTAGGGCTTTTAGTCTTCATTTTGGCGGCGAAAAGGATGTCCGAATCATGCTCCATGGCTGAGCTTCGCGTTTTGACTTATTCATACATGTACTAGGAACTCGAGTTTTCTTCTTTTCGGCTCGTTTGATGGCTGTTCTTTTTTTAGCTCCTCTGGTCTACAGTATGTTCCTGTTTTAGCTTCCCTGGTCTACAGGGTGTTCCTGTTTTAGCTCCTCTGGTCTGCTGGGTGTTATTGCCGAAATTGTAAAATGGTTGCCGAAGGTTTTGGTTTTCATTGGTGTTCTAAATGTCCGTCGCATTTTCTCACTTCTGTATTTAAGTCTCTGGTTATACATTTGCTTTTAGTTTGGGTACAGGGAAATATGTTTTGAGTAATTTAATTCACGCCGTTGTTTTGACTAGATGATAATCACTACAATTCGTTAAATAAATAATGAAACAGTTTTTTGTTGGTTAGTACGCAAATGAATGTGACTATATAAATATAGCTGTTGCCCGCGAATTTGTACGCGTTTAAGTAATTTATTGCAACACTGTTTTTTTATTTTTATTTAAAATGCAACTCCACGGGCTCCAGGGTCCGTGACTTTTATTATACTTGACTACAATTTTGTTAACTTAAACGAATTTACTTAGTTATTCACAATACAGGGAGAGGAAAGTTAATTATACCTATCTTAATCTAAGGTTAAAACAATTCGGTACTAAACTGAAATTTTTACGGAACGTTGTGTAATGTACCCATGTATAGTATGAACTCAAATTATGCTAAGTTTCATTTGAATCCATTGAGTAGTTTCGGCTTGATGCGCGGCCCAGATACAGACAGAAAGACAGACAGACAGACAGACACAAAAATGAAAAAAATTACAGTTTTGACTTTAATATCGATTATAGAGTGCCGAGCAAATTTTTTTTTCAAAATATCTTCAATGTACAGAATTGGTCCTGTTACAGTTTTATTATAAGTATAGATTTAAAAATTCATTTATTTATTTATTAACTAGCTGCGCCCCGCGATTTCACCCATGTGGATTACTCGTCACAGCATCGGCCATCTGCCAGTGAAAGTCCCGTCAAAATAGGTCCATCCGTTTTGGAGTCCATATACACATACACACATACGTACATCACCTTTTATATCTAAGATTTAGCTTTACTAGCTGACCTGACAGACGTTGTCCTGTCATAGAACTGTCAAACACGCAAAGTCAAAATTGAAAATCTTATTTTTTTACACCTTGGGTTACATTATTGGAGTTTTAGTAAGGATCCCTATTTAAAAAAAAATAATAATATAGCCTATGTCACCCGGGGATAGTGTAGCTTCCCAACAGTGAAAGAATTTTTCAAATCGGTTCAGTAGTTTCAGAGCCTATTCAATGCAAACAAACAAACAATCAATCAAATCTTTCCTCTTTATAATATTAGTATAGATAGGTACAAACACGCGCGTGAGTGCTTGTTCATTGCCAATGATGACGTCACCGTTCACCGGCAGATGCGTGTCGCAGACAACGTTCACTGGACCGTGTTGAATGGACAATACGTCACGTTCGCGGGCCTGTGTCAGAACAGACGGCGAGTTTACCTAGTTTGCATGTATGTGGCCTAGCTGTTAATTACCATACATCCACTACACATATACATTTCGGAGAGTGTGCATCGGAGCTGCACGATCTAATTATCCTGCACATTGTTCTATCGGACTGCCAGAGCGATAATACCATTGGCGGATCCAGGCCATGGGGGCCATGCCCCCCCAAAACACCTAGCAATTCCATACATTCGACTAAATTTTTCGATTTGATTTCTTCGAACCTTATCAGAATGCTCCCCCCCCCCCAAAATTAAATCCAGAATGCCCCCCCGCCCCCCCCCCCCCCAAATGACATCCCGGATAGTACAAAGACATATGACATTCCCCAACATGCACTGGGCCAGCATGGTGGATTAGAGCACATCCTCTCTCTAACCTCCAAACCTAAGTGCTCTTAATATCTAATGGGTAATCAAAATAGTAGTTATAGTGCATTACGATTAACGATAGATTTTATTAGTTGATATTGTAATACCCGCCGTCACCTAATGCTCACATACCATCTTTTTCTGAGCAAAGGGGTATGCCGAAAACCAGCCCTGCGTGACCCTTCGGGACCCCGCAGCACAGCGCCGAGCGTACCCCTATTGCCAAACACTGTATCTCCTTATGTTTCTTATGGTATACTAGCGACCCGCCCGCCCGGCTTCGCACGGGTATAATTTACGTGCGAAGCCGGGGCGGATCACTAGTTATAAATATAAACCTTCCGTGAAAATGTATCTAACTGATGGTGAAAACCGCATCAGAATCCGTTGCGTGGTTTAGGAGTTAGCGGCCATACAGACAGACAGACGCGGAAAGCGACTTTAATTTATACTATATCTATATATATATATATATATATATATATATAATATATATATATATATATTATATATATATATTATATATATATAATATTATATATATATATTATATATATATATATATATATATCTATATATATATATATATATATATCTATATATATATATATATATATATATATAGATATATATAGATATAGAAGAGATAGAGATGTCCATTGTTTTTGTTTTTTGGCAATAAATATATGTTATTCTTATTATCTCTGAGAGAAAGCCTGTTTGTTTTTAAAGCGCCGCCAGTGTGACAGGTGTTAGCCACAGTTGCCACGTGTTGCTATGCCATTATTGGTCGCGTCTAATAGCTACTTGATAAGATAGCATGCATGTTTTATTTTATCACTGGACAAACTTTTGACTTGTTAACTCTTTGATATATTGTTATGTAACTAGCTCTATTAGTTAACAAACGAATAAATGCTATAGTTTTACACGGTATTATTTCAGCCGTCGTGTTCCCACTGCTGGGACACGGGACTTCTCTCAGAGAGAGAGGATGGACCCTAATCATCATATAGAGTCATGATCGTGCCAAAAAAATATCCGAACCAAAACTCGGCGCACGCTACGAATTATGCAGACTTTTTGTTTAGTTACAAGGTGACCGCGACCCGAGTACAACGCCGCGCGATGCCAGAGCTACGATGACATAGCGGACAACTAACGTTGAACACTATGCAAGCGACATAACGTCTACATTGGAGTAAATGTGGCATTGTGAAGTACATAATTGATACAATGTATGTACAATGATGCTCGGACGTTTTTTGACTGTTTTCACTGAGAGATTGTGACTATAGGAATTGTATCTTGATGGCCCTAATCTACCATGCTGGCCCAGTGCATGTTGGTGAATGTCATGTCTTTTACCTTTTGAAGTTCTTGGATATACCGGTTTCCTCACGATGTTTTCCTTCACCGTTGTTGAGCGATGGCATCGAAACTAATTTAGGCACATAATTTAGTTTTTTTTATCGCGGATAAGTCCGCGTTTGACCACCAACTCGCCTGTTGGTAAGCGACGATGTGGTCGAAGATGAAGCACGCAGACTTAGAAGATACCTATTTACAGATTATCTCAGGAAACAAGGAAGCTGGCAGGGTGTTCCAATCCTTGGCCGTATGGATTAGAAATGTAGATTCGAAATGTTTGGAATACGTATGGATTCGTAATAAGTGATTGGTGCAGGTCGAGCATCGAACCGCGTGCCGTCAGATTGTAAAGCGCACATGCACTCGGCCACTCGATCAGTAATCAACTAATACAAATACACAGTAACCGGTTTTCTGGTAGTAAATGACCTCAGTTATGCACTTGCAATATTATTAGACCTACAACTGTATACGCGAGTGTGTGAATTGATCGAAATGACCTTAGCATGGAAACTAAACTAAGTCCATGCATTTATTTACTGTGACAGTTGCAACAACATTGTAAAAAGCTTAAGCATGATTCTGTATGAACAGATCTATCCTATGCATCTGCATTATCTAATTCCCTCCTGCCCATTTTTCTATCGGACTGCCAGAGTGGGCACGAAAAATCGTCACCGCTTCATGGATGATATTCCGAGAACCCGTACGAAGCGTTTTGATTCCACATTTATTGTGCGTACTGCTAGTATTTGGAATGCGCTGCCTGAATGGGTGTTCCCCGATAGTTACAATCCGGGTGTCTTCAAATCACGAGTGAATCGGTTTCTTCTAGGACAAACAACCAGGACAACAACGAGTCAAATCACGGTTGAATCGGTTTCTTCTAGGACAAACAACCAGGACAACAACGAGTCAAATCACGAGTTAATCGGTTTCTTCTAGGACAAATAACCAGGACAACAACGAGTCAAATCACTAGTGAATCGGTTTCTTCTAGGACAAACAACGAGGACAACAACGAGTCAAATCACGATTGAATCGGTTTCTTCTAGGACAAACAACCAGGACAACAACGAGTCAAATCACGGTTGAATCGGTTTCTTCTAGGACAAACAACCAGGACAACAACGAGTCAATTCACGAGTGAATCGGTTTCTTCTAGGACAAAAAACAGGAAGAAAAGCTCAAATCAGTGTTAATTACACATATATATTTGTCGTGTTTAAGTTTTTATGGTATCTTAGATAAAACATTCAAATTTGATATGACACTTTTTTTATAATTTTAAGCTAACCATTAAAGTAGAAAAACTAAAACTAAAATAATCAATATTGCTAAAAGTGGGAAAAGATGGCCTTAACGAAAACCTAAGGGAACAACAACATAACTAGTAATTATATTTTTTGTATGAATACTAGTATGCCATAGTGCATTCATACAAAAAAAACAATTGTATGGAGTTAGACCTTTACCGATCCAAAGCAAGGTCAGTCATTTCGCTGATGTCGCTAACATAGTTGATAGTCAGCCATTTTGAAATATGGCCAAATAAGTACATGATGAGGTAACTAATAATGATTTCATAGGATTTCGCGATTATATATGTTGCAGATTCAAATGGATTAGAATCTGTTTGCTCGTTTTCGTCGTCCGCCATGTTTTTATTCGTCAGTGCGCACACCCGGCGCAGGCGCTGTCTTGAGATCACTCACGCGAATCTCGAGATCGAACGAACTAACGCACTACTGACCGATATGACGTTGGCAACGAGCTTCACACTCATTCTGGAATTCATTCTCAGCTTCATTCGTGCAGTGTTGCTATTCAAATAAATTAAATAACTACCGACTCCAACATATATATTTAATAATAGGCTTGCACTTGACCGCCAATTCGCCTGATGTTAAGCGACGATGCGGTCTACGTTGGAGCACGCTTGCCTAGAAGAAACCGATTCACTCGTGATTTGAAAACACCCAGATTGTAACTATCGGGGAACAGCCATTCAGGCAGCGCATTCCACAGACTAGCAGTTCGCACAATAAACGTGGAATCAAAGCGCTTCGTACGGGTTTTCGGAATATCAACCATAAAGCGGTGTCGATTTTTTGTGCCCGCTCTGGCAGTCCGATAGAAAAATGGGCAGGAGGGAATTAGATCATGCAGATCCGATGCACACTCACCGAAATGTATCCGATAAAAAACAGATAAGACTAGCAACTTTACGCCGATGCTCAAGACTAAGAAGCTTAGTCTGAACGAGGGATTCGTAGCCGAAGAGCATCTTGGCACGCTTCTCAATAGACTCTAACGCCCCAACTGATTTTTAACCAACTTTGAAAGAAGAGGAGGTTTTCAAATCGACTGTATGTTTGTTACGCGATCAGTCCGCTAATCATGAATTGACTAGCTGTTGCCCGCGACTTCGTACGCGTAGACTTTCATATAAACTTTCAACCACTTTATGTACTCCTCAAATTCGGCCCTTTCGCAAAATCCTTTCTTAGCGTACCTCCACGTCCCATAAAGAATCTACCTTCCAAATTTCAGCTTCGTAGGTCAAGTAGTTTTCGAGATTTCGTGATTAATGAGTGAGTGAGTAGATGAATTTCGCTTATATATCATGAATTGATTTTGATGATTCTTTTTTTTTGTTTGGTAGATCATACTTTGGTGGGAGTTCCATATAAATATTATCGAAATTGAAACAGCGCTTTTTATTTAAATCAACAAAAACCAAAAATATATACACAGTTGACGTTTTAGTTTGTGGTTCCTTTCACCAAAAGTTTTGATGGAGACTTCCAATCCCTGTTTTAACTGTATTTTTTTTATTTATTCATATAGTTTTTTCTTCTTCATTTATTTATCATTTCAAAAAAGAAAGGTATACAAATAGGATTTAGCAGCATTTAAAAAACTACTAAGGGACCGTCCATTAACCACGTGAGGCTTGAAACGGGGGGGAAGGGGTTTAGCAAACATCACGAAAAAACGGGGTTAAAAAACGCTAAAAAAAAAAAAAACATCACGTGATTAATGGACAGCCCCTAAAGTTTATTAGTAATGCCATAATTATGGAGTTTTAGTCTACGCCGATTTACTATATAATAATGTTTTAATATCTAAGTAAGTACACAACTGGCAGCGAGCGAGGCAATTACATCAGATTGTTAAACAGTAGGATTATAATTTTGTTTTAATATTATATGGAGTAATGTTTTTACATACATCTGAAAGTAGATTATGAATTAAACGAGGAACTAAATACGAAGCGGTCCGTTCCCCGTAGGTATTGTTTGTACGTTGAGTCGTGCAAAGCCGGTTTCGAGCGACAGCCCACGTGTATACAGGATTCTGGTATTTTTTAGTGTTCCGTACCTCAAAAGGAAAAAACGGAACCCTTATAGGATCACTTCGTTGTCCGTCTGTCTGTCCGTCTGTCAAGACCCTTTTTCTCAAGAACGCGTAAAGGTATCAAGTTGAAATTTATACTAAATACTTTGGTCTACGGTTTCTTGCGTCTGTAAAAAAAACAAAGTTGTAAGTCAACGCAATCAAAAGATATGAACGTTTATGTCGCATATTTTGCGATTTTACAGGGGAATCAAAACCTATAGGGTACTTCCCGTAGACCTAGAATCATGAAATTTGGCAAAAGGCAAGGTCTTATAGCACATAATATATAGAAATAAATCTGAAAGTTACAAATTTGAAGTTATATCATTTAAAAATAATTATTTTTTTCTATTACAAACTTACATTTTGTAGTTTGAATGTATAGAAGAACCTTATAGTCAACTACAAAGTTAAGTTTGTCTTTCAATATTTCAACTTTAGTAATTTTTTTTGTACTTTCGCTCTGAGGGTTCTATCCAACGGAACCCTCAGTGCACGGGTTTTACTCGTACTAGTCCGGTTTTTTCTAAGTCTCATTAAAAAGTGTTCTTTAAGTAGCATCATTTGGAATTGCGCATAAACAGGTAAAATTTTAGTGTTTACAAAGTAGATTATTGTTGTTTTCAAATTGTTGTTTAATTTTGGCACTTACAATATTTTGTTTAAATGTATAGTTGGAGATTATAGATCTAAAAAAAAAAAAAAAAACACGATTTGACAACATCCTCCTTTTTGTGAAGTCGGTTAAAAATAAACGAGACAGTGGCATTTACTCGAAATGCAATACTGTAGTTAATTTGATTACTTATTTTAATTACGATGAGCTATTTTTAACTTATGTACTGCAGACTCGGTATATCAGTTTTCCTGGTTCTAGTTTCCTTATGAAATAAATGAATAAAAGTAAATTATGTATGTGGGAAATATAACATAATGTTATTTAATCACACACAAACAAAACAATCGTTTTTCCTATTAATATTATTCAATAGATATACAGGTTAGACGGAACGGTGGTACTACATCAGCCGAGTTGGCGGTCAAAGGCAAGACTATCTGAACACTATGCAAGCGACATAACGTCTAAATTGCAGTAAATGTGGCATTGTGAACTATATAATTGATACAATGTATGTACAATGACGCTCGGACGTTTTTTGACTGTTTTCACTGAGAGATTGTGACTATAGGAATTGTATCTTTTTTTATGATTAAATGGGCTAGCATTTGACCACAACTCACCTGATGGTGAGTGACGATGCAGTCTAAGATGGAACACGCTTGCCCATGAGGTGCCTATTCACTCTTGTCTTGAAGATACCCAGATTGTACCTTATAGGAAGCACCGAGGCAGGCAGCGCATTCCATTCCTGTGTTTTGAAAGGAATTTTGAAAACGCTGCGTGCGGAGCGTTTCCACCAAAGTTCACGATGTTAGGATGCAATGTCCGCCTCGATGCGTTTATCAAACTCTCCGTGATGTCGGTTGTGACTATTATCGAAATGACAGGTTTCCCGCGATACCTACAACATAAGTGTTGCTTACATGTTATGTACATAGCACATAAGGGTGACGTCATTGCGTCACTGACCATTTAGCCACGCAGCTTCAGTCGAGCTATTGTTTTGTACTCTTATAATGTATCGGCCAACGAGTGTTGAGACAAATTTAAAAACAAATCTTTGCCTACAAAATATAGACAAACAAGTCTTCAGTCTTGAAATGCTACGATTGATTTTTAACCGACTTCAAAATAGGAGGAAGTTTTATTTATATTAGACGGGAATTACTCGCGTAAGATTAAGCCGGTTACTCCGACCATAGTTTCAACCGCATTAGACGGTCTTTTTCAAGGGGAATGCACGCGCGCGGCTACGTCTCGCTTTGGAAGTTCTCAATTTGACAATTGTTTGTTTGTTTGCATCGAATAGGCTCCGAAACTACTGAACCGATTTGAAAAATTCTTTCACTGTTGGGAAGCTACACTATCCCCGGGTGACATAGGCTATAATCTATACCCGTGCGAAGCTGGGGCGGGCCGCTAGTTGTTAAATAAATCTTCAAATCTATATATATAATAGTGAAATTCATCTACTCACTCATTCACTCATTAAACACGAAATCTCGAAAACCACTTGACCTACGAAGCTGAAAGGCAGGTAGATTCCTTATAAGATGTAGAGGTCCGCTAAGAAAGGATTTAACGAAAGGGCCGAATTAAAGATGACAAAAGGGGGTTGAAAGTTTATATGAAAGTCTACGCGTAAGAAGTCGCAGGCAACAAATAGTATATAATGTATATAATATCTTAATAATCGTGATTTTATTTCTGAGATTTACGTCTAGTGTTTCACGTCTGATACTTTGTCCGTCAGTGGAAATAAATAAATAATATTCGGCACATTTTTGCACACACGGTCATCTGACCCCAAACTGAGCAAAGCTTGTGATATGGCTGCCAGAGACTGATATACATACATATATAGTTATAAATACATACTTAAATAGATATTAACAACCAGATATAGAACAAACACAAATGTTCATCACATAAATGTTTGTCCTAGGTGAGAATCGAACCCACGCCCCCAAGCTCAGAAGTTAGGTTTACTACCAACTGGACCAACGGGTTATCTAAACACAGCTTTAGTACAAGTAAATGCAGAGCTTTTAATATTCCATTATGAGAGTTTCAGCATGTTTGAGCATATAAACATGTTTGAGCATATAAACATGTTTGAGCATATAAACATGTTTGAGCATATAAACATGTTTCAGCATATAAACATGCTCGGTGTTAACAAGTTTTCTAAAAGTTTACCTCAATTACATGAGTGTGGTAGATGCCTCCAACATGGGAGGTATTCTAAAAATATAACCTTAGAGCGTGTCGTGATACGCATATGGTAGGGTTCCGTATCCAAAGCCGTATCATTGTGGTCACATTCATAATTCGGGAATTGGTGGCCACAGAATACGCCAAGAAGCAGAAGGTTCACTCCGCAAAAAAATGTTAATAAATAAGGACTCTATCTACGAGGCAATAAAATGGCAATTCAACTCGCAAGGCGCTGAATACCGCTCTCTATATTCACCTACAGAGCCGCTCTTTTTCTATCACGTAGCTCTATCTCTCCTGACGCGGCACGTGTAGCGTTAGGGTTGTATTCATATTTTTTTTAAATTTCGATTCCTTGTTTTTCCTTTTATTTGTACACCCGTAAGCACAACAGTATCTTTTACACGAATTATAAGATAGTTTAGAAGTCATTGATGAAATAATGCTTAATTACGCGCGACGTGGCTACGAGCCGAGCGGTCACAGCCCTGCCATACGCCTGCCCGAAAGGCGCACCAGCCGAACGTACCTTAACTGCAGAGTGACACTCCCCCTGGTTAGGCTTTTATCCCAGAAAAATATAGTTCCCGTTGGAGAGCGACTGACGTCGCGAGACGCTGTTAGTATAGATTGTTAGCAGCTTATCACAAAGAAATCACAGGTTCTCTATGACCTGGATTCAGATAACCATGATTATGGTAATCTAATGCACATAGCCTTATCACTCTGTTATCGGCCTTAATTACGGATGATTAAGGTGGTACGTTTCACCTGTGGCGGGAAATTCAAATTTCAAACAGTTTTCTTGTCCTTGTAGCTAGGCTGGGTAATTATTGTAAACGATCATGATGTTTGCGCAAATTTATTATTATTCTTTACAAAATCATGTAAAGCTATTTATCTCTAATGCACATGCACATGTAATAAATGTACATGGCTATAATTAGGTGTTGAAGTATACGCCTTGTTTTTACTGAGCAAGTTCAATGGTTAAGGCCGGTCCATTCATTTTATTTTGGTCGAAGCGTGCAAAGGGCTACAACAAATTTCTTGCAAAAATGCCTTGAAAGCCGTTCTAATTTAAAAAAAAAAAAAAAAAAAAAACTGCGCAAGAACTATAGTTAGTACGTGACAAGTCGCAAAACACTTATTATTCAAACATTTCTGGTATTTTGTATTTCATTTGGAACGAATTCTTTTGAGCATTATTACCTATTGTTTTATAAGGAAAGTATTTGTTCAGCTGTTAAGTTACGCGTCGAGCTGGTTTGTTCCACCCTGTATACAGGGTTATTGGTAATATCGGCACAGAATACGTCAAAGAGCAGAAAGTTTTTTTTTTTTTTTTTTTTAAATAACTGCGGACTCTTATCGGCACAGAATTCATCAAGGGGCAGAAAGTTTGAAAGAAATTTAAATAAATAACGACTCTATCCACGTGGCAATAAAGTAGCAATTCAACTCGCACAGAGCTGGATACCGCTCGCTATATACGCCTAGAGAGCCGCTCTCTTTCTAATTCGCCCTATCCGTAGCAAAGAGCCACTATTGCAAAACTACAGGTTATTCAAATTCAAATTCAAAATATTTTATTAAGGACAACTAAAAATCCATTGGGTTAGTACAAACAAAACTTAAAAATTATTGTGAGATAAAAATACAAAAAAAAAACATACAAAAATAATAATAATAATATGGCCTTTAAATAGTATTTTTTTTTTCACGCACCCTCGGAACATCTGCACTATTAACGACTGAGTAAGAAATAATTTCCGAGTCAGCCATCACCCGCACAAAATGCCCGAGTATATTATACTAGCTGACCTGACAGACGTTGTCCTGTCTTAGAACTGTCAAACACGCAAAGTCAAAATTGTAAATCTTATTTTTTTACACCTTGGGTTACATTATTGGAGTATTAGTAAGGATAACTATTAAAAAAAATATATAGCCTATGTTAACCGGGGATAGTGTAGCTTCCCAACAGTGAAAGAATTTTTCAAATCGGTTCAGTAGTTTCGGAGCCTATTCAATGCAAACAAACAAACAAACAAACAATCAAATCTTTCCTCTTTATAATATTAGTATAGATTAGGTATATATTAAAAAAACACTGTTTTAAACTATCACGGTTGTTCACTAAAGTTATATGCGCCAGTGCGTGGAATCCAGTATTAGGTTGCCTCAAAAATAAAAATAAAAATTCGCGTTCAAAATACTATACGCAGTGATACAGTGAGTGTGTTTTGTCGGGACTTAGGTTCGAGTTCGAGTTCCAGTGATAACCGTAGCAAAAGACTAAGAAAGAGGGTAGATCGTTATGTCTGCACCTAACTTTTTAACTGTTCTCCAACCACCCGCATTCTTCAGTCTTCCCGTGAACATGGTGCATGTAACTGCGCCGAAATATCGGGAGCTCATTCCACAACCTTACCACGGTAAATATCCCATAAATAATCATATAACTTTAGGTATATATTAGGTTATAAGAAGGTTATTTCTAATTTTCTCTAAAATTTCTTAGAGAATTCAATTCAATTGTTTATTTGCTAGTATAAGGGTAACATTGATCTTATATTAGGATTGTACAGCCAAAACAACCTTAAATCAGGCATGCAAATTAATCACCATGACCACCACCATTCACCATCATTATATGTTTTATTAGATGATGAAACAAGCATGCCTGATAATTTTTTTTATTTATTACCAGTAGTTTTAATATTTATTTTGTCTCTTATGACCCTGTTCCGCGGAATTTTAGCGTATTGACGTGAACTTAATCGCCATAAGGGCTACGGAAAACGACGTGCACGTGTGAATTTGAAAGACGTTAGGAGTTTTTTTACCGGAATTAGCGTAGTGGTGGCTTTTTTCGAGCACAATGAAAAGTTAAACGGAATATTTTTGGTGAAAATTAAAGAAAGAATTCTATGAACGGACTGATTCATACACTGTTGATTTACTTTCATTAAGTATCATCATCTATACTAATATTATAAAGAGGAAAGATTTGTTTGTTTGTTTGCATTGAATAGGCTCGGAAACTACTGAACCGACTTGAAAAAATATTTCACTGTTGGGAAGCTACACTATCCCCGGGTAACATAGGCTATATTATATTTTCAAAAAAAATATGGATCCTTACTAAAACTCCAATAATGTAACCCAAGGTGTAAAGAAATAAGATTTACAATTAGATTCAGTCACACACGCCAGCCTGAACGACATCATACGTAGGGCTTTTTCCACCGCCAATGTCGCAGCCAAAGATAATATTCGTCATTGGTCGTAGCTGTGCTCGAACGAACCGAGCGGTGCTGCGCGTGACGATGGAAGGAGTCCTGACGGCATGACACTTGTGCCCTGGAGGTTGGGGCGGCTTCTTGTATGGGACAACTTGTGTCGATACTTTGCCGCCGTCACATCTTCCTGAGACACAAGGTAGGGCTGGTGAGGCTGCCAATTCGGCAGAGCAGCACAAGCGACGCAAATATGCTAACCTCGGCAGTGGTTACATAATTGAACCATCATTTTTAAAAATCTTTCAGAGCGCCTGGTTAATGCGACGCGTGACCAAAATGCTGGCGTGTTTCTGGCTCAACGCATAAGCATTGCTATTCAGTGTGGTAATGCCGCCAGCATGCTGAATACGCTGCCAACTGGTAGTGGGCATTTGGATTGTCTTTAGACCTTCAACGGTCTATGGGCAGTCTGTTTTTAACCGACTTCAATAGGAGGTTATCAATTCGACTGTATGTTTTTTTTTGTATTTTTGTAGTACTGTTAGCTTGTATTTTGTTTAGTCAATAAATGCACATCCCGAAAAATAAGCCGGCCAAGTGCATGTCGGGCTCGCGCACTGAGGATTCCGTACCACCACAAAATACAATAATGATCAATTTAAAAAACCCAACTTCAAAATTAGTATAATATGGCATTTCCATTCTGTAATATGAAATGATAAGGTCATCCAGGTAAGTAATTACCAGTTATAACTTGGCAATGAACATAAATTTGTCACCGGCTCGCACTTGGCCATTATTCAGTATTAGTTGTTATACTTTAGAGCGCACTATAATCATGCCATGTTAGACGCTTGCAAGTATTATCGTTTTTTACATTAGAGCTAATAACAAGATACGTTAAAAATATATACCTACTTTTGTTGTATGTTTGTTGTACCATTTCGTTTTAACTTTTTGACTTTTTAAATTATTTTTCAGTTAATCCGCCGTAACATTACATATGCCGTTTTAAAGTAGGACAGACGGACGGACAGACCGCGTAGCCTCAGTAATAGGATCCTGTTTTTACCGTTTGGGTACGGAACCCTAAAAAATATGCAGTCGAGACCATAAAAAAAAACAAATTTAGACTGGACACTTTTAGATAGGACACGTTAGATAGGACGCGTTTCTTGGGGTCAGCTAATGGCGTATATAAATGTATGTTCGTATACTTTTTCATTGCGAAGCACAATGCAGTTTTGCTGCAAATACAAATGCATCACTCATAAACACTATTTTCCTGTACACTTTACACTATTTAATACACATTAAACAGATCGACCATTGTCATTATCACAAAACAAAGAACTGTGCGTTATCACTCGTTATCGGAATAAATAAAATAAAATGAAACGTGACGTGTGCTCTGCGCCGCGGTTGATAAGGTACTAAATCGTTTGGGTCATGATCCAAGAAAACAAGGTCTAACGCTCGGAGAGATGTACCGCAATGACGTCACTGTCCAGTTGCCACTTTATAGTAACAAACACAGATACTGGGAAACAACTTTTTTAATAATCTATTAAATAAAATACAAAAAGCATTTCAATTGTAATTTGGTTTGTCCGCTCAAACAAGTTAAGCACGAATTGAATATATTAAACACAATTTTATCAAAACCACATTGATTTATTGGATTCCCACAGGTAATATACGGATATTGGGGAGTTATAATTTCACGCTACTGTTAACACAGAAAATCATAGAGAGTCCGCCATTGTTTCGTGTATCGTCATCTCTCTCGAACTTGTTGTAAATTACTTATTCTGCTCTTGCTTATGTACGTGTACGTGTATCCATGACATTGATGACATCATTGCGGGACGCCCACGTCACATTATTTCTCGGAGCGCTATACCTGGCGGAGTATATTATTATACCATAGTTTGGGTGATGTTGCGATGATTGCGCGACGTATATAAGGAAACAGTATGGAATGTGCGTAGCATTTTGAGCTTGGGGGCGTGGGTTCGATTCCCACCTAGGACAAACATTTATGTGATGAACATTTGTATTTTTTCTATATCTGGTTGATAATATCTATTCAAGTATGTATTTAAAACGATATATGTACCTATGTATATCAGTCTCTGGCAGCCATATCACAAGCTTTGCTTAGTTTGGGGTCAGATGACCGTGTGTGCAAAAATGGCCCGAAAATTTATATTTATTTTACTTAGTCGTTAAGCAAGTGCCTTAGGAGTTCACAACCAGGGGCGCAGGGTTGCCACCTATTTGAAAAAAACTCGGGACAACCGGATACAATTATAGTAATACCTATCAGATAACTATTTAAATTAATAACATCATATCTTAACTATTGAAATTGATTCAACATTTAATTTAATTCATCATCATCATTTCAGCCGTAGGACGTCCACTGCTGGACATAGGCCTCCCCCATCGATCTCCAAAAGGGCCGGTTGGAAGCGGCCCGCATCCAGCGTTTCCTTGCGATCCTCTTTTGGTTCTGTTTTTTGGTTTGGCTGTTCCATACATTTTCAATTACTTTTTCTATGGAACAGCTGATATTTTTCCGCGATTTCAGGGTTGGTCATAATGATGAGCAACTTTTATTATCCCTGAAATAGCAAAAAAATATATTTTACTTTGGAACAGCTGATTTGCTATTTCAGGGTTGTTCTCATCTCATTTCGCCTAAAACCACCGTTACGTGGTTGCCCTGTGCCAGCCCTGTGTGACAATATGGCATAACCCATAATGACTCTTTTCAAAATATTGTCATTTTTGCTTGCACTGCTGGTAAATTTAAAGCAGCAGTACTTCAAAAGCTCTCCTCATAACTTCAGTACATATTTTGAAACAATATTGTTATTATTATGTTAATTAATAGTTGTTTAAACTTTATAAAACCATAAATTTTTATTTTTTGTTTGTTTTAGGGCTTATTAAACAAAAAACATATGTATAGTTATATATTATTTTTTGCAAGCTAGCTACTTCTAGCGGTAAATTTATATAATTCTGTAAGTAATCTGTGAATAGTGTTGTTGGCTGTATTATTATTAAGTTTATTAATCTATCCACATTATTGTAAATTTTATAATATAGCTGTTTACTGTTCCTTAATAAATAAAAATAAAAAAATAAAAATAAAAAATAACCCATACTGGTTTTACTTTATATCATTTTAATATGCAAGGTCGCTTATATTTTTATGAACAACAAGCCATTCGCCCTAAGTTTGTTTGACGTGAATTCCATTTGTTTTGTTAGGTCCTAGCGATTGTTTTCCCATCCCAGTTCTGGAACTCGGACCCTATAAATTTCAAAAATTCAAATTCTAAATATTTTACTAAGGACAACTAAGAGATCCATTGTGTTAGTACAAACAAAACTTAAAACTATTGTTAGTCCTGTCCATCCAAAGGTTGTCTGGAAGAAATCGCTTTAGGCGATGAGGCCGCCCATTATACTGCCGTTTATTTGTTTTTTATGTTAGTTTAAGTTTCATTTGTATTTTCGGTGTGTAATAAAGTTGTATTGTATTGTATAGTTAGATAAAAAATACAAAAAAAAAATATATAAAATCATACAAAAAGAATAATAATATTTTTTTATAGGTTAGCTAGTTTTTTCACAGCAAATAATTTTTATTTTATTTTATTTTATCTTTATTCGAGACCAACAGCACAAAAATATATACATAAGTATTAAATAGTTATTTTAAAATACAGCCATTAATAGGTCAGTAATAGTGTTAGTAACAATGTCGAAAATCACTACTAAAAATCATATATGTGTTGCATACTAAGCGCTAAATAACTCAAAATATAAATAGCTCAGCAAATATAAATAATGCATACGCGGGAAGAACCCGGGTATGTCCTAAAACTGCGACCAGAACCACCGGAGGATGGGCAGCAGCGTCCTATTAGTACACGGTGAACGTACTGCGATCCACAAGCCTTCTTCCAAGCGTGGGGATTATGGCAACACCTCTGTCTAAGAGAGGGGCCTCTTTCAGGGTTCAGCAGTGGACGATTAATGGCTGATGATGATGTTACACGGAAAGACGAAGCCGAAAGACGTCTGTGATAATCACCATTGTGTACTTTTACTATGCGACCAACTGTGAAACCGTGAAAAAAATATCATCATCATCAAATTTTTTGGGTTCAGTACCCAAAGGGTAAAAACGGGTTGCTATTACTAAGCCTACGATGTCTGTCGGTCTGTCTGTCTGTCCTACCTATTAACGGCTGTCTTTCAGATAACACCATAATCACCATAATAGATAGCCAGTTGAAATTTTCACAGAATATGTAATGTTACGGCGGATTATTTAAGATAAAATAAAAAAAAACCGGACAAGTACGAGTAGGACTCGTGCTCTGAGGGTTCCGTTGGACAGAACCCTCAGAGCGCGAGTCCAAAAAAAAAACTTAACTTTGTAGTTGACTATAAGGTTCTTCTATACATTCCAACTACAAAATGTAAGTTTGTAATAGCAAAATAATTATTTTTAAATGATATAACTTCAAATTTGTAACTTTCAGATTTATTCCTATATATGTGCTATAAGACCTTGCTTTTTGCCAAATTTCATGATTCTAGGTCAACGGAAAGTACCCTATAGGTTTTGATTTCCCTGTGAAATCGCAAAATATGCGACGTTCATATCTTTTGATTGCGTTGACTTACAACTTTTATTTTTTTACAGCCGAAAGAAACCGTAGACTCAATTGTTTAATATAAATTTCAACTTGAGACCTTTACGCGTTCTTGAGAAAAAGGGTCTTGACAGACGGACAGACAGACGGACAACGAAGTGATCCTATAAGGGTTCCGTTTTTTCCTTTTGAGGTACGGAACCCTAAAAAGTCAAAAAGTAAAAACGAAATGGGGGTCCTCATACAACAAACGTATTTTTGTATTAGCTCTAATGCAAAAACGGTAATACGTTTGTATTATAATCATGCAGAGATTGACGCTTGTGAAAAAAAAATGCGTGTTTTACTAATTTTGAAGTCGGTTTTTTTAATTGCAAACTATCCGACTACGTGTTATCTTAAGAAACGTCCATATCAAGCAGTGGACTGTTTCACCTGACGTGCTGATGATGTAATTGACTTAGGAATTATTGTTTTGGCTAATAATCGACAGTGGTAAAGGCGTGACGTCATTTACCATATTTTTCACACCAGATGTTGTCAACGGACACGTCTTTGATTAGAGCGTTTGATTGTACTTCTAATTCACACTTTTGGCCAGCAATTTACTAATGGATGCTTTGATGATAAATATAGTTTGGATAGTACAAAAAATTTCTGCCAAAACTGAAGGGCGGTAAACACGTATTGCACACACAGGCATATCCTGACTAGTTGTACGAACGCACACTTCAATATTGAGCGGCACACAACTGCAAACGATATGATCAAATGGACGACCGAGATCTATTACAGTTCGAAAGATACATCCGTTTAAAGGCAGGACGGACAGACAGACAACGTAGCTCAGTAATAGGGTTCCGTTTTTACCCTTGGCGACGGAACCCTAGAAAACATACAATCTATTGAGACCCCCTTTTTGAAGTCGGTTAAAAATGTAATTCTCACTCTAAAGAATGTTTGCCTCACTCAGCTTCCAAGAATTATATTTTCGAACAGTACACCGATTTGCAATGTTGCAAAATGTATTGTATTTGCTCTTGCTGCTTGCGTATTTTATCCGTCTACGTACTGGCTGAGTAGTAATTCGAATCGTCTGTAGGTAATGCTGAGATCTCGTTAAGGTAGCTGTAAAGCTAGGGCTTTACGCCTACCTGTTTTATTTTTAAGCAATCTAGCAGTGCGAGTGCCGTTCTTAATCGATGAAACGCAAAATATGATTTTAACAATATTCTAAGAGACATAATTTCGTATTTTTTTTTAACAAAAACTAATAAAAATATTACTACATAGTCTATACTAATATTATAAAGAGGAAAGATTTGTTTGTTTGTTTGTTTGTTTGCATTGAATAGGCTCCGAAACTACTGAACCGATTTGAAAAATTCTTTCACTGTTGGGAAGCTACACTATCCCCGGGTGACATAGGCTATACAATTTTTTTTTTTTTAAATAGGGATCTTTACTAGAACTCCAATAATGTAATCCAAGGTAAAAAAATAAGATTTACAATTTTGACTTTGCGTGGTTGACAGTTCTAAGACAGGACAACGTCTGTCAGGTCTGCTAGTAATAATAATATTATAAAGAGGAAAGATTTGATTGTTTGTTTGTTTGTTTGTTTGTTTGTTTGTTTGCATTGAATAGGCTCCGAAACTACTGAACCGATTTGAAAAATTCTTTCACTGTTGGGAAGCTACACTATCCCCGGTTAACATAGGCTATATTTTATTTTATTTTTAATAGGGATCCTTACTAAACTCCAATAATGTAACCCAAGGTGTAAAAAAATAAGATTTACAATTTTAACTTTGCGTTTTTGACAGTTCTACGACAGGACAACGTCTGTCAGGTCAGCTAGTATAAAAATAAAGTCACGTCGCTGTCTGATGTCGCTGTCCTTAAAATAATAAAAAAAACAATTTTCGTAGCTGGTTACTAAAGTTCAGTTACAAACATGGACGAACGGATCCGAGTGACAGTGACAGTGAGATGGTGGGTAGCCGAGCGGTAGCATGTGCGCTTTACAATCTGACGGCACCCGGTTCGATCCCCGGCCCTGCACCAATCACTTAGTCAGTACTAAAAATTAAAATAAAGTTGGCCCCTATCAGCCAACCTTTTTTACTGCATCTGTCAAAGCTATCAAAAACTTTGACCGAATATAAATATTTATACATGCGTAGCACCAAACACAAAATCGGGCGAAATTTGTATCATATATCTATATAAAAGCTAAATTCATCTACTCATTAATCACGAAATCTCGAAAACCACTTGACCTACGAAGCTGAACTTTTGCAGGTAGAAGTCCGCTAAGAAAGGGACGAATTAAGGATGACAAAAGGGGGTTGAAAGTTTATATGTTTATATAAAAATGTAGATAAATAAGGGTTGTGTGTATGCCTCGAGCATTCATGCTCATCATCGGAGGCACCTTCTTGCGGCGGCGTCGTGTGTCGGGTCGCTCTCTTCCCTCAGATATGGTTGAGGAGGGCGATGGCTGGCACATGTGTCATACTCGTGATCGGGTGCTGCTTGCCACTCGCTGGCCTGCTCGCGGTATATACACAACACTAGTACCGAATTGTTTTAACCTTAGATTAAGATAGGTATAACTAACTTTCCTCTCCCTGTATTGTGAATAACTAAGTAAATTCGTTTAAGTTAACAAAATTGTAGTCAAGTATAATAAAAGACACGGACCCTGGAGTCCGTGGAGTTGCATTTTAAATAAAAAAATTAAATATATATGAAAGTCTGCGCGTCCGAAACCGCGGGCAACAGCTAGTACGAGTATATACGTAAAAAAACAGAAGTACATCAACTTTAAACAAAACTAGCATTGATCTCTAACACTCACTCAGACATATATTACACTAATATCAAGCTATCACACTAATATTATTATTCGAAAGTAATTTCACTTTCTCCGTCTGTTGATATCATTTTCACGATCTCGGCTAAAACAATCTTGATGAAATTTGATAAGGAAGAAGTGAGTATCAAGTATAAAACCAGCCGGTTAGGGCATAGGTCAGCTACTAAAACCCACAGGTCAGGCACATATCAGTTACTAACACCCGCAGGTTAGGCACATGTTCGTTACTAAAACCCACAGGTCAGACACAGGTCCGTTACTAAAACCTGCGGGTAGGAACAGACTAATTACCAAAACCCTCAGATTAGGCACAGATCAGTTACTAAAACCCGCAGTTTAAGCACAGGTTCGTTACTAAAACCTGCAGGTAAGTACAGATAAATAACTAAAACCCGCAGGTTAGGCACATATCAGTTACTAAAACCTGCAGGTAAGTACAGATAAATAACTAAAACCCGCAGGTTAGGCACATATCAGTTACTAAAACCTGCAGGTAAGTACAGATAAATAACTAAAACCCGCAGGTTAGGCACATATCAGTTACTAAAACCCGCAGGTTAGGCACATGTTCGTTACTAAAACCTGCGGGTAGGAACAGACTAATTACTAAAACCCTCAGATTAGGCACAGATCAGTTACTAAAACCCGCAGTTTAAGCACAGGTTCGTTACTAAAACCTGCAGGTAAGTACAGATAAATAACTAAAACCCGCAGGTTAGGCACATATCAGTTACTAAAACCTGCAGGTAAGTACAGATAAATAACTAAAACCCGCAGGTTAGGCACATATCAGTTACTAAAACCAGCAGGTTAGGCACAGGTTCGTAACTAAAACGCACAGATCGGGCACAGGTCCGTTACTAAAACCTGCAGGTAGTACATATTAATTACTAAAACCTGCAGATTAGGCACAGATCACTTACTAAAACCAGCAGGTTAGGCACAGGTTCGTTGCTAAAATCCGCAGGTATCGGTTTCTTCTAAGCAAGCATGCCATCGTAAACCGCATCATCGCAACATCAGGCGAGTTGGCGGTCAAACGCAAGCCTATTACTGATGAAAAATATAAAAAGATGCCTTATTATAGATGTCTTATCGTGATTCGGATTGTGATCACGATCGCGTGCCATCCCACTCACGCGCGTGGTGCGAGTAAGTTGATGCGAACGGGACGGCATGCAATCTCGATCACAATTAAACTTCTATAACACGGCCGCAGGTCCGTTACTAAAACCCGCGAATTTCTGACCGGTCTTTAACCTGCGGGTTCTCCCAGGGATTTTCCGCAATATCCGTTTTTTTTTTATATTTTTTTTTTTAAATTATTTTAATTCACTTCTTCCTTGGTAAATCATCATCAAGATAGATTCAGACGTTTGGTCGTGAAAAAAGAACAAATAGACAGAGACAGACCACATGACCTTACCGCTCCTAACAATCTTCCCAGCCACATACACATTCTGTGAAGTGAAACGGTCGTCTCGCCTCTCGCTCGCACTCGCCGCGAAAGCGACCGAGGGCAGCTTGTCGTAGTCGATTAGAGAATATTTCAATGGTGTGGGTGAAGGTAGTTGACAGAAGGTAGGCGAATTCCTACAACCCATAAAATGTACCTAATTTATAAAGAAAACTTCATCAAAACGTGAAAAAAAATAAACTCATGGCTCACAGTCAAAAGTCTACACATAACTTGTGTTCATAATTAATTGTGAAAAAGTTACACCAGGAAGTTTGTGAGGGAGATAACGCGTGTTCATAAGTAATTGTGAAAAAGTAACATCAGAAAGTTGTGAGGGAGATAACGCGTGTGTATAAGTAATTGTGACAAAGTTACACCAGGAAGTTGTGACGGAGATAACGCGTGTTCATAAGTAATTGTGACAAAGTTACACCAGGAAGTTGTGAGGGAGATAACGCGTGTTCATAAGTAATTGTGATAAAGTTACACCAGGAAGTTGTGAGGGAGATAACGCGTGTTCATAAGTAATTGTGACAAAGTTACATCAGAAAGTTGTGAGGGAGATAACGCGTGTTCATAAGTAATTGTGACAAAGTTACACCAGGAAGTTGTGAGGGAGATAACGCGTGTTCATAAGTAATTGTGACAAAGTTACACCAGGAAGTTGTGAGGGAGATAACGCGTGTTCATAAGTAATTGTGATAAAGTTACACCAGGAAGTTGTGAGGGAGATAACGCGTGTTCATAAGTAATTGTGACAAAGTTACATCAGGAAGTTGTGAGGGAGATAACGCGTGTTCATAAGTAATTGTGATAAAGTTACACCAGGAAGTTGTGAGGGAGATAATGCGTGTTCATAAGTAATTGTTGTTCATAAGTTAATTAGGCTCAGTAGTCCGATTATCAATATCGCCAGACTACTGAGATGAAAAAGACTCATAAGTCCGAAGTAAACGGACTACTGATAAAAGGCCGATAAATCAGTCTGTTTATACCTATATCCATCGCAGACGTCGTCAGTCGAAGACGAGCTATACGTCTTCCTGAAGCGCTCAAGAGATGGCGCTGTTTTAGTTATCACTATGTTATCAGGCGTGTCGCAAATCACCTCGGAGCGTTCCACGCGTCGCTTTTTAGGCAATTTTGTCTAAAAAGCATATAAACAATTTGATAAATTCTTTTTTAAATAGGGGTACATGTAGAGTGCTTACCAAACTGAGCTCACTGTACGAACAACTTTTACTATACCACCGACTCGCACTTGGCCATTATTTATTATTTGTTGTTATACTTTAGAGTGTGTACTATAATCATGCCAAGTTTGACGCTTGTACGTATTACCGTTTTTACATTAGAGCTAATACAAATACGTAAAAAAAATACGTTTGTTGTATGGGGGTATGTAACCCCTCCTTTCGTTTTTACTTTTTGACTTTTTTATTATTTGTTAGTTAATCCGCCGTAACATTAAATATTCTGTGAAAATTTCAACTGGTTATATATTACGGTTTGAAAGATATGCCGTTAATAGGTAGGACAGACAAACGGACAGAGTAGGATTAGTAATAGGGTCCCGTTTTTACCCTTTGGGTACGGTACCCTAAAAAACAAGGTTGATCCAATAGCCAAAGTTTTTTATTTGATTTTTTAATTTATAGGCTCGCATTTGACTGCCACTTCGCCTGTTGTTAAGCGATGATGCGGTCTACGCTGGAGCACGCTTGCATAGAAAAAAATTTACTCGTGATTTGAAGACACCCAGATTGTAACAATCGGGGAACACCCAATGAGTAGGTAGTACAATGAGCTCTTTTCGGTAATACACCCTTTCCGTGTACCCTTTGGTTCGTTGCCAAACGAGCAAATCGATCTATACCTTCAAAAAGACCTCATCGTTCTCGGAATCAGTTTTGGCCCCCGACTCTCTAAGCTCCGAAATACGTTTCTGCGTCACCCTGGTGGACGGTGTTGAGCTTCGTCGTTTGGGAAACGTCGACAAAAACTTTACTAAATTCTCTTCAATTAGAGTCGCCGATACTTTGTCTTTAAGCTTTTCGCCCACGGGTATCCTGGGCAAGTCGAAGCAGCGTAAGATTGGAGACCTTTTCCCTAGGTCGATTCGCATCGGGCTGGAAGCTAAACTTTTGCTTGTTCCGGCCTTCTTCGGTGGCTGTATTTGAACAGATGAAGTGCTTGCGGAGTTCCTTTCAAATATATCTTTTTTTAAGCAATCGAAGAAGCCTTCTTTCTTTTCGCTTTCGGAGTCTGATGAATCGTTTTTCGACATTATCTCGATTGATTCGACGAATTGAGCCCATTTTGATGTTTTTCGGGGTTTCGATTTTTTTGAGTCTTGGCTGTTTTTTGGGTCGTAATAGTCTGAAGTGGACATCCATGGAGAGCCACAGTAGGACGGGTCTGATATTATTTAAAAAAAAAAAAAAAAAAAAAAAAAAAAAAAACAATCATTACAGTTTAGATTCAAAAATAATTATTGACGCATTTGAAAAAAGTTTAACGTTGTTGACCATTTTAATAGTTGATATCGTTAAGGAAAATTTTCCATAACATTGTTAGTTATCCGTATTTTTTTTATAATTAATAGTTACCGCATTTTTTTTATCAACATAAGGTAGCAGTACAGCATACAAAATTATAAAAATCACACAATAGCATACGTGTAAAGGGAAATAATAAAAAAAGTTACCGTCCCATACTTTGAAAACGCTAGAAAACTTTCTCTTAAAATTAATATTTTTTTAGATGGATTTGTAGGCTCCACTCTTATATACCTACATACATACTAATTCATAAATATTATATTTGTTCACCACTTTTAATCTATATCTATACTAATATTATAAAGAGGAAAGATTTGTATGTAAGTATGTTTGTAACGAAATAGCTCAAAAAGTACTGAACCGATTTGAAAAATTCTTTCACTGTTGGGAAGCTACACTATCCCCGGGTGACATAGGCTATAATCTATACCCGTGCGAAGCCGGGGCGGACCGCTAGTCAGTAAATAAATAACTAAATACTTACAAATAATTTCACATATACAAATATGAATACATACTATTAGATTATGTACTGTGTATATATATATATATATATATATGTGTGTGTGTATGTTTAATATCTATAATAAATAGTATGTATTAATATTTGTATATGTGAATTTATTTGTAAGTGTTTAGTTATTTATTTACTGACTAGCTGAATCCCGCTACTTCGTACGCGTAGAGCTCGGCCTTCGGCCTCGCTACTATAAACCTGTATGCTATAAACCTCACGGAGCCCGAGACCTTTCCAACGAATGCAAAACCGTGGAAATCGGTTCGTGCGTTCTGGAGTTATAGCGTCAGGAAGGAAAACCCGACTTATTTTTATATAGTATAATAATATATGTGTGTGTGTGTGTGTATGATTAATATCTATAATCTAATAGTATGTATTAATATTTGTATATGTGAATTTATTTGTAAGTGTTTAGCTATTTATTTACTGACTAGCTGAATCCCGCTACTTCGTACGCGTAGAGCTCGGCCTTCGGCCTCGCTACTATAAACCTGTATGCTATAAACCTCACGGAGCCCGAGACCTTTCCAACGAATGCAAAACCGTGGAAATCGGTTCGTGCGTTCTGGAGTTATAGCGTCAAGAAGGAAAACCCGACTTATTTTTATATAGTATAATAATATATGTGTGTGTGTGTGTATGATTAATATCTATAATCTAATAGTATGTATTAATATTTGTATATGTGAATTTATTTGTAAGTGTTTAGTTATTTATTTACTGACTAGCTGAATCCCGCTACTTCGTACGCGTAGAGCTCGGCCTTCGGCCTCGCTACTATAAACCTGTATGCTATAAACCTCACGGAGCCCGAGACCTTTCCAACGAATGCAAAACCGTGGAAATCGGTTCGTGCGTTCTGGAGTTATAGCGTCAGGAAGGAAAACCCGACTTATTTTTATATAGTATAATAATATATGTGTGTGTGTGTGTGTATGATTAATATCTATAATCTAATAGTATGTATTAATATTTGTATATGTGAATTTATTTGTAAGTGTTTAGCTATTTATTTACTGACTAGCTGAATCCCGCTACTTCGTACGCGTAGAGCTCGGCCTTCGGCCTCGCTACTATAAACCTGTATGCTATAAACCTCACGGAGCCCGAGACCTTTCCAACGAATGCAAAACCGTGGAAATCGGTTCGTGCGTTCTGGAGTTATAGCGTCAGGAAGGAAAACCCGACTTATTTTTATATAGTAGATTAAAAGTGGTGAATAAATATAATATGTATGAATGAATGTATGTTGGTATATGTAGGCATATAAGAGTGGAGCCTACAGATTCAATACAAATACTTTGCAGTCGAATTTTTTAAAACTTTGGTTTAATCATAAGAATGTGTTCTCTAAGTTCAGTTACTAGAAAATACTGTCCAACTTTGGTTCAGTTAGAAAGAACCAAAGGACAATGGTGTCAATTCTATTGTACCATTCTCTAAACTCAACTAATTTGACAAGACTAAAATTATCGGCGTCTCTTTTTTTAAATATTTAATACGTCAGAAAAGGATCGAAACAATTTTAGAGCTCTCAAATTTAGTTTAGTTTAAAGAATGGTACTACAGAATCGACACCAATCACCAGAAAGTGTTGTTTAACTTTAGTTCAGTTACTAGAGAGTACTCTTATTGTCCAACTTTGGTTCAATTACTAGAAAATATTGTTATACTTTGGTATAACACCGGGAAGCCTAGTCTAAGGTTGAAAATGTTTTAAACTCACAGAAAGTGTTGTTGAACTTAAGAAAGCACTGTCCGCTTCAGAAAGTGTAGTCTAACTTTGGTTACATTAAAAAACGCAGTTACGCTTCAGAAAGCGTTGTCTTGCTGCTGAAAGCGTTGCCTTCCTTCAAAAAGCGTTGTTTCGCTATAAAAACGTTGTCTAACTTAGGTTAGATTTTCAAAAAACGCAGTCACACTATAGAAATGTTTGTCTTGCTGCAGAAAGCGTTGTTTCGCTATAAAAACGTCTAACTTTGGTTACAGTTTCAAGAAATGCAGTCACGCTTTAAAAAAGCGTTGTTTTACTGCAGAAAGCGTTGTCTTCCTTCAGAAAGAGTTGTTTCGCTATAAAAAGCGTTGTCTGACTTGAGTTAGATTTTCAAAAAACGCAGTCACAGTATAGCAAGCGTTGTCTTGCTGCAGAAAGCGTTGTCTCTCTTCAGAAAGCGTTCTCTCTTCAGAAAGCGTTCTCTCTACAGAAAGCGTTGTCTCTCTTCAGAATGCGTTGTCTCTTTTCAGAAAGCGTTATCTCTTCAGAAAGCGTTGTCTCTCTTCAGAAAGCGTCATAACTATGACTTACCGTGCTCATTGAAATGTTTCTCTAACTCCTCGTGGGATATGTTCGTCTGCGTGGTGGGAGCCTCGGCTGCGACGGTCTGGTCCGGCCGCGACCGGGAACATCTGGAATTATACTGCACTTGTAAAGGAATAAGGACTAAGTTTGTTTAAATATTAAGCACTATTTTTAAAAGACTTCAAAAAAGGTGGGCTCCTCAATTATGTTGGATTTATTTTTATGTTTGTTAGCTCAGATACTCATTTATAAATACAAACGCTAACAGAGGGAAGTTATGAGTTTAACACGTGTATCTGTGGCAGCGTAGCTCCCAAACGGCTGAACCTATTTTGGTAAGTGTTACGGACGGACGGCTTGCCGTCTCCCGCGCCGCCTATGGCCAGCGCGGAGACGTACACGCCCTGAAATATGCACGAGGTGGAGGAACGAGCGAGAAGACTGTGCGAGTGGGACAGCAAGATGCCGCGTCGCCATTCGCTGAGCGCCGAGCCTGCGCTCCTCGTGTATAAGTCCCAGACATTGTATTAGGTTAAGTATAGATAGTAGAGAAATAAATGTCACAGATCGGTTAGATTCTCTCCAAATAATCAATCAGTTCAACAAAGGGCGATGGAACGGGCCATGTTGCGTATCTCTCTCCTGGACCGCATACCAAACGTAGAAATTCGACGAAAAACGAAGGTCGAAGACGTGGTTAAACGGATCACGAGACTCAAGTGGAGATGGGCGGGACACTTGGTCAGAAGGGAAGACGGACGGTGGACCAAAGCAGTCACAGAATGGTGGCCGCGGAACGGAAAGCGACCACCGGGCAGACCACCAGCCCGCTGGTCGGACGACATCGTTAAAGCAGCAGGAAAGCAGTGGACAAGGCTAGCACAGGACCGGAAAAGATGGCGCGCTGAAGAGGAGACCTATACCCAGCAGTGGGTGGAGAATGGTTGATGATGATGATGATGATGATGAATCAATCAGTTCAACAAACCGTTAGGGCTCCAGGGCACATCCCCTCTGGGGTGCCTGGGCAAGTCTGATTCCCACTCCCGGCGACGGCCCAAGCCGAGGTTCGTACCTTCGAGGTGCCCTTGTGCTAGTCGCCTATAAACTTAACCACCAAGTTATGCCGAACGCACTCTGCGTTCGCTAACTAGTCCGGTCAAGCTGTAGAGGCCAAAAGGCCAACAGTACATGTCAAAATAAAAAAAAAAAAAAAAAATGGCACTTCGATTCCGATCGTGATCCCGAGCTAAACAAGAACTTTCATTTCAACAACAAATATACAGTCCACTGATCCGATCCTATACAGTCTGGTCCTTCGAGCCGGATTCAAGAACGTGAGTCTGGTCCTTCAGAAGCCGGATTCGACAACATTATACAGTCCACTGATCCGATCCTATACAGTCTGGTCCTTCGAGCCGGATTCAAGAACGTGAGTCTGGTCCTTCAGAAGCCGGATTCGACAACATTATACAGTCCACTGATCCGATCCTATACAGTCTGGTCCTTCGAGCCGGATTCAAGAACGTGAGTCTAGTCCTTCAGAAGCCGGATTCGACAACATTATACAGTCCACTGATCCGATCCTATACAGTCTGGTCCTTCGAGCCGGATTCAAGAACGTGAGTCTGTTCCTTCAGAAGCCGGATTCGACAACATTATACAGTCCACTGATCCGATCCTATACAGTCTGGTCCTTCGAGCCGGATTCAAGAACGTGAGTCTAGTCCTTCAGAAGCTGGATTCGACAACATTATACAGTCCACTGATCCGATCCTATACAGTCTGGTCCTTCGAGCCGGATTCAAGAGCGTGAGTCTGGTCCTTCAGAAGCCGGATTCGACAACATTATACAGTCCACTGATCCGATCCTATACAGTCTGGTCCTTCGAGCCGGATTCAAGAACGTGAGTCTGGTCCTTCAGAAGCCGGATTCGACAACATTATACAGTCCACTGATCCGATCCTATACAGTCTGGTCCTTCGAGCCGGATTCAAGAACGTGAGTCTAGTCCTTCAGAAGCCGGATTCGACAACATTATACAGTCCACTGATCCGAGCCTATACAGTCTGGTCCTTCGAGCCGGATTCAAGAACGTGAGTCTGGTCCTTCAGAAGCCGGATTCGACAACATTATACAGTCCACTGATCCGATCCTATACAGTCTGGTCCTTCGAGCCGGATTCAAGAGCGTGAGTCTGGTCCTTCAGAAGCCGGATTCGACAACATTATACAGTCCACTGATCCGATCCTATACAGTCTGGTCCTTCGAGCCGGATTCAAGAGCGTGAGTCTGGTCCTTCAGAAGCCGGATTCGACAACATTATACAGTCCACTGATCCGATCCTATACAGTAAGATTACATTTTCTATTGCTTCCATGAAGTACAAGGTGGTAAAAAACATGAAAATTTACTAGGTGCAGAGTTTCGTATGGACCCTGTCGGGCACAGCCTAGTAGGAGTGAGTAGGACGGTTGTATTTATCACAATTTTATATCAATACAATAAAAAAAAAAAAAAAAAAAAAAAAAATATTAAAAATTCTTTATCAGGTCTTATTTACATTTTTCTATGGTTGTTTTTATTTAATTACTAGCAGAGTTGACAGACGTTGTCCTGTCTTAGAAATGTCAAACACGCAAAGTCAAAATTGAAAATCTTATTTTCTTACACCTTGGGTTACATTATTGGAGTTTTAGTAAGGATCCCTATTAAAAAAAAAAAAATATAGCCTATGTTACCCGGGGATAGTGTAGCTTCCCAACAGTGAAAGAATTTTTCATTTCGGTTCAGTAGTTTCGGAGCCTATTCAATGCAAACAAACAAACAAACAAACAATCAAATCTTTGCTCTTTATAATATTAGTATAGTAGTTGGACCGCCGTCCAACCAACGGGAGAGAAAGAGTGAGAATATCATATTTCCCTCTCTTTCTCTCCCATTGGTCAGACGGCGGTTGGGGTCAGCCGCGTTCGAGCGTCTGTTAGCACTATTAGCTATGATTCAAGAAAATTTATTCAGCCGTGAAGATTATCAGCTCTTTTATCGGGGATTTGAAAAATAAACCGGCCAAGTGCGAGTCGGGCTCGCGCACTGAGGGTTCCGTACAATCACAAAGTACAATAATAAGCAATTTAAAAAACCGACTTGATAATTAGTAAAAGATGGCATTTTCATTCGGTGAAATAATATGGAGGTCGTCCAGGTAAAGAAATTACCAGTTGTAACTTGGTAATGAACAGAAATTGTCACCGACTCGCACTTGGCCATTATTTATTATTTGTTGTTATACTTTAGAGTGTGTACTATAATCATGCCAAGTTTGACGCTTGTACGTATTACTGTTTTTACATTAGAGCTCATACAAAAATACTTTTATAATATACGTTTGTTGTATGGGGCCCCCCTTTTGTTTTTGCTTTTTGACCTTTTTTATTATTTGTGAGTTAATCCGCCGTAACATTACATATTCTGTGAAAATATCGACTGGCTATCTGTTACGGTTCTAAAGATACGGCCGTTTAAAGGTAGGTAATTCGGTCGTGCATGGAGTTATTGCTCTCACCTTTGGGATGGATCAGCTAAGTACCAGCTTGAGGCAATGGAATCTATAGAGAAACGTGCCAAGAAGCTCATCAGCAATGACTCCTTAGTTCGGACTAAGCTTCTTAGTCTTGAGCATCGACGTAAAGTTGCTAGTCTATCGGTTTTTGATCGGATACATTTCGGAGAGTGTGCATCTGATCTGCATGATCTAATTCCCTCCTGCCCATTTTTGTTGGACTGCCAGAGCGGGCACGAAAGATCGTCACCGCTTTATGGTTGATATTCCGAAAACCCGTACAAAGCGCTTTGATTCCACATTTATTGTACGAACTGCTAGTCTGTGGAATGCGCTGCCTGAATGGGTGTTCCCCGATGGTTACAATCTGGGTGTCTTCAAATCACGAGTGAATCGGTTCCTTCTAGGCAAGCGTGCTCCAACGTAGACCGCATCATCGCTTAACATCAGGCGTGATGGTGGTCAAACGCAAGCCTATTAATAATAAAAAATTAAAAAAAATAAAAAAAAGGACGGACAGACGGAGAGACAGACATCGTTGGCTTAGTAACAGTGTTTCCGTTTTTACCGTTTGGGTACGGAACTCTAAAAAGTTGGCCGGCACAGGATGAGAGCATCATATCGCTTGCCGTCACGGCATAGGAGTCAGTTTTACTGCCCAGACGCACCAATAGATCACATCAAAAACTATTTAAATATTCTGGTACTCTGTAATGTCTGTCATAACCCCCACGCTTGGCAGGCGGCTTGGGGATCGCAGTAGGAGGATGCTACTGTCCATCCTCTGGTGGTTCTGGTCCCAGTATTAGGACGTACCCGTAGGTAGGCCTCCCACTATATGGATGGATGGCCTCCGACGACATCGTGAGAGTCGCGGGCATCCAGTGGATGCAGATAGCAGGCTGTCGTTCAGTGTGGAGGTTAAAGGGGGAGGCCTATGTTCAGCAGTGGACGTCTTCCGGCTGATGATGACGATGATCAAAACCTGTTTATATTTGTTTCTGGCACTCTGCCATCTTCTGTCTCTAGTGTACAAACCTGAGCATAGCATTGCTGCATCGTAGCGCTAGCTCGAGGCCGTCCAACCAGCAGTGACCCGCCGCCTGCGACGGCGCGCGGAATATCAGGTGCGCAGTCGGCAACGGTTGCACCACTGCGCCTGCGCATATATAAACAACACGACTCAAAACATGACTAACGATATTTGTCACATTAAATATCTTGAAGCAATCTAGATATAATATAAATAGACACATTCCCGCCAAAAAATGTCCGAAACAAAACTCGGCGCACGCTACGAATTACGCAGACTTTTTGTTTAGTTACAAGGTAACCGCGATCCGAGTACAACGCCGCGCGATGCCAGAGCTACGATGACATAGCGGACAACTAACATTGAACACTATGCAAGCGACATAACGTCTACATTGCAGTAAATAAATAAATAAAATAAATAAATATTTGGGACATTTTTGCACACACGGTGATCTGACCCCAAACTAAGCAAAGCTTGTGATATGGCTGTCAGAGACTGATATACATACATATATAGTTTTAAATACACACTTAAATAGATATTAACCACCAGATATAGAACAAACACAAATGTTCATCACATGAATGTTTGTCCTATTGTATATAATTGATACAATGTACAATGACGCTCGGACGTTTTTTGACTGTTTTCATTGAGAGATTGTGACTCTATAGGAATTGTATCTCGATGCTTGAAGATTTATACAAAAAGCCCTGGGGAAACAGTCCTTAACTGTTGGCCTTTTGGAAAAGCACAGAGTCACACAGCGGGCAATGGAGAGAGCTATGCTCGGAGTTTCTTTGCGCGATAGAATCCGGAACGTGGATATTCGACAAAGAACCAAAGTCACCGACATAGCTGTTAAAATTTGCAAGTTGAAGTGGCAATGGGCAGGCCACATCGCTCGGAGAACCGATAACCGATGGGGAAGAAAGGTTCTTGACGAGCTTGACGTCCACACTGAACGACAGCCTGCATTTTGCATCCACTGGATACCCGCGACTCTCACAATGTCGTCGGTGCATCTAGTGGGAGGCCTACCTATGCTGCGTCTTCCGGTTCGTGGTCTCCACTCAAGAACCTTTCTTCCCCATCGGTTATCGGTTCTTCGAGCGGTCATTCGTTTTATGTTAAATCAAAAGAAGTTAATAAAATAATTTGTTATAGTTTTATTTTATTTTATTTATTTAGATACACAAAACAGATAACAATCAATTAATTACTTAAATAAATACTTATAAAAAATCTGAACTGGATTATCACCCAAAACATGTGTATACAAAAAAAATATGAGACAACGTGATGGAAGTACCCATCCGCATAGCAATGAACTTGCTGATGGGCACAAAGGCTGATGGTTTACAAAGGGCACGGACCCATGAGTCAGGGGAGCAGCAAAAAAAAAAAAAAAAACTCACCGATAGCCTCGTTGTGCGGCCCCCGCGGTGCCCAGATGCTCTGCTCCAGGGGGTGGTAGAGCTTGAAGCAGAACCCGTCCTTCTTGGAGGGCCGCTCGATCACCTGGCAGGAGGTCAACAACACTGTGCCCACCCAGTGACTGCTCTGTGGACGGACAGTACAATAATTCAGGCTAAACGTTGACGAGGCCCCTCAATCCACTAGGATCTACTGACTCGATCCACCAGTGGATAGAATACCACTAACAATGAAATAGTCTAAAAGAAAAACGAAAGGGACTCCCCATACAACAAACGTATTGTTTTAACGTATTTCGTATTTCCCGTTGGTCCAGTTGGTAGTGAACCTGCCTTCTGAGCTTGGGGGCGTGGGTTCGATTCCCATCTAGGACAAACATTTATGTGATGAACATTTGTGTTTGTTCTACATCTGGTTGTTAATATCTATTTAAGTATGTATTTAAAACTATATATGTATGTATATCAGTCTCTGGCAGCCATATCACAAGCTTTGCTTAGTTTGGGGTCGGATGACCGTGTGTGCAAAAATGTCCCGATTTTTTTATTTTTTTTGTATGAGCTCTAATGTAAAAACGGTAATACGTACAAGCGTCAAACTTGACATGATTATAGTACACACTCTAAAGTATAACAACTAATAATAAATAATGGCCAAGTGCGAGTCGGTGACAAGTTTCTATTCATTACCAAGTTATAACTGGTAATTCGGTTACTTGGACAACCTTATTGTATTTTGTGGTGGTACGGAACCCTCAGTGTGCGAGCCCGACTCGCACTTGGCCGGTTTATTAGACCCATAATCTACAAATTAAAACTATAAATAAAAACAAGATCACGTTGTATACAATGTTCTATAGAGGCGCTCGTCTGAACTGAGTGTAAATCTCAAAATCTATAACTAAACTTAAATCTAATAAACCGGTTAGGTCAGGCTCGCACCCTGAGGGTTCAGTAAGCCGGAACCCAGCGCGAGTCCAAACAAAAATAACAACAAAACTTGAAATATTTAAAGACAAACTTAACTTTGTAGTGGACAATAACGTTCTTTCGTACATACCAATTACAAAATGTAAGTTTGTAATCATAAAACTTTTTTTTTTATGATTCAACTTCAAATTAACAACTCTCGAATTTATTCCTTTATATGTGTTATGAGACCTTGCCTCTTGCCAAATTTCATGATTCTAGGTCAACGGGAAGTACCCTAGATAGGTTTTGATTCCCCTGTTAAATCGCAAAATATGCAACATAAACGGTCATATCTTTTGATAGCGTTGAGTTACAAGCTTGATTTTTCCACAACTGAAAGAAACCGTAGCTTCGAGTGTTTTATACAAATTTTAACTTGAAAGCTTTATGCGCTCTTGCAAAAAAGAGTCTTGACAGACGGACTTCATAGTGATCCTATAATTGTTTCTTTTGAGGTACGGAACCCAAAAAAAATTCAACATAGGTATAACCGTTTGTGAGGCACGTTTAAAAAAAAAAAATTATATGCTTGCGTTAGACCGCCAACTCGCCTGATGTTAAGCGATGATGAGGTCTACGATGGAGCACGCTTACCTAGAAGAAACCGATTCACTCGTGATTTGAAGACACCCAGATTGTAACTATCGGGGAACGCCCATTCAGGCAGCGCATTCCACAGACTAGCAGTGCGCACAATAAATGTGGAATTTAAGCGCTTCGTACGGGTGGGTACTCGGAATATCAACCATAAAGCGGTGTCGATTCTTTGTGCCCGCTCTGGCAGTCCGATAGAAGAATGTGCAGGAGGGAATTAGCTCATGCAGATCCGATGCACACTCTCCGAAATGTATCCGATGCCACATACACACAGATGCACACGTTAAACGTATAACAACCCTCTGTTTACGTCGTGGGTTAAAACGCATTTATACGCGCGCGCCTGCTCTCTGGCCCCTGCGTTTACTTGCCTTAGGGTTAATCTGTCACTGGATGGCACACATGCTAGGCCAGGGGGTCTAGACAAAAGCCACACACTGTTAGCGTTAACGCGTGCGGAAAGATGAAATTGTATAAAAATGACATTGACAATGACATTAGCTTCAGATAATTTATCTCATGCTTATGTCATTGTCAATGTCATTTTCATACAATTTCATCTTTCCGCAGGCGTGAAGGCTACAAGTGTGTGGCTCTTGTCTAGACCCCCTGCAGGCTTTACATCTACACTTCACAAACACAACATGCAGTGGTAGCCTATTTGGGAGACCTGACTTGCAAGCGTGAGGTCGCGGGTTCAAGCCCCGGGCCCATACCAATAAACTCTTTGGAGTTTATGTACGGATTTTCGGTGAAGGAAAACATCGTGATATCACATCGTGATATATAAACATCTGGATACGTACAGAGAAGGAATTCAATGGCGTATGTGAATCCACCAACCCGCACTGGGCCAGCGTGGTGGATATGGCCCAATCACCCTTTCGGGGGTAGGCTGAAAGTCTGAAAGTCCAGCAGTGGACTGTTAAAAGGCTGATGATGATGACACTTCACAACACGAAGACAGACAGACATACAGGCTAGTCTAGTATGAGATACAGACATGGCTTACCTTCGCCTTAGGCGTCTTATACAGAAGCAGCAGGCCCGGCTTCAGAACGCACCACAGCTTCGTCCATGACTTTAGAGATCCGCGAACCTGAAGACAAGAGAATAAACGATTGAATAGAGCGAGATGTGTTGAACTTTTTGAGCTCCGGCGATTTGGGGCAAAGTGCGTTAGCCTGCCCATGACGTTTGACAGACAACTGACAGTTGTTTTTAGTTGAACCTTTTGGAGTTACAATTGTTTGGTTTGTTGGCCGTGTCATCGGAGCACACATCAGAACTGGGTGAGTCCTCCTAATTCATAATTTCAGCCGTAGGACGTCCACTGGACATAGGCCTCCCCCATCTATCTCCAAAAGGGCCGGTTGGAAGCGGCCTGCATCCAGCGTTTCCCTGCGGTCTCTTTTAGATCGTCTGTCCATCTTGCGGGTGGACGTCCTACGCTGCGCTTGCCGGTCCATGGTCTCTATTCGACCATTCGTAAGTTGTGAATAATAAACATATTTATACATAGTCTAACCCAGTCAATAAACATATATTATAAAAAAGTAAAAAATATATAGAATAGTGTAAAATAAAAATATAGTAATAAATAAAATATTTTATTTATTATGTATATGACACGGGAATTACTCGCGTAAGATTAAGCCGGTTACTCCGACTATAGTTTCAACCGCATTAGGCGGTCTTTTTCAAGGTGCACTGTGGGATGCCGCGCGCCTACAAAGAAACACATCAACAAAAAAAAACCTTGTTTTTGTGGTCTTTTAATAACGAGATATCTTACCTTCAGCCAATCGGCGAGAACAATCACCGAGGGATCCTCTATGGAATGCAGTAATGCAGAGGCGGCCCGTTTCTTCTCCCGCCTGTAATGTTGCCGCTGAGCTTTGTAGCTCTCTTTCCGGGAGAGCTGCGTGGTTGTCCTCGATACAGTGCCGACTGCTGTCTCCGACGACTGGAATCAAACAAGACAAGCGATTGAAACAAACCACAGATGAGATCAAGAGTCACTGCTGAGTGTCGTACAGCTTCAATAAATCGGCCAAGTGCGAGTCGAGCTCGCGCACGGTTCCGTACCACCACAAAATACAATAACGAAATTACCAATTATAACTTGGTAATGAACAGAAACTTATCACCGACTCGCACTTGGCCATTATTTGTTGTTATACTTTAGAGTGTGTACTATAATCATACCAAGTTTGACGCTTGTACGTATTACCGTTTTTACATTACACAAAAACAACACAAAAAACACACACAAAAGCTAACACAAAAAAAAGGTTAAAAAAATACGTTTGTTGTATGGAGAACCCCCTTTGGTTTTTACTTTTTGGCGGCCGGTTCGATAGTAAAACCGCGATGGAGGGATGAGGTCAAAGAGTTCATCAGAGCGTTCCCCATTATAATACCTGTAGAACAAGCTGAGCGAACCAACGTCCCGGCGCAAGCTCAGCGGTTCCAAGGCGTTGGTTAGAGTCGGATCATCGACAAGTCTAACGGCTCTTCTTTGCAAGGAGTCAAGTGGGTCGAGCTGGTACTTCGGTGCGCCACTCCAGAGATGGGAGCAGTATTCCATGTGTGGTCGAACCTGCACTTTGTACAATAAAAGGCGCTGGTTCGGCGTGAAGCACCGCTTGGCTCTATTGAGAACACCCAATTTTCTGGACGTTAGACCTGCCTTGCTCACCAAATGACTCCTAAACTGGACCTCGCTGGTCGACGCCTAAAACGGCGATGTTCGTCTATATGATGACTTTATTAAATTAAAATTGTAATTAATTACTTAAGAGGCTGCAATGATGTTTAAATTAATATGGTGATTTTATTTGTTTACTTTGACATAATGCTAATTAATTATTATTTTTTGACATTGTGCTAATTCTTTTTACTATTATTTCTTTCTTTATTAATTTATATTACTTTGACATTGATTATTTGTTTTTGTAATTGTTAGATATGATAGGTACACTATTAGTACATTTTTACCAATTACCTAGTTTAAGTTAGAATAGATCTTACAATTATTTACTTTAGTACCTTGATACTAGTAACAAATATGACTTGTAATTATTAGTTACCAATAAAAAAAATATTATTATGATTATAAGGCAAGGGGAATGCAGGGAAGGGAGGGGGGGGGGGCTTATTATCGCAGTGAACGCAATAGCTTGCGTCTTGGTATTAAACTGCACCAAAAGGCTACAATTTGACTAGTGTGGTGGAGTGGTACCTTGTCAGAGGAAGTCCCGTCCGGCGGGTTCCCGCGGCCGTCTCCAGACGGCGTGGCGGCGCCGGCGCCCGGCGACCGCGGCGGCGGAGTCACGCCCGCCTCACCTGAACCATCAGTACACTGTGTTTACACCAAGGACAAATAATGATCAAACGAACTGCAAGTATGCGAACGTATGTGAGAGATAGTCAACCTTGATGAAATTATCACTCTTATCGTGTGGTGGCACACACTTTTTATATAGAATACGCATTTTTGCATTTGTGTACGGAACCTTAAAAAGCGTCACCTTTCAGCCAGCTTTGGGCTTTGTTACAGGAGCTGAGCTAGCTACCCAAAGGTAATTTCCACTCAACTCTCCGCCGATTGAATAGTATGGAGATAGTTCACACCCTGGACACGTAGGCTACTTTTTATCCCGGAAACATGAGCGATGCCTGTAGGATAGCGGGTGAAACCGTAGGTGCAGCTAGTATGTCCAACACTTACTGTAAGTTGGTGGAGTGGCCGGTGCGGGCGCCGGCAGGACAACGTTGAGGGCCGGCTGGTGGTTTTTCTGAAATTACATATTACATCGTTTACAACTCATTACATTGTTTACAACCACATCGTTTACAACATAATTACGTCGTTTACAACATACAAAATAAAACACAGTTTTAAACTAACAGGGTTGTTCAAAAAAAAAAATATATATAAATATAAAAATATCCCGTAAATAATCATATAACTTTACATACAAAATAATTACATCGTTTACTACATAATTAGATAGTATACAACATAATTACGTCGTTTACAATACACAAAATAATTACAACGTTTAATACATAATTAGATAGTATACAACATAATTACGTCGTTTACAACATAAAACATAATTACATCGTTTACAACATAATTAGATAGTATACAACATAATTACGTCGTTTACAACATAAAACATAATTACATCGTTTACAACATAATTAGATAGTATACAACATAATTACGTCGTTTACAACATAAAACATAATTACATCGTTTACAACATAATTAGATAGTATACAACATAATTACGTCGTTTACAACATAAAACATAATTACATCGTTTACAACATAATTAGATAGTATACAACATAATTACGTCGTTTACAACATAAAACATAATTACATCGTTTACAACATAATTAGATAGTATACAACATAATTACGTCGTTTACAACATAAAACATAATTACATCGTTTACAACATAATTAGATAGTATACAACATAATTACGTCGTTTACAACATAAAACATAATTACATCGTTTACAACATAATTAGATAGTATACAACATAATTACGTCGTTTACAACATAAAACATAATTACATCGTTTACTACATAATTAGATAGTATACAACATAATTACATCGTTTACAACGTCATATCGTGCACAACATTACATCGTTTACAACATGTTAAGTATATCGTTTACAACATGTTAAGTACATCGTTTACAACATGTTACATAGTTTACGACATGATTCGTCGTTTACAACATATTGTCACCGCGGTTTCACACTCTCGCCGAGACATAGAGCAAGAGTATAGTTTACAGCATCTAAGTTATTTTATCATCATAGTTTTCGATATCACTCTACAGGCTGCTGGCTTTATGCAAATACTCGTAGTCCTCGCGACCGATAGCAGCAACCCTGGCCGTGTGACCGACAGGCAATGAATTCAAGGACACTTTTGAGTCAAACTACTGCTTTAGCTTATATTACCTACTGTAACAAAACGGACGTGACGATGCCGGCGAAACTACGAATGACAGCCGGCCAACCGCCATGACATGTGCCCCCTCACGCCATGCCACTGCCAAGCTCGCCAAGCATTTGAGGGGAGTGTATATAAGCCAGCCTGCCAGCCAGCTAGCTCTCTGTTCATTTCGATTGCTGATTATATGGAGTAGTCGCCACTCTGAGTGTTTTATATGTCATCCCGTTTACACTACTGAAGTATTACTAAGAAAAACTCACCCGTCCGCCGATGAAGTTGGGCGTAGAAGTGTGGAACTGCACGCAGTCAGCCCGCAGCGCGGGCGACGATGGTGTGGTGGAAGGGGACGACGGCTCTACTGTGGGAGACGAACTCATGGTGTTGTCACCACATAGCGGAGGAGGTGGGAACGGGAATAAGGTTTTATGGGAGCATCGCTTGGGCTTCACCGCGTCGGCCGGCAGTGTGATGGATACGGTTGGCTGGATGCAAGGTTGCGCGGCAATTGTTTCACTGCCGATGGGCTGTACGTCAATTGGTACGTTGGCGATTGGTTGTACGGCAATTGGTTCGTTGCCGATTGGCTGTACGTCAATTGGTTTGTTGCCGATTGGCTGTACGGCAATTGGTTCGTAGCCGCTTGGTTCTATGGCAATCGCTTCGTTGCTGATCGGTACAGCAACGCCAATTGTTTGTACTTCAATCGGTTGTAGCCCGATTGGTTGCAGCGTAACGGGTCGTTTGTTAATTGGATCAATTTTTTGCGCGGTCGTTTTGTTATTTGTGAATTCAATGGTTATAGTTGTGATGTCATTAATCGATAATTATTACAATACTTTATGTATCAATTTATTTACTGTTGCAAAAATACTGTACATATATTTAGTGGAATTGCTATTTTTATAAATATCCGATTGCGCTCTCGAAAAGATCATAGATATCACACACAGATAAAGATTTCAAGGCGTTTTTACCAACTCGAATAAATTTTCATATATTTTAATGTCTTTTATTTTTTGCATTGGAATGAATTGTTGTTGTTTTTTTTATTTTATTTTTTGTTAATATCAATAATGGAATGTATTCGGAAGATTGGTTAAAGGAAAACAGGAATTATTAGGGATTTTTTCCTGTTGGCACAAAAACAACATTGTCAATTAATTTTAGAGATACGCCCTATATCATGTCTATATAATATACTAGCTGTTGCCCGCGACTTCGTACGCGTAGACTATCATATTAACTTTCAACCCCCTTTTGTCATCCTTAATTCGGCCCTCTCGTAAAATCCTTTCTTAGCGGACCTCTACACCCTCTACCTGCCAAATTTCAGCTTCGTAGGTCAAGTAGTTTTCGAGATTTCGTGTTTAATGAGTGAGTGAGTGAGTGAGTAGATGAATTTCGCTTTTATACATAGATATACATACGTATCTATAATCACTCACTTATATTATATAATTTTTAATAGGTAAGTCGTTTTATTGCATGCAGTAGGTAAACGACGCCATGGTTGAATCGATGCTTAAATATTTATTTCTACTGTTAATATAAGACAATTTGTACAAACATAAGCTCATAAACAGAATGAACTGGCTATAAGGCGCCCAAGACCAAAAAACCCGGACAAGTACGAGCACGAGTCCAAAAAAAAACTAACTGAAGTTGATATATTAAAAGACAAACTTAAGTTTGTAGTTGACAATAAGGTTCTTCCATACATTCCAACTACAAAATGTAAGTTTGTAATAGCAAAATAATTATTTTTAAATGATATAACTTCAAATTTATAACTTTCGGATTTATTCCTTTATATGTGCTGTGAGACCTTGCCTCTTGCCAAATTTCATGATTCTAGGTCCACGGGAAGTACCCTATAGGTTTTGATTCCCCTGTGAAATCGCAAAATATGCGACATAAACGTTCATATCTTTTGATTGCGTTGACTTACAACTTTTATTTTTTACAGCCGAAAGAAACCGTAGACCCAAGTATTTAGTATAAATTTCAACTTGATACCTTTACGCGTTCTTAAGGGTCTTGACAGACGGACAGACAGACAGACGGACAACGACGTGATCCTATAAGGGTTCCGTTTTTTTCCTTTTGAGGTACGGAACCCTAAAAAGAAAAGAGACCGCAGGGAAACCCTGGACAATTGTGCCAAGGCGCCCCAAACTAGGCAAAGCCTGTATCTTGGGCGCCTTCATCATCATCATCATCATCATCATTTCAGCCGTAGGACGTCCACTGCTGGACATAGGCCTCCCCCATCGATCTCCAAAAGGGCCGGTTGGAAGCGGCCTGCATCCAGCGTTTCTCAGCGTTTAATATCCTGTATTTATCGACAAATGCAAAAAATCGGCCAAACGCGTGTCGATCCCGCGCTAACGAGCGAAACAAATATTTTTTACGACATCAAAAAAATATTGTTGCGACCCTCGGTGCGCGAGTCTAGCTCGCACTTGGCCGGTTTTTTTTATTGATAATTTTCTTTTGAGTAGTTATGCGTCACTGCGCATGATTGATTGTTATCATACGTGTTGCTGAATGTCTCTGGTCGTCCGTCTGTTATCAGCTTCCGTTATCAGATGAGCGCCTATCCGGTTTACAACCCAGATATATAACTGTTGATTTATATTTTTAACCAACGAAACGAGCTACGGATAGGGCTATGCTCGGGGTTTCTCTACGAGATCGAATCAGAAATGAGGAGATCCGTAGACGAACGAAAGTCACCGATATAGCCCACCGGATTAGCAAGAAGTGGCAGTGGGCAGGGCACATATCACGCAGAACAGATGGCAGATGGGGCCGAAAGGTTCTGGAATGGAGACCATGGACCGTTAAGTAGGACGTCTACAAGATGTACAGACGACCTAAAAGAGACCGCAGGGAAACGTTGGATGCAGGCCGCTTCCAACCGGCTCTTTTGGAGATCGATGGGTGAGGCCTATGTCCAGCAGTGGACGTCCTATGGCTGAAATGATGATGATGATGAACCATAAAGCGGTGTCGATTTTATTTTTAGACTAATAAGTAAATTAATTGTTAGATAATAAATATTCGGGACATTTTTGCACACACGGTCATCTGTCCCCTAACTAAGCAAAGCGTGTGATATGGCTGCCAGAGACTGATATACATACATATAGATTTTTAAATACAAACTTAAATAAATATTAACACCCAGATATAGAACAAACACAAATGTTCATCACATAAATGTTTGTCCTAGGTGGGAATCGAACCCACGCCCCCAAGCGCAGAAGGCAGGTTCACTACCAACTGGACCAACGGGCTACCTAATTTTATCTATTGGATGTGTGTGAATGGGAATTATGAAACTATAGCACAGTATAGGAACTAAAAAAACTGGGCTAAATTAAGCTATTATTATTATTGTTAATTCTATCCTTAACTTCTACGTATATTATGAACCAAAGAGCGTGTCGTCTGCAAAGCGACAATGCGGCGCGGCAGGTCAAGGTTGCGTTCTTTAGTTGTTGACGGGAGCGTCCGAATCCCAGGGTCGGACGGCGCTACTGCGACCACAGCAAGTTGCAGACCATGCGTAGTATAAGTAGCAAGTAGCTGATTTTTTTTAAATTGAATTAAAAATAATATTATTATTATTATTTTTATTATTATTTATTATTATATTTTTTATTTTATTTTTATTATTTTTATTAATATATATATATATTTTTTTTTTTTTTTTTTAAATTATTATTAATGTCTTTATTAATCTGTTAGAAATTATTATTTATACAATTTTACAAGCAATGAATTCAATGTTTAAATTCAATGTACCTATCATAATTATAAGACAGAATTAAATATTTTTTTTGACATGTAACATTGGAGTTATTAATAAATATTTGTATTTGTACAAGTTGCAAGTACCTACTACGCACAGTCTGCAACTTTTTTAGGGTTCCGTACACAAAGTGTAATAACGGGATCCTATTACTAAGCCTATGATGTCTATCTGTCTGTCCGTCTGTCCTACCTATTATTACTAATGAAATTTTCACAGAATATGTAACGTTACGGCGGATTAACTAACAAATAATAAAAAAGTCAAATAGTAAAAACGAACGGGACATACAACGTTTTTTACGTATTTTTGTATTAGCTCTAATGTAAAAACGGTAATACGTACAAGCGTCAAACTTAGCATGATTATAGTACACACTCTAAAGTATAACAACAAATAATGGCCAAGTGCGAGACGGTGACAAATTTCTGTTCATTACCAAGTTATCATACTCGAGCGCCTGTAGCAAACTGAGTAGCACTCGGACAAATTTTGTAAGGTGTTACAATAACTGGTAATTCGGTCACTAGGACAACGTTATTGTATTTAGTGGTGGTACGGAACCTCAGTGCACGAGCCCGACTCGCACTTGGCCGGTTTTTTTATTTAAGTCAGTTAAATGTGCTCCACTGCTCAGTGCCAGTTTTAGCACTACCAGCGCCCTGGGCGAGACATCTACGGCGCAAATTATAGATTAGATAGAATAGATCTATAGATTATTATATACCTGCGGCGCCCCCTTTTACTTGGCGCCCTGGGCGTTCGCCCAACCAGGCCCTACCCTAACGCCGGTACTGGCACTACTCTGAAACGGTTCTAATCGCGAAGCTGTTAGCACATCCAAACTTAATTAACAATATTATCACTCTCTATACGTTACTTGACCTGAATGATGAACCCAAATGTTGCCCAATGACCAATCTCATCTCAACACTGGTATGACTTGACTTTTTACCAAAATTAGGCTAATAAAACCGGCCCAGTCGGACTCGCGCACTGAGGGTTCCGTACCACCACATAACTTGTCTATACTATATCTCTATCTCGATTAGCACAGGACCGAGGCAGATGGCATAACAAGAGAGAGGCCTATACCCAGCAGTGGGATAAGGAAGGCTGTGGATGATGATGATGATGATGATGACTATAACTCTATCTCTTTTTTACATGGTATAAATTAAAGTCGCTTTCCGCGTCTGTCTGTCTGTCTGTATGGCCGCTAACTCCTCCTAAACCACGCAACGGATTCTGATGCGGTTTTCACCATCAGTTAGATACATTTTCACGGAAGGTTTAGAAATATATACCTAACTAGCGACCCGCCCCGGCTCCGCACGTAAATTACACCCGTGCGAAGCCGGGTGGGCGGGTCGCTAGTAATAATCTATACTAATATTATAAAGAGGAAGAATTTGATTTGATTGTTTGTTTGTTTGCATTGAATAGGCTCCGAAACTACTGAACCGATTTGAAAAATTCTTTCACTGTTGGGAAGCTACACTATTCCCGAATGACATAGGCTATAATCTATACCCGTGCGAAGCTGGGGCGAACCGCATAAGTACAAAAAAATTGTGCAAAAAGACAACATCCCATCAATGCTCAGGCGGTCACCCATTCAAGTACCGACCGCGCCCGACGTTGCTTCACTTCGGTGATCGTACGAGAACCGTTGGTTAACAGAAACTGGTCACCGACTTGCACTTAGCCATTAAAACTTACGACACATTGGACATACAAAATGTTACAAAGATTTTACTTCACAACTTGTTCTAAAATTACAATAAAAAAATTCAAGGGTACCAAAGCAGACCTAGGTAGTCTAAAATGCGTTAAAACTTTATTGAGTCTATAAACAGATGAAATCAAAGAATGTTTGCGCATTACAGTTTTACGACTCGTGACTCCAGTTTACAAATATTTTGAACTATATACTGACAGAGCCTTGCAGTTTTATCTGCGATTTTCCAGTGTTCTCGTGGGTATTTTTTCAGCACTAAAAATACGACTAGAATGGCTCAGTGATGGCTGTTATGGCTCAGTGATGACTATTATGGATCAGTGATGACTAGTGTGGCTCAGTGATGACCAGTATGGCTCAGTGATGACCATTATGGCTCAGTGATGGCCAGTATGGCTCAGCTGTGACAAGTATGGCTCAGTAATTACAATTATGGCTTATTTATGATCATTATGGCTTAATGATGACCAGTTTTTCTCAGTTATGATCATTATGGCTCAGTTATGACCAGTTTGGCTTGGTGATGACCAATTTGGCTTGGTGACTAGTATGGCTCAGTAACAATCGGAATGTATGGTGCAGTGGTAGCTTGGCCTCCTCATGTGCAGGAGGCTAGGTAGATGTTTGAATGAGGAATTGAAATATCTGCTCTAGGTCTGTAGACAAGACAATGCGCAGTAAGCACGCGCGAGTGCTGTGCGTCGCCTGGGGCGAGCTGCAGCACTTCTTGCTTAGAACAAGAATACTAAGCATCTTACACTGCCACTGGCACTAAGCAGAATGTGCTGTGGCTCATTGTATGCGGTGCACGGTGCTCGCACAAGTGATACTCGCGTGAGTACTGAGCATCGTCTGCAACGAGAATGTGTGTGATAGGAGCCTCGACGCTTGTGATTGGAGACTTAATGCTTGTGATTGGAGACTCAACCCTTGAGGTTGTAGATTCAACGCTTGTGTTTAGACTCAACCTTGTGATTGGAGACTCAAAAGTCATTCATTCAATTCGCGCCTAGGATTGACTCGCTCAAAAAGATTTTGCTGAAAATTTAGTACTTATGGCTTACATATTATAAATAAACCGACCAAGTGCGAGTCGGGCTCGCGCACTGAGGGTTCCGTACCAGCACAAAATTCAATAACGAAATTACCAGTTATAACTTGGTAATGAACAGAAATTTGTCACCGACTCGCACTTGGGCATTTTTAAATTATTTGTTGTTATACTTTAGAATGTGTACTATAATCATGCCAAATTGACGCTTATACGTATTACCGTTTTTACATTAGAGCTAATACAAAAATACGTTAAAAAAAACAATTAAAAAGGGGATCCCCCTCTCGTTTTTACTTTTTGACATTTTTATTATTTGTTAGTTAATCCGCCGTAACATTACATATTCTGTGAAAATTTCGACTGGCTATCTATCACGGTTCGAAAGATACAGCCATTAATTGGTAGACCAGACCAGACGGACGGATAAACAGACAGACAGACATCGTAGGTGGTAGGGTAGGGTTGGGGGTGTCTTTGTGTGAGTGCCATGACATCGCAGACCGATAAAATCACCAAAAGTGATTAATCAATAAACACAACAATGCAATGCTTTTACAAACATTCCTATAATATCACAATCTTGTTATTGTATATTTTTATCAACAAACTGGCATGAATCATTATTATATTTTTTACCCATTGTAACTGATCTAGTTTTGATATTAAACAGTTCTGATATCATCTAAGATAACTAAGGTCGAATAAATAGTAATACCTACACTAAGAAAACTAAAGTGGTTTTCACACATTTTATGTATCATCATCATCATCATTTCAGCCGTAGGAAGTCCACTGCTGGACATAGGCCTCCCCCATCGACCTCCAAAAGGGCCGGTTGGAAGCGGCCTGCATCCAGCGTTTCCCTGCGGTCTCTTTTAGGTTGTCTGTCCAGTGGGCGGACGTCCTACGCTGCGCTTACCGGTCCGTGGTTTCCATTCCAGAACCTTTCAGCCCCATCGGCCATCTGTTCTGCGTAATATGTGCCCAGCCCACTGCCATTTCAACTTGCTAATCCGGTGGGCTATGTCAGTGACTTTCGTTCGTCTACGGATCTCCTCATTTCGGATTCGATCGTGTGATCTCAGATTCGATTTTATTTATATTACATGGGAATTATTCACGGCTGCGCCCGCGTGCATTCACCTTGAAATTCACCTTATAAAAGACCGCCTAATGCGGTTGAAACTATAGTCGGAGTAACCTGCTTAATCTTAAGTAAGTAATTTCCGTGTAATATAAATAAAAAAATATACCTACACTATTTCCATTCGTTTATTTGCTCTGACAGCTGCAAGAACATTGTAAACAGCCTAATAAAAACATTTTCTTTTAATATTTCACTGAAAGTATATCGGGTGCTCCCCCGGGGTCATGGTATAAAATAAAGTCAAAATAAAAAGAAAAAACATAAAATATAGAAATAGCTTCTTTTGCTGCGTTGAGCGATTTTTGTTCGGGGCCAAACTTATGGGTTCACATCACAGACATGCTAATGTGAAGTATTAGTTTTCACTTCTGTCCCCATGGATGGCCATTTTTTTTAATCAATTATATTCTTGCCTTCGACCTCCACATCGCCCGATGTTAAGCACCTGAATGGGTGTTCCCCGATAGTTACAATCTGCGTTACTTCAAGTCACAAGTTAATCGGTTTCTTCTAGGCAAGTGTGGTCCATCGTAGACCGTATCATCAAATAACATCAGGCGAGGAGGCGATTTAGAAAATAAAAAACATATTTGAAATTATTATTATGACACGTACGTAGAGAAAAATTAATTAAAAACTATAATCCTTTCTATTTTGACATTGTATGTAACAATAATGTCATACTATAACCATACGAATATTAATTTTAGTAATTTCACCATACTAATCATCATCAGCCAGAAGACATCCACTGTTGAACATAGGCCTCCCCCTTTAACCTCCACACTGAACGACAGCCTGCCATGTGCATCCACTGGATGCCCGCGACTCTCACAATGTCGTCGGTCCATCTAGTGGGAGGCCTACCTACGCTGCATCTTCCGGTTCGTGGTCTCCACTCCAGAACCTTTCTTCCCCATCGGTTATCGGTTCTTCGAGCGATACCATACTAATAGAATAGAATAGAATCATTTATTGGCCTTATAACATTCGTTACACTGGGCAAGTCAATTTACAATGCAACGCTTAACTTAAAATATTACACAAACCAATACAATTAATAATAGCAAAATCAATGGACAACAAGTAAATAAGAATTAGCACAGGATAATAGGATTGGGAATAGAATAATAAGATTAAAATGTCAATATTAAATTATTATAAACGTCAAAATGCCACACCTAATTATTAATTATTATAAATTATTAAATGCAAAAGCGTTTGTTTGTTGGTTTGTTTGTTCCTCTTTCACACAGAAACAGAGCAACAGATCGACCTGAATTTTTGCATGGGTATAGTTCAAGAGTCCGAGAGTGACATAGGGCTACATCATCATCATCATCATCACCATTTTTTATCACAACGGTGGTAAAACCGCGGGGCGCAGCTAGAAATTACATTATTTTGATTTACATATTTTTACTACTATTCGATTAATGGAGTCTAAAAATAAAAATATTTAATTTGCATTTGATAAAACATAATTTATATGATACGATGATTATTTTTGATGATGATTTATATGATTTATACGCTGGATGCAGGCCGCTTCCAACCGGCCCTTTTGGAGATCGATGGGGGAGGCCTATGTCCAGCAGTGGACGTCCTACGGCTGAAATGATGATGATGATGATGATGATGAATTTATATGTTCAAAAAAATGAAATTATTACTTCTGGCAGGAAAACAATAGTGACCACTCCAGGAAAACCCTGAAAGTCAAATTTTTACATTCATGTCAGCATTTAATATCACCCCACAAAGTGACCTAATATACCTACCTACTTTAACTAACTGGACTACTTTGCTTCTTAATTAAATTATCACAAACTAACACAGAGCAATATGAAGTGAGTATAAGAAGTATTTAATTGAGTTGGGTTAAACATTTGCGGATTTTTGTGGTAAATATTGAAGGAAAATATACCGCAATCTTCAATTTTCATCACTAAATTTATGGATGTGTAAAGCATTTTTTTTATTGTTGTTTTTAGTATATTTTGAGTAGATTTTTTAAATATCGGTTCTTATTGGAATCTTCTACGTGGATAATTTATTTAATATAAAAAATACTTACAGTCAGTGGTCTCTTGGTTCATCAAAACAGCATTATTTAAGTTCTTTCGAATATTGTGGATTCACATCTCTTTGCTTAACAGAGCGTTCACAATCAAAACTTTTAACTCAAAAGCCTGTAATTGTCGTGTAAATAGCGTACAAAAGTACGCAAACATTAATTTAAACGACCTTTTATGAAAAAACTGTATCTTTTGCCGCAGAACAATATTGACCGAAATGCCGATAATAGTGAATACAAATACACAGAAACGTTTTATATAGCACGCGCACTGTTTATTGCCCTAATAATTAATGATGTAGTACTATTTTCATGTATTGGTGTATTGAAACAGAGTTTTAATTGGAATTGAATGCTTGAAGCACGAAAACTGTCCTTTTCGCGATTCTGACGTGACGTGTAGTGATGTCCTCATTTGGACGAATGTTGTTGGGATCGAATATCAACTTAAGATTACAATAGAATCGAATGGAAAGCGGGTGATTTGACGCACATTAGCACGCTCAAATATAAACGAAGCGTTATACCTACCTATAGCACTTACACGCTCCCGGTCGTGAATTTGATAAGATTTTTAGCATATCATTTGCAGTTGTGTGCTGCTCATTATTGAAGTGTGCGTTTGTAGAACTAATATGAATGCGCAAATGCGCGCGTACACACGCATACAAATACACACACAAAAACAGCTATGTCGCGTAAATCGCATATTGCCATGTCATACATTTGAGCGAGGTGTATGCGCTTTGTACGACCAAGTAACAATACGTCCGCATTTTATTCGAAGCCATGTCTGAGGGTGTATAAAGGCATGGTAAAATTGCATCTCGCAAGGTTTTAATCGATTTCTAATTAATTTGTTATTGCGCTATCCGAATTCGTACGCACATAGACAAGTAGACAAATGACATGCATTTGCTAGTAAAAAAATAAGTTTCATGTCAGATGTCAGCTTATCAGCTGTCATATGCCATCATAAATATCTATCTTTCACACAGACACATGAAAACAAAGAAGTCAAACGCAAAGAGTTTTGGCGCCAACGTGGAAATAACATGTCGGCTCGTTGTATTATTTTCTCAAACTTGTGTATTTTCGAGTTTTAATTTGTGTGAAAGTGGTGGATGATTATTATTTATTATGTGTTCATAAACGTGCTCGAGCGTGGAGAAGTGATATAACGAGGTGAAACATCTCTTTTCGTAATGTTTCTAAAACTCCATAGAAGCCTCTTGTAAAGCCTCCACAACTTTATAAGGGCATGAGTTTTACTTAACCGTGACTTACTTTTTTTGATTCAGATTGTGACTCTGACTTGTTTGTTGCTAGTTAAGACTATGTAAACTTGATTAATATTATGACTGGAGGACTTAGTGTCCATGGTCATGAAAAAACTATAACATTATCCGTCAAACGCAAGCGTTGTGTCTTGTGTGTCAATGTCAAACGTCAATCAAATCAATGCTTTGAATGCTTGCTGTTTATTTATTTTATTTTCTCGTAATTTATTTACCTCGATAAAGTTAATCTTTTTAATGTATTCTAATATTTCTAATAGCGCTAAGTACGTTCAAACGTGAAAAATGTCCTCTTTTCTCTGTTTCGTGTGCCACAGTACAGTTAATGAGGACACCAACGAGGAAACAAGGGAAAAGTACAGAGAAGTTATTGGGATGAACGTATGCGTCAATTATTTACTTATTTATCTGCATGTCTAGTTCATTTGGGAGACATTTCGAGACTTAAAACCTACTAAAAAGTCTAAACTCATGTAAAATATCATCTTCTTCCCAGCTGTGTCCTGACTCTCATCTGTGCTACATTTGCTGCTATTTCCTGAACAAGATGTGTCTATTTAAATCCATATGCTTGAAACGGAGCCTGGAATACCCTGTGTTATTCAGGTAAGACTATCAATAACTAACTACGCTGTTGTTTTGTGTTCCGTATCCAAAGGGAAAAACGGGACCCTATCACTAAGCCTACGATGTCTGTCTGTCCGTCTGTCCTACCTTTAAACGGCTGTATCTGTCGAACCGTAATAGATAGCCAGTTGAAATGTTTACAGAATATGTAATGTTACGACAGATTAACTAACTAATAATAAAAAAGTCTTGGAAATTGAATCGAAAAGGGTGTCCCCAACAAACGTATTTTTGTATTAATATAAAAACGGTACTATGTACAAGCGTCAAACTTGGAATGATTATAGTACACACTCTAAAGTATAACAAAAAATAATGAATAATGGCTAAGTGAGAGTCGGTGACAAATTTCTGTTCACCACCGGTTCTCATACGATCCCCGAAGTGAAGCAACGGCGGGCGCGGCCGGTACTTGGATGGGTGACCGCCTGGGTGTTGATGTGATGTTGTCTTTTTGCACAATTTTTTTGTACTTTAGTAGCTAACAAGTTATGTGGTGGTACGGAACTCTCAGTGCGCGAGCCCGACTCACACTTCGCCGGTTTTATTCAATGTAGAGGGATTGACTTTTGAGAGCAAAGCATAGTTACCTATAAGAGAAACTATGATATCTATCTGGTTCTATTTGATCAGCTATTTTCCAAAAACAAAATAATCTATACTAATATTATAATGAGGAAAGATTTGATTGTTTGTTTGTTTGTTTGCATTGAATAGGCTCCGAAACTACTAAACCGATTTGAAAAATTCTTTCACTTTTGGGAACCACACTATCCCCGGGTGACATAGGCTATAATCTAAACCCGTGCGAAGCTGGGGCGGACCGCAAGTTATCTATAAAAAAAATATTTTTTTTGGTTTATGTCAAATTATGAGTTTAATACCCATTTTCACGTCACCACGAACAAGGCGACGCCTTACTAAGGAACTTGTAATCTAAGCAGAGTCTTAAGCGTAATCTTCTGTTTCACCAATCCATTTGTAATAGGTGACTCCTGAGCTAAGAGCTGGCTAAATACTTGACAGTTATTTTTGGTTTAGATGTGAGTGAGCGAGCGCGGTGCGGGCTGTCAGTTTAGCACCAGCGAATCGGTGTCGTAACTTTTGTGACTGACGTCGCTAGTTATCACCTAAAGTTTGATGAAAGGTTTTTATGCCCTAGGCAACTCCAAAATGTTTAGGCATCTGATTCAAGCGACTCCTAGGATTAGTGAAACTGATCCTGTTTTAACGACATTTTACTATGTAGGAAAACTAGGTAAAATGTTATGTAAGAAGGGGAACTCTGTGAAATCTCATATTATGTTCTTACTAGCTGTGCCCCGCGGTTTCACCCGCGTAGTGATGAAAATGGTGATGATGATGATGAAAAGTAGCCTATGTTACTCTCCGGCCCTTGAACTATACCCATGTTACAAATCAGGTTGATCCGTTGCTCTGTTGCAGTGTGAAAAATAAACAAACAAACCAACAAACTTTTCACATTTATAATATTTCTGGCGCCGAAGTTTCACCCGCATAGTGATGAAAAATTGTGATAATGTTGATTATGAAAAGTTGTCTATGTCACTCCGGAGAATGACATGATGATGATAAAAAATAGCCTATCGAACTATACCCATGTCAAAAATCAGGTCGATCCGTTGCTCTGTTGTTGCGTGAAAGAGGAACAAACAAACCAACAAATTTTCACATTTTCAATATTGTTATGATATGATATGGGGGTAGGGGGAGATGAAAAATGCCCAAAATCATCCTTACATAATTAATGAATAATTACAAAACTGTTTCAGTGAAAAAGGCACAATAAACTTGCAAAGGAGTGAAACATCGGTCTCCATTCTATGCCCGGAAGACATATGCCTCCAACATTTGAACACACGCTACCATTTCTACAACAACAATGAGAATTCCCAATCAGACTTCGACGATAACAATTATTGCGAACTCCAAGATGATAGAAACTTCGATATAAATGATACTTTACTCAAAACAGTGCCCATAGAAAACTTTCGCAACGAAGATTACCTATTCGTAACAAAAGATAATGTAGATGACAACCTATTTAACGAAGAATTGATTCTACAAAATTTAGAGCCAGTTAGAATCACTCAAAATGATCTAGTCAATGGGGAATGGACTCAGTACATTCCAAATAACAATAATTACAAAAACAACACGCTACTTGAATTGAATAATTGTAAAAATGATGTTAATATTGAAGGATTGGTAATTCCAATTGACAATAATCAACCATTAGCAATAGATAATGATAATTTACCTATAGTTGTGAGCATAGATGGGAAAGATGTACCAATCGAGTGTAATCAGAACTTGCAAGAAGTTATCACTGGCTTGAATTATCCAGATAATGATTATAATCCAGTTGAGAATTGTGTGAACGAAAATATTGAAAATAACCTATTTGAAGATAGACAATCAAACATATGTAGAAACATTGAAAGTACAACTAATGATATGACCAACATAGATGACAATGTAACTAATATGAATGAAAATGAAACCAACATAAGCGACAACGAAACCAACATAAGCGACAATGAAATCGATATAAATGAAAATGAAACCAACATAAGTGACAATGAGAACATAAGCGACAATGAAACCAACATAAGCGACAATGAAACCAATATAACCGACAACGAAACCAACATAAGCGACAATGAAACCAACATAAACGACAATGAAACCAACATAAACGACAACGAAACCAATATAAATGAAAATGCGCCAAGTAATAACTTAAGCGAAGAAGAATACATATCCGAGGCATGCAATCTAGACTTAGATGATGATGATGGATTAACAAAAAAGAAATCAAAATTGAAAAAGACCAGAAAAAATTTGTACAAAAAGATAATTCTGAGTTTAGAAGAGCAGAAGATAGAGTTAGATCATGGAAGGAAACAAGAGAAGTACATATCGGCCAGCTACAAATGCCACAGCTGTGCAATGTTCTTCCATTATAAGGATAGTTATCAAACCCATATGATGAGACATGAAGAAGTAAGTACCTATCTATAGCCAAGATTCAGAGACGAGTTTATGACTGGACTCTTTCTTTTGTCAAAATTCAGTGCTTACGTTAAAATTTTGACCCCCCTTTTATTTTTAATTTTATGACAATTTTATTATTTGTTAGTTAATCAGCCGTAACATTACATATTCTGTGAAAATTTCAACTAGCTATATATTACGGTTCGTAAGATACAGCTGTTTAAAGGTAGGACGAACAGACAGATAGACAGACCCGTAGGCTTGGTAATAGGGTTCTGTTTTACCCTTTGGGTACGGAACCCTGAAAATGGAAATACGTACAAGCGTCGAACTTGGCATGATTATAGTACACACTTTAAAGTATGACAACAAATAATAAATATTGGCCAAGTGCGAGTCGGGCCTGCGCACAATAATAATAGTCATTCAACATTTAAGAGCGTAGCTCTTGTCGGTGAAATAACTTCCATTAATTTAATTTATTTATTTTCTTTCTTTCTTTCTTTCTTTCATCTATACTAATAATTTCACTGTTGGGAAGCTACACTATCTCCGGTTAACATAGGCTATATTATATTTTCAAAAAAAATAGGGATCCGTACTAAAACTCCAATAATGTAACCCAAGGTGTAAAAAATAAGATTTGTAATGTTGACTTTGCGTGTTTGACAGTTCTAAGACAGGACAACGTCTGTCAGGTCTGCTAGTCTATACTAATATTATAAAGAGGAAAGATTTGATTGTTTGTTTGTTTGTTTGTTTGTTTGCATTGAATAGGCTCCGAAACTACTGAACTGATTTGAAAAATTATAATATTATAAAGAGGAAAGATTTGATTGTTTGTTTGTTTGTTTGCATTGAATAGGCTCTGAAACTACTGAACCGATTTGAAAAATTCCTTCACTGTTGGGAAGTTACACTATCCCCGGTTAACATAGGCTATATTATATATTTTTGTTAAATAGGGATCCTTACTAAAACTCCAATAATGTAACCCAAGGTGTAAAAAAATAAGATTTACAATGTTGACTTTGCGTGTTTGACAGTTCTAAGACAGGACAAAGTCTGTCAGGTCAGCTATTATACTAATAAGTCTATTAAATATTATTAGTCAATACTTACTGTTAGTCTGTACTATTATTACTATTACTATTATTTAATGTTGACTTAAATAAGTATCTACTGGAGTTATTTGGATTAACACATAGAAAGATAGTAGGAGAAACCGCGGGTGCAGTTAGTTATCTCAAACATGCTTGGATATCATCGAGATACAATGGCGTCTATTCTGTCATACTGTCACTAAACGAATCTGACAGGACTAAAATTATCTGCCTCTCTTTTCATTTTAATATGTGAGAGAAGGATGGCAACAATTTTAGAGCTGTTAAATTTAGTTTGGAGTGCAACAGAATCGATGCCAATACCTATAGAGTGACAAACGTGCCAATAAAATGTCCGAACCAAAACTCGGCGCAGGCTACGCATTGCGCAGACTTTTTGTTTAGTTACAAGGTGACCGCGATCCGAGTACAACGCCGCGCGATGCCAGAGCTACGATGACATAGCGGACAACTAACGTTGAACACTATGCAAGCGACATAACGTCTACATTGGAGTAAATGTGGCATTGTGAAGTATATAATTGATACAATGTATGTACAATGACGCTCGGACGTTTTTTAACTGTTTTCACTTAGATATTGTGACTCTATAGGCATTGTATCTTGATGTTGGATATTCATAGCTCTCGTGATTTCTCCATCAACACCTAATTGCATTGTTTCCAGTCGAACGGTGAGCACTGTTGTTCAATTTGCTCGCTTCGCTTCGCCAACCCAGCGGTGCTGCGTTCGCACATGCTCAACCACGGCGTCCGATACAGATGTAGACTCTGCTGCGACACCGTGCGAGCGAGACAGCGGCCGACGCACGCCCTCCACTGCATGGGGAAACGAGACAACGTCACCTGTCACCAGTGCGGCCGAGAATTTCAGTGAGTTGAACTCATGTACATACGTTCTACGGCGTGTGCTCGTTTCATCATCATCATCACCATCATCTCAGCCGTAGGACGTCCACTGCTGGACATAGGCCTCCCCCATCGATCTCCAAAAGGGCCGGTTGGAAGCGGCCTGCATCCAGCGTTTCCCTGTGGTCTCTTTTAGGTCGTCTGTCCATCTTGTGGGTGGACGTCCTACGCTGCGCTTACCGGTCCGTAGTCTCCATTCCAGAAACTTTCGGCCCCATTGACCATGTGTTTTGCGTGATATGTGACCTGCCCACTGCCACTTCAACTTGCTAATTCGGTGGGCTAGTTTATGCTAGTCTCACTTTTAAAAAAAAATATAGGCTTGCGTTTGGCCGCCAACTCGCGCGATGATGCGGTCTACGTTGGAGCAAGCTTGCGTAGACGAAACCGATTCACTCGTGATTTGAAGACCCAAATTGTAACCATCGGGGAATACCCATTCAGGCAGCGCATTCCACAGACTAGCAGTTCGTACAATAAAAGTGGAATCAAAGCGCTTTATATGGGTTTTCAGAATATCAACCATAAAGCGGTGACGATTTATCGTGCCCGCCTGACAGTCCAATAGAAAAATGTGCAGGAAGGAATTAGATCGTGCATCGGATCTGCATTATCTTATCTCCTCCTACCCATTTTTCTATCGGACTGCCAAGCGCAAGCCTATCTATTATCTATACTAATATTATAAGAAGGAAAGATTTGTTTGTTTGTTTGCATTAAATAGGCTCCGAAACTACTGAACCGATTTGAAAAATTCTTCCACTGTTGGGAAGCTACACTATCCCCGGGTGACATAGGCTATAATCTATACCCGTGTGAAGATGATTTTGCAGAGGGAATCTTCTGTACTTGTACTATTATGTCATGATTGTAGTGTTGGCTGGTTCCAGGTGTGTGCAGTACTTCCAGCAGCACATGCGGCGGCATCACCGCTCCAGCCTGCGCCGGCACCTCTGCAACGTCTGCGGGAAGAGCTACGACACCAGGCAGCGTCTCCGGACACATATCATGTGAGACCTGTCTCATTTACATGTCACATCATCATCATCATCACATCACATATATAACATCATCATCACCATCATCATAATCATCTATATCTCACATCATAACATTATCATCCTCATCACCATCATCATCATCAGCTAGAAGACGTCCACTGCTAAACATAGGCCTCCCCCTTGAACCTCCACACTAAACAACAGTTTGCCACCTGCATCATCACCATCATCATCATCATCATCAGCTAGAAGACGTCCACTGCTAAACATAGGCCTCCCCCTTGAACCTCCACACTAAACAACAGTTTGCCACCTGCATCATCACCATCATCATCATCATCATCATCAGCTAGAAGACGTCCACTGCTAAACATAGGCTTCCCCCTTGAGCCTCCACACTGAATAACAGCTTGCCACCTGCATCATCATCATCAGCTAGAAGACGTCCACTGCTAAACATAGGCCTCCCCCTTGAACCTCCACCTGAACAACAGCTTGCCACCTGCATCCACTGGATGCCTGCGACTCTCACAATGTCGTCGGTCCATCTAGTGGGAGGCCTACCTGCGCTGCGTCTTCCGGTCATCACATCATCAGCCAGCAAACCAGTCTTGCGCAACTTCGCTACAATATCTCGAATGTTTGAATTGGGTTCGAAATATCACCATCCTGACTGCTTGTTCAAGTGAAATCAACTATACAACGTATTTCCGCTAGATGGCGTTAGCAAATAAACAATAATTTCTGAATCGCGCAAACGCTATCGACACCAAGATCGGGGTCATTCGGACTTTTGTTATATATAAAAAACTACCTAATGCTAACCATAGCCACAAAAGAATAAAGCATTATACATTCAAACAGAGTTTAAATCTCAGTAGCCGAATCACCCTCGGGGATTAGAGCAAGATAGCTGATGCTTGTTCATGGTCCTTTCGAGTCGGATTACCGAAGGAGTAGTGGTTTTTTCGTCGACAAAACTGCGGGCAGTGGATTGCTGCCGCAACCGCAGTTTTCATCAGGAGCTTCGACCTTGACAGCTGAAGAGTCGGTCGAGCTTCAGACGGCACCGTGGAACAGCGGTGCTCGTCAGGTCCAGTGAACCTCACTGACGCGTGGAAACACGACGGTGGGCGGCGCTTGGAGGATTTTGGGACACACGAGTCCAGTCACGTGAAGTGAAGCGAGCAGTTTTACATCAACAGTGAACAAGGATAAGTGAAGTGAAACTGTGAGTACTTTTGAAATAATTATTGGCTAAGCCAAATTTAAAAAATTGTGGATTTGATAAATAAATAACTTTTGGAACTATAAAAATAAAATTAATAAATAATACTTGTAATAACTTTTAACTTGTAAAATTAACCTTGTGCATGATAGTTAGGACTTAGAATAATTTCACTAAAAACGAAGGTACGGGGAACCTACGGCCAAATTGTAATAAAATTGACTACGACAAGGTTCCGTACACTTAGAAAAATTTGCTTTATTTTATCATCGACTTAGAATATTTTTGTAAACTTTCTTGTTCATCAACTTAGAAAATTAGATTACATTTTGTCTTCAACTTAAAATAGATTTCTTGGACTCGAAAATATTGTAACTTCAACTTCAAATATTTAATGGTTATGTTGTTGAATTTGTTGGTACATATTGGCATATTTAATTAATTATCATAGTTAAATTATTGTTGAAATAATGGAGTCTTTAATATTCTTTCAAGAAGATATCCATGCGCGTATTGCAAAGGTATATGCAAATATTAAAAAGACATCGAAAGAAAGAAAGACTAAGGGATATTTAGAAGGTCGGCTCGAGTCACTAGAGCAGCTATTTTTTTTTTTTTTTATTTATTTATTTTTTTTTTTTATTTTTTTTTATTTTTTTTTTTTTCACACACGGTCATCTGACACCAAACTAAGCAAAGCTTGTGATATGGCTGCCAGAGACTGATATACATACATATATAGTTTTAAATACATACTTAAATAGATATTAACACCCAAATATAGAACAAACACAAATGCTCATTACATAAATGTTTGTCCTAGGTGGGAATCGAACCCACGCCCCCAAGCGCAGAAGGCAGGTTCACTACCAACTCGACCAAAGGGCTATCTATCTATCTATGGTTGGAGTTCATGGCAGGTCATAAGCAAATAATGTGTACAAGTGATCTTACAAAGTTAAAAGGTTTAGCATATGTAACAAACGATTATTATGATAAAACTGAAGGAATTTATAGTGACTGTAAATATTATTTGAAAGATAGTTTGTCAGTGTTTGACACTCACCAACCAGGCCCTTCTGGCCAATCATCATCATTTGAGGGCAAGGTCAGGTCGGAAATTAGACTGCCTAAAATAAATATTCCCACCTTTTCGGGAAAATACTCCGAATGGTCTACGTTCCGAGACATGTTTGTGTCTTTAATACACCAAAATAACGGCGTGGCTAACGTTCAGAAACTGCACTACTTAAAAGGTTATTTGTCAGGAGAGGCTGAACAGGTTATAAGACACATTCCGATCGTAGACACCAACTATGAAAGGTGTTGGAAATTATTGGAGGAACGCTTCGATAATAAAAGGTATGTCAGTCACCAGGTTTTAAAAACATTCCTTAGTCAACGAAACTTGATCTCTGAATCCGCAAGTGGCTTAAAAGAGTTGATTGACACTACGAATGACTGCTTGGCCACGCTATCAAACATTGGAATTGATGTAAGAAATTGGGATATTTTGGTTATTCACATCCTCACACTCAAACTCGATGCTGAAACCAAAAGACAGTGGGAGTTCAATGTTAGTACCAGCAATGGTTCAGATGAACTACCTACTTATAGTCAATTTAAAGAATTTATTACCAATCGTTACCGAGCGGTTGAGTTTCTTGAAACCAAACAGAATTTGGGGAGCAAGGGAATAAATAACAGTAAAATTCAAGGGAACAATTCAAACCAGAATCTGCATGTTAACAAATTTAAGTCCCTTCATGTTGCACAAAAATTGTGCATCTTTTGTTCAGAACAACATAGGTTAGGACAATGCAAGAAATTTGTATTGGAACCGGTTGATGCTCGGCGTAAATTCGTCCGAGATCGTAACTTATGTTTTAACTGCATGGGTGACAATCACTCCGCCAAGGATTGTAGAAATACGGTAATGTGCCGTATCTGTAAGCGTAAACACCACTCTTTGTTACACCCCAAGGGTGAGGCTATTGGTGAGGAAGGTTCAATAGTAAATAGTCAACGGGACACATCCAATGAGGATGTTGCCACGTCGGACGAAATAAACAATAAAGTTGAGAGTTCTGCGGCCTCAATATCATGTTTTTCGACAGGAACGGTGTTTGATCAGGGCGTACTTCCAACAGCGGTAGTTACGGCTTCGTCGAAAAACGGTATTAGTCACACGATTCGGGCTTTATTAGACCAAGGGTCACAGTCGTCATTCATAACGGAATCGGCTGTCCAACACTTAGGGTTGAAAAGGTCCCCAGTAAAGGGACTCATATCTCGTGTTGGAGATGAGCAAGAGTTCATATCGAAGGCTGTCGTGGATCTTCAAGTAGGTTCTAAAATTGACCCCGAAGTTACCATCACAGTAAAGGCGTATGTGCTTAAAACCATTACTGGATTCTTGCCATCAAACAATATAAATACGATGGAATGGAAAGAATTCACGGAACTGCCATTGGCCGATCCAGAATTCCACATCCCAAATCGAATTGATTTGTTGTTAGGGGCAGGATTTTGCAGTAAAGTTCTGCAAACTGGTGTCACGAAGAATAGAGCTGGTACACTGGCAGCACAATCTACATCATTAGGCTGGATTGTGTCCGGTGAGGTTTCAAATACAACCAGCTCGCAATCTGAAAATATAAAAGTGTTACATTGCAAATGTGACGAAATTGATATACATAAAATATTTCGGGAAATTAAAACAGGTGAAAATTTAAAAATGAAGCATAAAGAAGTATTAAATGAATATATTTTGCCTAATAATATGGAATTAGCTGCAAGGGAAGAAAAAGAGAATTCTACAGTGGTATACTTACCTCATCGCACGGTGATCCGTGAAGGTAAGACGACTTCTGAGGTCAGGGTTGTGTTCGACGCCTCCTGCAAGAGAACAAATAAAACATCATTAAATGATTACCTTATGGTAGGACCTACCTTGCAGATGGAGCTCAGGTATATCGTCATGCGCTGGAGAACATCGCTTATTTGTTTGTCAGCCGACATTGTAAAGATGTACAGGCAAATGGTAGTTGACAAACAAGATACTGATCTGCAACGGATTCTCTGGAGGGAGGATACTGCATCTGAAATCAAGGATTACAGGTTACTACGCGTGACTTTTGGGACTGCTAGCGCGCCGTACCTTGCGGTCAAGGCTTTACAGCAGGTTGATCTTGACGAAGGTGCAGCGTACCCATCGGCTTCTGAAAAAGTAAATACAGATTATTATATGAAACAACTTTTAAAAGCATGTCAAAATAAAGAACAAGGTATAAGTATACATAAGAAAATTGATAAATTAATGAGCAAACCAGGGCTAGAATTGCAAGAGAAAATGATAGGAATGAAAAGAAGAAAAAAGGGGAAAGAAGAAGTAAAAATTAAGGCGGATAATATGACGAAAGTGGTAGGACTTACCTGTAACAGCAGAGAAGACACATATCGCTACTCGATGAAACTGCCAGAACTGGAACAACCTGTAACAAAAAGAAAAATTACTAGACATAAATTATGGCACGCAAGTATAGATTGGGATGAAAACGTATCTGATCAGTTAGTAAATAAATGGCAGACTTACCGCGATGAACTTGCACTTTCAAATATTCTCATACCAAGGTGGAAGGAAACTAAGGCAAGTGATGAAAAAATGGATCTACACTGTTTCGATGACGCCTTTAAGGTGGCGTACGCGGCAGTGACATACATCCATGTAGCTAATTCAAACGGACAGATTCAGGTTGTCTTAGTTGCTGCAAAACCCAAGGTAGCACCGATTATGCAAGTTGCGATACAGCTTCTGGAACTATGTGAAGCGATACTATTTAAAAGATTGCTTAAAGAGATAACAATGCTCATGGAAATTGAAAATACTCACCTGCGTGCCTGGATAAACCTAACAGTCGTGTTATTGTGGTTTAACAGGCATCCAAATGGTTGGAAAGTGTTTGTGGCCAATCTTGTATCTGAAATCCTGGAAACTTTGGACACATATCACTGGTCTCACGTTGAAAAAATCCAAAACCAAGATTCCGCTTGTTGTGGACTACACCCCTCTAACTTGTTGAAAAATAAGATATCTTTCAATGTCTTGCAAAGCAACAATCACACAAAATTTCTTATAGCTTTGATGGAATTGAACAAACAATGGACAGTAGAACAACAACACATTCAAACGGAAATTGCAAACCCAGCCCTTCTGGCCAATCATCAAGAAATTGCGAAATCATTTGCCACACATAACTGTGAATGGCATTTCATACCTTCCCATTTCTTTTATTTCAGTGAGCTATGGGAAGTGAGAGTGAAACCTGTAAAATATCACCTCAAAAAGGTTGTTGGTGATTCAACCCTCACATATGAGGACTTGGCTACCGTTTTGGCTCAAATTGGGAGTTGCTTAAACTCCAGGCTTCAAGCGGTTATGAACGATGATCCGAACAACGTTCATGTGCTTACTCTATAGGACATTTTTATCGGCGAAGCTCTAGTTACCGCACCTGATCATACCCATGTATCGTCAAATGTAAATTTCTTACGATGGTGGCAATATACTCGTAAGGATGGTTCAATATATCTGGGGTTAGTGGTCCCGCAATTACTTGACCAAATTCTACCAACGGTATCGATGGTCATCAATAACTCCTCAGTCAAATGTAGGCGACGTGGTTATTGTAAAGGAAGGTGGCTTACAACCATCTCGATGGATTTATGGTCAAGTGATTGATACTCATCCGGGTGCGGACGGAATTGCGCGAGTGGTCACCATAAAGGTTAAAAATGGAATGATTAAAAGATGTCTCCAAAATTATGTTTATTACCTATGGCACAATAATTTTTGTATGTAAAAAAAAGAGAAAACATGCATGTAAACTTATTATAATAGCAATAGCACCTAGAAAGCAACTTGTTATAGTTTTAATGGTACGCTTTAATGTAATTAAAACTTTTTTTGTATTAAATCCACATGTATGTATGCAAGTCCAAAGGGTCACTTTGGTCTTGGTGGGCGGAATGTTCAAGTGAAATCAACTATACAACGTATTTCCGCTAGATGGCGTTAGCAAATAAACAATAATTTCTGAATCGCGCAAACGCTATCGACACCAAGATCGGGGTGATTCGGACTTTTGTTATATATAAAAAACTACCTAATGCTAACCATAGCCACAAAAGAATAAAGCATTATACATTCAAACAGAGTTTAAATCTCAGTAGCCGAATCACCCTCGGGGATTAGAGCAAGATAGCTGATGCTTGTTCACTGCTTACCATCAGGCGGCCCGTCTGCTTGTTTGCTACTATAACTATGGCATAATAAAGAACTCAAATTTCTACGTTTTTAGGGTTTTGCACCTTAAGGGTGTAAACGGAATCCTGTTGCTAAGCCTACGTTGTCTGTCTGTCTGTCCGTTCGTCCTACCTTTAAACGGCTGTATCTTTCGAACCGTAATAGATAGCCAGTTGAAATTTTCACAGAATATGTAATGTTACGGCGGATTATCTAAGAAATAATAAAAAAGTCAAAACAAAGGGGTCCCCATACAACAAACGTATTTTTGTATGAGCTCTAATGTAAAAACGGTAATACGTACAAGCGTCAAACTTGGCATGATTATAGTACACACTCTCAAGTATAACAACAAATAATAAATAATGGCCAAGTGCGAGTCGGTGACAAGTTTCTATTCATTACCAAGTTATAACTAAATCTAAAGACCCCTCAATATGCGCGGACTCTATATCGGAAGTGGTGCGTCAGGGAATGGAATATTTTATTCCATTCACTGACGTACCACTTGGTGCCAAAGCCCGTCCTTGGTTTAACAGGGACTGCGCTCTTGCAGATGCTGTAAAGCAAGAAGCTTACCAAGCCTGGGCCGAGGCACGCGTATGCAAGGATCCAAATCTGGGGGATTTGAAAAAAGTTTTTAACCGTGCTGCCAAGGCATGTAAAAAGGCCTTACGTAGGGCTTGACTTGACAGGATAGGCTTGATTGGGGAAAAGTTGGCTGCTCATCCTTCGGGTAGTAAAGCCTTCTGGTCCCTCGCCAAGTCAATCGAAAACAACTTTTGTCGCCCGACACTACCGCCGTTGATTAAACCTGACGGTTCGCTGGCTCACTCAGCTGTTGACAAGGCAAATATCTTCGCAACTCTTTTTTCGGACAACTCTCGTTTGGATCCAGGTGTCAAACAGCCACCCTGCATACCACACTGCGGCTCTGTTATGCCTAATGTTAAAATAAAACAAAAAGAAGTTCTGAAGGTGCTACGTCATCTAGACATCAATAAAGCCAGTGGTCCTGATGGGATACCAGCGGTGGTCCTTAAAAAATGCGCACCGGAGCTCTGTCCAATTATGACGCGTCTGTATCGACTCTCCCTTGATACCAGTAGTGTGCCTAAATCTTGGAAGCTTGCTAATGTTCAACCTGTCCCCAAGAAAGGTAGTCGAGCTGACCCTAGCAATTACAGACCAATTGCCATTACCTCTATCTTCTGTAAAGTTATGGAGCGAGTGCTAAATGAAAGGCTGCTCAAGTATCTTGAAGGCAAAGATATCCTCAGCGACCGGCAATATGGCTTCCGGCGAAACCGGTCGACCGGCGACCTTCTAGCATACCTGACACACGTGTTGGGTGAAGCTATCGACCAACATGGGGAGGGCATAGCGGTCTCTTTAGACATATCGAAAGCCTTCGATAGAGTATGGCATGATAGTCTATTAAGCAAGCTTCCTTCTTACGGCATTAGCCCTGGCTTTTGTGCTTGGATTGCAGATTTTCTGAGGGATAGGTTAATTCGAGTAGTTATCGACGGCTGCTCGTCTGAACTCATGGCTATCAATGCCGGTGTCCCTCAGGGATCAGTTCTTTCTGCAACCTTGTTTCTTCTGCATATCAACGATTTGCTTGTTCCAGGCATCTTTGGTTATGCAGATGATAGCACTGTTGTGGAGAGATACCTCTCCAGCGCACGAGCTCGGGCTTCTGACACACAGGCCCAAAGAGAGGCGATGACTTGTCGCGCAAACTCAACCCTTGAGGCAGTATCTCAATGGGGTGCTGCTAATTTGGTTGAATTTAATGCGACAAAGACTCAGGCTTGTGCATTCTCTACTAAACGGACCTTAATCTCGGCCACTCCAATATTTCAAGGAGTGCCAGTTCCGTATAATGATCAGTTAGAAATCCTCGGGCTACAAATATCGTCTTCTCTAAACTTCGGTCGCTTTATTGAGTCGAGAGCCAAAACTGCTGCAAAAAAACTTGGTATTCTATCCAAGGTTAGGCAGTATTTTACATCTGCCCAACTGCTTAACCTTTACCAAGCGCAAGTGCGGTCCTGCTTGGAATACTGCAGTCACTTGTGGGACGGCTCTGCTAAATACCAGCTCGAAGCATTGGACTCGGTAGAGAGACGCGCCATTCGTCTAATTAATAACGAAGCGCTGGTTAAAAGGAAGATGCCGCATAGCCTCCTGCACAGGCGGAAGGTGGCTTGTCTGTCCATTTTTTATCGCGTTCATTTTGGAGAATGTGCACAAGAGTTGTTCAAGCTGATCCCGTCAACCAATTTTCGCCATAGGTCGTCGAGGCGGACATTCCATCCTTACGTCGTGAACTTTGGTAAAGTCCGCACGCAGCGTTTTCAAAATTCCTTCCTAATACGAACTGCACAGGAATGGAATGCGCTTCCTGCCTCGGTGTTCCCGACAAAGTACAACCTGGGTCGCTTCAAGACAAGAGTGAATAGGCACCTCATGGGCAAGCGTGCTCCATCTTAGACTGCATCGTCGCTTACCATCAGGTGAGTTGTGGTCAAACGCTTGCCCATTTCATCATAAAAAAAAAAAAAAAAAAAAACTGGTAATTCGGTTACTTGGATGACCTTATAGTTTCTTTCACCGAATCGAAATTGCATATTTTACTAATTATAAAGTCGGTTTTTAATGTGATAATTATTGTAGTTTGTGTTGGTACGGAACCCTCAATGCGCGAGCCCGACTCGCACTAGGCCGGTTTATTTACACTATAACATACAAGCTTGTCCTATCCGTACGGTGAGCGAAAATAGTTAAAAATTTAACTTTTGCTCACACATTACCACAACGAACGCTACCTACATGTGATCGTTATTGGCGTTTGTAACAGTTATTTTTGCCACCAAGGGACTATCCGAACGCACCTATTGTGATGTAAGTAAAGCCAAGTAAACCATGAGAGTAAAAAAAAAAACGCATTTCTTTTCAGTACGCATATAAACAGAAAATTCGACTGCGACCAGTGCTCCTCAACATTCAGCAGCCCCTACACACTAAATCAGCACGTCAAATCTAAACACGTAACTAAGGAGCCAGAAGTGCACCACTGTGTCACTTGTAAACTCACTTACTGTACCAGGAAGAGTTTGTTGGCTCATTTCAGAAACGCTTTGGCTCATAAGGAAAGTGTGTAAGTATCTTTATATGTTTTAAATGTTTATCGGCACTTCATCATTTCAGCCATAGCGTGATCCAAGAAAACAAGGTCTGGTACTCTGGGAGTTGTCCCGCAATGACGTCACTGTCCAGTTGCCACTTTATTGTAACAAACACAGATACTGGGAAACAACTTTTTTAATAATCTATTAAATAAAATACAAAAAGCATTTCAATTGTCATTTGGTTTGTCCGCTCAAGCAAGTTAAGCACGACTTGAATATATTAAACACAATTTTATCCCAACCACATTGATATATTGGATTCCCACAGGTAATATACGGATATTGGGGAGTTATAATTTCACGCTACTGTTAACACAGAAAATCATTGAGTCCGCCATTGTTTCGTGTATCGTCATCTCTCTCGAACTTGTTGTAAATTACTTATTCTGCTCTTGCTTATGCACGTGTACGTGTATCCATGACATTGATGACATCATTGCGGGACGCCCACGTCACATTATTTCTCGGAGCGCTACACCTGGCGGAGTATATTATTATACCATGAGCCATAGGACGTCCACTGCTGGACATAGGATGGAGAATGTTTGATAGACACGGGCAATTTTAAGTACTAGTGTGAATTACCAAGGAAAATAGACTAAGAGGAAAGACATTGGCGGAACATTAGAGCGTAGTCGGAACATTTGCCTAAAAACGGTACGAACTTAGATGGTGCCGTAATTTGAGCGTGCTATAGGTTGTCTCGAACTTCCGTAAGCGCTGCAGTCAGATAATGTACGAAAGGGTTCTACAAATTACCGTAGCGCTAGTATCGCAGTCAAGTTTTGCAACATTTCAAGGGAATAAAGAAGGGCGCCATCTATTGGTATGAGTTGCGCTTCTCTTGAAATGCTGTGAAACTTGACTGCGATACTAGCGCTACGGTAATTTGTAGAACCCTTTCGTACGTTATCTGACTGTAGCGCTTACGGAAGTTCGAGACAACCTATAGCACGCTCAAATTACGGCGCCATCTAAGTTCGTACCGTTTTTAAGCTCTAATGTTCCGCTATTGGCTTTCCTCTATTACTATTAGAATGTATGTGTATGGTATAAGTAAACATTTAATAGTCTATCCTCTATTGCACACCCCGTCTTCTATAAATCCTTTCAATCCTAAGGTTGCCTGGAAAAGATCGCTTTTAGCGATAAGGCCGCCAGTTGTTACACTAGTTTTTAAGAGTTTTTTGTCCTCTGTATCAAATTTAATGGTGTGAACTGTGAACTATAAAGAGTTAATCAATCAATTTGATGATGAATGTGTATTGATCAAACGTTTTGTTCTCGTGCCCCCAGGTACAAGTGCGGGGTCTGCGGGCGCACTTGCCCCTCCCTGACTGCGTTGGAGAGACATACGGCGTCCGTACACACGCGGCCCCGGCACCTCGCGTGCAGACTCTGTCATAAACGATACTCCACTACCAAGGTATGCCATCATCAGCCAGAACACGTCCACTGCTGAGCATAGGGGCCTTCCATTAATCACGTGATGTTTTTTTTTGGATTTTCAACCCCCCCTGGTGAAGTTTAAGCATTGGAGGGGCCATGGGGGCCATGGCCCCCCCCAAAACACCTAGCGATTCCATACATTCGAATCAACTTTTCGATTTGATTTAGATGCACCTTGTCTGAATGCCTTGCCACCTTGTTCTTTGTCGAATATCCACGTTCCGGATTCTATCGCGCAAAGAAACTCCGAGCATAGCTCTCTCCATTGCCTGCTGTTTGACTCTGAGTCATCATGGGGTTACCAGTGCTAATTATTAACTCTGTTAATTAAGACCGTTAGTTTCACTAAGATAATAAAAAATAAAATAAAATAAATAAATAAATAAAAAATAACTTTCATAATGGTAGTATACAATATATGACCAAATTTTTTTTAAATTATGTTTTTCTTGTCGTAATATAAACAATTATAAAATAAAAATAGTTTTGTACTATTTATTTTGACATAATATATGTTCTATACAATGATATGATTTAAAAAAAATTGATAGAAAATATTTTATTATACTGGTAGGACAGAAGGGGTTCTAAACATTTCTGGCCAACGTTTGATTTGACCTCTATTTCCTCTAACATATTAGCCAACGCCTCTATAATCAACGCCATCTATTACAATGTTTTTTATGAATTTTTTGAACAATCCGAATATCCCCCATTGTGCCGCACGAGAGCAAATCCGAGAAAAGTAGAGAGCAAAATATTTTTCATTAGTGAAAAATGTTTTGAGCAACTGACATGTCACTTTGACAGTAACTTTTCGTGACATCTCTTTGTTTACATAAAGTATCTAAGATTTGTGAACGGAGTATAGAACTGCAAACTATGTATTTCAGGCATTGGTGACACACATGGCAAGTCATAAAGAGGACCGAGCAGTACCACTGTGCCATTCCTGTGGAGGCACCTTCAAGGTAATTACACATTTTTAGGGTTCCGTACCCAAAGGGTAAAAACGGGCCCTTATTACTAAGCCTACGATATCCGTCCGTCTGTCCTACCTATTAACGGCTGTATCTTTGGAACCGTGATAGATAGCCAGTTGAAATTTTCACAGAATATGTAACGTTACCGCGGATTAACTCACAAATAATAAAAAAAGTCAAAAAGTAAAAACGAACGGAACATACAACAAACGTATTTTTGTATTAGCTCTAATGTAAAAACGGTAATACGTACAAGCGTTAAATTTGGCATAATTTTTTTTTTTTTTTTTTTTAACCTTTACTGTCCCACTCCTGGGCAAAGGTCTCCCCCATTTCTTTCCAGACAGTGCGATCACCCGCCAGACTTAACCACTGTGTCTGGAACGTGTGGAGGTCATCGTGCCAGGGTTTTCTAGGCCTGCCTTGGCTGCTTCGTCCGTTTTCAGGCACCCACTGTGTGGTCCTCTGGGCCCATCTATCATCTAGAGTATAACAAGAAATACAGATAACCTTATACAGAGTCCTGAGTGAAGCGAGGGGTTCAAGCTGCCCAAGATGAAGACAGGCTTCAGAGGACCATACTCTACTTTTCACACCTTCTGCGAGACAATAAAAAGCCAGGACTCCAAACACTTTGGGAGATGCGTGTGGAAGAATAGATGGCTGAATCTTTGGAGCGTATTAATTGGCCGGATAAATTGTGCCGCGGGACATGGGCTTCGCGCCGTAGCTGAGTAGCGACTGGTCGTGCGCAGGCGGCAACGACGATGGCCGGCGCGCGCGCAGCTAACGGTAAATCGAGATAGTAGGAGCGCGCGCGCGGCGATGCTCGTGTGTAATATAATATATTATTTTGTTTGGTGTGATGAATGTATGAAATGTAATGTATGTGAGTTATGTGTGTTTAAGTGTAATTCTATACTTAACTAGATATGAAATAAAATATAATAAATGATTTGAATAGTGTAAATAGATAGAATAAATTAATAAAATATACAATAGGTTACCTACAAACACCGTCTTTTTTTCACATTTGTTAACCGACCTTTTTTTTTTTTTTTGAGTTCTCATTTTTTTTAATTTTTTTTTTAAAATAGAATAAGTGGCAAACAAGCAACGGGCCACCTGATGGTAAGTGGTCACCGCCGCCTATAGACACCTACAATACCCGGGGCATTGTCAGTGCGTTGCCTACCTTTGAGGACTCTATTCACTCCTTATGTTGGCCAGTTCTATTTGCGAACAAACCTCTTTACAATGTCATATGGGCATTTTTTTTTAGAGTTCTCCACGAGTATCACGTTCCAAATTCAAATCACTTTATTCCCTAGGGAGTTTCATACAACTTTATATACCTTGAGTTTTTTTTTTTTTTATATAACACATAGTACGTTACATTTCAAGTTAGTAAGTTGTCTTAAAATCTATGTTAGATTTATCCAGACAACTGGTTCTCGGTAAGGTATTTTTTAAATTTAATCACCTATATTTCACAGAATGAAGCGCGCGAACACACCAGACTGCTGGAGGTCTAGACAAGAGTCACGCACTGTTAGCGTTCACGCCTGCGGATAGATGAAATTGTATGAAAATGACATTGACAATGACATTAGCATGAGATAAATTATCTCAAGTTAACGTCATTTTCATACAATTTCATCTTTCCGCAGGCGTGAACGCTAACAGTGTGTGGCTTTTGTCTAGACCCTGCAGTTGTAGACGTATCGCGGAGTATAACCAGTTGTGTATCGTTTACTACAGAATACTTATTAGTACAAAGATTCGGTTACAGGCTTTAGGTCATTTCGCAGACAGGGGCTTTATTATAGAAGTTTGATCGGGATCGAGATTGCATGCCGTCCCGTTCGCATCTATTTACTCGCACCACGCGCGTGAGTGAGATGGCACGCGATCGCGATCACGATCCGAATCATCCATAATAAGGGGGCAGGTATATTATATTAGCACACACAACATAACATATTAAACCTGAAGTCCAGTTAAAACCGCACACAACTTATATATAGAATAAAATATTGTCACGAAATGTTGAACAGAAAGTTTTTTTTTTGTTGGTTAGCTTCAATTCTTTACTTTACGTTGAGGTTGCATGATATGTAATTGGATATTGTCGAGCAGGTAGTGTGTTTTTTTTAAATGTTACTTTGAAGTTGATGCTTACTTTTTCATTAATTTTCAGAGTATGACAGTTTTGAATAGACATTTGAAGAATGTCTGCGAGAAGGACACTCGCAAATGCCAAATGACCGACGAGGATTTGCTTCAAGTGCCCTTCTTCGAGTGAAATATTCATCCCCATTATCACTACCGATAATTTGCAGCACTCTCTTAATAGCACACCTTGAGAAGACCTTGTTTGAGGTGGTACGTTTCACAAATCAGGCGAGATGGTGATCAAAGGCAAGCCTATTAAATATAAAAAAAAAAAAAAAAAAAAAAAAAAAAACAGTTTCCTTGTCCTTGTAGCGAGGCCGGGTAATTATTGTAAACGATCATGATGTTTGCGCAAATTGATTATTATTCTTTACAAAATCATGTAAAGCTATTTATCTCTAATGCACATTATTACTTACATTTGTCAATAAACAAATTTTTGCTGTTTCAAACGGTTTATTAACAAATGTAAGTAATATGGTGCGTTACTGTTAAATATGTATACATTATTATGTAAAAAACAACCAACAATTTGCGCAAACACTGTGTTAGTTTACAATAATTACCCGGCCTAGCTACAAGGATAAGGAAACTGTTTGAAATTTGAATTTCCCGCCACAGGTGAAACGTACCACCTTAAAGGCTGCTTCTTAAATAACCCCCCAATGGTCTCTATAAGCTTATTGTAATGAAATTAAAGACTTGATTTTAAACAAATCCTTTCATTTATTATTTACAATGAAATCATAGACTTTATAAATACACTTTGATGTATTGTTTAAAAAAAGCTTAACCCTGAAAGGTTTTAAACTATAGGCGTTGATCCTAAATTTATTAAAAAATATTTTTTTAACTAAAAACAAAACTGTAAAATTTTCGTTATCTTCTAGAATATTTCAACAGAAAAGATGGCAAGAATTAAAAAAACTTAATACAGACAGACAAATTTGTAGAGTTGTCTTTTTTTTTAATTTTTTTTTTGAAAAGCAATAGATAATATATTCTAAATTAAAATTTATAACAGTTTTAACTTTACTCAATTTAAAAAAAAAAAACAAAAAAAAAAAAAAAAAATTAAAACCTAACTATTATTCTATCAAACCGCTACCAGTGGGAACTGTTAAAATGTTATAAATGTTTAGAGTTGTCTAAACATTTATAACAGAAAGTGAGTAAAAAATTTGAGTTGGTCCTTCGAGCTCAAAATAAGTTCAGTGTTTTTAGAAATAGTTAAGGTAACCTTAGGTAACTTAAGGTAAAGTAAAGGTAAGGTAAGGTAAAGTAAGGTAAACTTAAGGTAACTTAACCTACAATTTCTATACTATTTTGTACCACCATGCCTTAAAAAGTATATTTTTATGTGTATTTTTTAACTTTTTGTTTGCCACATGGCCTTTATATGTAGATGCAGGGTTACCTTAAGTTTGCATCACATTAAAGCATTTCAGCGCAAAGTAAGACACCAAACTATACCCTTCCATACAACCTAATATCAATTTATTCAAAACTGTATTACAATTGCTTATAACACATTTTTTTTCTTGACTACCCTCATTTTGAATTTCTTTGTAATTCGGATTCCATTTTTTTCTCCATATATCCATTATGTTGCTTTTCTTTAACGATTTCTCGTCTTCTTGAGTGTTTTGACTCAAATCTTGAGTGCTCTGACTCAAATCTTGAGTGCTTTGACTCAAATATTGAATTGTTCTGTTGTATTTTTGTAAAATTATTTCTAGTAAATGAAATATGTGACATATGTTTTCAATCTGCTCTATGTTATGTATTTCAAACGATGCATTAGATGTAATTTCTGCATGAAAATTTTCGAGTATATTTGTGATTTTTTCTATGGTATACTTTTGTATGTGGATTGACTTGTTTAGGAGAATGATACGATGTATGGACTCGTCTTTACTTGAGAGCTGAAAATGTTAAACATTTCTATTAATAATACTTTTTTACCTGCAACGAAACGAGGCCTTACAAGCTCTTCGAAAATAGTGGCATAATTATCAATCATCATCATCAGCCAGAAGACGTCCACTGCTGAACATAGGCCTCCTCAAAACTCCACACTAAACGACAGCCTGCCTGCATCCACTGGAAGCCCGTGACTCTCACAATGTCGTCGGTCCATCTAGTGGGAGGTCTACCTACGCTGCGTCTTCCGGTTCGTGGTCTCCACTCAAGAACCTTTCTTCCCCATCGGTTATCGGTTCTCCGAGCGATGTGGCCTGCCCATTGCCACTTCAACTTGCAAATGTTAACAGCTAAGTTATGACTCTGGTTCTTTGGCGAATATCCACGTTTCGGATTCTATCACGCAAAGAAACTCGCAGCATAGCTTATAAAAACTACTATTGCTTACTATTGCCAGATGAAAAAAAAAATTTACCATAATGACGATTGATCTATCTATATGAAAATCATTGATATTACTGTATGTACTGTATTGATCTTACCATATGACAATTAATAGTTAAATAGATAAATATTCGGGACATTTTTGCACACACGGTCATCTGACCCCAAACTAAGCAAAGCTTGTGATATGGCTGCCAGAGACTGATATACATACATATATAGTTTTAAATACATATTTAAATAGATATTAACAACCAGATATAGAACAAACACAAATGTTCATCACGTAAATGTTTGTCCTAGGTGGGAATCGAACCCACGCCCCCAAGCTCAGAAGGCAGGTTCACTACCAACTGGACCAACGGGCTATCGTTGATTGATCTTACCATATGACAACGATTGATCTTACCATATGACAATTAATAATTGATGTTGCCATATGACAATAAGTGATCTTACCATATGACAACGATTGATCTTACCATATGACAATTAATAATTGATCTTGCCATATGACAATAAGTGATCTTACCATATGACAATAATTAATCTTACCGTATTTTCGCCACCGTTGTGTTGGTATATCAGTCCCAGCATGCGTTGTATTGATTGCAACATATCTTCTAGGAACGATGGGTATTTCTCTTCTTCGTGTAATTTGTCTATTAGTTGACCCAGTACCTAGGAAATTTCACATTAATAAGAAGTGTTGCGAAAAACTGTTTTTATTTTTCTGTTTAAAAAAAGACCCACGTAAAAGCAAGTTTTTTTAATAAGTACTGAATCTCATATTTGTAAGGCTGATATCGTATAATACGACTGTTTTAGAGTTTATAACTGGCTACGCCCCGCGGTTTCATTGGCGGATCAAGGGGGGGCCATAGCCCCCCCAAAACACCTAGCAATTCCATACATTCGACTCAATTTTTCGATTTAATTCCTTCGAACCTGGTCAGAATGGCCCCTCCCAAAATGAAATCCTGGATCCGCCCCTGCGCGGTTTCACCCGCGTGGATTACTCCTTATCTCCTCAGCTATCTGCCAGTGAAAGTCCCGTTAAAATCGGTCCAGCCGTTTCGGAGTCTACAGGGAACATTTTAGTTTGTACACGTAGGTATAGTCTTAAAGCCGGTTTTTCTTTTTTTTTCTAAAAATTTATTCCATTTGCAACACTAAGTCTAGGGGTTGCTAGGTTACAGTCCGAGGCGAACTACTATAATTCTCTCCAGGATCTCTTAAATCTTCTCCAGGAGGCACCTTTCACACGAGCACTTCTCACTCTTAACGTCATTGCCGTTGAAATTGACTTATTTAGTTGTGCTCTGAGTGAATTTACAAACATAGCTTTAAAGGTTTTATGTTATTAGATAATATAGTGTTGTCACAATGTTGTTTTTTTAATATGTAAATTTGCTACACTATCGCATTAGGTTATAACCTGTAATGATAGTTCTAAGTTGGAAAAAAAAAAATGTACTTGCCAGTGAAATCTCCTCGGTAATGTCTTGAGTGGTGACCACTAGTGGGCTCTCTGTTATGAAGTTGAACAAACTATGCGCTGGTTGGTCCAACCCACTGCTTAATGATTGAGACACTGAAAACATTTTTTTCATATAAAAATTAAATCGGCCAAGTGCGAATCGGGCTCGCGCACTGAGGGTTCCGTACCACCACAAAATACAATAACGAAATTACCAGTTACAACTTGGTAATGAACAGAAACTTGTCGCCGACTCGCACTTGTTTTTTTATATATTGTTGTTATACTTTAGAGTGTGTACTACAATCATGTTAAAATTGACGCTTGTACGTATTACCGTTTTTACATTAGAGCTAATACAAATACGTAAAAAAAAATACGTTTGTTGTATGGGGACCCCATTTCGTTTTTTCTTTTTGTCTTTTTTTAACTATTTGTTAGTTAATCCGCCGTAACGTTACATATTCTGTGAAAATTTCAACTAGCTATATATTACATTTCGAAAGATACAGCCGTTTAAAGGTAGGACAGACAGACAGGCATTGTAGGTTTAGTAATAGGGACCCGTTTTTACCCTTTCAGTACGGAACCCGAAAAACGACTTCCAAGTTATCAACATACGCAATGTCGGTGGGCAATAAATAATGACCAAGTGCGAGTCGGCGTCAAATTTTTGTTCACCACAGTTCAAGTGAAGCAACGTCGGGCGCGGCCGGTACTTAGACTTGGACGGGATGTTGTCTTTTCGCACAATTTTTTGTACTTTATTAGCTAACTAGCTGATCTGACAGACGTTGTTCTGTCTTAGAACTGTCAAACACTCAAAGTTAAAATTGTAAATCTTATTCTTTTACACCTTGGGTTACATTATTGGAGTTTTAGTAAGGAACCCTATTTTTTTGAAATATAATAAATTTTGAAAAAATATAAATTTTGAAAATATAATGTAGCCTATGCACCCGGGGATAGTGTAGCTTCCCAACAGTGAAAGAATTTTTCAAATCGGTTCAGTAGTTTCGGAGCCTATTCAATGCAAACAAACAAACAATCAAATCTTTCCTCTTTATAATATTAGTAGAGACAAGCTGTACGGAACCCTTAGTCCACGAGCCCGACTCGCACTTGGCCGGTTTATTTTTAATTGGTAAATACATGTGACACTTCAAAGACCTTACATTTTAATGAGTTTCTCGAACTTGAATCGCTTCGATACCCCGTGTCGCTTGAATTCTTCTCATGTCTTTTATTCAGAAACATCTTTACTATGTTCAATTCTGTTATTATTTTAAAAGGTATAATTTCTAATTCAGAGTCTGTAACTTCTATGTCTAAATTACCATCAGAATTGGTACAGTTTTCTGCAATTGGCACGTTATTATGTTCGTCAATTTTGGTGGCGTTCACGAGTTCTTTAACTTCCATGCTGTTAAAGTTGTTATCAAAATTGGTGCAGCTTTTCTGATATTCTATATTGCTGGTGTTTTCAGAATTTTCGCCATCGTAACTTCTAACATTTAATGATGCTTGTATATTATTTGAATTATCAAAATCGGTAGTTTTCAATTGGTTAGCAATAAGTGTGTCTTTTAATGTTTTATCGAAAACAGGACAGGTTTTGCTTCGAGCCGTTTCGTTATTAGAAGTTGTGATGTCGTAGTTTTCTATTCCAAAATTTTCAAAATGTGGAAATACGAAGCTATCGTTAGAAATATAATTATTTGGAAAGGCATCTGTGGGTGTTTGCTGTGATTCTTCAAAAAACAAATCCTTATATATTACTTCGTTTTTAGCATTTAATATTTTGTCGTTAGCATTTCGCATGTTATTAATAGCATTCACTAAACTATCATTAGCGATTAGCATGTTACAATCTATAGTTCGGGTTTTGTCGTTAGCTTGCATTGCACTCGGCAAATTAAATTTAGCAATTAGTGTGTTATCTTCAACAGTTACCATTTTGTGACCCGTATTTAGCGCGCTACCATTATCAAGTAACATGCTATCTTTAGCATGCGTTAATATACAACTAGCATATAGTCTGCTGTCTTCAACAGTTAGCGTTTTGTCATCCGTATTTAGCGTGCTATCATTAGCAAGTGCCATGCTATCTTGAGCATGTACTACATTTGAAATAGCGTTATTTTCTTGAATATTATCAAATAAACTTTCGTTATTTTGGCTAAACTTTTGGCTGCTGTTCATTGGACCTATACAATCTGTCATTAGTGATTCTTGCAGAATAGTCTGGTTAGGTTTCGTTTTAGAATCAGGATCATTTTTAGATTTTTCTTTACTTTTTTTTGACTTTTGACCAAAATCTTTAGTTGATATGTTTGCTAACTTAATTTCTGGTAATGAAATATCATCACCATTACTTACATCTTTCGTTTTGGAAATTTCTTTTTTACTGTTATTGATTAAATCATCTTCCAAAATAATTATATTCTCATTCTGATTTTTCTTCTTTTTTTCTTTTACATCTTTCTTCTTCTTTTTCTTTTCTTTTACACCCTTATTTGGTAAATTGACATTTCTTTTAACGCCATAGATATATTTATCTTCTATAGAAATCAGATCAGTGATTTGACTTTGACTGTAATGAGTTTTACTTGTGCAATCTTGTGTAATATCATGTTTTGAAATATCCTGAGAATTATTCTGTACATCTTTAAATTTGTCTAAACTATTATTGGAGTCGTTTGCTTTCACCACTTTACTGATATTCTTTTTACTGTTAAATATGTTCGCTACATTTTTGTATATATCTTTGAATTCTTTGGTATGTCTATAACTTTTTAGGTCACAAGTCCTATTTGCTGTGTCTTTCAATATTTTATCAAAATTTGAATTAATTTCATTCAAATTGTTTTGAGATGTTTTTTCTATGTTGCTTGTAGATGTATGACATTCAACAGTATTATTCACGTATTGCAGCTTATTAACGTTAATTCCTTCAAGATCGACAACTGATTGTGCATATTTATCAGTTTTTTGACCTGATTTGGTCTTGAGAGTTTGGTTTTCAGCAACTGTATTGTAGCTATACTTTTGACTTAGCATGTCCTCATCAACAGTCGCTAAAATATCTAAGCTTTCGCATTGAGTTGCATCGATATCTGTAAAGCATTGAGTAACGTCTATTTCTTCATATCGTTGTGTCAGTATGTTTTCCGGAGTTGATTTTGATGGGATGTTGTTTAATACAGCCTGTGAATAATTGTAACATTAGAAATATTTATAAACAGCTCTTCACAATATGTTTTGAATGGTGCACCTGACAACAAAACAAATAAGTCTAAAATCGAAATTAAAATATCGTTATCGTTATTATAGTGTGTTTGAATATCGTTATTATAGTTGACAAGCTAGGTTTTTGACCACAGCTCGCTGACGTTAAGTGACGAAGTGGTCGAAGATGGTAAACATGCCTAACCCAGAATGGGATTATATCATACGCCATTAGACATTTCCAGTGCACACATATGTGCCTTCACAAGAATACTAATCATCTGTTGTTAACTAAAACACACATACATACACAAACACTACCTGTATAATTTCAGCTCCGTCAGAAACTTGGAAGTAGACGAAAAAACAATCACCAATTTTGTAACCAGATTAAACCTGTGTAAATAATGTGTCTGACAGTAACGTTGTAAAAAGCTGAACAAAAACAGTAAATTCTGATCACTTTTACTAGCTTTTTGAACGTAAGATATAATATAATAGATATGATAGAATATAATATATACTACAGTAAAATAAAATAAAATAAGTAAGTGATTTCATTTAGATTTTTACAATCCTTTTTTTTTCAGACGCATTCTCATAGTGGCTTGACTTTAATTTGTTACTTACTTTTTCTATGGTTATCATATTCTCATCAGTCTCCATTAACATGTCCATAACTTCATCCAAACAGCTCCTTTCTTTTGACACTGTATCATCAAATTCATTTGCAACGTCAAAGTTTTCTAATATCGTTATACTATCATTAAAATTTTGCGTATAAATCATTTCTACATCATCGGTTTCATTTTGATGATCAGACGTGTAATTATCTTCATTTCGTGATTTGATATTTATTGTGGCATTATTTTGATTAATGTTAGTGTTTATATGTTGCTTATTTATAACTTCTGCCACAGTTTCAGTGGAATGATCATTTTTGTGGTTTAATGCAGCAGATGTATGATCATTTCTGTCATTATTATCGTTATTTTGTTCAATAATAGTTTCAAAATCATTAGTTTCGTCTATAAGGAAATCATCACTGCATACACTGATGTTTTCTACATCCATGTCGTCATTCATTTTGGTTCTTAGTTGTTGTATGTGGTCTTCTAAAGTGGTGTTTTCAGGTTTGGTTCTTATTACCGCTAACGATATGGCTAGACGATGTTTTTGGAGAATGTGGGTTACTGAAAAAGTTGTAAGTGAAGCAGGGAGATAATAATGGTAACAGTTATTCCGTGATACAGTTTAAGTTGTGATGATTGTTTTAAACGTTTGTAACTTATTTGAAATGGCAGTGGGCATGGCACATATCACGCAGAACAGATGGCCGATGGGGCCGAAAGGTTCTCGAATGGAGACCACGGACTGGTAAGCGCAGCGTAGGACGTCCAGTCACAAGATGGACAGACGACCTAAAAGAGACCGCAGGGAAACGCTGGATGCTTCCAACCGACCCTTTTGGAGATCGATGGGGGAGGCCTATGTCCAGCAGTGGACGTCCTATGGCTGAAATGATGATGATCATGAACTTATTTGCCTGTGTCGGAATTGAAGTGAACACGCGTATAGCGATGCGCTTAGGAGTGAGCGAGATGGTAGTATGTATCTCAGTTACATAGCGTTTGCAGCAAACTTCACGGCGAACTTAAAAAAAATATTACAACCTAAGTGAGAGGACTACCTACGCTGCGTCTTCCGGTTCGTGGTCTAAGAACCTTTCTTCCCATCGGTTATCGGTTCTCCGAGCGATGTGGCCTGCCCATTGCCACTTCAACTTGCAAATTTTAACAGCTATGTCGGTGACTCTGGTTCTTTGGTGAATATCCACGTCCAGATTTTATCGCGCAAAGAAACTCCGAGCATAGCTCTCTCCATAGCCCGCTGTGTGACTCTGAGCTTTTCCAAAAGGCCAACAGTTAAGGACCACGTCTCAGTACCATAATTAATAATATATACCCGGCGTCAAAAGCGAGAGTTCCGGAGGACACGACGGCGTTAGGTTGGTATACTTTTGTTCCGTTCTATGAGGAATGAGAATCCTTACGCTACCATAATTATGTATGGTGATCCTGCATTAGTAGATAGTTGTACCTAACAGGTACGACACGCAGGTAAACCCGCCGCGTGAAACTAGTAAAAAGTAGATTTTCTTTCTTTTGACGCAAATAATCAATCAGATAATGTATTAGTAACTTTTTAACTTAACTTTGCGCAATTTGAAACACATGTTTTAAAGTCGGAGTCAGCTCGTGACCACGGCTATTGTAACATGGTCGAAACGGCGAGCGAAATGTACTAGGTAGCCTAGGTATTACCTATTTTTACTTGAATAAAATAATGCGCAATAAGTCCCGATAAACAATTAAAACAAAGTATGTATTTATTCAACAGAACATGAAAACAGTGAGACTGAGAGACAGTAAGTATGTACTTATTCAAATAGTTATCGTATTGTTACTCACCGTAATCTTCGTAACTCATTTCGTCGAAATTATTTGGTACATTAATTTAAATACCCACTATAAAAACATAATAATAAAATCTAAATCAAGAAAACGATTTTAAAACTTTTGTTGTAAGAGTGACGTTTCGTCAACACTTTCGCGCCACAAACTTTTTTAATTTTTCCCCTTCTTTGGCCACAGCACGGCTGTACATTATGCCATTAAAAAAACAACAATTTGTTTGGTGTTTTAGGTTCATGTCACTGCAAATCAAGAAAGCTGCAGTTTTTTTTTTCTAACCTTTTGGCTTTGGCGAAAAGAGTTGGTATTCGGTTATTTATGTTGTCATTTTCATTCAGACATATTGTAACAGTTCCGTTTGACTTATTTCGTCACATTTTCAAACTAAGCTTTCTCGGTTAATTTAATTCATTATATACAAAAACTTCATGATATTCTAATAAAATGATAACCAACGTGATCTATCCTATAAATGGCGCTGTACACAATACTGTTTGGTCTAAGCATATTCATGATAGCATTAGTTATGGCAATCATAAAGAAAATGTTCTTTCATTGGAAAGAAGAACACAAAATCGAATCAATGAGAAAAGCATCAGTGGAACATCCCAGTAAGTTTAATGTAAAAGCGTATGTTATGCCATAGGGAACTCTGCACACTACTGTTCCCGGATTGGAGATTCAAGACGACAACTTCGCGGTGTTCAAGCCAGGGTTACTACCTGTCCCGATTGTGAGGATATTGTCCCGCGTCTCGATAACCTATAATTTTGCCCTGATTTTGTATATTTTGTACTTTTTTGACGTGATAACGTCTTATAAATCGATGAACGCCGGCTGCACGCACGAATAATTGTCACGTTCCTGAGCCGCGCGTGCAAGCGAGAGCGCGGAACAAGCGATAGAGAGGCACGATCGGCCGTCCGTAAGCCGACTTTACAGACAACCCCTTTTTTTCTTCAAAAAGGTTACAAAGCATCCTTGAAATACTTAACTCTTTGGTTTAAGCTAGGCTCCTACTTTCCAGGATGTATCCATTACGATAACTGAGCTGCTGGGCGTTGCTCTGACATCTACTCTCTTCTATCATTGGCTTACAAACAAGCTTAATTGGCTGCCAAACAGCTGATAGCCATTAAAATATAATCATAAGCACTTCAAATCTGAAGTTTTTATAACAAGGTGGACGGTGGAAACATTGGAAACTAAATATTTCCCAAGGCACACCCAGGTGAACAAAGGTGAACCGTTGTCAAAAATACTTTCCACGGTTCACCCAGGTGGTCTCAGGAGGTGGACGGTGGGTAAGAACTCTCGAAGGTGCGACGGTAGGTAGGTACTTCACGTCGAAACAGTTGCCTCGTTTAAGTTCCCTGCTAGATACTCTCACCTTTGAGATATATCTAATTAGGTAGTTACCAGCTTGGGGGGCTTAGATTAACTACACAGAGATGGTAAGTTTCCAAACAACGTATTCTCAAAACGTAAGCTACGAATTCGCTACGTGTGCTGTATTTACTTGCCTCGTCACGCACACAGACGCAAAAATTATGCGGCAATAATTAAGTTAATTTTTTTGGGAGCTCTTAACACTATCACCTGAATAAGAGCACTGACCACGGAACACTATTACAGCGGGCACTGACCGCGCGAGCGTCGTTTGGTGTCATATATGGCTCCATTTGAACGGCTTAAATTTTGCGAATGTACTTGGTTTCTGTATATAGTTATTCTAAGTTGGGGGGGTTAGTGTTTTCGTAATTTATACTAATGTTACAAAACATAACAACATAATGACAATAACTCAAACATACCGAACAAACATAACATAATGTTTCCTTGCAGCTGTTAGCATCATGATCTACAGCGAGAAATGTGTCGTTCGAAAGAGGTCGTATTCTGAGGATATAACCGTTTACGATATTATCAGCAAAAGCGACATCCAGCTAACAGAAAAGAACGAAGAGCCAGTGGAGTCATAGATAATCATTCACTTTCTTAGGTTTCTATATTTTAATATACTTAATATTATATTGAAAATAAAATAATTTTAGGTCGTTTTATTTGTTCCTTGACATCTGCAATAACATTGTAGAAAGCTTGAATAATATTAGTGTAGTGAAAAATAAATCCGGCCAAGTGCGAGTCGGGCACGTGCACTGAGGCTTCCGTACCACCACATAGCTTGTTAGATATGTAATAATAACACTAAGTAACATGCTAAATGTTACAAAATTTGCTAAAATTGCTAATGTTAATAAAGTAAAAAAATATTGTTCAAAAAACGCTCAGTCGGTCACCCATCCAAGTACTGGCCGCGCCGGACATTGCCTCACTTCGGTGATCGTACGAGAACCGCGGTGGAACAGAAATTTAACACCGACTCGCATTTGGTCATTATTTATTATTTGTAGGGTGTGTACTATAATCATGCCAAGTTTGACGCTTGTCCGTATTACCGGGGTTAAAAAGTTGCTAAAAACATCACATCATTAATGGTGATTAAAAGAGAATAATTATCAAGAAAATACCAAAATGTTTTGGTAAGTAAAAACCATAGGTAAAAACAGTTTTTTAATCTGTAAGTTTAATTCACATCTCAAAAGTTGCAATAAAAAGAACCAATTTTTTTTTTAATTTTCAACATCCGGCGAAGATAGGCTCTCGTTATTCTGCCCGAGGCTGTCAGTCTTCGCTCCCCTGCCTATGCCTGAAGCAATCCACGCCGTACACGCTGTTAATCTTTACAATGTCGAGGTCGGAGAGAACATTTTCATTTTGGCCGAGTGACTTCATTAGGCTGCCGTCTGGGTCCTAGAAAAATAAAAAAAAGATTTGTAATTATCCAAAATCTTTAATAATTATTAAAGAATATTAATAAATATTAAAGAATATTAATAAATATTAAAAATATAATTTTTCAAAAATAGGGGCAATCTTCCAAAGATGCTCTGGGCTGCAGCCAGGTTATTTGGGATTATACTACATAGCAGGCAGGGTGTACCGGTGCCGTATTCTATTGCCCCGGCGCCAGGGCTAAACTTAGTAGATACCTAATTAAAAAGTTTTTTTTTAAAGTGGTTATTTGCCTATATTTATATCATTATTTACGGGATATTTACCGTGGTAAACTTGTGGAATGAGCTCCCGTAAATAATCATATAACATTTATAGTCCGTACATCCGGGCTTAGTCCCAGATTTTATAGGTTTCGAAAACTTTTTTCATTTACGTATTGTTCCATACATTGCTGGGCTGAAAGGTATTCGAAAACTTTTTTCGTATTAGAGTGGAGCAATCTATACCACGGACTGGTAAGCGCAGCGTAGGACGTCCACCCACAAGATGGACAGACGACCTAAAAGAGACCGCAGGGAAACGCTGGATGCAGGCCGCTTCCAACCGGCCCTTTTGGAGATCGATGGGGGAGGCCTATGTCCAGCAGTGGACGTCCTACGGCTGAGATGATGATGATGATGAATCTATACCGCCGATTACTACCGATTTTAGTTCCTACGCGTTTCCGATAGAGGCGCTTTACTAAAATGTATGGAACAATAAGTAAACGAAAAAAGTTTTCGAAAACTATCAAATCTGGGACTAAGCCCCCAGTAGTGAACAACTGTGATGGTTTCAAACAGTGTTATACAACGTTAACTCTATGAAATCGGTTGCAGGTTGTATTTTTTTGTTAATTTTTTTTTAACCTTTTCTTTAAAAGTGGCAACAGTGGAGATGCCCTTCCGCCCTATTTGCCGCCAAAACTGCCACGCTGGGTGCGTCGCACTCGCGTAGTCGTACGAGACGGGTAGCGTCGCGTCGGATCGGATCAATTCGAAATGATGCAGTTTATCTGAAAAACAATATATAATACTTATCAGTTACACCTAAACCGAAAATAAAAATTAAACAAACAACAATTATTAAACTATTAGAGTTTGTGCAAAAAGTGAACTGTCGTGGCAAAATGGTGCTAACAGTAACTTAGCACGCGCGACCTCAACCCTACGACGCATCTCTTTTTGCACAGTCTTTATTGTAATTTTTTTTTTATTGGCCAATGATTTGAATGTGTTTTGGCGCCAACGTGGAAAACACATGTCGCATGCATTATTTTCCTAAACTTGTGTACTTACGAGTGTTAATGTGTAATAATGATGGATTATTATTTATTAAGTGCTCGTGAACTGAGGCAATACTACATAATTATGACAGTAAAATACAGAAGAGGAGGCGGTATGGCCTTATGGCTTAAGAGCGGTTGCGCACTACGTCCGACCCGAATCCGTGAAAATACGTTCCGAATTTGTCGTACAACTATTTGTATGGTAGTTTACGCACTAGATCCGATTTCCGTCATCCGAATTCTCTCCGTCATCCGTAAATTTCCATTTCGGAATAGATTCGGATTCGGATTCTGTACTTCTTCTGCGTCTTCGTACGTACAATAGTATTGGCAGAAGTTGACGTCGATTGAAAGGACTCATGATCAACGACGTGAACACTCTGCTGTGGCTCCGCCTAGAGTCCTTTTCATGTCTGAAGTCCCACGGCAAACAGCGGAACTAAATTTCCATGTTGTAGTTGTCAGGTGTTGTTACTGTGTTTGGACGCTAGTGAGATTTTTATTAATTTTCCATCGTTAAAGAGTCGTGTACGATGCCAAAAGTTGTTAAAGTTCTACTCGAGAAATGATACTGATAGTGATTGATACGCGATGACAGCGTCGCGTCTGGGGGACTTCAAACATGAAAAGCACTCTAACATGATTGCTTGGATTTGTATCAGAGATCGGACTAGTGCGTACGCAATATCCGAATTCGGTCCGAGTTTTCTACATCTATATTTTCACGGATTTGGATCGGACGTAGTGCGAAACCGTTCTAAGCCGGCTCAACAAAGCGTAAAATAAAAAAAAATGATCTAACCAAATATACCTTACCTACAGCGTACCCTTGGGTTTGCCTCCGAAATATGATCTCAACAAAGGGTAAATCTCTATCTCTCCTCTACATATCATGATATGATATATATAAATATATATATATATATATAAAAAATTATCAAAAATTGTGAAAAATTATCTAACTGATGGTGAAAACCGCATCAAAATCCGTTGCGTGGTTTAGGAGGAGTCTTTAGTTTAGAGAGTTAGAGACTTTAATTTATACTATGTATATGTATATATATATATCTATATACATAGTATAAATTAAAGTCGCTTTCCGCGTCTGTCTGTCTGTCTGTATGGCTGCTAACTCCTCCTAAACCACGCAACGGATTTTGATGCCGTTTTCACCATCAGTTACATAATTTTTCACGGAATGTTTATATATATAACTAGCGACCCGCCCCTGCTTCGCACGCAAATTACACCCGTGCCAAGTGGGCGGGTCGCTAGTAGAAAATAAAATAGATGGATGGAGATTCCTCAAAGCGTAAGCAAAGCACCGCCAATGCATTGGGTATTGTAGGTAGCCTTGCACAAGGTACTGACCTGGCCGAACATGGCGCATATGCACTCGAATGAATTTGTCCCGATCATGGCGCGACACTTCGAAGTAGAAGCCAAGCATGGCCATCACCATCATGGCGGCGTGCTGGCGATGCTGGCCACCTCGGAACAGCTCTATGCTGCCAAATTTCTGTACAAACAAATACCTAATAATTAATAAAAGAAATTTATTCACAATAAATTTTCTTACAATTAAACCAATATCTAATATAATTAACGGCCAAGTGCGAGTCGGTTTCGCGCACTGAGGGTTCCGTACCACCACTAAATTCAATAACGAAAATACCAGTTATATATAACTTGGTAATGAATAGAAACTTGTCACTGACTCGCACTTGGTTATTATTTATTGTTATACTTTAGAGTATATATATGTACTATAATCATGCCAAGTTTGACGCTTGTACGTATTATCGTTTTTACATTAGAGCTAATACAAAAATGCGTTTGTTGTTTGGACCTTTAGTTTTTACTTTTTTTATTATTTGTTAGTTAATCCGCCGTAACATTACATATTATATGAAAATTTCAACTGTCTATCTATTACGGTTCGATAGATACAGCTATTTAAAGTTAGGTAGGACAGACAGACAGACTGACAGACAGACAATGTAGGCTTAGTAATAGGGTCCCGTTTTTACCTTTTGGGTATGGAACCCTAAAAAGTGTGTTAAAAACGCTCCAAGTGGATTTCCAAATAAGACCACGCAACGGATTGTTTTTAATAGTTTATTTCTGACTTATAAATAAACACAATTTTACTTACAATATTAATAACATAACATTTTTGTTTTTTGCATGGTTGTTTACTGAGTTTACATTGCATAATGATGTCCAAATGAAAAGTTTGTAGTGTTGCCGATGGGTATGTCAAGCTATCTATCGATAGTATATCGATAGCTCAATCGATAAAAATTTGTAGTATCAAAATGTACCTAGTACTTAACTATTGATAATGTGCAATAGTAACGTGTATCTATCAAAATTCAAAAAATTCAAAATTTATTTATTTCAGGATTAACCCATATCAGTAAAGAAATTAATAATACATAAAATTTAAAATACATCATAACACAATAATAAATTAAAACAAGTAAAATACATTCAATGTCACAGGGTCACAATAATAAAATAAATAAATAAATCTATCGAAAGAATTGAACCTCGATAGTCGAGTTTGCAGTCGATAGTATCGATACTAGGATAGTTTTCTACTGTTAATATTTAATAATTAATCGTGTCTATGGTGTCGAGCGATGGTGGCCGAGCGGTAGCATTACTCTTTACAATCTGAAGGCACCCAGTTCGAGCCTCGGCCTTGCACTATTGACTTATTTAGTACATAAATAAATTGTGTGCAATTTCGATGCTATCGCTCAAAAAAAAAACAGCGAAAGAAAACATCGTGAGGAAACTGGTATGTCTAAGAACCTGATCGAAAAGTTCAAAGACCAATATTCACCAACATGCACTGGGCCAGCACGGTGGATTACAGCCTATCCTCTCCCTCTGAGAGAAGGCCCGAGTCCCGGCCGGGGGAACGTGATAGGCTGATGATGATCGTATTTTGAAATCTATAATCAATACAATAGATGTTAAACTCGTCAGGAACGAAAATAGTATCGATTGTATCACCAGAGTAGCGACTCAGTTCATCGATATTAAATTATATCGAAACTATTGCAAGTCGTCAATAGTATCATAGATAAATATATACTAGAAATAGTATTAACAAATTTAGTGCTATCGACACTATTGACAGTACGATCGATGTTCCTTCCAACTGATTTTCAAGATCAACTATCGACAGTTTCGCAACACTACAAACCAATCAGCAACAAAAACAAAACAAGAAAGTAAACAACACCTACAAAAAAAACAACATACAGTCGAATTGATAACCTCCTCCTTTTCGAAGTCGGTTAAAAACAATCAAAATTGAATTTAATGTCAATTAAAATTAGCAGACTAGTCTTTTATTTTTCTAAATCGCCTCGTCCTCAGTGCGCTGTCTCTTAGCCAGGTGTCTCCAAGAGTTATGTATCTGTTTCAAGATCCCTGACCATTTCTGCATCAGCTCAGTTTGCTTCCACTCAAACTCTTCCCGCAGACTGTCTACGTTTTCTTCTAACCACTCAACTGCTTCTTGACACTGTTCAGTCATGTAGGACTTTTCTTTGGAAGATAGGACATTCCCTTGATCTTTGACAGTGTGTTTTACTCCAAAAATGAAGGTTTCTAATTGGTTCTGAGCTGCTAAACGACGCTTATTTTCTCGGTCTTCTAAGCGAAACGCTTCAGCTTTTGCAAGCATTTTCCTGATCTCACTTTCTTTGAGTCTATTCTCGTTTCTTATTGTCATGGATTCTGTGATCCCTGTAACACGATCTCGGGCTGTTACGTTTAGGATCCCGTTGAAGTCCACGTCAAAGGTGACGTCTACTTTAGCAACGCCTCTTGGAGCTGGTGGTATACCGTTTAAGTCGAAAAATCCGAGTAGGTTGTTATCTTTGGTAAGACTCCGCTCTCCTTCAAAGATTTCAATGGTCATGCTGCTTTGGTTGTCTTCTAAGGTAGTGAGTTCTTTGGTTCTTTTGCAAGGGATCGCCATGTTTCTTTCGATGACTTTGAACATGACACCTCTGGCTGTCTCCACTCCTAAAGACAGTGGGACGACTTCAATCAGCTGCAAGTCTTTAATGCTTTGGTGTCTTTGCCCACTCAGTATTGCAGCTTGAATTGCCGCTCCGCAAGCCACTGCTTCGTCTGGATTAACAGATGCTGTTATAGGTACTCCTTCGAAGAATTCCCTCAGCATTGATTGCACCTTTGGTATCCTCGTACTACCTCCAACCAGCACCACTTGCTTGATATCAGGCTTTCGTAGTTTAGATTCGTTCAGCACTTTTTGCACGGGGCCGAGTGTATCTGTAAACAAGTCTGAGCACAAGTCCTCGAAAAGAGCTCTCGACATCTTTCCAGAATAATCGATGCCATTGAAAAGGGATTCCACAGTGACCATTGCCTCAGTGGCAGACGTCAGAAACTTCTTCACTTTTTCAGAGGCTGCTTTTAACCGTCTCAAAGACCGCGGATTCCCCGTGATGTCCATGTGAAACTTTTTACGGAAGTCTTCTGCGAAATACGCCACCAGCCTGTTGTCGAAGTCTTCGCCTCCGAGCCTTGTGTTCCCAGCAGTTGACTTTACCTGGTATAGTGAGTTTCCGATGCTCAGGATTGAAGCGTCAAAGGTGCCTCCACCCAAGTCGTAGATCAACACGTGTTTGTTTGCGATATCTTTGTCTAGACCATAAGCTAATGCTGCGGCAGTGGGCTCGTTGGTGATCCTCAGAACTTTCAAACCAGCAATGGTCCCTGCGGCTCTGGTTGCTTGTCGCTGACAATCGTTGAAGTAAGCCGGTACAGTGATGACTGCATACTCGACTTTTGTCTTCAGAGACGCCTCAACGGTCTCCTTCATCCTGAAAAGTATCATACCGGTTATTTCCTCTGGCGCGAACCGGGTTTGACCATTTTTGTATTGGACAACAACTGTTGGCTTACCATTATCGTTTAAGATCTTGAACGGACAGTGGCGAAGGTCCATTTGGAAGCCAATGTCGTCGTATCGCCGACCGATGAGGCGCTTCGCGCCGAAATCCGTGTTTGCAGGATTAATGGCGGCTTGGTTTCGCGCTGATTCGCCAATTAAGCGCTCCGTTTCGGTAAAAGCGACGTACGAAGGAGTAGTACGCTCACCTTGTTCATTTGCAATCACTTCCACTTTTCCCTGCCGCCAAATAGCTACACAAGAGGTCGTAGTTCCCAAATCGATTCCGATTGCCGCCATTTAATAAAAACAACAACACTTTCAAACTTCCAAATAATACCTCCTTCCTACGTTGGCCGCGTTTGAAATACTGAGGTTTCCCGCGTCCCGGCCGTATTTATATTCTGGGCCAATGGGAGTCTAGAAAGTTCGAAAGCACGAATATTCCGACCAATCAGAGAAGCTTGTCAGTGTCATATGACTTTTCTAGAACTGAGTTGCCATACACGGGTAAATATTTACGCTTATTGGGTTAAATTTATTTTTACCGTGATTTTGTGCGTATTTATCTAGAATGACTAATGTTAACTTTAGTACAAAAGTATTTAACGTGCGAGATCACCTGTAACCAGCATTTTCATTTTACTTAAAATATCGTTAAAAGATCAAACTATCAACCATCAGTAAGAACTAAAAGTAGGTAACTAATTATATTCAACTAATCATAGTATTTTTGATTGTCAAGAAAAAAAATGCATTATTACATTTTATATGCGTCTTTTGCGTAGCTTTTTTTTTAAAGTAGTATAATGTAAAAAAAAAAAATATATGTTATTGATTTTGACTTTATAGTTCAGAGAACGAAGTGGGTGGTTCAAAATGTTTCAAGGTTTACTCAATTCAATATATTTTGTTTGTCTGGGTTGAAACAAAATATGTAAAATAACAAAATTACACGATATTTTGCCACAAACTTGGTATTTTTTTCCGCTTGGCAGCCCACAATTATACCTTGGATTTGACGTCAGGTATGACATGCATCTTTCGTCCTTCACGCACCTGAAGCCTTGAGCTGTAATTCGCATTTTATCTCACTCAGTCTAATAGGGTTGTGTGCATTCAGTGTTGAGTGTTGTCTTGTTTACAAGCAACAATAGAAATATCGCAGGTAGATTTTGTTACCAATTTATCTCTAAAGGAGATGTCCCGTTGTGGTACTAAAATAAAATAAAAATCTAACATCTACCATAATGCGGTTTTTGGAAAGAGCAATAAAAATCTAAAAGGTACCAACTGAAAAAAATATTTTTTTAGGCCTGCAATTTCCTGAAAATTATGAAAAAGAAATAATTTCATGTAACGTGAAACGGAACGAATTTTCAGTCATAGTTTTGAGTAACGTAAAACGGAACGTATTTTCAGGACATAGTTTTGATTGATAGGCCTTACGGCATAAGCCAAAAAGGTACGTAATTTAAAAAAAAAGTCATGGCGACACTTATGCAACATGGCCTTAAAGGCTTTAGCCTGCCCGGTAGGCGAAAAAAATCAGAGACATTGATTAATCACTCACTGACAGCAGTGACAGTTGACTACTATCTTTATTATTTACATCACAGATATACACAACCAGATCGGCAATATATTTTAGTGAAAGAGACAACTTGATATGGCTCAGCACAAGTACGAAAAGGACATAAATAGATTTTGTTGTCCTTATCGGCGTGACCTGTTTTTGGTACCTCAAGTGTCAAAATCTGTAATAATCAGTGACAAACAAAACGGGTCTGAATTATATTTATTGCCTTTTTTTGGTGATTTAATGTGATAAATGCGTGTTTCCTCTGAGAAATAATTGTAAAAGATATTTTACAATGGTTGGTTGTAGCATTTTGGGCTGCAAGAAGCGCAGTGAGCGAAAATACGATGATGAGCGAGAGGCACTGAGCTAGCCACGCTCATTGAAAATCTATAGGTAGTAGATCTGTGATTTACATATTCAAATTCAATTTCAATTGTATTACCAAGATATTTTTTTTATTTACTTTACGTATATTACGTTTTAATTTTTCACCATAAAACGTTAAGTTACCTAGGTACTTACTAGAATACCCTATTACCGCGTTATTCTGGCTGGATCTGTATGGCGAACGAAGATACTGCTTTCCATCTTCTATGGAGCTTAGAAACAACACGAAAAGACACGTTTTACCTCGTTATATCACTTTACCCACACTCGAGCACGTTTACGAACACTTAATGAATAATAATTCACCAGTTAGTACACATTAATACTCGAAAATACACAAGTTTAGGAAAATAATCCAACGAGCCGACATGTTTTTTCTACGTTGGCGCCAAAAACTCAAACGAAATTCGAATCGAAGCTAACGAAATAACGAAAACGTTTTTTTTGTTCGTATTTTCATGGCCATGTATACAATGTCCTTCATTGTTTAATATTATTCGAATTTACTCTGTATTAAATAGGGCCAAACCAGTTATAGTTATAGCCGCAGTCAGAGTCAAGAAAAACAAGTCACGGTCAAGTTCAATTTATGCCCCAGTAAAGTGGTGCAGGCTTTACAAGAGACTTCTATGGCGTTTTATAAACAACACGAAATAACATGTTTCACCTCATATATCACTTACCCACACTAGAGTACGTTCACGAAAAATTAATAAATAATAATGCACCATTATTACGCATTAACACTAGAAAATATAGAAGTTTAGGAAAATAATCAAGCCAACTATGTTTTTTTTTTCACGGTGGCGCCAAAACCCTGGAACCCTTAATGTGACGAGCAGTGTTGCTGCTTTCGGACATTTTAGGATTGCAGTGTTGCTGTTAATCAATCCAGTATTTCTACTACACATATTTTTTAAAAATCTATTTAAAAAAAATGCAAGGGTTTATAAATTTTTTTGTAGCTCATTTAGGCTCCATATTTGTGGCACATTTCGTGCTAAAAAGTTGAGATTTGTTAAGAATAAAGTACCAGGCTCCATACTAATTTAGGTACAACTCCTTTAGATTCAACCACAATAATATTTAGTTGACAAAACTGAAAGCCAAGAAATAGTAAATAAATGGTTCACTCATAATCCCTATCTACAGAACAAGTTGGTTTCAAATCTTAATAATTTTTATTACGGTGGTAAGTTTCACTGGCGGGAAATTCAAACTTCAAACAGTTTTCTTGTCCTTGTAGCTAGGCCGGGTAATTATTGTAAAATGGCACAGTGTTTGCGCAAACCGTTGGTGGTTCTTCACATTATTATGTACAACTATTTAACAGTAACGCACCGTATTACTTACATTTGTCAATAAACCGTTTGAAACAGCAAAAATTTGTTTATTGACAAATGTAAGTAATAATATGCATTAGAGATAAATAACTTTACATGATTTTGTAAAGAATAATAATCAATTTGCGCAAACATCATGATCGTTTACAATAATTACCCGGCCTCGCTACAAGGACAAGAAAACTGTTTGCAATTTGATTTCCCCGTCATAGGTAAAACGTACCACTTTAATATTAAGGTATTCTGTCCTGATGCTTAGAACAGCAGGAAGCTGATTCTCTTCTGGCTCTGTTCTAGAAATTTCCAGAACACACCAGGACATGCTCACCTGTTTTCCCCCGACTCTGCCAGTGACGTAATCGGGGCTGTTGTCAATAAATATGTAGTCGTCGTACTTGTTTGCTTCCCCCGGCTTTATCTCCTTCATTTTCACGCAAGTTTTTTCCTTCAAGATGTCACTGACCTCCCCCAGCCGGCTTCGCATGTCTGATAGGTCGTCTAGCAAATTAATTAATATTTAAGTTTAGTAAAAGTAGGCATCATCATTATGATGTTTCAACTCAAAAATAAGACTTTAAAATTTACTTGACACTTGAATATCATTCTACACTATGACATCGGATAAATAGAGAAGATGTGTGGAGCCAAAACATAAAACAAAAACTCGAAGTGAAGTGAAATTTTTCTGTCAAAGTCATGGCTACTGCAGAGACCAGAGACTGTGGCAGAGACTCACAGAGACTGGACTACAGAACTACCATCGAATTTTCTTACCAAATCCGACAGCTATCCCAAGCAAAATTTTAGTTCTAGGATATGACTAACTGCACAGATAAGTTGGTCGGTCTGTACTGCCCCGTTAGTACAGTGCCACCAACTTAGCTGTTCAGGTGGGCAAAATTGGAACTATAGTTTTTTCTTCGTGAATTCCTTAGGTGGTAATACTTTTTTCTCCACTAGCGACGTTGTCAACGGGACAGATAAGATGGTGGGGCTGTATGGGTGCTCTCGACAAAAAGTATTGAGGAAGGAATAAATATTGCTCTAGGGGAAGGAGACATGGCTAAGGCGAAAGGTAAGCTAAAGTGACGCCCTCAATATAAAAAAACATAACAGTTATACAAAAAATAAGTGAAAAAAAATTACAGGTTCTCGAGTTATGAACAACTTTTAATAAGCATATGGAAGTAACACTGAAATCATGAAAAAATATTGAACTGTTTCCAAACGATCATTGACACCACAAAATGTGTCCTCATAACGCTGTATAAACTTTTTCACGTTAGAAAAATGTATCTCTCTGTATCTGTAATCTGTTTGTAGTTCCGTGTAAATAGTTTTCATGTAAGTTTAGATGCAACCTCTTTTGTTACTTAATCTGTGGCTGAGGTTTTGCCGCCATTTTTTGGGTTGGTAATGAATGGACATAGGAACTTACGACTTCGCACAATTATACTATTATGTTTGATTAAAAAGACGTTTTATTTGAAACACTTATAGTCATAATGAAAACCTACTCACATGTAGTGTCAACTTGTATCATATAGACCAACTCCCCGTGCGGCCATTTTCGCTCGTTGTAAAAGTCCTTGTTCTTCTTCGATAGCATCACCGTCCTCGGACGGACTCGGTTTGGAACGTCGTGATCTAAACTGGGCTTCTTTTTCCTCTGTCTATTCGGTGCTCTTAAATAAATAATTAATAAATATTCAGGACATTTTTGCACACACGGTCATCTGACCCCAAACTAAGCAAAGCTTGTGATATGGCTGCCAGAGACTGATATACATACATATATAGTTTTAAATACATACTTAAATAGATATTAACAACCAGATATAGAACAAACACAAATGTTCATCACAAAATGTTTGTCCTAGGTGGGAATCGAACCCACGCCCCCAAGCTTAGAAAGTAGGTTTACTACCAACTAGACCAACGGGCTATCTGTTAATTGCAATTTGTTATATACCTAGTTCAAAAAACTCAGCATAATCACTTCAACCTATCATGCTGGCCCAGTGCATGTTGGTGAATGTTATTTGTCTTTGAACTAAAGTTATATGATTATTTACGGGATATTTAACATAATAGTTTTTTTTTTTTTAGTTATTACCGTAGTTTAAAACACTGTCTTTAAACTTTTGAAGTTCTTGGACATACCGGTTTCCTTACGAGGTTTTCCTTCACTGTTGTTGAGGGGTGATCGAAACTGCGCGTAATTTATATAAGTAGCTACTAAATAAGTGATTGGTGCATGGCTGAGGGTCGAACCGGGTGCCGTCAGATTTTAAAGCGCTCATGCTACGGCAGTCGTGTAAAAAAACCCGGTCAAGTGCGAGTCGGGCTCGCACACTGAGGGTTCCGTACCACAACAAAATTCAATAACGAAATTACCAGTTATAACTTGGTAATGAACAGAAACTTGTCACCGACTCGCACTTGGCCATTATTTATTATTTGTTGTTATACTAGAGTGTGTACTATAATCATGTCAAGTTTGACGCTTGTACGTGTTACCGTTTTTACATTAGAGCTCATACAAAAATACGTTTGTTTTGAGTTTTTGACTTTTTTTGTATTTGTTAATGCGGATTACGCCGTAACATTACATATTCTGTGAAAATTTCAACTGGCTATCTATTACGGTTCGAAAGATTATATCCGTTAATAGGTAGGACAGACAGACATCGTAGGCTTAGTAATAGGGTCCCGTTTTTACCCTTTGGGTACGGAACGCTAAAAAGTGTAAATAAAGCATTAATCAACAATTTACCTCACTTCGTCGTCAATTTCAAATTTTTTCATAGTGTTTTGTTCCGAATCGCTCTCTTCTTTTTTAAATAGATGCTTCTTCTTTTTATATTTATTGGTTACAACTGGTTCTTCTTCATTGTTATCTTCTTTACTTACATCTGAAATTGAAAGAAAGTAAATTCTGATGAACGTACGGAACCCTCAGTTCACAAAGTTTTTTTTTTTTTTTTATGCCATAGGTGGCAAACAAGCAGACGGGCTGCCTGCTGGTAAGCAGTCACCGTCGCCTATGGATACTTGTAACACCAGAGGCATCACAAATACGTTGCCGACCCTTTAGAACTCTATTAACTAAGTTTAAAAGTTAGTTAAGTTAAAAGTTAGTCCCTCGGTTTAAATTTGGGGACAATTAGGAAATATTAATTCCTGTTTGTCTCCTAACTCAAATTCGGGGACAGAGAGGATGTTTTATTCCTGTTTGGCCCTTCGGGGGGCAGAATGAGGGGGCAGACAGTTCCACCCACAACCTTATCACAGTAACCCGATAAAAATCATTAAAATTTATAACTGTAGAATTATTAGTTTTACCCACAAGATGAACAGACTACCTGAGACCGCAGGGAAACGCTGGATGCAGGCCGCTTCCAACCGGCCCTTTTATAGATCGATGGGGGAGGCCTATGTCCAGTGGACGTCCTATGGCTATAATGATGATGATGATGATTATTTTTACCTGAATAGACCTTCTTTTTTTCTCCGCTTTGTCCACTCTCATAGTTTTTAACGTAGGCCTCTATTGGTATCGCCATGTGTTTTTCTAGTTTCCTTTTCTTATATCTTTTCTTGTCTTGAGTAGTCTCATCATCCAAGTCTTCGTTCCTTTTCTTTTTTCTGACATTATTTTGTACAAAATGCTTCTTTTGGATTATCTTTTTAGCTAGAATCGTATCTAAGGTGTCTTGGTCCTCTGGAGATGCGTCGGAATGGTCGCTGTAAAAATATCTCAGCCAGAAATTATTGCCAGATTAATTCAACAATGTTTTGGACTTTCGTAATATTGAAGTAAACGTTGCTTCTACATTAACTTAGTGCCTAAATTTCGCCATTGTTTTTTTTCAGTTTTCCCATTTATTCTGCTCCTATAAAAAAATCTACATCTTGATCTGTTTTTCATTATTTTCTTAGAAACCTTCTTAGGTAGATTATTGTAGTTTATTTTATCTAACGTTGCAGGATATTTTATATATTAGTTTAATTTACGTTGCTGTTAAGTAAAATAAACGACAATCTTTTGAATGTTCGATTATTATTGGAATTTATAAGCAAGAATGTGCCAAAAACAAGATTTTATCAATTAAAATTTTGGATATCAGTTTAATAAAATTGCTGCTTTAATAAACTTTATTGCGAGACCCTTAAGAAAGCACTAAAATTTGTGGATAAACTTATTATTGAAAATCCATATCCGATTATTCTAAGACAAATTTTGTAATATTAACTTAAAATTAAATGTATTTATTGAGATTACATTAGTATCACACAAATTAACAATGACAAATCAATCAATATCACAAATAAATAATCAATATCAATATTTTCACTATCATCATTTTATCAATTATTATATATACATATATGTATATAAATATTAATAAAAATATTATTAATATAAATATTTGTCTAATGAAGAACTAAATTATATTGGTAAGACTTTCTGTAAATTTATAATATTTCAGGAGACAAATGAAAGAAAATATTAAACAAGGGATACTTTACCTTTATTACCTTTATTTCAAAATTAACTTCTTACCTATCGTCTCCTCGCCATCTGCGATCGTAACGGTTTCTATCAATACCAGGTGGCCTGGTTTCCATTCTTAGCATTTCTTTGTTATCGATCATCAGTTTCCCTTCGGATTTTACTTTTATATCATTATGTTCTACTTTATCTGATTTTTCTTTATCGTCTTCAGCTGATTTTTCTTTGACTGTTTTATCTTTGGCTCCAGTAACTGTTTGTTTATCGTCTGAAACGTCTTTATTTTTTAATTCTGCCACTTTGTCATGTGTTTCTTTAATCAGTCCGTCTTTTACTGCTTTATTGCCATCTGTAGTCTTTGATTCTTCTTTATCGTTTGGCTTTACAGTAGTGGTTTCTATATCTCTTTTTCTCCTAACAGACAGAGTTGTTGATTCTTCAGTATCACCTGTTGCATTTCCCTGTCTCCCATAATTGAAAGCTTTGTAAGCACCTCTATGGTTTGTAGATTGTTCTATAATAGGTCTATGGTTTGTCGAATATTTAACTGCTCCAGATTTAGTAGATCTATAAGAGTTCCTACATCTCGGGTCTCTACCACCAAAGCCACAGCTGAATCTCTGGTAAACTTCTAATGCTTCAGAATTCTCACAGAACTTCGTCAGATTTTGAATAGCATGATCAACCATCCCTTTAGCAAAATTAGCCACAACTTCAATTATGCCTAGTATATCACTGCTGTTTTTGGCTTTAATATTTTCGCCTTCTCTGGCTACTTTTACATCTCCGGGAGGTTTATCTTTAGTGTCATTACAATATTTCACTCTGGCATTCTTCAGAGCTAGGGAAGATACTTTGTAGACTTGTTCTACAATATTTTCTACTTCATCATCAATGCCTAGTTCGATTAGAGTTTTTGTGACGTCTTCGGATTGAATTCCTGGTGGTGGAGTGATGTCAGGATTGACTCTTAAGCTTTTAGTGACCATTTCCTCAATATCTATATCTCGTTTTTTTCTCTTGACAGGTTCTAGAGTAGATTCTTTATCACCTAGAGCGTTACCATCCGTTTGCCTCCTTCTTCTGGCTACTCCAGGATATGATTGGCAAAGATCGACCTTCTCTTGTCGATCTCTGGCTCTGCATTCTGGACCGTACACGATTTCGATCTTTTTAAGGTCAGTGGCGGTCAAACCCACGCGGTTCTGCTGTACACTGGTATCCTACAATTAGAATGATAGTTCTACCAAAATATCTCTGAAGTTAGAAATACGAATATATATATAAGTACATAGTAAAAATTTGATTAAAAATTGTAATAAAATTGAATTTTAGTTAAATTTACAGATAGTTTGGTAGTGATATATATGTCAAGTGAATAAAGAGGAATAGGCAAGATGCCAAACTAAATAAATTGGATTTTGGGTTGTAAAATCCAATTTCTTTGTGCCAAACCCTCAAAAGAAGGACTTATCTCTTTAATAACGACATGACATGGATTAAAATAAAATTAATTTAATTTGAATGCTTAGAATAACTACACATAGAAACCAAGTACATTCGCACAATTTAAGCCATTCAAATGGAGTCATATATGGCTCCAAAAAAATATAAAAATTTTACTATGACAATTTGCGCGGTGAAATCGTACCACAACAAATCAGAAAAGCAGCATAAGAGTTATGGTGTGACATTCCACAGGTAATCCATAAATTTTCTTGCTTAAATCGGTTAAAATACCAATCGAAACGTAAGCTACAAAGCGAATTTGTAGCTTACGTTTTGAGAAGGCGTTGTTTGGAAACCTACCTTCTCTGAGTAATTCTAAGTTCGAATGACATATTGATGAAAACGATCATAGAGAAGGTAGGTATATACATTTCCAACGCCCCCATCAATGGAGACGTTGGGAATAAAGATAACTTACTGCAACCAAAGAAGTTGGACCTAAAGGTATTAAGGTCCAAGTTCTTTAACCGAGACCAAATAATAGAGAAGAAGAAGAACAGAGAAGGCAAATGTCACGTCGTCGTACAGGCAGGTGCAAAGAATTCGGACCTAGAAAAGGTAAGGTCCGAAATCTTTGGGGAGGTGTAATCGCTGGCAGAAGGCTGTCAAATCTGAATGTTACTCCACTAACAATCCATGCTCATAAATAATAACCTACTTACAAGTCTTACAACGACCTTGGCGTTGAAAATAGGTTATAAAAACCTAGGGACCTACTTAGGTACCTTAAAGCTGATAGTCTTATGGCCGTTCTTGCTGTAGTCCCTGTACCCGAAGTGCATGACGCTGTCCACGTCGTAGGGAAGGAACCGCAGCTCCAGCGGCTGCATGTTTTCTTTCGTGAAAAGCTCGATGTTTCCTAGAAGAAAAAAAACCCTTCAAACATGTGAAAAGAGGATGAAATATTTTTTCATTGCACCCCGTCTGGGTTATTGTTGAATAGGTATTATAGAACGAAGGTAAGGTTTCATACATCACTTTTTTAGGGTTACGTACCTAAAGAGTGTAAACGGGGCCATATTACTAAGCTTACGTAATCTGTATGTCCGCCAAGTGCTAAGTCAGACAAGTGTCTTGTAACACGTACAAGCGTCAAACTTGCCATGATTATAGTACACACTCTAAAGTATAACAACAAATAATAAATAATGGCCAAGTGCGAGTCGGTGACAAATTTATGTTCATTACCAAGTTATAACTGGTAATTTGGTTACTTGGATGACCTCGTCATTTCTTTCACCGAATTGAAATGCCATGTTTTACCGTCCATATAAATGGACGTAGGTTTTTTTAAATTGAATAATTATTGCTGTTTTTTGTGGTGCTACGCTCAGTGCGCGAGCCTAACTCGATCGCCTGTTTTATTATCTATTATTTTGATTTTAAAACCGAACTACTGAGCCGATTTTGATGAAATTTCTATGGGACCAATCTGAAAGTATATCCTTTTAGAATTTGCTGAATCGGCAAAACAATTTAAAAGACGGCGTTCTGAGGTAACAAATATTTAAAATAAACCGACCAAGTGAGAGTCGGGCTCACGCACTGAGGACCACAAAATTCAATAGTGAAATTACCAGTTATAACTTGGTATAACTTTGGTAATGAACAGAAATTTGTCACCGACTCGCACTTGGCTGTTATTTATTATTTGTTGTTATACTTTAGAGCATGTACTATAATCATGCCAAGTTTGACGCTTGTACGTATTACCGTATTTACAATAGAACTAACTAGAACTAGCCGGCATGGCAGTATCTATTCTACGATACGGCATTATTTTCTGGGGGAACTCTACTGACAAAAGGATTGCTTTCAAAGCCCAAAAGAGGTGCGTCAGGGCAATGTTTCATCTTCATAAGCCTGATAGCTGTAAACCGTTCTTTTTAAAACACAAGATTCTGACATTACCATCTCTATACATATTAGAAATAGCTACTTTTGTAAAATTAAATCCACATCTCTTTGGTAGTTGGACTGATGCTGGTATTCGAACTCGCACACAGGCCGAGATGAAGCTCTGCCCACGTACGGCCAAAACTGCACTCATGCAAAAAAGTGTATTCTGTATGGCTCCTTTAATATATACTAAAATTCCTAAAATCATCAAAGAATTAAATGTTGGAATGTTTAAAAATAAACTAAAAACTTTATTAGCACAAAAAAGCTACTATGAAATTTCAGAATTCCTTAATGATAAAAATGTTTTGATATGTAATGTAGACATAAACAAATAAAATAATAATAATAATAGCTTAGATAGGTAGTAATAAACATCTAATTAAGGTATAAAATACAACTAAACCAAAATATGATTCTAACAATATTCTAACATAGACATAATTTTGTTTATTTTTTTCCTTTTTAACTTTAACAAAAAATAATAAAAATATTAATAAAAAACTAACATTTGTACGCTGTAACAGGCAAGGACATGAGATACGTCTCCATTCTTACGACCATGTATGCTACTTTATATGTATGTGTACCTACCATGTTCTGACAAATAAATAATTTGAATTTGAATTTGAATTTGAACTAATACAAAAATACGTCGGTCGTACCCTTTCGACATATTTTCGACTTTTTGTCATTTTATTATTTGTTAATTAATCCGCCGTAACCTTACATATTCTGTGAAAATTTCAGCTGGCTATCTATTACGGTTCGAAAGTTACAGCCGTTTAAAGGTAGGACAGACGGACGGGCGGACTGACAACGTAGGCTCAGTAATAGGATCCCGTTTTACTCTTTGGGTACGGAACCCTAAAAAGGCATGAACATGGCGGGAATAAATAATAATACTAATAAATAATAATACCGCACATGCTTCTTAACCATTGTTTTTATAATGTTAAGGAATTTATGGAATTTAATTCTAATATTATTCGTTTCTAAAATACCTATTTAAATTCTTTAGTATAAAAATGAGCATTTGCACGTCTGCTTGCAGACTGAGTACAAAGTGACATAAATATCATATTAAGACCTTTCAATGTAATGTATTCTAGCAAATAAATGATTTGATTTGATTTGAATAAACCAACAATGACTGCGATTTTTTTCTGAAATTATTGCGCACAATTCGAATACCAGTCTCAGACACGTCGTTATATGTATCTCAGTTTTACGAGTAGATAACTACAACAGTTCTTTGGGGGTAACAACTGTAAATCATCATCATTTCAGCCGTAGGACGTCCACTGCTGGACATCGATCTCCAAAAGGGCCGGTTGGAAGCGGCCTGCATCCAGCGTTTCCCTGCGGTCTCTTTTAGGTCGTCTGTCCATCTTGTGGGTGGACGTCCTACGCTGCGCTTACCGGTCCGTGGTCTCCATTCCACAACCTTTCGGCCCAGCGGCCATCTGTTCTGCGTGATATATGCCCTGCCCACTGCCAGTTCAACTTACTAATCCGGTGGGCTATGTCGGTGACTTTCGTTCGTCTACGGATCTCCTCATTTCGGATTTGATCTCGTAGAGAAACCTCAAGCATAGCCCTCTCCATAGCTTCGTTTGTTTGCTCCATAGTGAGAGACCACGTTTCAGTGCCGTAAAACTGTACATACATACGTATCAAAGCACATACATACATAATCTTGATTACATAACATTAAAAAATATCACGTCATTATCTAAATCCGACTCTGGGCTTTAATAATTTCGCAATGTATTGATAATAGTTGTGTAAATGATAAAACACTTTACAAGTAAATCGATGAACTCTTTCGAAATCCTAACTCGAGTGCGGTATGCGAGGGGTAAACTCATGAAAGTTTGTAAAATAATGGCGTCTATCCTGTCGTACCACTCACTTAACTAAACCAATCTGACAGGACTAAAATTATCTGCCTCTCTTTTCATTTTAATATGTGAGAGAAGGATGGCAACAATTTTAGAGCTGTCAAATTTAGTTTAGTTTAGAGTACATCAGAATCAATGCCACTGGCAATGAAATAACCGACCAAGTGTGAGTCTTAATAAATCACCCTACCGTTCACTCATTCGTCTTAATAAATCACCCTACCGTTCACTCATTCGTCTTAATAAGTCACCCTATCGTTTACTCACTCGTTTTAATAAATAACCCTACTGTTCACTCACTCCTCTTAGTAAATAACCCTACCGTTCACTCACTCGTCTTAATAAATCACCCTACCGTTCACTCACTCGTCTTAATAAATAACCCTACCGTTCACTCACTAGTCTTAATAAATAACCCTACTGTTTACTCACTCGTCTTATTAATAACCCTACCGTTCACTCACTCGTCTTAATAAATAACCCTACTGTTCATTATCATCATCATTTCAGCCGTAGACGTCCACTGCTGGACATAGGCCTCCCCCATCGATCTCCATAAGGGCCGGTTGAAAGCGGCCTGCATCCAGCGTTTCCCTGCGGTCTCTTTTAGGTCGTCTGTCCATCTTGTGGGTGGACGTCCTACGCTGCGCTTACCAGTCCGTGTACCCTACTGTTCACTCACGTCTTAATAAATCACCCTACCGTTCACTCACTCGTCTTATAAATCAACTTACCGTTCACTCACTCGTCTTAATAAACCAACTTACCGTTCACTCACTCGTCTTAATAAATAACCCTACCGTTCACTGACTCGTCTTAAGAAATAACCCTACCCTTCACACACTCGTCTTAATAAATCTCCCTACCGTTCACTCACTCGTCTAAATAAATATCCCTACTGTTCACTCGCTCGTCTTAATAAATTACCCTACCGTTGGGTACGTTATAAACCTACTCAAAATTACATAACTACAAACTCAATTTGGAAATCTAATCAATCAAGACAATAATTTTAATATAATTATATACATTTAAATACATTATAAGCTATCTATAGATGATGGGTGGTTTGGTATACCAATAAAAAAAACTAACTAAACTAAGTAACAATGGAGCGACACATCTAGAATAATCGGTATGTGACGTTATAATTATGCACAAAATTAATTTAAAAAAATTAATTAAAACTATGGCTGACAATTGCAAGTAAACCCGATAAAAACTGGATATCTTTAAAAAAAACTAATTTATTTATATGAATATAATATATTATACACAGAGAATAATAGTGTAATAAATAAAACTTCAAATTGACATTAATTGAACCTGTGATTGTTACAAAGTTAGTACTTAAATGTGTAAAAAAAAAAGTTCTCCAGGAAGTTTCTCCAGGGTCAGCATACAAGCAGTTACTTAAAACTAAATACAAAAAATACCAATAAAAATATTACTAAAAATATCTGTTTGTTTACAGAGGTAAGTAAGTACAATAATTCATAATGAATAAATATAATGTCAAATAATAATATTACAAAAATCGAAGTTTTTTTTTTTTTTTTTAAATAAGTAGTCATCTAGGGAATAGTATGCTTCTTTCTTTCTTCCTAAGTATTTTCATTAGTTTTGTCTCAGTCTCTCGCCTAATGATAGAGCGAGACAATACATCCCCAGGACTTGGGTTTAAATAGTACGTACAAATTCAATCCACAAAAACGTGCCTACCCCTTGTCATAATAGTTTTTTTTAGGAATTGGCTTGCGTTTGTCTTCCAATCCAACTCGCCTGATATGAAGCGATGACGCGATCTAGTTTACAAGTTATGGCCTGCCAGTTTGTTAATTATATCGTCATGACCTTATGGACATAACAGAGTGTCAGAACTGGCTCAGCCGTCGGCTCAGCAGGTAGTGAACCAGCTGCCCCTGCGATATCCAAATGAGTATACTTCACATTCTTGTCTTCTAGCCCACCAACTCTGATCAAGAACCCAGCTGCCAGCTGATGGTTTCGAGCGTGCGCATCTGTATCATACTGCACCAAATCGTCTCCTTTGCATTTGCCATTATTGATTGTCAGGTCCTCAGGCCTGACTGTAGAGATCTCTATGCCCTCAGACATCCTTGAAGCGCTGAACTGGAGACGACCAGAATGATTGGTCGCTTTAGCACTATAGTTATCCATTGCAGCTGAGTAGTTTCCGTAGCAAGCTCGAGCGTGGCCTGTGAGTGTTGCTAGGGTATAAATATGAGGGTTCAACTCGTTTAAGGCAATTTCTGAGGCTTTGTACAAAGCATCTGCCATGGCAAGTCTGCCTTCGGCATCAGTATTGGTGACTCTAACAGTCTTCCCGCTTTTGGATAGCAACAATTCGTCTGACACGTAAGAGTCAGATCCGACTGAGTTCCTGCAGAGGCAGAGCACGCCGATTACCTTCAAATGAGGAGGTTTCAGGATAGAGCAAGCTTTAAGAAAGCCAGCGACAGCAGCAGCACCACATTTGTCTCGAGACATACCGGCCATCTTGCCCGAAATCTTGATATCAGCGCCACCAGTGTCGTACGTCACCCCTTTGCCAACCAGCAGGAGGGTTTCGGTAACTCTTGCGATGTCAGAAGGTTTGTACTCGATTTCTACGACTCTAGGCTTGTGACGGTCTACGTGAGTCGATGCTCTGGCTACAGCTGCCAGCAAAGGATACTCTTCAGCTATGATCTGATCATCAGCGATCACTTTCACAGTTATATTGCTGTCTCCATTGAAAGATTCCTTGACGTACTCCACAATGTTTTGCGGGCACATTCTCTCCGGATCGCCACCGCCGATGTCTCTGGTAAAAACTCTAGCTCTCTCCAAGGCAATCGCGTTCCTGACGACTCTTTCGAAAGCTTCCGTCCGCTTCTCTTCAGCATGAAGCCCTATACGCAAGAAGTTCCTTGGGTTTTCTTTTTCTCTAAGCTGGAGGGGTACGTATAACGCTTCAAAGGCTCCAAGAATACCCACTAGCTGTCCATCAGGGAAGGTTACAACGTTCTGGACGACAAGCAACGGTTTCTTAGCGCCAGAATCAAGGGCTCTCACCATCCCTTTGTAAGCAGCTTCTTTCAATACTCTCGCATCATGATATGGGGTGATTTTTCCAGTTGGAGCGAGTACGATTCGTCCGCCGGAAACATAGTCGCAGTTCCAAACAGTGGCGACTTTGTGAATATGCTTGTCCAATTTGGAGATTTTCTCGATAAAACTGCTTATATGCTTCGGCAAAGGCACATTTAGCTCGTCAGGGTAGAGAATCAGTATGACGGCGTCGTAGTCATTAGATTGTAGATTCGTTTCTATAAAAATATTTTCGTACAGTTTAAACTCTTTGGATTCCATTGTTCAAGTCTTTTTCACTTTTGCGTTTAATTTGTGCACGCTCACGGACGACCGAGATGATACTGAGGTATGGCAAGAACGTAAAAAGCAATTATTCATCGTTCATGCAATAATTATTTGTTATGTTTATCAGTATTTCATATTGTTATCTGAGTAATTTATAGATTGTTGCTCACGGATACAGACGTAGATAGGTAGGTATTTAGTTGGTTCTTATTTAGATTTTCAGTGTTTATCATGTAAATACAAAATGATCGATAATCTCACAAAAGGATATACGAAAAATATATTTTGTTACCTTAGTTACTTATTAGGTACATTTGTCTTACTTGTCCTTTCCGCGGTGTCAATAAAGTATGGATTGGATTGTCTTTAGACCTTCAACGGTCTATGGGCAGTCTAACTGTATTTGTAGTGTTAGTTTTAGCTTGTATTTTGTTTAGTTATTAAAGGCACTTGCCCAGTAAAAAAAATTGTAATATTATTTTTAAGTAGTAATAGTAGTAATGTTTATTTGCCAAAAAAGAAGTACATATTAGCTTAAATAATAGGATTAGAACATAGAATAATTGACGGTTACGTACTATATTTAGAATAGTTTGACGGTGAACCCCAAACTAGGCACAAGGCCTGTATCTCGGGGCTCGAGTGCGAGATTACCAGTAAAAGTACAGTGATGAAAAGAGAAAGATTGCCATCTATACACGTGTTACTTACTCTGACAGGAGAAAAAACCAAGGAATCAAATCTGATCAACATCCTTAGAGTCAGGTAAGTAAATAAAAGTAAACAAATTGTAAAAGTAAGACCTTATTAAAGATACATATTATAAAATAACATTATTGTATTGTACTTCATCATCATAATTATTTTCGAAACAAAAGAACAGAAATGAGGATAATAGACGAACGAAAGTTACCGACATAGCCCACCAGATTAGCAAGTTCAAGTGGGCAGGGCACATATCACGCAGAACAGATGGCCGATGGGGCCGAAAGGTTCTCGAATGGAGACCACAGACCGGTAAGCGCAGCGTAGGACGTCCACCCACAAGATGGAAATAAATAAATAAATATTTTGGGACATTTTTCACACACGTTCATCTGACCCCAAACTAAGCAAAGCTTGTGATATGGCTGCCAGAGACTGATATACATACATATATAGTTTTAAATACATACTTAAATAGATATTAACAAGCAGATATAGAACAAACACAAATGTTCATCACATAAATGTTTGTCCTAGGTGGGAATCGAACCCACGCACTCAAGCTCAGAAGGTAGGTTCACTACCAACTTGACCAACAGGCTATACAAAGATGACTAAAAGAGACCGCAGGGAAACGCTGGATGCATGCCGCTTCCAACCGGCCCTTTTGGAGATCGATCGAAGTCTTTCCTACAAACCTTCGACCAAAATAAAATGAATGGACGGGCCCAGAAGAAGCACATTTTTGAAGATTACTAAATGAGCGCCGGCGCTCACTTCGTTTCAGTCGCTCTACTCTCTAGCCGTGGGAACTGCAACAAGTGTCTATTGTTACATGATAACGAAACATCTGACAAAATTATACCTTCCGTGTGCTTTCCCGGAGTGTAAATAAGCGATAAGGCCGCCTGTTAAAAGCCTAGATAATATTTTTGTTGTAATTTTTATGTTATCCTTGTTTTGTGGTGTTTTAATAAAGAGTTTTTGTATTGTATTTTGTATTGTACACAACAAACAACCACTATCTATTTTGCAACAAATGTACTACATGGTTATAATTAGGTGTTGAAGTATATGTCCGACGGTTTTGACTCGTTTTTACTGAGCAAGTTCAATGGTTATGTCCATTTATTTTATTTTGGTCGAAGCTCAAAACTATCTAATTATTATTTTGTTTTATGTTAAACTAAATAAGCATTAGAGTAAAATAATTTATTCCAAAATCCTTATTGTACTTGAAGCGACATAGAAGCAGAATTACAGTAGAGATTCGTCACAAAAACAGTTTTGAATATACGTTTTATTTTATTAGAGGACAGTGGGTGACTTTGGCGAGAAGAGCGGGTGTTGAACTATTTATATATAAATATATACTAAGTTACTACTACTATACTAAGTTATAATATTAGGTGGTTGTATTTTTCTAGTATAAAAAATATTTAAAACTGTAAATTTTGAGCAGTTATTTAACAATTAAAATAGCAACAATTACAATTTAAAAACAATTTCTTTAGTAGAATCGGGGCCCTGTTTGATCGGATACCGGCGTCACGGTTTTATTATCGCACCGCCTGAAAGTTCATCCACACATAATAGATCAGTGGAAATCGCACGATCCTTCTTGCCTCATACCTGCAAAATGTGGAATGAGCTACCTTCCGCGGTGTTGCCGAGAAGCATCAACATGGGGTTCTTCAAAAGGCGAGTTAAACTTAATAGAGTCGTTAAGGGTCGGCAACGTATTTGTGACGCCTCTGGTGTTACAAGTATCTATAGGCGACGGTGACTGCTTACCATCAGGCGGCCCGTATGCTTGTTTGCCAACTATGGCATAAAAAATATCTAAAAATGTTACCAGGCTCGATGTTTTCGTACAGCACCTCGATGTAGAGGTCTCTGGAGTCACGGTTGTGTTCGAAGGAGAACCCTAGGGCTCTCATGATCATCATGTCGATATAAGGGGACTTCAGACACTCGTAGCCAAGCTTCACGAACTGAAATAAATAGCAACGTCAAACAAACCGGCCAAGTGCGAGTCGGGCCCGCGCACTGAAGGTTCCGTACCACAGCAAATTTCAATAACGAAATTACCAGTTATTACTTGGTAATGAATAGAAACTTGTCACCGACTCGTACTTGGCCATTATTTATTATTTGTTGTTATACTTTAGAGTGTGTACTATAATCATGCCAAGTTTGACGCTTGTACGTATTACCGTTTTTACATTAGAGCTAATACAAAAATTTGTTGAAATGACTCGTACGTTATTGTACCTCCCTTTCGTTTATACTTTTTGACTTTTTTTATTATTTGTTAGTTAATCCGCCGTAACGTTATATATTCTGTGAAAATTTCAACTGGCTACGGTTCGAAACATACAGCAGTTTAAATGTAGGACAGACGGACGGACAGACGGACACTAAAAAATATATATCATCCAAGTAAACAAAATTGCGTATATTGACCTACTAATTTTAAAGTCGTTTTTTTATATTGATTATTTATACTAAACTTAACATAAAGGGAACGAAGGCGTTTTAAGATTGAATAGAGTCCTCAAAGGTAGGCAACGAACCGCCAATGCCCCGGGTATTGTAGGAGTCCATAAGCGCCGGTGACCACTTACCATCAGGTGGCCCGTCACGTCGCTTGTACACAAAAGAGAGAGAGACAAAGAGAGTTAGCAGGAAAAGATCCATAGGCGTCGGTGACTAATTACCATCAGGTGACCCGTCGAGTCGCTTACTCAGTACCGGCGTTAGGGTAGGGCCTGGTTGGGCGACCGCCCAGGGCACCAAGTAAAAGGGGGCGCCGCAGATATATAATAATCTATAGATCTAATCTATTCTTCAGCGCCGTAGAAGTCTCGCCCAGTACCGTACAGTAAGTTTTGATAGTATTCGAAAACTTTTTTCGTTTACGTTTTGTTCCATACATTGCTGGGCTGAAAGGTATTCGAAAACTTTTTGCGTATTAGAGTGAAGCAATCTATACCGCCGATTACTACCGATTTTAGTTCCTCCGCGTTTCCGCTGGAGGCGCTTTACTAATATGTATAGAACAATACGTAAACGAAAAAAGTTTTCAAAAACTATCAAATCAGCCTACAGGGCGGTGAGTGCTAAAACCGGCACTGCGCTTATTTTTACAAAAAAGAGAGAGTCAGCAGGAGAAGACAACTTACATGTGGATTAAAAACGGAGTGTCCCCTGGTGTTAAACAGACACCGCTTCATACCGTCTGGGTTTATAAACACCATCACTTCGTCAGTTGGTTCGGGGCGAGCCATCACCGGTTTAAACTTTATGCACGTCTTGAATGCGAACATTGAGAGGGCGGACAGGATAGCCAGGGTCTGCTCGTGGTCTGTGGACGTTTATTTATTGGAAAACCAACAGCTTTTTACACTAAAATATACAATGGAAAAACGATTGGAAGCCAATTTATTATAGGTTATAGCGAATAAGTACATATCGAAGTTAAACATGTGCAAACACTTAGAATAACTACTCAGAGAAGGTAGGTTTCCAAACAACGCCTTCCCAAAACGTAAGCTACAAATTCGCTTTGTAGCTTACGTTTCGATTGGTATTTTAAACGATTTAAGCAAGAAAATTAATGGATTACCTGTGGAATGTCACACCATAACTCTTATGCTGCTTTTCTGATTTGTTGTACGATTTCACCGCGCAAATTGTCATAGTAAATTTTTTTTATTTTTTTTGGAGCCATATATGACTCCATTTGAATGGCTTAAATTTTTCGAATGCACTTGGTTTCTATGTGTAGTTATTCTAAGGTGCAAACACTAAAAAAGGTTCTGGTAATATAGAAAACAAAAATGTATAATAAAAAAAAACAACAAGGTAATATTTAAAAATAAAATACAGATTTAATATAAGCCCGACACTTTACGGTTGTTGACCGTCTGCTAGGAAAAACTCACTGCGTTTTCCCATTTACCTACGTACCACCAATGACGTCATACCTGGAAAATCTTTGCGTACCACCAAAGATTATTATAAAATACAGATTTAATATAAGCCCGACACTTTACGGTTGTTCACCGTCTGCTAGGAAAAACTCACTGCGTTTTCCCATTTACCTACGTACCACCAATGACGTCATACCTGGAAAATCTTTGCGTACCACCAAAGATTATTATACACGTATATATTTATCTATGGTACCACTGTTCAGTTGTTTTTGGGACAAGCCTGATGGGAAAAATCTTTTTCGGCTCATGATCCCACTGTTGGGACTCAGGCCTTCTCTCAGTGAGAGAAGATGGGCCCTAACCATCAAGATACAATTCCTATAGAGCATAGATAAAATAGAGTCACAATCTCAGTGAAAAGTCAACAAACGTCCGAGCGTCATTGTACATACATTGTATCAATTATATACTTCACAATGCCACATTTACTGATGTAGACGTTATGTCACTTGCATAGTGTTCAACGTTAGTTGTCCGCTATGTCATCGTAGCTCAGGCATCGCGCTGCGTCGTAGCGGATCGCGGCTACCTTGTAACTAACCAAAAAGTCTGCGCAATTTCGGACATTTTTTGGCCCGATTGTGACTCTATATGTATTGTATCTCGATGGCCCTAATCCACCATGCTGGCCCAGTGCATGTTGGTGAATGTCATATCTTTCAACTTTTGAGGTTCTTTCACATACCGGTTTTCTCACGATGTTTTCCTTCACATTTTATTTTTTTGCGAAACTGCTGATTTATTTACGTAAGTGATTGGTGCAGAGCCGAGATTGAAACCGGGTGCCGTCAGATTGTAAAGCGCATAATATGCTACCGGTCGGTCACCATCGATCTAGATTTTCTCATAGCAACCGCACAAACACCCGCAAGTCATGTTTCAATGGTAGACGAGGTAATTTAGCACCGGTAACCCAAAAATGATACACTAAACTTACCAAAATGTGCAGGATTCACGTAGAAAGGCACGGTGGCGTTCTGCCATATCGCGTAAGACTTTGTTGTAATAGCTGTATGAACAAAAATAAATGTAATTGTAATATAAGTAGAGTGCTTTTCATGTTTGAAGTCCCCCAGACGCGGCGCTGTCATCGCGTATCAATCACTATCAGTATCATTTCTCGAGTAGAACTTTAACAACTTTTGGCATCGTACACGACTCTTTAACGATGGAAAATTAATAAAAATCTCACTAGCGTCCAAACACAGTAACAACACCTGACAACTACAACATAGAAATTTAGTTCCGCTGTTTGCCGTGGGACTTCTTTCATGAAAATGACTTTTTTTACCTAGTCAATCCAATCTTTAGTTTAATTTAAGTAGTGTATTAATTTATAACCATTATTATTCATTCACGTGCATGCACTATTCACTTCTAAGAGGTCGTACATTGCCATTTCTATATGTATAAAAAAAACTAATTTAAAGGTGTTAGTGAACCAAATATTTAAAAAAAAAAAAAAAAACTTTCGTATAGGTATTGTTGATCCTCTCCATCCTAATGTTGCCTGGAAGAGATCGCACTTAGCGATAAGGCCGCCAATTATTGCAGTAATATATTTTTAAGATAAAAATAGATAGATAGGTAGATAGATAGTTTTTTTTTTTATTAGTTTTTTTTTAAATCGTGTTTGTAATTGTAAACCCTGCACTCGCCGCGCTAGCTTCATTTGCCTGCCGAAGATACGAATTAACTACGCCAAGACAATGATTACTTTTGAAGGAGCGTGCCTTTATAACAAACTACCCTCGGAAATTAATAACACTAAGTCGTTCAACGCAATTAGATGGATATTATGTACTGTATGCTATATTATATTATTTTGTTCTACATGTTTGTAATGTTATTAGTTATTTTGTACGACGAACTGTAAATTTATTGTTAGCAGTGTTCTCATGGAAGTGATGTAACATCTTATATGAGAATAAATGCCTATAAACCTAAACAAACAATAAAAGAGTTTATCTATCTATCATTTTGTAGATCCTATTTATATATGTATGTATATCAGTCTCTGGCAGCCATATCACAAGCTTTGCTTAGTTTGGGGTCAGATGACCGTGTGTGAAAAAATGTCCCGAATAGGTCCGTATATGTCCCGTTAGGTCACTCGCCTATAGCCACCATAAGAGGCCGTCCAATGTTTTTTTTGTGCAAAAATTCATGTTGATCCCTTGCTCTGTTGCTGCGTGAAAGAGGAACAAACAAACCAACAAACTTACGCAGTACGATGACGAAAAAAAATTTAAGTTCAGCGACAAGTTTTTTTCACCGATCATTTCCTATATCATGTGGTGGCAAATTGGAATCTCTTAATTTAATACCGATTAGACATTTATTTACACAAGAAAATTATACATCTATACTATATAATATACTAATAATATTATAAAGAGGAAAGATTTGTTTGTTTGTTTGTTTGCATTGAATAGGCTCCGAAACTACTGAACCGATTTGAAAAATTCTCTCACTGTTGGGAAGCTACACTATCCCCGGGTGACATAGGCTATAATCTATACCCGTGCGAAGCTGGGGCGGACAGCTAGTATTATATACAACTTATCGATAAAACTACTATGGACGACTAAAAAATAATATATACAAAAAAATCCTAGGTGACCAAATTGCCACCATGCGGCAGGGTTCCCAGAATGCTGGCAGCATTGCCCCTTGCCTTTCCGGTTATTTGTGGTGCCAACTGCGTTTTGTTCGTCGCAAATAGTTTTTTTTTTCTAAATTGATAATTATTGTATTTTGTGGTGGCACGGAACCCTCAGTGCACGAGCGCGACTCGCACTTGGCCGGTTTATTTTAAATTATTTGAGCCTATCTATTCTTCAAAACAAATTATTCTTCCGAGGCATTCGGACAAAAAAATATCTCACCATTAGCGCTGTTAATGTTGGCATCATGTTTCGAATAAACTACTGTAAAAACGTTTAAAAAGAATAAAAAAGTCACACATCGTTGCAACATTTTGGTTGCAACACTAAAGTGAGCTTTGATTAAATATTTCACGCTTATTTTATGGTCAGATTCAATTGTTATTGGAGTGTAACAAAACAAAATTTAATTTAGTTACAAGGTAGTAGGTTCGCTACCGACTTCCTTTGTTAACTTACCTACGTTGTCTGTCTGTCGGTCCGTCTGTCTGTCCTACCTTTTAAGGGCTGTATTTTTCGAAACGTAATAGATAGCCAGTTGTCATATTATGGCGGATAAATTAACAAATAATCATAGTCATAAAGTAAAAACTAAAGTCCCCATACAACAAACATATATTTTTACAACACATTTGCTCAAAAAGTGCACTTACGAAGCCTCAATACATCTTTCGAAAGTTAAACATTACGGATCATACAACGGAGCGTGCTGTAATGAAACGCATCATACAACGGAGCGTGCTGTAATGAATTTGTCCGCACGCTCCGTTGTATAGCACCGTGCGTGTACGTTACGGTATTTTTTTAATTTCCATTTTTTGTTTTTTTCTCGCAAATGTGTTGTAAAACGTTGTATGGCACACGTGCGGATTGGTTATTACAAACTCGTGACTATGGTAAGCCCTCGAGTTCGTCTCGGGCTTACATTCGTCTACTCGTTTGTAATAACCAACTTTCCGCACTTGTATCATAAATAACTATTACGTATTTTTGTATTAGCTCTAATGTAAAAACGGTAATACGTACAAGCGTCAAACTTGGCATGGTTATAGTACACACTCTAAAGTATAATAACGAATCACCGTCCCACCTCCAAATTACATTGTCACTGCCGAAGAGCTCCCCCCAGGCCATAAAGAACCATTGGCCCACTTGGAAACCCCTGAACCGACTTCGGTCCCAAGTGGGCCGAAGTCGGGATAATATGGCAAAGTGGGGTTATATAAAGGGCTCTGACACCGAATGTCTTTGTGGTGTGAACCCTCAGACAATGACACACTTGTTGGAGTGTGCAGCGTGTCCTACAACTTGCACACTAGACGACCTGAATGAAGCCACGGAGAGTGCCATTGGGGTGGCAAAGTTTTGGTCTAGAAACCTAATCTGAAAATAGAATTGTATTTTGCGGAACATCGACTCGAAAGAAGAAGAATAACGAATAATAGCCAAGTGCGAGTCGGTGTCAAATTTTTGGTCACCACCGATTCCCGTACGATCACCGAAGTGAAGCAACGTCGGGCGCGGTCGGTACTTGGATGGGTGACCGCCTGGGATTTTGTCTTTTTGCACTATATTGTTGTACTTTAGTAGCTAACAAGCTACTTGGCCGGTTTTATTGACTTTATTATTATTTGTTAGTTAATCCGCCGTAACATACATATTCTTTGTAAATTTCAACTGGCTATCTAATAAAGTTCGAAAGATAGGCGTTTAAAGGTAGGACGGACAGACAGATGTCCATCTGTCTATCCAGACAGACAATGTAGACTTAGTAATAGGGTCCCGTTTTTACCCCTTGGGTACGGAACCCTAAAAAAACGACTTAAGTTTAAGGGACCGTCCGTCTGATAGTTGGTAGTGAACCTGCCTTCTGAGCTTGGGGGCGTGGGTTCGATTCCCATCTAGGACAAACATTTGTGTGATGAACATTTGTGTTTGTTCTATATCTGGTTGTTAATATCTATTTACGTATGTATTTAAAACTATATATGTATGTATATCAGTCTCTGGCAGCCATATCACAAGCTTTGCTTAGTTTGGGGTCAGATGACCGTGTGTGCAAAAATGTCCCGAATATTTATTTATTTATTAATAACGTGAGGCTTGAAAGGGGGGGGGGGGGGGGAGGAAGGGTTTGCAAAAATCACGAAATATCACATTATCATCATCATAATATCAATATTATATATCGTGTATTTATTTTTTCGTCAAACGCGCAATATCTAAACCGAAAAGCGGCGTGTAGTGTGACCTTGGGCCTTACGGACAACAGCTATTACAGGCACCTAATCCGCTCAGTTGGAAAATCACGCGACCGCTAACCGTATCTGGGCGTGATAAGGTTTGCGGTCGCGTGATTTTCCAACTGAGCGGATTAGGTGCCTGTAATAGCTGTTGTCCGTAAGGCCCCTTGCCAATCAAAAACAACCTGCAACCTTTCTGTCTAGACATTTTTGTCATGGTCCTGGAACGTACCCCAAGTGAAGCTTGGGTTATGTCCTACCTAGCAGTGGGCAGGCGCTTCAAAGAAAGATTTTATGCGAGTATAAGTTAAGATCTAAATCAGGAAAAATTTAAGTTAACATGCGAGTCAGACTGAGGGTCGTGAGCTCGGAAGGGGGTGAGAAAATAAGTTTTAATATTTCAGAATATTAATATTAATTTCAGAATAAAATTAGATTATACTTTATACCTGTATTTAAAGACTAGTAGGCCACCCCGGCTTCGCACGGGTATACATATATAGCCTATGTCAACCGGGGATAGTGTAGCTTCCCAACAGTGAAAGAATATTTCGAATCGGTTCAGTAGTTTCGGAGGCTATTCAATGCAAACAAACAAACAATCAAATCTTTTCTTTCATAATATTAGTATAGATAATATTTTAAAAAAATAAGATTCTTTGTAGGTTCTAAAAACTACACGTGATTTTGGGTGGGGGCGGGGGGTTTGTCTTAAACCTCACCTCGTATCACCAATGGAGGGGGGTTAAAAATTGCTAAAAATCATCACGTGATTAATGGACGGCCCCTTAACTAGGTCGGACCTTCGTATAATGACAGGTACAATCACAGGTCAGTGAGCTGAACAATTACTTTTACAAAATTGAAGCCAGACAGTCCTCTGTGCAGAGGCTGTCTACAGGAGAACGAGACCGTAGAGTTTGTTGTACTGCACTGCAAGACCACAGAAGATATACGACGGGACTCCTTGAAGAAACTCAACAATAACAAGTCTCCAATACCACAACACCTGCCGAAATAGGGGTAGAAGAGTTTAGTCAGCGACCCAAAGCCGTGCTTTGTTATCTTAAGGTGCTCGGCTGGTTTGTGCAGGCTGGCGGGCAACTGCACAATACATCCCAAGCGGGATCTTATTCTTATTCGAGATGGGGGCGATAAGTCCTGCACTGACATCCCGCCAGGGGTGTATTGTGCATTTCCCCCTACCAGCACCTACCCGAGCCAACCCAACTCCTTGAAATACCGAAGTGAGGCTCTGGGGCGCTGGCCCTAAGCGGGATGTCAGTGCAGGTCTTATCGCCCCCACTTTGAATTAGAATTAGCACTGGTAACAAGTAAAAATATCATATTACACACTAAATTACATTTATTTACATAATCTACACTTTTTTCTCTGGCAACCCCAGCAGCTTCCTAACAGCCGTATCATAGTTTTTCAATGTGGCATCACTTTCACCGTCATTGAAAATACTTGAAACGGCTTTGCTATATGCTTCGGAATTAGGTAAAAGGCTTTCATCAAAGTTTTTATACTCTTCACGGGTGAGCGTTTTCGATTCGTTAATACATTTTAAATGCCAGTTAACTAAAGATCTTTTGGAAGCATTATTGCTCCATTCATAACTCTCCATATCGTCTTCTGATTTATCCTTCTCCCATTCTTCAATGTTCCATGCTTCATGGTAGCAAGCGGTCAACAAATAGTTGACGTAATCCTGATTCTGGGTCCTCACTGGACAGCGGTCCGCGGTTATCGTCACCAAATCTGTCTCCTTGTTGTATCGTTCACCTACTAACCTCAGAAACTTGTCCCTGGAGTGTTTGTCAAGGTTAAGAGATGACAGCTTGATACGTAAAGTCACAATTCTTGCTAAAGGGTTACGTATAGAAGGACTGGCATGACAGTAGTCAGATGTAATGACTTCAACGGGGTAGTGTTTCTCGATAGCTTCTTCGGAGTTGAGAAGTTTCGGCCATTCGGTGCAGAATTGTTTGATCGCTTCACATTGGCGCTGGACGACCGGTGGAGTCAGGTGTAAGAAGTTTGGTATCTTCATGAGTTCCGCATTGGCCTTTTTGCCGGGCGGTGCTTGGCCTTTCGGTACATAGCCCTGGCGAATTGGCAGAGGCACGGACGATGGGTGAAAGGATTTTGGACCAGGCCAGACGTTTCCCCAGTTCTGAAAATTTTATATTGAAGCTGTACGTTCACCGTGTAATAAAATAACAACTGATATGCAGAACACAATGTAACAGCTTGGTTAGTATCGTCATCATCAGCCAGAAGACGGCCACTGCTGAACTTAGGCCTCCCCCTTTAACCTCCACACTGAACGACAGCCTGCCATCTGCATCCACTGGATGCCCGCGACTCTCAAGATGTCGTCGGTCCATCTAGTAGGAGGCCTACCTGCACTGCGTCTTCCGATTCGTGGGCTCCACTCAAGAACCTTTCTTCCCCATCGGTTATCGGTCGATAGTATCACGGTAGGTCTATTTTGGTTCTACGCTAATGTAGCCCTCGCCAATGTAATGTGACCCTCTATATTACATTACCCTGGAACTCTGGAATTACATTCCAGGAACACATAACTCGATAAAATAAGTGTTTATCAAAACAATGTATGTTAGTTTCAAACCTGGTCTGTAGACATTCTATCAGCTCTGTCAGGCTGTATGTCAGTCCTCCGGACCACTCTACGCTTTTGTCTGGTTCTGGTCTTCAGAATATCAAGAACTCGAAATTCCTCATCCTCGTCATTTTTGTTCAGCTTAGTATCAACTGTGGTGGAATTTAAACGCCATAATTTGACGTTGTATACTGGAGCAAAGGTGCCAGGGCGGCAGTGCTTGATAAAAATACTCATTATATGATATTTCATACGCGAACGCGAATTCAATACTTTTAAATCTCTCGATCCATTTTCATTACCATTTTTGAGGTTAGAAATGAAAAATTAGGTTTGACAGTTTGACTTTGACTGTTGTGACAGGAAAGCGTCGCGTTCCGTCTCGTTCGTTCGTTTTTCGTTGCACTTGTTCCGAATTCTACACAGACGCAAACGAATAACGATGCCAACCAAATGCCAACCATGAACGTAGTATCTTATGATACTTAGTTTATGATGTCAACAATGCCATGTGGTCTTATGCTGGGGCTACATTAGCGGGCGAAGATTCGTGTCGCGTTGGTGCGATAAAAACATCGTGTACGGGCATACGCGATGTTCTTGTCTACATTAGGCGGACTAAAATTCGGGTCGCGACAAAGCTCTTTGATGCGCGCCACTTAACCGACAGTGCCCCGATAATACATCGTCTTCGCCCGAATACTACGCGTTGCATCGATCTACCCGGCCACACTCATCGCTATAATACGGATATTCGCCGAAGCCCCAGCATAACGAAACCAAAACGTATCAAAACGGCACAAATTACATTTTGAACAGACTTCAAAAAAGGAGGTTCTTAATTGGACTATATTTTATAACGCATTTATTTAAAAAATTGCTTTGTCGTATAGTGCTAACAGACGCTCGAACGCGGCTGACGGACCGCCGTCCAACCAACGGGAGAAAAAGAGTGAGAATATCATATTTCCCTCTCTTTCTCTCCCATTGGTCAGACGGCGGTTGAGGTCAGCCGCGTTCGTTCATCTGTTAGCACTGAACACGCAGAAACAAAATTGTTTTTTATGATATTTAAATGAAAACGCAACTAAAATCACATTATTTTGTGGGATGATTGCACGCCAACTGTGAGATTTAATAATTTGTACCATGTTTGTACCATTTTGTATAAACTCTTTGTGTGCTTGCACGCGCTTTGAACTTAATTTACGGATTCAGGTGCTGAACAAATTATTTACAAGATTAGAAAATAATGATCCGTGTTTGATTTAACCTGCTTTAAAAAAAGAACTTAATATGGTAGAATTGTAGTGTGATTGAAATTATTATTTCGCATTAGTGTGATCAATGTTTTCAAAGAGTACCTTTTATACCACATAATTATTTGCAGACTTATTCTATGATGTCGCCTGTATATTTTTCTTCATTTACAATACAGGTAAATAATGGATAAAAAAAATCGTAAAATATCTTAACGTTCCATTAATTGGTATTTTACGCTTCGACAGCGGCCTTCCGCGCGACCAATCTCGTCTTGCGACTACCCGCCCCTCAAGTATTGCTCGATTAAATTGAAAATCATCATGGCAGTACTGTCAAACCCCGTTGAAAAGGGATAAAAAAACAATATAGCTGCAAGTTAGAAAGAGAGATCTAATTTGAAAAGTCAAATGCGGGTACAAACTACACAATTTCCGGTAGTTCGTCCATTTTCGTTTTTCATTCATTGCAATATTTTGTTTGTGCATGGAATGTGTGATTTTTGTAAATTATTGCGATGTACCTGCAATAATTGAAGTTTATTATGCTTTGTGCTGTGAAAATTGTGATGAAATTTCGTTAATGAAATGTCTGAAAGCAAAAGAAGCAGAAGAAAGTCCAAGATAGAGGTGCGGGACTTTGTTGATATAGAAGAAACAGAAAACACGATTTTGCAGGTAGGTAACCCACCATTTTGTGAAAAACTTTTTAATCGCATTATCTGAGAATACCAAAAAAGTTGCAAATTAGGGGTTTTTGAGGTCGAGTAATCTCTGTGATCAAAGTTAAAACAAATTACGTGCTAGATATCGCAAAATCCAGTTCAAAATAGCCGAGGTATTGGGTGATGCGCGCGCAATAGAAATTGTAGTAAAAGTCGAGGGTAGATTTTTGTGTGATCACTCCAATTAATAATCTAAAATACCCTCAAAATATGTTGTCTATAATAAGAACTCGTTATTATCTCAAATAAAAGCAAACTTGCAATGATATAATATGTACTTAGGTACAAATTTTAAGTTCTAATTGCGACTTAGTCACAGGGTAGGTACATTTAGTTCTAAGCTTGTATTGGAATAACTGGTGCAATAATTATCCGAATAAAATAATAAAATAAACATATTGTACCCTCTTAGGCTAGACTGCAAGGCCAAATTGTAACCCATATTTTCTAATGCCTTCAAAAGGGCTTAAAATAATAATTATAATTCCACAAAATTCTTTTTAATACGAACTACTAAGGAGTTGATAGCACTTTTCGGCCTCAGTTTTTTATATTGAATACAACCTGGACGGACATTCTTCTATGGATTACCTGGATTCTTCTCTTCAAGACGAGACTGAATAATCATTGACATCTCATAGGCACGTCTCATCTCACTGTCCATTAGACCATGATTTAGTAAAACAAGGTCTAATTCAAAGTGGGGGTGATAAGACCTGCACTGCCGTCTTGCTCGGGGAGTATAGTGTATTGACCCTGCTAATCTACCCAAATCAGCCGAGCTCCTTAAAATAACAAAGCACGGCTTTGGGTCGCTGACTAAGCTTCTACCCCTATTTTGTCAGGTGTTGTGGTATTGGAGACTTACGTTGAGTTTCTTCTAGGAGTCCCGACAATAAGGTCTGATATTCTGGGAGTGACACATACCTTCGTAACTGTCCAATTGCCACTGCATGGCAAAAAGCAGAAATGGGGAAACAAATCTGTCTATCCCAATACGTAGCCTAGCACTGTCTATGAATTATAAAGAAACCATCTTATGCACTTTTCAAAATACAATGGTTTTATTAATTATTAGCTAGCAGTGCTCTATCCAAAGCCATAGGCAGGGGAGGAGGTTTTCAAACCCCCCTCCAAATGTCTTTCCCAACCCACCGTTTAATACGTAGGTACTTAGATATTGAACATATTAAACGCGAAGCAGAGAGTTGCTTGGAGCTCGACTTCCCGGGAATTAATTTCTCGCTTCGAGTCTTGGCTCTATCTCATATTTTTCCAGATTTTCACTTTCTTCTCAAACAAAATGTATCCTAGGTCGGTTCTCATCTCATGAAGCTCACGATGTTCTTGCCAAATTTCATCAAGATTGGTTCAGCCGTCCGTATGGTGAATTGCAAAGAAGGTTGAAGTAAGAAGGCACTTTTTATCCCGGCAAATACAACTAATTAACAGAATGACTACGATGTAGCGTTTATAACTTAGTGGTTGGCGTGTTCAATTTCCACGTTCCTGGCATGGATTCAAATCCCAACAAAGCTTATGCTGACGGTGAAGAAATACATTGTGAGGAAACCATCGCTTACCACTGGTGGTACTGTCTATCTGTCTAAAGCTCAGCTGGTTATACTAGAATTAATAGATTACGCAGAAAGGGTGTACTAAACCGAAAGGGGTCCATGGTACCCGTGAACAACTTTTACTGTCACAAAAAAAACATGTTCCATAGAAAACGGTCATTGACACTTGACAAAATGTATGGAACAACTGATTTTTATTGCGATTTCTGGGTTGATCCCATAGAAAAGTTGTTTATAATGACGAGTATAAGGGACGGCTTTCGGCTTAGTACAGTCTATATGCGTTACCCTGTATATCACATTTTAATAACTTCTCAAAATTTTTTTGTTACAAAAAATATGAGGCATATAAAAATGTAAACATTAAGTTAATATCGAACTAAAAGCTCAGTAGTTCGATAAATTATAATCACAGAAAACAAAATTAACAGGATAGCCCGTTGGTCCAGTTGGTAGTGAACCTGCCTTCTGAGCTTGGGGGCGTGGGTTCGATTCCCATCTAGGACAAACATTTTGTGTGATGAACATTTGTGTTTGTTCTATATCTGGGTGTTAATATCTATTTAAGTATGTATTTAAAACTATATATGTATGTATATCAGTCTCTGGCAGCCATATCACAAGCTTTGCTTAGTTTGGGGTCAGATGACCGTGTGTGAAAAAAATGTCCGAAATTTATTTATTATTATTAAAAAATTAAAATGTGTAGTAAGATAGAACGGCTGTCAAGGCATTTTTGTAAGAAATTAGTTGTAGCCAGTTGCACCCATATAAACAAAACGTCAGTCATTCGAAATCAGCAACTGTGATGCGGACAAACAACTTTGAGACCTAACCCAAAAAGGTAAGGTCCAAGTTCTTTGGATGCGGAGTTCGACGCGTTGACATAAATAAGAATGTTCAATCAAGGTTCCGTCATAATGCCTGGTAACAGATTTTCCTTCTCATTTCAGTTCTGTTTGCTACTCTTTTCTATGGTTAAAACACTGGACTATAGAAACAAAAAAGTCGCGAATCATCGGTCCAGTCATTATAATAATTTACTTTTACTCCTTGACCAACAATATTATAATTTTCTTTATATGGATGTGTACCTACCTACCATGTTCTGACAAATAAATAATTTGAATTTGATGACTATGTTAAATTGCCTGAAATATCAATGAATTCGTCCATAAATATTTCAAGTACTTAAATAATTATTAATGTATTAATTTTATGAATTTGACATAATTGTCATATTTTAAATTGAATAAATTATTATTATTATTGTTGTACTGACATAGTAATTTATTAAAATACTAGCGGTCCGCCCCGGCTTTTGATATATAGATATATAGCCTATGTCAACCGGGGTAGTGTAGCTTCCCAACAGTGAAAGAATTTTTCAAATCGGTTCAGTAGTTTCGGAGCCTATTCAATGCAAACAAACAAACAATCTAATCTTTCCTCTTTATAATATTAGTATAGATAATTTTTATATATATTGTTGTAGTAAAGTGTACTGGAGAAATATGACTTGTTTTTTTTTTTTTTTTTTTTTTAATGGCATATGTTAAAATAACAAGTATGGCTGAAGAGAGAAAATAGAAGACGGAATTTAGAATCTGTTAGCTGAAACAAAGAAAATCTATACTAATTTTATAAAGAGGAAAGATTTGATTGTTTGTTTGTTTGTTTGCATTGAATAGGCTCCGAAACTAATGAACCGATTTGAAAAATTCTTTCACTGTTGGGAAGCTACACTATCCCCGGTTAACATAGGCTATATTATATTTAAAAAAAATAGGGATCCTTACTAAAACTCCAATAATGAAACCCAAGGTGTAAAAAATAAGATTTGTAATTTTGACTTTGCGTGTTTGACAGTGCTAAGACAGGACAACGTCTGTCAGGTCAGCTAGTATCCTATAAAATACAGAGGTGAATTAAAACTATGGAGTTATTATTAAAAGATTGTATTGTATAAGAATTAAAAAAAAAAAACAACAATAATATTGATTTTATTTTGTTTTAGTCGTCAGATGAGGAAGAATTGGTAAGTGAATAAATTCACTTCAAAATTCTCATCTCACTTTTACACCGCTATTACACTACTCTGAACAAGTTTAAGGCGAGGTTTTCCCACTTTAAAGCAACGTTTATTACTACAGATGACCATAAGGTTTATTGTATTAAAGTCGCATTTAGTGGAGCAAAACGATGGCGCTTACACACAGCCATGCGTTTCGCTGCTTCTATTTTTAATGTTTTTCTCATATTTTTCGAAAAGTATAGCTGTAATGTGGGTGGACGTCCTGCGAAAAGCTGTAACGTCCACCCACAAGATGGATAGACGACCTAAAAGAGACCGCAGGGAAACGCTGGATGCAGGCCGCTTCCAACCGGCCCTTTTGGAGATCGATGGGGGAGGCCTATGTCCAGCAGTGGACGTCCTACGGCTGAAATGATGATGATGATAGCTGTAATGTAAAATGTACCTTTGCGATTTAAGATGAGATATCTTATTTAATCTTGGATTATCTTAATAGATATCGTAGACATCAATTAATAAATAGGTATTTAAATGAATTAAAAAAAAACTAGATGAAAATTGCAAATTAGTGTTACATTCTTTTTTTTTCTATCGAGCGAAAGGTCATTAATCGTGTTTTGGTCTTTGGGGTTTCGTAGATAAAACTTTCAATTTTGATATGACACATTTTTAGGGTTCCATACCCAAAGGGTAAAATTCGGGACCCTATTACAAAGCTTACATTGTAATAATTTTATAAGCTAACCGTGGAAGTAGATACACCTAAACTATAATGACCAAAATTTCTAAAAGTTGGAAAAGAGGGCCTTACGGCCTTGGGGCACATCTGACGAAGATGAATAAATCGTCATCAGAGTGAGCTGACGAATTATTCGCCCTTACCTAATTATTCAATCAAATGTTGACGAAGATCAAACTAGAATTTCGAGTAGTGTAATAGTTTCTTTAAAATAACCAAGACAGGCTTCAGACTAACATTGTTATATTGTAATGATCTTCTCTCTCGCTTATAACTAACACCAACTAGCCTTACGGCCAACTGCAAACGCGGTATCAAACTAACGGTAAACCAGCTCAGTTGGAAAATCACGCGACTGCAAACCGTATCTGGGCGCGTTAAGGTTCACGTTCACGTGATTTTCCAACTGAGCGGATTTACCGTTAGTTTGATACCGAGTTAGCCGTTGGCCGTAAGGCCCCTGAAGGCAAAGCGCCTCTAAACACAATCGAATAAATAATAACCATTTGCCTTATACTTGTTGTTTAGTGGTTTACATTTTCCTTCTAATTTCCTTCTCTTATTTATTTACATCTCTTTTCTGTGGTTGGTTTGGTCTTGTCATAAATACAAAAACTTATTTTACTGCACTTTTATTTTCAGACAATACACCAGTTATGTCAACAACCAGAAGTTTCTCAGCATGAGGTACCCATACTACCAAATGATTCCTCTAAACTACCACTCATGTTTTATGACCACACGTATGCCCGCCTCAATGAATTCTCCACTCCATCAGCAGCCCTTCAGGTCTCCGTCAAGGTGGAAGTCGAAGCATTTGATGAGTCCATCGTCAATGACACCAATTCCCCTGAAGTCTCACAGTTGCCTGTTGCCCCCTCAACAAGCTTGGGTACCCCCAGTTCACGACAAACAGTAGGCATGTCTAAAAAGGCCAAAGCCCGTCAAAAATCTTCAATAAGCATCTTTGAAGTTAATCTAGAAACAATGTATGAAATAGCCGACCACATCTACTCGAGTTCAACGAATTTAGCAGACAAATATTTGAGTGTAGAAATAAAGAATGTATGGGGCCGTGCCTTAAAACCAGAGGATGATGAAGACCCTTATAATATGGCGATTCAGAAAGCGTTGCAAGCATGGGCGTTCTCTTTGGGCGTTGGACACGGTGGACTCCGAGCTTGGAGGGAAAGTCCACTGTTCTACCAGTGTTATATATGTAAACTCGCTTGGTGGTACCTCACACCGTTCAAAGACCACATCCGTACCCACGACCACAAGAAAATAATGGTGTACCACCAAGAAAACACCTACGAATCTCACATAGTCGCAAGCGAATATGTCACCAACCAACCGGTCTACATCCCCTGCGAAGGGAACTGCTATCGCTGCGGAAATCCTTACAACTTCCACATAAAATCTACGAAACAGCTGTACTGCTGCAAGAAATGCAACAAATCGCTGGAGACTTGTTCCTTGATTCCATTGCACGAGTCAGAATGCATTGCAAACAGAACGCTGTCATACTACAAAAGTAAAAGAGCACACCAATGTCATCTATGCCATACATTGTTCGACACAGATTACGAATTGGACTTGCATATGATAACGACTCACAAAGTTCGCTCAGATTTACCTTCACCGTGTGTTTCTAAGACTTGCAGCTTCTGTATGAAGAACTATCAGTATTTCTCGACGCACATGTGCGTCAGAAGCTCTTTGAGTTCGCAATGTGTGTACTGCTACAGGAAATTTCACACGAAGACCCTCCTAACGGTTCATTACGACATGTCAGAGGAGAATTACCATTGCAAGGTCTGCGAATTGGTGCTGACAACTAAGTGCATGGAAACCGAACATATGTTGCTCCACACGGACAAGTTCCAGATGGCGTATAAGTGCATCCATTTTGGTTGTTCACCAACGATGCTCTTCCCTGATCAAAACTCTATTAAAATGCACAAAGTGATGTACCATAATCAGAAATATGATAAAAGGAGGGCGTATTATGAAAAGGTATGATGAATTGTATTTTTTTTACCAAAAACAAAGTAATGGAATCTGTAGACATTCCTATACACTTTTTTCTCCACTTATTTTTTAAAGTTCCATACCCAAAGAGTGCAAACGGGACCCTATTACTATGCCTACGATGTCTGCCTGTCTGTCCGTCTGTCTGTCCGTCCTACCCATTGCAGGTTGTATCTTTCGAACCGTAATAGATAGCAAGTTGAAATTTTCACAGAATATGTAATGTTACGGCGGATTAACTAACAAATAATAAAAAAGTCAATAAGTTAAAACGAAAGGGGGTCCCCATACAACAAACGTATTTTTTAACGTATTTTTGTATTAGCTCTAATGTAAAAACGGTAATACGTACAAGCGTCAAACTTGGCATGATTATAGTACACACTCTAAAGTATAACAACAAATAATAAATAATGGCCAAGTGCGAGTCGGTGACAAATTTATATTCACCGAAGTTAAGCAACTTCGGCCGCGCTCGGTACTTGGATGGGTGACCGCCTTGGCGTGATGTTGTCTTTTTGCACTAGTTTTTTGTACTTTAATTATTATTTTTATTTGTGGTGGTACGGAACCCTCAGTCCGCGAGCCTGACTTGCGCTTGGCCGGTTCATTTTGTACTTGTTTTATTTCTACCAGTGTCAACGGGACCATTGTTGACACCCATTTTGGCGTTTTGTGCACAAAAAATACAACTCAATTTATCGTAACTTTTTTTAAAATTTGATTTCTACTAATTTCGACGGGACCACCGTTGACACCCGTTAAGTATAATATAATAAGCCTTTATTACTGTTTTTATCATATTTACAATACATTTACATTAAATTTATTGTTAACGGTCGGTTTTTGTGGCAACAGCTTGTCCTTCGACAAAGGCCTCCTCCAAAGATTTCCACCTATCTCTGTTTCTTGCACTTCTGATCCATTCTGGACCGGCAACTCTTTTGAGGTCATCTTCCTAACGTTTCATTTGTCTACCTTTACTTCTTTTGCCATCTCTGGGGTACCACTCTGATATTATTCTGGTCCATTTTTCATTTTTCTCTCTAAGCATATGACCTGCACATTTCCATTTCAGTGTTTTGCATACTTTGTTCACATCTTTAAATTTAGTTATATTCTTAATTTTGTTTAGTCTTATTTTATCTATTCTTTTTACTTCTATTACACTTCTCTCTATTCCATTTTGACACACGATTATTTTGTTTGTTAGTTTCTTAGATAATGCCCATGTTTGACAGCCATATGTTAAAACGTTAAGTACGTAACCCTAAAGACAAATTTAATTTTATGTTTTCTTTTCTTTTCATAGGTTTTGATACCAGTGCAGTGTGCCAAGTCTATGGCTACACAATTGATAGACAGCTTTGGCGATCGTAGAGGTAATATACTTAAATATTTACTAAAAATAAATTATTAAGTTTTCCCACTTTTAAAGATAAAGATAATTTAAAGTTATATGATTATTTACGGGATATTTACCGTGGTAAGGTTGTTGTGGTCGTGTTGATAACTTTAGTGAACAACCGTGATAGTTTAAAACAAAGATAATTTATTTGCACAAAACACGAGTAAATCATACACACATTTAAAAACGCATGCAAAATATGGGTTAAAATATTTGTCACTTTGTATCATGTTTTGCCTAGTTTATAGGCGTACAAATCTAGAGAGATGGTATAAAAATACCGTAAATATTATTTATATAAAAAAGTATTAATTCAATTAACTGTCGAAACAATTTCAATAGTAAAGATATGATGTTATTAATTTAAATAGTTAACAGATAGACATTACTATAATTGTATGATAAACAAATTAACTTACACCATTCATTACTAAAATTTATCATATATAAAATCACTAACTTTGTAATAACATTTCTCGACTAAAAGTTTTCAAGACTCGTAAGTGTTTTCTATCTTTAAAACAAGCTAGTGCCACAAGTGGCGGCCTTATCGCTAAAAGCGATCTCTTCCAGGCAACCATTCGATGTAAAGTAATGTAAATCATTGTTTTAGCCATCAGAATAGAAAAAATCGGTGGTAATGAAGATGCTGAAGAAGTTGTGGATTGGTGTGTATCCAAAGTTCCTGACAAACAACCTGAGGGAAACCGAGACCTGCCAGCCGAGGAAGATGACGATCTGATCATCATTAAACAGGTAAACAGGGAGACAACTAAAGGGTCGGCAACGTATTTGTGACGCCTCTTGTGTTACCAGTATCCATAGGCGACGGCGACTGCTTACCATCAGGCGGCCCGTCTGCTTGTTTGCCATTAAAAAATCATGTATGTCCCTACGTCCGTCAGCAACGGTAACATTGGATGTGCAGGTGTCAAACGTGCCGACAGATAGTCGCTCCCGGCATTAAAAAAAAACAAGAATTTAAGTCAAGGGGTCACATAGTCGTGGTCAAGTCACAAGTAGTTTGGGGTCAGGTGACCATATGTGAAATAATGTCCCGAGTATTTATTTATTTATTTTATGACCCCATTTTTTTTTTTTTTTGGTAGCCTGTTTGGGAGACCGCTAGACTTGAAAGCGTGAGGTCGCGGGTTCTAACTTCGGGCCCGTACCAATGAGCTCTTTGGAGTTTATGTACGGATTTTCATACCACTGGCTTCTCGGTGAAGGAAAACATCGTGAGGAAACCTGCATACGTACGGAGAAGGAATTCAATGGCGTATGTGAATCCACCAACCCGCACTGGGCCAGCGTGGTGGACATGGCCCACCCTTTCGGGGGTAAGCTAAAAGTCCAGCAGTGGACTGTTAAAACGCTGATTATGATGATGAATTATATTTGGAACTTGATAAAAATTCAATTCAGCGCATCCTCACGACTTGCCCTTCTTTCAGGAGATGGAAGAGATGGAGCCCATAGAGATCGACAGTCAGGACAGTCATGACGAGAGTCAAGATGCCAGTCAATACGGGCAGATGGACTATGCGGAGATGCTGTCAAAAGTATTCAAGATGTCTGACACCGTTCGGAGACCACGAGTTTTGAGCGCGGAAAGTAAGTATAATTGGATTGTCTTTAGACCTTTGACCGAAGCGCTTTGATTCCACATTTATTGTGCGAACTGCTAGTCTGTGGAATTCGCTGCCTGAATGGGTGTTCCCCGTCAGTTACAATCTGGGTGTCTTCAAGTCGAGAGTGAATCGGTTTCTTCTAGGCAAGCGTGCTCCATCGTAGACCGCATCGTCGATTAACATCAGGCGAGTTGGCGGCCAAGCGCAAGCCTATGTATAAAATATATTTAAATAAAAAAACCTTCAACGGTCTATGGACAGCCTAACTGTATTTGTAGTGTTAGTTTTAGCTTGTATTTTGTTTAAGAAAGGCACTTGCCCATTAAAAAAAAATTACAGTCCCCAAAGATAATATAACCATTTGATCGCACGTGAAGTCAATATTTGCTCGAAGCCACGTCGGTCGCGGGGCGAATATGGCGCTGGTGATTGGAGACTGGAAAGTCATTAAGGTGGTACGTTTCACCTATGACGGGAAATTTACATATTAAACAGTTTTCTTGTCCTTGTAGCTAGGCCGTTTGTTGTCATACTTTAGAGTGTGTACTATAATCATGCCAAGTTTGACGCTTGTACGTATTACCGTTTTTACATTAAAGCAAAGACATAAACTTGTAAAAAAAAACATTAATGTAATAGGCATGTGTCCAATTTTTTTTTACCTCAAAGAAGCTGATCATAAATATAGCTCATCAAAGAAAACAAAATTAAAACTTGTTCAAAAATAAATGAGCTATAAGTATTTTAATTTCATGCTAGACAGAGAGCGCTCTATAGCACGTGATGACGTCAAGCCGTGCGCGCGCCACACAAATGCTAACTATACTAGCCGGAGAGGGACAGCGCATCCGCTCTATCTGCACCAAAAAAATCATCATCATCATAATCATCAACCATTTTCCACCCACTGCTGGGTATAGGTATCCGGTTCAGCGCGCCATCCTTTCCAAAAAAATTAAAACGCTTATACATATCTCAGCCACTTTTAATTATTTTTTTCAGTACGTGTAATGTATTTAGTTATATTCATCGTTAAGCCTGTTATTTGTAATAAATTAAACATTAGGGCGCATGCCTATTCAAGGTAAAATTTGATCTTCCCTCAGATATCCAGACCCAAATCAAAATCGAGCCATCGGACATAGATTTTGAAAATCCAATCAATATAGAAGAAAATCATGCTATTATAAAACAGGAACCCATGGACGATTGGCTCAGCAGATCTTTCGAACACAATCAAAGTGACATCTGTCAAAACAACAGTCGAAATGACAGGCATCAACAAAGCACCAGTCAAACTGACACTGGTCAGATAAAAGTCAAGACCGAACCGCTAGATTTCGAAGTTGACGGAGTTTTTGACAGTGACATTACAGCTGTCACAATTGAGGCCGAAGATATCAAACAAGAGATGCTAGGTTGTACTGAAGTGAACGACTATACTGGTGGTAACGTTATCACAGCCGAGGCCCTTTTCAAAACCCCGGAAAAGATTAAATCCAAAACTGTCAAAAAGAACCCAAACTCATTATTAAAAACAACACATGAAAACGTCAAATTTAAACCATTGCAAAGTTACAAGTCTCTATTGAAGATAAATTTTGCAAAAGAAAGAGTTGATACGGAAAAAAATGTGCCAGTACCAAAACAAAATTCTAAAACAGTTTTGAAAAGGAATCCAGACAAAGATTGCGAGCCCAAAGGGAAGAATCCAAAATATGATAAAAACGGTGACGAAATAAAAACGAAATATGTTAAAAACGGTGTCAAAATAAAAACGAAATATGATAAAAACGGTGTCAAAATAAAAACGAAATGTGACAAGAACGGTGTCAAAATAAAAAAGTTATACAAATGTGCGAGATGTGGGTATACGCAAAATCATAAGTTGTTCCGACTACATCAGAAGTCGTTATGTGAACTGACACCATCAGAAGATGGTAGGGTCACTCCAGCACAGAGGTTCTTATGTACAAAATGTGACATATCATATGGGTCGCTCAAAACATATTTGTTACATTTCTCTAATCATGGGTACGGGGTGCTGCAGTGTCCTTGTTGCAACGTCAAATTCGAAATGTTAAAAGAATTGTTGCCACACTTCCATAAGCACGTCAAACAAAGTTACGTTAACTGCTGGATGATCAATGACGAGATGGAGATGACGAAGAAACAACATAGGTAAGTTTATTTCACGTCATCATCATCAGCCCTGAGCGACCCACTGCTGGGTATAGGCCTCCCTTTGTTTGTGCCACTCTCCCCGGTCTCTCGCTAGTCGCATCCACTCGTTCCCGACAGTATTTTTTATGTCGTCAGTCCACCTCATCCTCGGTCGGCCTGGGTTCCGCAAACCTAGTCTCGGCCACCACGCGGTTACTGCTGTACACCACCTCCCAGCATTACGTCTGGCCTTGCGTCCTGCCCAGTTCCACTTAAGTTCCGTCACCCTTTTTACGACATCTGCAGCCTTGGTGCGACGTCTTATCTCAGTGTTTCGGATACGGTCCTGCAATTTGATGGCTCGCTCCATGGCTCTCTGTGCGACGGCATCTCGTGCAGTCTTCTCCGTGAGCGTCCATGTTTCAGCACCATGGGTCATGGTGGGCAGGACACATTGGTTATAGAGACGAGTCTACAGGCACTGGTATTTCACGTACAATTTTTTTGACCTTTCGGGTTTTAGATATCGCGAAATCATCTAAAGTAGGGGTCAATTTATAGATTACATTTGACAGTTAATCAAAATTCAACAACGTATAATCATATTATTAATTTTTTCAAAGTTTGAGTCAGGTTTGATTGATTTATACATTTCACCTGCAACGGGAAATACAAATTGCAAAAAATTTTTTTTTGGAACTAGTAGCTAGGTCGGGTAATTATTTTAAAATAACACAGTTTTTGCGCAAATTATTGGCTGTTCTTTACATTGGAAAATTACAAAATGTGGAATGAGCTTCCGTGGTGTTTCCGAGAAGCTACAACATGGGGTTCTTCAAAAGGCGAGTTAATCGAGTCCTAAAGGGTCAGCAACGTATTTGTGACGCCTCTGGTGTTACAAGTATCCATAGGCGAAGGTGACTGCTTACCATCAGGCAACCCGTCTGCTTGTTTGCCATTAAAAAATCATGTATGCCCCAATCGTCAGCAACGATAACATTGGATGTGCAGGTGTCAAACGTGCCGACAGATAGTCGCTCCCGAAGCGTTCTTCCTCCACTGGGAAGCGCACCTCAAGCTGAAGGTGGGGAAGGTGGAACCCAAACAGCTGGAGATAGTCAGAGAGACTGAACCATACAACAAGAAGCAGCTGCCTCCCGCTACACTACACCTGGCGTTACGTAAGTACCTGGATACATAAGAATCCCTCCCATATTAGTAGTTCGCCCGAACTGCAACTTGGGAACTTCGCATATCTTCCTATATCTTTGCACCCCTGGACACCGATTTTACTCATATTCGAATTTAAAAATTGTATAATAATGAACTACTTTTCTAAAAATAAAACCGGCCAAGTGCGAGTCGGGCTCATGCACTGAGGGTTCCGTACCAAATTATTTGCTAGCTACTAAAGTACAAAAAAATTGTGCAAAAAGACACCCCATCAACGCCCAGGGGGTCTAGACAAGAGCCACACACTGTTAGCGTTCACGCCTACGGAAAGATGAAATTGTATGAAAATGACGTTAGCTTCAGATAATTTATCTCATGCTAATGTCATTGTCAATGTCATTTTCATACAATTTCATCTTTCCGCAGGCGTGAACGCTAACAGTGTGTGGCTCTTGTCTAGACCCCCAGGCGGGTCACCCATCCAAGTACCGACCATGCCTGATGTTGCTTCACTTCGGTGATCGTACGAGAACCGGTAGTGAACAGAAATTAGCCTCCGACTTGCACTTGGCCATTTATTATTATTTGTACGTAAATTGCACCCGAGCGAAGCCCGGGGTGGTAATAAATAATATCCCACCATTATTACATATTAACACTCGAAAACACACAACTTTATCAAATAATACGGTAAGGCGGCATGTTTTTTTTCACGTTGGCGCCAAAATGATCTTTCCACTCCTTTAATACCTTTTGTATTATTTCCAGAGCAACTGCGATCAACGGCGCGAGAGAAGAACTGCTTCGTATGTTCCCGCATGTTCATGCGCCGGTACGACGTGAAGCGACATCTGATAGAACACCTGCTCATGGACGCTTACACCAAGAAGGACAACATTCCCACTCTGATGCTCCGGTGAGTATCTACCAAGGACAACATTCCCACTCTGATGCTCCGGTGAGTATACCAAGAAGGACAACATTCCCTATCTCAGTTTTCCCGGTGGGAAAGAAGGACCTGGCCAAACGCAAGCCTATTAATAAAGTTAAAGATAAGAATAGAATATTTATTGCCAGAAGTAATATACCATAACCTTAATTTTACTTACAAATAGCAAACGCTAGATATTTATTGTCTCAATGGAATTGTCGGCGAGCCTCAAACTAAGGGGCCGTCCATTAATCACGTGATGGTATTTTTTTTGAATTTTTTAACCCCTCCTCCCCCTTGGTGAGGTTTAAGACCATTGTTTGTGTATTGATTGTGATATTTCGTGATTTTTGCTAAACTCCGCCCCTTTCAAGCCTCACGTGATTAATGGACGGTCCCTAAGCACGAGGCCTGTATCTTGACGATCGAGGGCAGTTATAATAAAAAAAACGAGTAGGACCAAAAAAAAAACTAACTGAAGTTAAAATATTGAAAGACAAACTTAAGTTTGTAGTTGACAATAAGGTTCTTCCATACATTCCAACTACAAAATGTAAGTTAGTAATTGCAAAATAATTATTTTTAAATGATATACGTTCAAATTTATAACTTTCGGATTTATTCCTATATATGTGCTATGAGACCTTGCCTCTTGCCAAATTTCATGATTCTAGGTCAACGGGAAGCACCCTATAGGTTTTGATTCCCCTGTGAAATCGCAAAATATGCGACATAAACGTTCATATCTTTTGATTGCGTTGACTCACAACTTTTATATTTTTACAGCCGAAAGAAACCGTAGACCCAAGTATTTAGTATAAATTTCAACTTGATACCTTTACTCGTTCTTGAGAAAAAGGGTCTTGACAGACGGACAACGAAGTGATCCTATAAGGGTTCCGTTTTTTCCTTTTGAGGTACGGAACCCTAAAAATTGTTAAAAAACTGTTCAGCTTGAAAATCTTACCTACAAACATCTGTCCCTCTCTTATGGAGGCCCTGAGGCTATAGCCCCGGTGGCTCTAAATCCGGCCGGTACCGTTCCAGCTGCCAGATCTGCCTGGAAGAGATGTACCGCGCGGAGCAGTACAAGTTTCACATGCGGGAGCACGGCGGGCTGCCGGTCTACCGCTGCGACCTCTGCGACAAAACCTTCAGCGACTCCAGCAACTTCGCCAAGCATAAAAAGATTCACAACATGAGGGTGCGTACTCTGCGGCTCATCGTGATAAGATATTTCAATCTTACGGGCTTAGATTTAGAATCTACTTTCAAGGAAGACACGACCTGAATGGTTCCCCGATAGTTACAATCTGGGTGTCTTCAAATCACGAGTGAATCGGTTTCTTCTAGGCAAGCGTGCTCCAACGTAGACCGCATCATCGCTTAACATCAGGCGAGTTGGCGGTCAAACGCAAGACTATTATTTATATATAAAAAAAAATACAAACATCAAATATAATCAATCGTAAAACACTGTTTTAAACTATCACGGTTGTTCACTAAAGTTAACTGTTCTGTTCAACTTTTTAACTGTTCTCCAACCACCCGCATTCTTCAGTCTTCCCGTGAACATGGTGCATGTAACTGCGCCGAAATATCGGGAGCTCATTCCACAACCTTACCACGGTAAATATCACGTTAATAATCATTTTTATTTATCGCTAAAACCTCGTTTCAGGTGCTGATCTGTGATATTTGCCAGAAGAAGTTCCATGCGAAAACATCATTGGAAAAGCATATCAAAGTAAGTAACTAATATTTAGAATTATTATTATAACACCGGCTTGCACTCACGATTATGTTTCTATCGGTCGAGACGATCGACCGGCTTCGGAGCCATTAGAGCCCCTTCCTCAGGGAATACGCGCGCTTCTGGAGAAGCAACGGTCGCAGTGCAGGCGGGTGCAAGGGCAGCAAGAGCGGCTGCACGCTCTGCGCGTGCGCGCACCGCCGCGGCCTTGGCATCGCCAGTACGCGGGCGACCTTCTCCAGAAGCGCGCGTATTCCCCGAGGAAGGGGCTCAAATGGCTCCGAAACCGGTCGATCGTCTCGACCGATAGAAACATAATCGTGAGTGCAAGCCGGTGTTATAATAATTTATAGTGAAACCCGAGTTTTGATGAACTAATATTTTGATAAAACTCAGTCACACAGCGGGTAATGGAGATTATTATTATCTAGAATTATTATATTAGAATATGTAAAATTAATAATTCCCGTTATATAGCCTCCAGGTGGTTCTGGTCGCAGGTTTAGGACATGCCCGGGTTCCACAATCATCAGTCCACTGCTGGACATTTAGCCTACCCCCGGAAGGGTGATTGTGCCATATCCACCACGCTGGCCCAGTGCGGGTTGGTGGATTCACATACGCCATTGAATTCCTTCTCCGTACGTATGCAGGTTTCCTTCACTGAGAAGCCAGTGGTAAGCTTCAAAGAGCTCATTGGTACGGGCCCGGGGTTTGAACCTGTGACCTCACGCTTCCAAGTCTAGCGGTCACCCAAATAGGCTACCAGGGGGGTTAGACAAGATCCGCTTTCTGTTAGCGTTAACGCCTGCGGAAAGATGAAATTGTATGAAAATGACATTGACAATGACATTAGCTTGAGAGATGTTATCTCAAGCTAATGTCATTTTCATACAAATTCATCTTTCCGCGGGCGTTAACGCTAACAGAAAGTGGGTATTGTCTAACCCCCAGGCTTGGTCCCCACAGTAATGGCTGATAACTATTCCAGATGCACATGACGACGGAACCGATACCGTGCAACCTCTGTGATAAGCTCTTCTACTCTACGTCCCAGTACAACAAACATATACATGTAAGGAAACATAAACAGACAAACAATTTTATTGATAACATTGGTATCGATTCTGACCACCACTCAGGGCCGTTCATCGTGTTTTTGACGTGTTTTTTTTTATCTGATTGTATCTGAAACCATGAGCATCTATAGTTCGCACCAACTGTATAACATGTATACGCACAACACAAGTACAAGTCGACTACAAGTTGCTTTGTTTACTGCAAGTGGCAGTGGAAGTGATTAGTTGAACTTCCACTGCCACTTGCACTAATCAAAACGTTGCAGACGATACGTAGTAGCTACTTGCAACTTGTGCTTGCTACTTGTAGTATGCATAATCTGCAAGCGGCCTTAAGATTTTAGTCGCGCGTCAAGTACCGCATTTACTAGCAGCTACGCATTTTCAAAGAGTACCTTTAATCTGTGGTCGGAGTCTCCGTCCGCTATCAGAAGTGAATTGTCGGATATGAGATCTGCGGTGCATTTTTAAACCCCCCCCCCCCCCCCCCCCCCCCTCTCCTCCCCTTGGTGAGGTTTAAGCCTATTGATTGTGATATTTTGTGATTTTTGCTAACCCCTTTCAAGCCTCACGTGATTAATGGACGGTCCCTCACTAAACTAAACCAATCTGACAGGACCAAAATTATCTGCTTCCCTTTTAATTTTAATGTGTGAGAGCAGGATGGCAACAATTTTAGAGCTGTCAAATTTAGTTTAGTTTAGAGCGCATTAGAATCGATGCCAGTGTGAATAATTATAAGTCAGTCAAGAATTTAATGTTAAAAATAATGATAATCATAATTATTAATATTTTCCAATTAATTAATTCATAAATTATATTAAGATTTAAGTTTTAAGAAAGATTAAAATACATTACAACAAACAAACATACGTATACCACTGACTGCTCCGGTGGCCCAGTTGGCAGTGAACCTGCCTTCTGGGCTTGGCGGTGTGGGTTCGATTCCCACCTAGGACAAACATTCATGTGATGAACATTTGTGTTTGTTCTACATCTGGTTGTTAATATCTATTTAAGTATGTATTTAAAACTATATATGTATGTATATCAGTCTCTGGCAGCCATATCACAAGCTTTGCTTAGTTTGGGGTCAGATGACCGTGTGTGCAAAAATGTCCCGAATATTTATTTATTAAAGGAATCAACTAGGCCAGATTTGGTCGCACCCGCCACGTTTGACTGATCTGAGATATATAATATCAGAGAAATAAAGATCTTTGAAATTTAAACGCCATTTCTTGCCAACGGTTAGACCAACCACCTTAATTGTATATCAAATACAATATTTATAGTCACAATCTCTATTGAAAACAGTCAAAAAACCTCCGAGCGTCATTGTACATACATTGTATCAATTATACTTCACAATGCCACATTTATTTCAATTTAGACGTTATGTCGCTTGCATAGTGTTCAATGTCACTTGTCCGCTATGTCATCGTGGCACTAGCATCGCGCGCCGAGTTATTATGGTTAAATGGGTGTTCCCCGGTAGTTACAATCTGGGTGTCTTCAAATCACGAGTGAATCAGTTTCTTCTAGGCAAGCGTGCTCCACCGTAGACCGCATCATCGCTTAACATCAAGCGAGATGGCGGTCAAACGCAAGACTCATCATCATCATATCATAATCAGCCTTTTAACAGTCCACTGCTGGACTTTTAGCCTACCCCGAAAGAGTGATTGGGCCATATCCAGCACGCTGGCCCAGTGCGGGTTGGTGGATTCACATACGCCATTGAATTCCTTCTCCGTACGTATGCAGGTTTCCTCACGATGTTTTCCTTCACCGAAAAGTCAGTGGTATGAAATTCCGTACATAAGCTCCAAAGAGCTCATTGCTACGGGCTCATTGGTATTGGTTCGGACATTTTTTTTGCACGTGTGTGACGTATAAGTATTGCATCTCGATGGTTGTGTATGACATTGGTGTGCAGGTACGGCACACGCGTTCTATAAAGTTCCGGTGCATGGTGTGCGACATGTCGTTCGACTCCCTCCGCAAGAAGTGGGACCACGCGTGGGCGGTGCACAAGGAGCGCAAGCACAAGGCGGACTGTCCCGTCTGCCAGAAAGAATTCAGGTACGTCATCATTTCAGCCGTAGGACGTCCACTGCTGGACGTAGGCCTCCCCCATCAATCTCCAAAAGGGCCGGTTGGAAGCGGCCTGCATCCAGCGTTTCCCTGCGGTCTCTCTTAGGTCGTCTGTCCATCTTGTGGGTGGACGTGGGTGGTTTTAAGTACGTACTGAGCTTTATATAGACAGACAACGCAAGCACGTCGTGTTGTATGCGCCATCTCGTTTGACCTCCTCCGCAATAAGTTGGACGAGGTAGACTGTATGTCATGACCCCGTATGTCATCTCCAGAAACCACCGTTCTCCCCTAGCACGTTGATATGCCTTAGCGCCGGCGCTCGAAAACGGCGAGGTACAGCCTTATTTCAATGAATCAAACACTGACATTGCCCTATTTCAACACGAATAGGCCGAAAGATCTCGCGGAATGCTTAGGCACGCCGCGTCATTCCCAGGGATGCTTAGGTACGTCGCGTCATTCCCAGGGATGGTTAGGCACGTCGCGTCATTCCCAGAGATGCTTAGGTATGTCGCGTCATTCCCAGGGATGCTTAGGCACGTCGCGTCATTCCCAGGGATGCTTAGGCACGTCGCGTCATTTCATGAGATGCCGCTGTATTACGTGAGACGCATAGGTAATTTCATGTCGTTTAAGGAATGTGAGTGCTAAGTAATTGAAACAAGATTGAATCTATCTTTCGTCACGTGGGATGCCACAGGATCCTTCTGCATCTATTGGCATTCTTTGACATGCCAAAGCGTGCCGTGGCGCGCATCGTCGTCTGTGATCGATGCTACAAGATCCTTCGGCACGCCGAAGCGTTTCTCTTAACGCCATTTCGTCCGGAACGCAACCCTCGCGTAAAGCAACTATTCATCATAATCAGCCTTTTAACAGTCCACTGCTGGACTTTTATCCTACCCCCGGAAGGGTGATTGGGCCATGTCCACCACGCTGGCCCAGTGCGGGTTGGTGGATTCACATACGCCATTGAATTCCTTCTCCGTACGTATGCAGGTTTCCTTCATCGAGAAGCCGGTGCTATGAAAATCCGTACATAAGCTCCAAAGAGCTCATTGGTACGGGCCCGGGCTTTGAACCCGCGACCTCGCGCTTTCAAGTCAAGCGGTCTCCCAAATGGACTACCACGGCTTAAGCAGGGTATTACTGTACTAGTTTGTTTATTTCCAGGAAGTACCAAGAAGTGAAGCACCACGCAAAGGTGGAACACCAGCTAGAGTTGTCCTTCTACAACATCAAGTCTGACGGCGGCGTGGTGAACAACGTCAACATGTTCTGCAAGATCAAGAAGAAGCCGAAGAAAATAACTCTTGTGGCTAAGGATTATTCCTCTGACACTTCGGATACTATGGAAGACTTGCACATCATACAGAGTGGTATAGAAGATGAATAGCTCTGAGGATATTATAATAAATAGGTAACAGTAGACACTGTTCCAGGGGGGTTAGACAAGTGCCACTTTCTGTTAGCGTTAACGCCTGCGGAAAGATGAAATCGGCATCGATTCTGATGTTCTCTAAACTAAACTAAATTTGGCAGCTCTAAAATTGTTGCCATCCTTCTCTCACGTATTAAAACGAAAAGAGAAACAAAAAAATTTGAACATTTTTGCACGCACGGTCATCTGACCCCAAACTAAGCAAAGCTTGTGATATGGCTGCCAGAGACTGATATACATACATATATAGTTATAAATACATACTTAATATATATATTAACAACCAGATATAGAACAAACACAAATGTTTGTCCTAGGTGGGAATCAAACCCACGCCCCCAAGCTCAGAAGGCAGGTTCACTACCAACTGGACCAACGAGCTAACAGAGAGGCAGATAATTTTACTCCTGTCAGATTGGTTTAGTTTAGTGAGTGGTATGACAGAATCGACGCCATTGAATGAAAATGACATTGACAATGACATTACCTAGAGAGATGTTATCTCAAGCTAATGTCATTGTCATACAATTTCATCTTTCCGCAGGCGTTAACGCTAACAGTGTGTGGCTCTTGTCTAACCCCCCCAGGTTGGTAGAGACGCTATCGTCTCACGCTCACAGATCCAAGGACTGTCCGTTGGTGCCGGTTCGTCCGATGGACCCGGACTGTCCGTTGGTGCCGGTTCGTCCGATGGACCCGGACTGTCCGTTGGTGCCGGTTCGTCCGATGGACCCGGACTTTCCGTTGGTGCCGGTTCGTCCGATGGACCCGGACTGTCCGTTGGTGCCGGTTCGTCCGATGGACCCGGACTGTCCGTTGGTGCCGGTTCGTCCGATGGACCCGGACTGTCCGTTGGTGCCGGTTCGTCCGATGGACCCGGACTTTCCGTTGGTGCCGGTTCGTCCGATGGACCCGGACTGTCCGTTGGTGCCGGTTCGTCCGATGGACCCGGACTTTCCGTTGGTGCCGGTTCGTCCGATGGACCCGGACTGTCCGTTGGACCCGGACCGAGGTCCATTAGTGCAGCGATTTCAGGGTTGGTCCCATAGTAAAAGTTGTCCACAATGATGAGTAAAAATGTCCTCCTTTAGGCTTAGTGCAGTCTATCTGCGTAACCCAGACCTTGTACAGTACTGACTATTATGAAGTTTCGATGTTTAATTGTTGGCTTGTTTCGTTAAGTTACTTACGCTCTTACTTATAACCGTTACTTAAGTTAAGCAATGCTTAAAATTGCTGTCTCATTGTCACCTGTGACAATTTCCGTTAACGAGAAGTTGACAACAATTTTAAGCATCGCTCAAGTTAAGTAACGTTTATAAGTAAGGCCGTTATTTGTTAAGGCATAATCATGTTGGTTGTAAGGCTTCTGTAGCAACTGTATTAAGTTGCTGCTGTTTGTTGCTTGTATGGAATGGCTGTTTTTCTCTTTCTTTGTTTTAATTCTAAGTTTCTAAACATGATCAGTTTTTCTTTGGGTTCCACCTATTTTTAACCGACTTCAAAAAGGAGGTTATCAATTCGACTGTTTTTTTTTTTTTTAATATTTGTTACGCCGTTATTCCGCCAATTTAGAATTGTTTTTGATGATTCTTTTTTTGGTTGGTAGGTCATATCTCATAGGTGGTCCCATATTTTTTTTTATTTAAGCCATGGGTGGCAAACAAGCTGACGGGCCGCTTGATGGTAAGCGATCGCCGTCGCCTATGGATACCTGCAACACCAGGGGCATGACCCTTAAGGACTCTATTAACAACCTTTTTGAAGAACCCCTTGTTATAGTTACTCGGATAAATCGCCGGAGAGAGCTCATTCCACATGTTGCAGGTATGAGGCAAGAAGGATCGTGTGAATCGCACAGTGTGCGATTTCCACTGATCTATGTGTGGATGAGCCTTCAGGCGGTGGCGGCTAGTGCGCCAGCATCAGATCAGAAAGAAAATAAATTTTATTCGACACTTTTACAAAAACTTATATCTAAATGATACAATCAGTGTCGAATGGGTCCGTCTCGACATTAATGCTGATAGTCAAGGGAAAAAAAAAAAAAAAAAAAAAAAAAAAACATCGCCGGTTTTCAGACGAACCCTTCAGATCAAACAGTTCTTCAGAACACTCCCCGTTGTAAATGCGATGTAAGATGCAGAGACCCGACGTCTCTGCGCGTGTTGACCGGTTCCAGGTGTTCCACCTATAGTGCAAATACGGTATTAAATAAATAAACTTATAACTCTAAAAAATCTAGTCTGGCTAATGAAAGGAGACAGAAAACGCGCGCTAAATTTAAAAAAATCCGCATTGCAACCCCAAATTAATATGAAATGCAAACATTACTGTGTTCTGACTGTGTTACAATAAACATTAATAACTTACAAGCATCATGGTATAATAATATACTCCACCAGGTATAGCGCTCCGAGAAAAAATGTCACGTGGGCGTCCCGCAATGATGTCATGATGTCAATTTACAACAGGTTCGAGAGAGATGACGATACACCACGTAACAGCTGATTGAATAGTGGCAACTGGACAGTGACGTCATTGCGGGACCACTCCCAGATTGCTAGACCTTGTTTTCTTAGATCATGGCAAGTATCAAGTGAGATGATTCCAGGCATTTCATACTAATTTTTGGGGTTTCAATGCTGATATTTTTAAATTTGTTGCGCTTTTACGGACTCTACTTTCATTAGCCAGACTCTACCTGTTTGACCAGCAGTGCAAGTACCGTTCTTTTATCGATCGTGAGAGATCGTCAAATTCGATAAAATTCCGTTAGATCAGTACTCGCTATGATCGATTCTATGGCATTTTATCGAATTTGACGACCGATAAAGAACGGTACTTGCACTGCTGTGTCGAGTACAATAACACTTTCAAGCAATGGCTAAATAGGCAAAATGTGTAGGCAAATAGGCATGATGGGTTTTTTTATTACCTCATAAAAAAGCTGACCAATAGAGATCAACGAAAACTAAGTATTTTGATTTCATGCCATTGGAGTAAGGGGGCGTCCATTAGTTAAGGTAATTTGACATTTTACGACTTATTATTTATTAGATTGTAATTTACATCTGGTTAGGGTAAAGCCTATTCCACACGACGCGATCTGATTGGCAAAACAATCATGTTATCTAGAGAGAGTGGCTGGGACCACCCGATCTGATCCCAAATCGAGGTGGTCTCTGTGGACCAACTACTTTACACAATAGGGTACTTGACTGTATTAAAAATATTATGCCAATTGACGCCATCCATAAACATGACATAATGAAAAAGCATATTTCATTGATTTTTTGATAAAAATATGCTTATTTTTTGTAAAAAACGCGAATAAAATAACTGTATTTTCGACATTTGATCACGTGATCGAAAACGGTCTGTAACTGGCTTCATCCCTAGTGACGTCACACAAATCTAAACAAACAGATTATGTATTGATATTTGCGAATTTAATGTTGTAAAGCTATTTTGAGAGCGATTTATCCAGAAATTTTCACCAAAAACAGTCCGGAGGTTAAATGTGAGAAGAATGGAGAAACATTTTGTGCAAGCAGACAGCAGTAACTTACCCAAAATTAATGTTTTTATGGTTGCATATTTCTTTAATAATAATCCACGTCATTGTTTCTACGCTGCAGAACTCAAAACGTAAAAACTACAATGTCAGTATTAATTTTTAATTGTTCTCCAAGCAAAACATTCAATCAAGTTGTACAAAAAGTATGTTGTAGTAAGTGGATATCACTATTTTGTTAGGTTATGTCGAGCTTTACAATGTTTAAAAAGAAAGTAACAGTACATAAAATAGTAATGCAATAAAAACACAAATTGTAATAGAAATATATAGACTCAAATATGTACCTCAAAATGATCTTCGCACATAGAAACACTTGAATTAGCTCCAATACTTTTAGGTTCTCTACGAGCTACTTAGTTCCAACCTTAGATTGATTCCAACCACTTTTTTCGAGTTATGGGGAGTTTTGGGTCCATTGGAACAGGAACAAATATTTTTTCGGGTGTCTTTATGGAAGTATTTGTACATTTTGGCACTACACAATATTTATAAACCATTACTTCTATTAGAAATTAATTAATCATCAAACTTTTGCAGCCTGGCTGCAGTTGTTTTGTTTTGTGTGACGTCAATTAGTCACGTGATCGGAGCTATGACGCAGGTCTGCGTTTTGGCGCGATCTTTTTTTATTCAAACTTTAACATCGATTTATATCGCAAATACGACTGATATCCAGAAAATATAAATGCAGTATACATTATTTTATATCAGACAATAATGTGCAATAGTTTCCCAAAAGTAGTCAAATACCCTATTAGTTGTGCTACACATACTTCAAAAAAATTGTCTCCGTGACACTACTAATTGTGTCATTTGAAATTTTATTCAAAAATTTTGTTTTAATTCCTTATAACACAACTTTTGCTCAAGCAACAAGAAGTTTCGAAAAAATAAAAAATAACAATCCCAAGCGTATTAAACAATTTAATTTGTCGATAGGTTGTCCCCGTGGACCACAGAATATAGAAGTAAATAGAACGGAAATGAGAAGGAAAATCCGTCGCCAGGCATTATGAGTGAACCTTGACTGAACATTCTTATTTAGATCAACGCGTCGAACTCCGTATCCAAAGAACTTGGACCTTACCTTTTCGGTTTCTCAAAGTTGTTTGACCGCATCACAGTTGCTAACTGATCTCGAATGACTGACGTTTCGTTTATATGGGTACAACTGGCTACAACAAATGCCTTTTGACAGCCGTTCTAATTTAAACAAAAAAAAAACACAATTAGTTGTGTCACGGGGACAATTTTTTTGAAGTATGTACAACTAAAGCACAACTAGTTGTGTAAAGTAGTTGGTCCACGGGGACTACTCCAAATCAGGGCCATTATATACAATTTTTTCTTTAGAATATTGGCAAATTTATATAGATACGTTTTGTTAAAACGTTGCTACAAATGATCTGAATTATGACATCAATTTGCACTGTGTACATAGGCATTACAGGGGGCTTAGTCCCAGATTTGATAGTTTTCGAAAACTTTTTTCGTTTACGTATTGTTCCATACATTGCTGGCCTGAAAGGTATTCGAAAACTTTTTTCGTATTAGAGTGAAGCAATCTATACCGCCGATTACTACCGGTTTTAGTTCCTCCGCGTTTCCGCTGGTGGCGCTTTACTACAATGTATGTATACGTAAACGAAAAAAGTTTTCGAAAACTATCAAATCTGGGACTAGGCCCCCAGGCGCATGCGTAAATATAGGGAAGTTTACTTGCATTGCTTCCAAAGGTACTTTGTACAAACATGTTATATTATAAAATTTCATTCAAAAATTGATTATTTTTCTTACAAAAAGATGTATTTTGTATGTATTATATTAAAAACAAATAAAATGTTTAAGCAAATTATGAAGTCTTATTGTTACATTACTGCAGTGACCGGCAACCATTGAGATAAAATTCCTATAGAGTCACAGTCTCTCAGTAAAAATAGTCAAAAAACGTCCGAGCGTCATTGTATATACATTGTATCAATTATATAGTTCACAATGCCACATTTACTCCAATGTAGACGTTATGTCGCTTGCATAGTGTTCAACGTTAGTTGTCCGCTATGTCATCGTAGCTCTGGCATCGCGCGGCGTAGTTCTCGGATCGCGGTTACCTTGTAACTAACCAAAAAGTCTGCATAATTCGTAGCGTGCGCCGAGTTTTGATTCGGATTTTTTGGCACAATTGTGACTATGAATTGTATCCCGATGTCGGCAACGGAACCATAATTAATATATATATATGTATATGTCACCGGAAGATAACAAGATCCGCAAGTTTATACATTTCCTAGGAAATTTATAAACTTTCGTAGGATTCTAAACGAGAGATAAATTGTATTATTTTACGCCCACTTTTTCGCAAATTTATGAACTTTCGTAGGATTCTAAACGAGAGATAAATTGTATTATTTTACGCCCACTTTTTCGCAAATTTATGAACTTACCGAACTCACGCGTAAAATAATAAGTAAGCAATAACCAAACGCCATGTATGCTCTGATTGGTTGAATAAGTCACGTGTTCCTTCTTCTTCTCCGCCGCCATTGTTCGCCACGGAACATAAACATTTTCCGGTGACATATATATATTTTAGCGAACTATTAATATATACACATAACTAGCGACCCGCCCGCCCGGTTTCGCACGGGTGTAATCTACGTGCGAAGCCGGGGCGGGTCGCTTGTTGAAAGAAAGAAAATAAATTATATAAACCTTCCTTGAAAATGTATCTGATGGTGAAAACCGCATCAAAATCCGTTGCGTGGTTTAGGAGGAGAGTTAGCGGCCATACAGACAGACGCAGAAAGCGACTTTAATTTATACTATATATATTTATACTATACTTTTACTAAATAAACAAATTAAATTACATCAAGAAACAAGACTATTCTATAGGAAAATAAATAAAAACCAACAATCCGTTTTATTATTAATTTATTTATCAATATAATAATATGTATAGTTATTATAATAATTATTACTTACAGCCATAAGGGGCGCCCGCGGTGGCTTCCATCACCTCATTTATAGCAATTGATTAAAACCAGAGTCAGCGATAGTTTTGGAAAAAAAATTACACCACTTTGCATTTACACAAAGAACATTAGGAAAAAATGAGAAACCACCGCACCAGGCGCGAGCAAGCAAACTTAAAAAACATTAACTTAATTTTACTTTTTTACTTCTCAAAGAGTATACCTACCGTATTGACTATAGTTATCTACGCATTATTATACAACAACCAAATTTTTTTCCAAATTTATAAATGAATAAGACGAAAAATTATAACAATTGCATATTTTCAACACTAGAGTTACCGATTTTTTTTTCTAAACCAAAGAAAAGAAACCCTTAAATTTACAACGCTTAACTAATAGCAATCTTTTTTTTTTTGTATATTTTTTTCCATTATCGTATGCGGTAAAATCTAGTTTTTTTATTTAGCACATTGTCTTCTCCTTTGGCGTACTTACGAAAAGAAAAAAAAATTGCAATTTTTTGATGGAGTAACTTAAAAAAAACTTAACAATAAAAAACTCATAAGACGTCGTAACCGCGCGACGTCACACTTTTACGTATTGGGTAAGTTACATAAAAATTTATTGTTAGGCATGTTGGTATTTCCAAATAATACAATACATAATTTTATTCACATATAAATGAAATGCATATAACTTTTGACAAATACATTTCAAGTGCATGGCATGAAGAGAAAAAGAGAGCGAAATACATCTGTCTCTTTCTTTTTTGTTTATTAGACTGGTCCGATTTGTACCAAAACCGATCGTCTATTAACGCATTTAACGTAAAATAAATGACTATGAAATTACAACTAAAAAACTATACATTGTATGAATTCATGTTTGATATTTCATACAAACTGACTGTCGAGAGCTGTTTACATAAAAGTATGACGTCACGGACCAAGCCATTGATCGCTTCATTAAAAAAAAATCTCCAAACACCGTTAAACCATGGTTAACTTCATGATATCAATAAAATCTAAAAGTTACATGGGACGGGAATATTCATACAGAAATATGGTCATTGGCACAGAAATCGGTCAGACTTTTGCATTCCAAACATGGCTGCTTTTTTTTTACATCGGACTAGGCTATCGTTTGCCCGCCATCTCGCCTGATGGAAAGCGATGATGCGGTCGAAGATGGAGCACGTTTGCCCAGTAATAACCTATTAACCCTAGACTTGAACACTCCAAGATTGTGATGCTGCGGAAACACAGACAGAGGCAAGGCGTTCCATTGTTTTGCTGTTCTAATTAAGAAAGTGGAGTCTTTCCAGTGCTTTCCACCAATGACAGCTCTGGGTTTATCACTAAGGCTTGTCATTGGTCGCCAGTCCGCCATGTTTGTATATCTTTTTTAACAAGTGAGAATAGTTGATTTTAAAAAAAGTTAATTTTGACAAGTTTTCTATCACGATAGGAATACTTTCTGTGTATGTCTTTTGTACTAAATCCCATGTATCAAACTAAACAGCTATGAGTAAAAACGTTTTTATATCAATACTTGAGAAGAGAACGGCAAAAATTTTATAGTCAAAATGAGTCTTAGATTATTGCACATAAAATCAAGTTAATAAAAAAAAAAGTAGTTTTTTTTTGTTTTTTTTTTTTTATATTTAAGTACATCTAATTATGAACAGTAGTATTTTTAGATAAGGTTTGTCATAAACGTTCAAAATCGACTCAAACTGTATTTTCTATTGTATTTAGTTTTACACGACCAGTAACTCGCCTGATGGTGTGTGGTCGAGAATGTAGCATGACAATCTCGCTTCAGCTTTGAAAATGCCTACATCGTAGTTGTCATGAAACAGCAGAAGTTTCCTTCGTTGGGAGTCCATTTTATATGTTGCTTTTATTAAGTTTATTTACGATTTCTGTGCCACAAATATTTTTCATTGTACATGTAACCACAATTCGTTCAAAATAATCATTATGTTAGGAACTATATCAGTATGTGTAATATAAATTGAAGCGACCTAAGCACTACCTAAGACGTATTTTTTTATAATTTTATTTATTTATTTCTAATAGTTACGAAATATGTATAAACAGCGGCGCAGTGAGTGTGCACAGCAAAAATGCTTTTTAATTTTAAGGCACCAAGCAGTTCTCGGCATTGCCAAATTTACAGATGCTAAATATTTAGACATCTAAATATAGGTATCTATTCTGACCATTATCCAAAACCATCCGAGATACAATTCATACAGTCACGAAGTGCCAAAAAAAAAATCCGATCCAAAACTCGGCGCACGCTACGAATTGCGCAGACTTTTTGTTTAGTTACAAGGTAACCGCGATCCGAGTACAACGCCGCGCGATGCCAGAGCTACGATGACATAGCGGACAACTAACGTTGAACACTATGCAGGCGACATAACGTCTACATTGGAGTAAATGTGGCATTGTGAAGTACATAATTGATACAATGTACGTACAATGACGCTCGGACGTTTTTTTACTGTTTCCACTGAGAGATTATGACTCTATAGAAATTGTATCTCGATGTGCAAGACTAAACTTAACAGCAGCAATATCTGCATCACTTTCTATTTCAATATGTGAGGTCACAAAAACTACATCATGCAAGTTTTGCACTGAACAGGAGCTTATTGACAAAATTCGTCCCGAGTTTTTGACATTTGTTTGTGTCAAATTGTAAATATGTCACGGAAATTGCGAATAGATGCCCCAGAAACGTGATTTAAATCAACAATATGTTTAATTCATTTTCAACGTTGTTTTATTTAAATGCCAGTGCCACCGGACCGCACCGCTCACGCGAGAAAATAAAAGCACACTTACACACTAAAAAAAAATTAAAAACTAGTCAATTATTTCACAATGCTCGAACATCCTAAGTCGTCGTGTATATTTTAAATTACTTTAGTGCAATGATCAGTTTTACATTCAAATGTCCCGGTGAGGCGTTTCGAGGTGTTTTGTCTAAATTTAAAAACACACTTATATGATTTCCAATTTTTGAGAATTTCACTATCTGGTGACAAAACATTAATCTTATTTAAGTTACTAAGTTTATTGGTGTATTTTCAATGTTGTACTTGTTCTGTAAACTGAACCAAATTTTAGTTTAACATACTCAACATTATTTAGTACTAAATTTTAGTTTGAAATACTCAACATTATTAAGTACTAAATTTTAGTTTGAAATACTCAACATTATTTAGTACTAAATTTTAGTTTAAAATACTCAACATTATTTAGTTCTAAATTTTAGTTTGAAATACTCAACATTATCTAGTACTAAATTTTAGTTTGAAATACTCAACATTATTTAGTACTAAATTTTAGTTTGAAATAATCAACATTATTTAGTACGAAATTTTAGTTTGAAATACTCAACTTTATTTAGTACTAAATTTTAGTTTGAAATAATCAACATTATTTAGTACGAAATTTTAGTTTGAAATACTCAACATTAATTAGTACTAAATTATTGTTTGAAATACTCAACATTATTTAGTACTACATTTTAGTTTGAAATACTTCAAGTATTTAGTAACAAATGTTGGTTAAAGTATTCTAAACTAAAACCAAACCCGTTTCTAAACTGAATCAAATTTTTGCTAAAAATATTTTAAACTCAAATTTGGTTCGGTTAAACTGAAAGTTCGTAGGTAGTTACGCGACGCACGCACGTCCTGAATTGTGTAGTAGCAAGAGTAACCACTTATAAAAAAAAATGCGGAGTGAATTTTCAATACTTGTACTAACATATATTCTGAGTTTATACTATCAGCCGCACTCGGAGACTTTACTTAAGCTAAGGAATACTTAAAATTGCTCTGTCAACTTCTCGTTGACGGAAATTGTCACACATGAAAACGAGACAGCAATTTTAAGTATTCCTTAGCTTAAGTAACGTCTCTGAGTGCGACTGTAAAAGATTTAAACATAGCAAATGCTTTTTTTTAGACAAAACCTCTAACACCTCGTCTCGTTACTTTATACAAATATCGTACACTAAACAAAAAAACATTGAGCAAGCTAGTACTAAACTGTTATTTCATCAATTCCATCGACTTTGAAAAGGCACTTTGAAGCTATTCATAAAAAGCTGTAAAAATTAAATTATGTATTGATACAGTGACCCAATTTCGGCCCGTTTAATAGCTTCCTTCCTAGGCAAGACCCGAAGAGTTCTAACAATTAGAGAGTTTACCTTAGCGTGCGCAGTTAATTTAGTTTTGTGCCCGAAGTGCCTTACGCAGTGCATGTCTGCGTAAGCAAAACAGGGCCCCAAGTACCGTTCTTTATCGATCGTCAAATTCGATAGAATACCATAAAATCGATCATAGTGAGCACGGATCAAATGACATTTTAACGAATTTTACGACCTCAATTGTCTATTTGACGATCGATAAAAGAACGGTATTTGCACTGCAGGATCGACGCGCCATAAGCAGCAAAGGGGTGCGTAAGCAAATGGCTCCCACTCGTAATTTTTTTGCGCTATCTTCAATACTTAGCTAGCTTCAATAGTTAAGAGACTGAATCATCTTTACGCTGTCGCGTCACGGGTTAAGACATAGGTGACAAACAGGCGGGCTGCTTGATGGTAAGCAATCACCGTCGCAAAAATACGTTGCCGACCCTGTAAGACTATCAAAGTGTAATAGTGATAGATTTTCACGCTGCATTATGAAGAACAAAACGATAAATTCAAAGTAGATGGAATCAACCTCCCAACTTTTATATAAAACATTTACGTTTCTTTTTAATCTCGTACATCTTTTTAATGGCGTAAGCATTCCTTTCCTTTCCTTTTTCATAAATATTTTTTTAACCAACGAAAGGAGGTTATCAATTCGACTGTATTGTCTATTATCAATTTGTTATGCAGTTACTCCGCCAATTATGAATTGATTTTGATGATAGATAGGTCATACTTCAGAGGTCCCATATGAATTAAATCGAAATAGATTCAGCGCTTTTTGGAAAAAACCTACAAATCCAAAAATATATACACAGGTGACGTTTTGGTTTGTGGTTCCCTAAAGCAAAAGTTTCGATGAGGTATTTCAACCACTGTTTTAACTGTCATTTTTCTACTTTTTAACTTAAGTTCGTACATGTGTGTGGCTTTGCTTAGTTTGGGGTCAGATGACCGTGTGCGCAAAAATGTCCCGAATATTTATTTACTTATTCATTCGTGTATGTATAGTATTGAAGTAGGTTTTTTTTTTTAAATTAACTTACTTAATATTGGAAAAATGACAGATGTCACTTAGACAATTATTGTCAAAAGTCACAAATGCCCTCTGCCAGTTGCTAACCGATTTCAAATTGACGAGTCCATGACACTTTTGCTTCTATGTTTGACAACTTCCGATTTATACTTGCATGTGATCTGCACAAAATTGTAGGCAAGTAGTTAATTTAAAAAAAAAACAATAATTTAACACCAAAATGTAAGCACTGTACAGTAATTATCAGTGGGACCCAAACTCAAAGTCAATTCTATTTGGAGGTATCGCCAAGCCAACCACACTTTTTGATTAACAATACGTGCAAAAAAATGTCAAGAATTAGACAATGTAAATAGTTTTATATAAAAGAGAACACGCGAATAAACGTACATGTGTGCAGCATTTGTGTTTTTTTAATTTATTTAATACATATATATATATAATGGCAGTATGTAAAAGCAGACCCGAAAACGTAATTAGTTACCATTGCTGCCAATTTATCTGTAAAGAGCCACAATCGTTTATTCTGAACAACACCGATAGTTTTGTTCTATTTTTTTCCCCCCAACAGATAACTTGGTTGCAGTGAAACATCTGTCACTGTCAGTGTCAAAAGTTAAGCGACACAAAGAAAAATATATATTTAAAATAACAATAAATGCATTTGCTCGCATCGAAGCTCGGTTGCAAATATTACTAAATAATATACTATTAATAATTTCATGGACAGTTATAGCGTTATTAAAACCTAAACGCAAAGTCCACTCGCGAATGACACACATTTTGACACTGCGAAATGTCACTGTCAGTTGTCACTTTGACAGTGACAGATGTATCAAAGAACAACCCAGCCGTGTGATTCATGTCATCGGTAATTATTCTATTCAGAGTTCCTGTTATATACAGAACGGCAATGTCTTAAAAACTATTTTTTCATTTTTTTTTAAACATATATCAATACATAATAGCTGACATATATTGAAGATTTTTTTTTCAACTAGAGCTAAGCTTAAAGAAAAACAAAGTTAAAAATTAATATTGAACCGTGAAAATATTAACTAACTATTGAAATATTATGTAATATGTTGACAACTCAATATAGTTGGCAAAAAAAAACACATATTTTTTTCAAGCATACGGACTACTTTCAGCCATAGGCACTATCGTAAGTTTATTTATCGATAAATTATCTGAAGCATGTTAAATTATTGATAAATAACCTAACATGTTTAATTGTCGCTAAATAACCTGACACATGTCTATTTATCGACAAATAGACTGAAACATGACTAATTATAGATAAATAACCCGAAACGTGTCTTATTATCGCAAAATAGACTGAAAAATGACAAATTATCCATAAATAACCTGAAACATGTCTAATTATCGATAAATAACCCGAAACGTGTCTAATTATCGAAAAATAGACTGAAACATGTCTGAATATCGATAAATAACCGGAAACATGTCTAATTATTATCGATAAATAAGTTATAGTTATTATACACATTACATTATCTCTATCCAAAAAAAGTAAACATTTCACTAAAAATTGACAATGATTCATTTGCTGTTTTAAACTAAACTAATTCGACATTAGAAAACTTATCTGCATCTCTTTCCGTTCCAATATGTAAGAGAAGGACGGCAAACACTTTGCCGCTGCCAAAATTAGTTTAGACAATAACGGCCAGAAATCGACGCCATTCGCTGTCAATATATTTACATAATAAGGTAATCATTTGGAGAGTCAATAATGCATGAACCAAGAAATTTCGCATATAAATTTTCACTAAACTCATTTTTTTACATATTTTTCACGCAGTCTTGTGGCAGACTTAATTTTTATTATTTTTTCGTTAATTATCATTTCGATTATTATAATTTTTATCAACATTTGTACAGTTTTACACATGAAATGGGTAAACGTAGAGATCCAGGAGCTAAGCTATAGAAAGTGAGAGTGGCGACGCCACAGGGAAGTGACAGTTCTAAAAGCATTACAACAAAAAAAAAACGAGCAATCAATTAAAAACTAAACAAAGATAAAACAAATGGTTAAATTCCCCGATCGCTAAAATTACCACTACATTACGAAATATATGTAATTATTCTAATGTATTTTTTATTTATTCATGACTGCGTTTTCGTAGATACCTTTCGTGCCGCGATGTTGTTTTCAAAATACTTTTTCATTTTGACATTAGATTTCACTCAAATATTTTTTTTTTTGCCTAAAATAAAAAAAAAAAATCTAAGCCAAACTCCTCGTTTAAAAAAAAAAGCATGCCCTTGCTGTACACAATTTGACCTGGCAAAAACTGTGAAGCAAAACATCTCATGACATGTCCCGAGAAATTCAAATTCTGGTCACCGAAGAGTAATCGGCCATCACGGTAGAAAATTTTCCACCGTTGTCAGCTTGACTGCTTCACATAATCATCTACGCATCAAGCAACCGTGCCAGCCAAGACCCTGACTCCGGTATTTCAAAGAGGCAGTTTGGCTCGGGTAGATGCCGCTGATAAATATGTTACGGGTAATGTAAGAAGATGGAGGTAACCTAGGTTTACCCGGGTTTACTTTGAACCACCCAAGGTTATTTGGGTAAGTCCGAATTCATTGAAAGATATTAAATTTTCGGTATTACCCATATACACCTAGCTCTGCCCAATGCTGACTGGGTAATGGTAGAATAATTAGTGAAATTTAGGTTAGGTTAGTGCGGGGTAACTCGGGCAGGCACAAGCGCTCTGAGCCGCGGGTTCAAAAATTATGCAATCTAACATTATCCAGCCAGTGTTGGGTAGACACAGGTGTTCACACAACGTCAATTTAGTTCAGATATCAAGTGAAATATCCCCATCTAGATATCAACATCGCGGCGCAAGATGGTGGCTCAAAAGTCCTATATGTTACAATGTCAAAAATATATAGTTATATATAGGCATTACAATCATACATCTAGATGCTAACGTGTCAAACTTGTCTGTGGACCTGCCCGCAGCATTGCATTATTGTCGTTGCGCACAAGCTGAAACAAACGAGATTAAACTTTATTAATCATAGTTTAATTATCTTTTTAAAGCACCGACGTCAAAACGAGTAGTCAAATAAATTTATTGATATTGCCAAATAAACAGGCGCTCGAACAAAGTTATTGATATTGTCAAATCAACACGTGCTCGAACAAAGTTATTGATATTGCCAAACGAACAGGCGCTCGAACAAAGTTATATTTTTTTTAAATCTTCAATTTTATGGGGGCTTTTAGACAACATGTCTATGTCAGCCCCATCGTATCCTGACAAAACATAAATTTCCTAAATAAATGTACTTAAACTTATTACTTTACACAACCACAAACTTACCTAAACCACAAACCTACCTAGTTGGTCAATTATACTTATGGTATAATTAACCAACCAGGCAAGGCTGTGGTGCTAGAAAGGCTTAAAGCCTGTAAAAATGAATTTGCCAGACCGTAAACCATTCGAGCCTCCTTGGAATTTGGATCAGATAATATAAGCTGTATTACCCCTACATTGGATTCACAAATTCCAAGTTCGGTAAAAATCTGTTCCCTCTCACGTTGGTTCCGGACACATTCCATCAGTACATGATACACGTCTTCGGGCTGGTCGCACTCCTCACAGTTCGGTGACGATACCTTTCCCATCATAAATCCAAAAGCATTTAATGGGATGTGTCCGGAACGTAATCTGTGCGCGACAACAACAAGCTTCCGACTAATTGCCCCAACAAACCATGGCGAACGATGAGGTTCGCTTTGCAAAATTTTGTACCAGATTCCTTTAGATTTGGAACGTTCATCAAAGTATTCTCGCCAACTATCAAAACACACTTTTTTATATTTGGGTAAGTATTCTGTATGAGTTGGTATAATGTACATGTCCGATCCACTGACTGCAGCTAATTTTGCCAAGCGATCCACTGTCTCGTTGGAACAAAGTTATTGATATTGTCAAATCAACACGTGCTCGAACACAATTATTGATATTGCCAAACCAACAGGCGATCGAACAAAATTATTGATATTGTCAAATCAACACGTGCTTGAACAAAATTATTGATAATAATATTGCCAAATGAACAGGCACTCGGACAAAATTATTGATACTGCCAAATGAACAGGCGCTCGAACAAAGTTATTGATATTGTCAAATCAACACGTGCTCGAACAAAATTAATGTTATTGCCAAATCAACAGGCGCTAGAACAATTATTTTTATTGCCAAATCAACAGGCGTTCGTTTTTTTTTAATATTGCCCAATCAACAGACGCTCGAATAAAATTATTGATATTGATATTGCCAAATCAACAGGCGATCGACCAATATTATTGATAATGTCAAATCAACAGGCGCTCGAACATAATTATTGATATTGCTATATCAACAGGCGCTCGAACAATATTATTGATATTATTGGAGCTGGTTCAAAAACATGTGATTGAAGTTTTTGTGGGACCTCGAGAGCTTTCTCTACATAAAAAAAAAAAAAAATTGGTTCACACACATCGAAGTAATAGGTGTCATCAGCATCAGCCAGAAGCCGTCCACTGCTGAACATAAGCCTCCCCCTTTAACCTCCACACTGAACGACAGCCTGCCATCTGCATCCACTGGAAGCCCGCGACTATCACGATGTCGACGGTCCATCTAATGGGAGGCCTACCTACGCTGCGTCTACCGGTTCGTGGTCACCACTCAAGAGCCTTTCTTCCCCATCGGTTATCGGTTCTTCGAGCGATGTGGCCTGCCCATTGCCACTTCAACTTGCAAATGTTAACAGCTATGTCGGTGACTCTGGTTCTTTGGCGAATATCCACGTTCCGGATTCTATCGTACAAAGAAACTCCGAGCATAGCTCTAAAATAGGCTCTAGTAACAGCTGTACATTAAAAAAACAAACCAAATTGAGAATTCTTTGGAAGTAAGTTGAAAGCGCAGCGTAGGACGTCCACCCACAAGATGGACAGACGAAATAAAAGAGACCGCAGGGAAACGCTGGATGCAGGCCGCTTCCAACCGGCCCTTTTGGAGATCGATGGAGGAGGCCTATGTCCAGCAGTGGACGTCCTATGGCTGTAATGATGATGAAGTTGAAAATACATACCTAGGCTCCATAAGTGTCCGTCCAATATCCCGCCAGCGTTGTCTCCAACCACATTTGTAAGAGTCCAGGTATAACACAACACTCCAATCTATCCATAATATATAAGTTTTTTTAAGGGTTTATATAAAAAATGCATTTATCTCTACATTAACGTTAAGTAGCACACTGTAATGTCATAGTTAATCGTATATGTACACTAGGTGTTTGTGTTCGTTTGTTCGTTTAGGATTGTGTTTTTGCGGTCTTGGGGTCGGATGCGGCGGCTTCGGGCTTCTTTGATTTTCCTGTCAAATAATTTGGAAATTGTTAAATCAATGGCATTCCGAATAAACCGGCCAAGTGCGAGTCGGGTTCCGTGCCTCCATAAAATACAATAATAGGCATGTGTCCTAATCTTTAATTTATTACAAATAACCGGCTTAGCGATGAATATAAGTAAATACATTACACATACTGAAAAAATAATTTGAATTGGCTGATAAATCTCTGAGATACGAGTATTTAAAGTTTTAGGTGGGGATAGAGGGGATGCTCTATCCCTTTCTCGCAAAGCGTGTGTTAGTATAGCATGTGTATGGCGCTCCTGAGCCGTGACGTCACGGCTCAGTATAGTGCGCTCTCTGTCTAGCATGAAATTAAAATGCTTATAACTTATTTATTTTTGAACTAATTTTAATTTTGTTTTTGTTGATGTGCTCTATTTATGATCAGTTTTTTTAAGAGGTAATAAAAAATATTAGTCATCATGCCTATTATTCATTAAAAAACCGACTTCAAAATTAGTAAAATATGAAACTTAGATTCGGTGAAATGAAGGTTTTCGAATGATTACCAGTTATAACTTGGTAATGAACAAAAATTGGTCTCCGACTCGCACTTGGCCATTATTTATTATTTGTAGTTATACTTTAGACTGCGTGCTATAATCATGCCAAGTTTGACGCTTGTACGTATTACCGTTTTTACATTAGAGCTAATACAAATATACGTAAAAAAATATATTTGCTGTATGGGGACCATACGGTATAAAAAATGGTATACATATATATATATATGGTTTCGTATTAGTTTTCCTTGCGGTGGTAACTTGAAAAATAATGTAAGTTTTTTTTTTAAATGTGTTGACGTCACCATCGGCATCACATTAGTTCGTGTAGATAAAAAAATCTTACTTCTGTCATAATATTTACATCTGTCAATGTCATTAGGATTTGGTGGTTTGCACAGTGGTTTGGTTTTTTTTTTGTTTGCGTATGCGGCTAAGGTAAATCTCAACGTAACGCCAACGCAAGGGTAAATGAAGATCAATCATATTTAATCAAATACATCTGTAAGTCTATTGCTCGAAATGTTTTTGTAATTACAATCAATAAAAATATGAACATGGGACCATAGCGTATTTACTCATTTATAAGCCTGTTTTTTTAATTGACAATTATTTCGTTAGAAAGTGTGCGAGGGCTGTATAGTCCGAGAGTGTAGTCAGTGAAGCGACGCGTGTCTCACCCCTGGGCGTGGCGTTGGCGACGACGCTCTGCGCGCCGCACGAGCCGGCGCGCCCGCGGTTGTTGCTGCTGGATGCGCACGCGCCGCTCACCACCGCCGCGGGACGACTGCACACACACACACACAAAAATCAATTACAAAAAGACAATAGTAAGTAATGTAAGTATGCCTATATTTTCTGCTGTTGTTAGTTCTATTATATTTAAGCAGTATTTATTTATTGAATAATAATAAGAACGGCTAACGCCACTTACACTTATTATCTAAATTACATTATTACAAAATTAGTCCAATATATACAATGCTTATGTAAATTATTATAACTATTACAACAAGTTAAAACAGTGTTCTTACAATTAACGGTCATATAAAACGTTGTTCACAAAAAGTCAAAATAGATTTCAGAATAGCAGGCAACTTATCACAAAAAATGTCATATGCATGCCCATACACATGTCATATATGTATGCCTGTATTAACGGTTGTTGTTTGTTCAATGATATAAAGACAGTATTTACCTGTATTTATGGTTGTTGTTTGTTCAATGATATAAAGACAGTATTTACCAGTATTTATGGTTGTTGTTTGTTCAATGATATAAAGACAGTAATTACCTGTATTTATGGTTGTTGTTTGTTCAATGATATAAAGACAGTATTTACCTGTATTTATGGTTGTTGTTTGTTCAATGATATAAAGACAGTATTTACCAGTATTTATGGTTGTTGTTTGTTCAATGATATAAAGACAGTATTTACCTGTATTTATGGTTGTTGTTTGTTCAATGATATAAAGACAGTATTTACCTGTATTTATGGTTGTTGTTTGTTCAATGATATAAAGACAGTATTTACCTGTATTTATGGTTGTTGTTTGTTCAATGATATAAAGACAGTATTTACCAGTATTTATGGTTGTTGTTTGTTCAATGATATAAAGACAGTAATTACCTGTATTTATGGTTGTTGTTTGTTCAATGATATAAAGACAGTATTTACCAGTATTTATGGTTGTTGTTTGTTCAATGATATAAAGACAGTATTTACCTGTATTTATGGTTGTTGTTTGTTCAATGATATAAAGACAGTATTTACCAGTATTTATGGTTGTTGTTTGTTCAATGATATAAAGACAGTATTTACCTGTATTTATGGTTGTTGTTTGTTCAATGATACAAAGACAGTATTTACCTGTATTTATGGTTGTTGTTTGTTCAATGATATAAAGACAGTATTTACCTGTATTTATGGTTGTTGTTTGTTCAATGATATAAAGACAGTATTTACCTGTATTTATGGTTGTTGTTTGTTCAATGATATAAAGACAGTAATTACCTGTATTTATGGTTGTTGTTTGTTCAATGATATAAAGACAGTATTTACCAGTATTTATGGTTGTTGTTTGTTCAATGATATAAAGACAGTATTTACCTGTATTTATGGTTGTTGTTTGTTCAATGATACAAAGACAGTATTTACCTGTATTTATGGTTGTTGTTTGTTCAATGATATAAAGACAGTATTTACCTGTATTTATGGTTTTTGTTTGTTCAATGATATAAAGACAGTATTTACCTGTATTTATGGTTGTTGTTTGTTCAATGATATAAAGACAGTATTTACCTGTATTTATGGTTGTTGTTTGTTCAATGATATAAAGACAGTATTTACCTGTATTTATGGTTGTTGTTTGTTCAATGATATAAAGACAGTATTTACCAGTATTTATGGTTGTTGTTTGTTCAATGATATAAAGACAGTAATTACCTGTATTTATGGTTGTTGTTTGTTCAATGATATAAAGACAGTATTTACCAGTATTTATGGTTGTTGTTTGTTCAATGATATAAAGACAGTATTTACCTGTATTTATGGTTGTTGTTTGTTCAATGATATAAAGACAGTATTTACCAGTATTTATGGTTGTTGTTTGTTCAATGATATAAAGACAGTATTTACCTGTATTTATGGTTGTTGTTTGTTCAATGATACAAAGACAGTATTTACCTGTATTTATGGTTGTTGTTTGTTCAATGATATAAAGACAGTATTTACCTGTATTTATGGTTGTTGTTTGTTCAATGATATAAAGACAGTATTTACCTGTATTTATGGTTGTTGTTTGTTCTTTGATATAAAGACAGTAATTACCTGTATTTATGGTTGTTGTTTGTTCAATGATATAAAGACAGTATTTACCAGTATTTATGGTTGTTGTTTGTTCAATGATATAAAGACAGTATTTACCTGTATTTATGGTTGTTGTTTGTTCAATGATACAAAGACAGTATTTACCTGTATTTATGGTTGTTGTTTGTTCAATGATATAAAGACAGTATTTACCTGTATTTATGGTTTTTGTTTGTTCAATGATATAAAGACAGTATTTACCTGTATTTATGGTTGTTGTTTGTTCAATGATATAAAGACAGTATTTACCTGTATTTATGGTTGTTGTTTGTTCAATGATATAAAGACAGTATTTACCTGTATTTATGGTTGTTGTTTGTTCAATGATATAAAGACAGTATTTACCAGTATTTATGGTTGTTGTTTGTTCAATGATATAAAGACAGTAATTACCTGTATTTATGGTTGTTGTTTGTTCAATGATATAAAGACAGTATTTACCAGTATTTATGGTTGTTGTTTGTTCAATGATATAAAGACAGTATTTACCTGTATTTATGGTTGTTGTTTGTTCAATGATACAAAGACAGTATTTACCTGTATTTATGGTTGTTGTTTGTTCAATGATATAAAGACAGTATTGACCTGTAATTATGGTTGTTGTTTGTTCAATGATACAAAGACAGTTTACCTGTATTTATGGTTGTTTGTTCAATGATATAAAGACAGTATTTACCTGTATTTATGGTTGTTGTTGGCTGCATGCGTTCGGTCAGACTCCGAAACGGAGCGGTGTCGGTCGTAGGGACGCGCGTGCGGGCCGCGGCCGGGCGCTGCGGGCCCGCGGGCCGCCAGCAACTCGTTCAGTTGAGGCTGCGGGGGAAAGATACATTAAAACACAATCACAGGAGAATGTTTTATTCAAATGAGTTAATAGTCAGCACTTCCAATTTCTTTAGACACATTGGACACTTTGTAATGGGGTAAAAGCACCGATCTCGCGTCACCGTCACGCTCAATCTGTATCCGTAATTATTTAATACAGCGCCACCTATTGTGGAATAGATGAATTACTACTTAAGTTTTCACTTCTGACGTTCAGTACTACAACTGATTCTTTTTTTTTTGCCTGACCCTGAAAAAATATCACGTTATGAGCCAATCACATAGCGTCTGGGAAATGTCAATAATTTTTTATCTGTAAATACTAACGTCATTTCTGTGCATTCACCTCTTTAACCGACGAAAGGAGGTAATCAATTCAACTGTTTTTTTTAATGTTTGTTACGCGTTTGTGAATTGATTTTGATGATTCTTTTTTTGTATGGTAGTCCGTTCTTCAGAGGTGGTCTCTTATAAATTTTGTCGAAATTGGTTAAGTGCTTTTTGAAAAAAATATTCACGAAAACCAAAAATACACGGATGACAGATGACGTTTTGGTTTGGTTCCCTTTAGAAAAAGTTTTGAAGAGGATTATCAATCATTTTCTACTGTTTTAGTATAAGTTTATACATGTAGGTATTGTAGGTACGCGTACAGTGTAGATGTCGGTTATTGTTTTTTTTTTAAATATTTATTTGTGTGTTCGAAATCTTCGTACATTATATTATTATTTTTTGTAATTAATAAGCTTGCGTTTGACCACAATCTCGCCTGATGTTAGACGACGATGCGGTCTAAGTTGGAGCACGCTTGCCGATAACACAGTAAGGCAGTAGAGCGTGTGGTGTACCTCGAGCACGCGGAAGTCCTCGATGGTGGTGAACTTGTCGAGGTGGTGCTGCAGCGCCGGGTCCACCTGCAGCGCGCCCGCGTGCTTGTAGTACTTCATGAACGCCCAGAACTTCTCCAGCCCGTACAGTTGACCTGCAAACATTCATTATTCACACTATAGTCAGAGCCGTAGCTAGGCAACCTAAGGCCCTGGTGCAATAAATAATTGGGTTGGGGCCATATCTGACTGGGGGCTTAGTCCCAGATTTGATAGTTTTCGAAAACTTTTTTCGTTTACGTATTGTTCCATACATTGCTGGGCTGAAAGGTATTCGAAAACTTTTTTCGTATTAGAGTGAAGCAATCTATACCGCCGATTTTAGTTCCTCCGCGTTTCCGCTGGAGGCGCTTTACTAAAATGTATGGAACAATACGTAAACGAAAAAAGTTTTCGTTAACTATCAAATCTGGGACTAAGCCCCTGGTTAGTTTATGATCATCATTAGCCAGAAGACGTCCACTGCTGAACATAAGCCTGAAAACTGGCATAGCACGCCTCATCATTTCAGCCGTAGGACGTCCACTGCTGGACATAGGCCTCCCCCATCGATCTCCCAAAAGGGCCGGTTGGAAGCGGCCTGCATCCAGCGTTTCCCTGCGGTCTCTTTTTGCTCGTCTGTCCATCTTGTGGGTGGACGTCCTACGCTGCGCTTACCGGTCCGTGGTCTCCATTCGAGAACCTTTCGGCCCCATCGACCATCTGTTCTGCGTGCTATGTGCCCTGCCCACTGCCACTTCAACAATTAAGCACTAACCTCATTCATGTCTGCTCATTTAGTTTTTATGTTTACACATATTTTTAAGTTACAATCCAGATCTGAACCGATAATAGGAGAAGTTGTAATGTTTTGTAAGATTGCTATTTGTGTTGTGTATATAATAAAACAAATAAATAAATATACGGTAGATTAAGACACATTTAGTACGAGTTCTAAAGGGTCATCATCATCAGCCAGAAGACGCCGTGCTGGTAGTCGTTGGGAACGATACTCTCGAAGTTGTTGACCATTACACCTATCTTGGACAGATTGTTCAGTTAGGTAAGTCCAACTTAGGCAAAGAGGTCGCCCGAAGAATCCAACTCGGATGGGCAGCGTTCGGGAAATTGCGTGACATCTTCTCGTCCAAGATACCACAGTGCCTCAAGACGAGGGTCTTTGACCAGTGTGTGTTGCCAGTGATGACATATGGTACTGAGACGTGGTCCTTAACTGTTGGCCTTTTGGAAAAGCACAGTCACACAGCGGGCAATGGAGAGAGCTATGCTCGGAGTTTCTTTGTACGATAGAATCCGGAACGTGGATATTCGCCAAAGAACCAGAGTCACCGACATAGCTGACATAGCCGGCATAGAATCCGGAAGAGTCAAGATGGCCAAATTGAAATTTTTTTTCTTTAAAAAAAAATTAAACATGCAGCTAGAGGAGCGTTTGCAGACAATAACAAACTTGACAAATAAATAATTTGAATTTGACAATCCAAAACAAGTATATTATCAAAATACGAATAATAACAAAAAAAAGGCGCGTACACGTAGCGACACAAGTTTCTCTTACCTTTCTCGTAGTCAGCGAGGGTTTCCTGCTGGAAGTGGTGGTAGAGCTCGGGGCGGAACTTGCGCTCGAGACCGTACGAATAGAAACGGAACAAGCACTCCAGGCCGTAGCGGAAGCCGGCGGAGGCGTCCTCGTTCGCTAGCGTTCTGGAATGCACACGGGAAAATCAACTCTATAATCTGTGGAGTATGGAACAATGTTCTTGGTGGGCACGCTGCTAGTGTGGGTTCCATGAGCGTAGGCATGGGATATAGGACGCTATCGCGTTCCCACTGCTGGGACACAGGCAGTCTCTCAGACAGTCCTATAATCCACCATGCTGGCCCAGTGCATGTTGGTCTGAGTCATGTTTTAGAACGTTGAGGTTATTGGACATACCAGTTTCCTTACAATGTTTACCTTCAAAACAAATGCCTAGTCCATTGTAAAACAAATGCCTAGTCCATTGTAAAAACAAATACCTAGTCCGTTGTAAAAACAAATACCTAGTGCGCTGTAAAAACAAATGCCTAGTCCATTGTAAAACAAATGCCTAGTCCATTGTAAAAACAAATGCTTAGTCTGTTGTAAAAACAAATGCCTAGTTCATTGTAAAACAAATGCCTAGTCTGTTGTAAAACAAATACCTAGTCCTTATTATAAACAAATGCCTAGTCCGTTGTAAAACAAATGCCTAGTCCATATTAAAAACAAATGCCTAGTCCATATTAAAAACAAATGCCTAGTCCATTGTAAAACAAATGCCTAGTCCATATTAAAAACAAATGCCTAGTCCATTGTAAAACAAATGCCTAGTCCATATTAAAAACAAATGCCTTGTCCGTTGTACAAAAAATTTAATTGACAATGTATGATTAGGTAGTTTGATTGCGTGCACTACTTGCCTACATAATTTTATGAAGCATCAACGTTAAGCAAGCAAACGCCGATTAGTCCCTGCACCATCAGAGACGTCCCTTTGCTCGATCATTAAAGGGACTTGCTTTTAGGTCAAGAATAAGAATTTATAAAAATAAAAGGGTTAGGGTTAGGGTTTTTTTTTTTTTTTTTATATGTTGTCCTTGTTTTGTGGTGTTTTAATAAAGAGTTTTTGTATTGTATTGTATAAATTTTTTTTGTTACCTGAATTCGTTATACATGGTGCGGTTGAAGTGGTCCCTCAAGAAGAACGACCAGAATCGGAACAGGGTGTTCATTTCCTGCGACTGCCCGATGCCGAGCTTCTTGCGCTCTGTGGAACAAACAATATTTGATCATCGCAGGTCACGTGTCACAATCATGGCAGAACGGCAAATATACTCGTAGATGAATAAAGCACTGTTTTAAACAATCCAGACTACAGATCCAGAGCAATTTGGCGTCCGGTATGCGGACAGCGAAACGCGGTGGATGCCACTTTGAATGCACTTTTTTCTTCAGGTGACGTCAAATTGCTTCCAGGATAAATATAGTTACATATATTTGACTAGCTGCGCCCCGCGGTTTCGCCCGCGTAGTGATGAAAAATGGTGATGATGATGAATAGCCTATGTCACTCTCTGGCTCTTGAACTATAGCCATGCAAAAAATCAGGTCGATCCGTAGTTCCGTTGCAGCGTGAAAGAGGAACAAACAAACCAACAAACAAACGCACTTTCACATTTATAATATTAGTATGATAGCCCAGTGGCTCACTTGGTAGTGAACCTGCCTTCTGAGCTTGGGGGCGTGGGTTCGATTCCCACCTAGGACAAACATTAATGTGATAAAAATTTGTGTTTGTTCTATATCTGGGTGTTAATATCTATTTAAGTATGTATTTAAAACTATATATGTATGTATATCAGTCTCTGGCAGCCACATCACAAGCTTTGCTTAGTTTGGGGTCAGATAACCGTGCGTGCTAAAATGTCCCGAATGTCCAGGGGGTTTAGACAAGAGCCACTTTCTGTTAACGTTAACGCCTGCGGAAAGATGATATTGTATGAAAATGACATTAGCTTGAGATAACAACTCTCAAGCAAATGTCATTGTCAATGTCATTTTCGTACGATTTCATCTTTCCGCAGGCGTTAACGCTAACAGAAAGTGGCTCTTGTCTGACCCCCCTGATGTCCCGAATATAGTTACCTTTGAGACAGCGCGAGTAGTATTTGTGGTACGCTTGCTGAGTGAAGTGGTTCTCTCGCAGCAGACCGTGGCTCGGGTGGTGGAAGGTCGGCAGCGAGGCCGGCATCGAGCCGCAGGACGACCCCAGCGTGGGCGATGTGCCTACTGACGACCTGGGGAACGATATACCATCAGTTATAAGAAATTACAAAACGGCTCACACCCAAGTTGTTTGTGTCGAGACGATCGACAGGTTTCGGAGCCATTAGAGCTACTTCATCAGGGAATACGCGTGCTCCCGAAGATGATCACCCGCGGTTGCGGCCGTCGCTCCCTGCCTGTACCCCGACAGAAACCCCTGACTAACTAACTAGGTGGTTCTTCGGCCAATATCCACGTTCCGGATTCTATCACGCAAAGAAACTCCGAGCATAGCTCTCTCCATTGCCCGCTGTTTGACTCTGAGTTTACTATATGTCAACACACACTGGCAACACACACTGGTCAAAGACTAGAAGGGGGTATAATCGAGGGTAGTTCGAGCAAAAGATGAATTACTACTTTCTACTTTGCTATTTTGCAGTGGATTTTTTTGTGTTTTAGTTTTTACTGTGGATGCAGGCAGGTTAAAGAATGAGGCCTATGTTCAGCAGTAGACGTCTTCTGGCTGATGATGATGATGATGATGACTTTTTTATGTATATACCATATTTGGTATGTATATAGGTAGTTCCTCACCCTGCGCTCGTGGTCCTGGGCCGGTGCTCGCGCACGTCCATGATCCAGCCGACGTGGTGCTCCACGGGCGGGTTGAGGCTGTGCCGGCTCTTCTGCTTCCTGCTGCTGCTGCAGATGTCAAACAAAATCAACGGTTAGACAACAATCTTTATTTTAAATGTTTCTCCGCCGAGGAGCCTTATTATGTAAACAATCAGGGCTAGCAACGGTCGTGGACAAATTAATTGGCTTTCCAATGTTTATATCCCGCGAGAAAAAGACAAACATATCTATATTTTAGCTTTGTCGCGTCTACGCGCGGATAAAAAACGGTGGAGAGCATCGAGAATGCTCTCCACCGTTTTTACCTAACAAGGGACCGTCTATTAATCACGTGAGGCTTAAAAGGAGGGGGTTTACCAAAAATCACGAAATAACACAATCAATACACAAACAATAGTCTTAAACCTCACCAAGGGGGAGGAGGGGTTAAAAATGCAAAAAAAAACATCACGTGATTCATGGACGGCCGCCAACAACCTTTTAACAATACCCTAGGCATTGTTGCATGAGTAAATCCTTGTCTTACTGGGTAACCATGCAATCTCCAATTTCCCTCCGAAGCACCGTCTCAGCAAGGCCTTGAGGACAATTTCCCCACGTCTTCTTCTGTATAATTTTTTTTTTACTTACGCTTTGGCCTTGCGGCTTATACAGCATTTTTTTTGTATAAACAATACGTTACATAAACAACGTATTGTGAATTAAATAAATTTAAAAAAAATGCTCGTCCGCTTGACCGTACTGGGGGTTTAGACAAGAGCCACTTTCTGTCAGCGTTAACGCCCACGGTAAGATGAAATTGTATGAAAATGTTTATTTTTTTATTTATTTATTTTTTTATTCGGTTCTCTAATTGAATGTGACACTACAAAATATAATTATATAAGGAACGGTCAGTGTCCATTCTAAAAGCTGTGAACACAGCATGCGAAAATGAATAAGACTGTTAAACTGATAGACATTGACAATGACATTAGCTTGAGAGAAATTATCTCAAGCTAATGTCATTTTCATACAATTTCATCTTTCCGCAGGCGTTAACGCTAACAGAAAGTTGCTCTTGTCTAGACCCCCTGGTCGGCGAACGCTGTGGGCGTCAGGCCTAACTTCACACACACGCGACGTGAGACAGCTGGTGGTAAGCCCCGCACGGAAGGCGCTGGACTGTACTTACATGACGTCAGTCGCGTGCGGGTCCTTGCTGGCAGCGTAGAAGCGCGCGGTGCGCCGCGGCCGCTTCGCCTTGCTGCCTCCATCACCGACATGCTCCAACTGAAAACACACACACGTCTTAGGGGGCGTCCATGGATTACGTCGCCTAGACAAATATCAATATTTTTTCCCCCAAATGTAAAATTTCAGGAAACTGGGTTCAATGAAGTAAAACACGTTTCTTCACTAAAATATGGCTAAATCCTACGGCTGAAATGATGATGATGACTTACTCGGGGCGGCGGCGGCGGGGGCTCCGTCGGGTTCGAGTGTTTCTCAGTCGGGACGGTCGCTTCGAACTGTTCGCGCGTGATCAGCGAGACCGTCCTGTACTGGGTTTGGCTGCCGTATGACTGTAAAATAAATTAAAAAAGGTTTTTTTTTTACAATTGTCTTGCGTTTGTCCGCCAACTCGCCTGATGTAAAGCGATGATGCAGTTTACGGTAGAGCCATTGGCTGATCCAGGGGGGGACCATGGTCTCCTCCAAAACACCTAGCAATTCCATACATTCGACATTTTTCGATTTGATTCCTTCGAACCTTGTCAGAATGCGTCTCCCCCCCCCCCCCCCCCCCCCCCCCCCCAAATGAAATCCTGGATCCGCCCCTGGGTGGAGCACGCTTGCCTAGAAGAAACCGATTCACTCGTGATTTGAAGACACCCAGATTGTAACCATCTCAAGCTCAACAAACCCTTTTATTTGATACCCACATCATGATGGTAGATAACATAATTTTGTCCGCCATATTGGGGCGTCCTTTGCATCCAGCGTTTCCCTGCGGTCTCTTTTATAAGCGGCGATAAAGTTAACGATTTGATGTACCATATTCCAAAAATACTTACCGATGGATAATCTGTATCGTTCCATAGGTCCTCCTCGTAGCGTCTAAGGCCATCGGTGATCACCTGGAACCAAGAACACGCCGCCATTAGAATATATCAACGTTTTTTTTCAACAGGCAGACCAGCCGCCTAATGGTAAGCAGTCACCGTCGCCTGTGGATACTTGTATTAACACCAGAGGCATCACAAATACGTTGCTGGCCCTTGAGAACACTATTAACTCGCCTTTATAAGAACCCCATGTTGTAGCTTCTCAGAAACACCGCGGAAGGTTGCTCAATTTGCATCAAATAGACAGAAGTCTTTTGACTCTGAATTCTTTGCATTGAAGCCGATGTATACGCGCCCCTCCCTTTGTTTCGCGGCCGGCGACAACCGGTGCAGCGCGCCCGCCAGTAATAAACTAGCTTCCTTAAGCGCTCGTATTATTTCCCATGCCATCCTCCCTAAACATAAACCCCCTCAGCATTGGTTAGTACCTACGTCTATAGTTTGTACAATGTACATTTATTTCTGTAAAAATGTGTAGTCAACCGTATAAGAAAAAAACACAGTCTAATTGATGGCCATCTCTTTTTTGCAGTCGGTTAAAAAGATAGGCCTAATTAATGCCCAGAGTCGATACTGCAAAAGAGTCAATTTTGGAGTGTTTTTGCCCCCCAAAAATGTACTCTTTCACCGCCTTTCCTTACTAATATTATAAAAGCGAATGAGAACAAACAAACAGAACAAACATCAACATCAAAAAGGGAACAAACATCCAGACAGAGACAGAGCTATCTGTCTCACTGTCTCGATGTTTGTTCCCTTTTCACGACCAATCCGCTGAATCGATCTTACCGAAATTTGGCAGGAGGATAGTGCGCATCATAAAGACGGATAGGGTACTTTGCCCCCCAAAAATGCGGAAAAATTGGAAAACCGCGGGATTCAACTAGTAATTATATAAATTGATAAAAAAATATTGACCCCCGATAAAAATGCTGAAATCTTCAAACGGCTACAGATTTTCTTGAATAATGCTAAGAACAATGTTGATCAAGTCGACTTTAAAAAAAAAAAAAAAACTTAGTCAAAATCGGTTTATGCCATTGACAGAATTTGTGGTTTTCGTTCAGTATTTGTTTTATTTTATTGCAGTTGTCAGAGCAATTAAATAATTCCCAATTTAGATGATTGGCATCAGGTTTTCCTGTGTATAATATTGAAAATTTAAATTATTATAAATTTGTCTCGGTAAATTCCAGATTTGTTTTTACAGAATATACCTAGAAGGAATCACCATTCACCATTGTGTTGCAACAATTAGGTACACTGGAGTATACAAAAATAGGCCGATAAATATACTGGATCCATAAATTATTTTACCTTCCTTATACTTCCAGAGCTTATGTATCTGCATTTTCAATAATTCGTTAGTAATGCAGGTACTTCGTTCTGAAGTTAACATAGTTCTACACATCAGTCGTCGTCATACTTTGTTCTCGACACATCAGTGATTAAAAGAACAAGCATATTTCTGCACATCAGTCAGTTATCGTCATAAAAATATGTTCTCAAGATATCGGTGATAAAGAAAAACATTACTGCACACCAGTCATCATAAAATCAATTATCGTCATACTTTGTTCTCAAGATATCAGTGATAAACAGAAAAAGAAAAACTTATTTCTGCACATTCTGAACATCATTCAAGTCAGTCATCGTCATACTTTGTTCTCATGATATCACTGATGTGATAAAAAAAGAACAAACGTATTTATGTACATCTGACTGATGTGCATACATTTTAAAAAATTACGCAAGTCAGTCACCGTCATACTTTGTTCACAAGATATCAATGATAAAAAAAACTTATTTATGTAATTCTGCATGTCAACCATCCTAAAAGTCAGTCATCAGCTCAAATATCAGTGATAAAAAGGACAAACCCAAGAAAAGCATACACAAAAGATTATGACGAAATGTAGCTTTCCTAACATATTTGATCGCAAATCAAAAAGGATTATAGAGTTGCATGAAGAGGCAGATCTAACGAGTGAACTCTATAAATTGTGTTTCGTATGCCTCTTCTAGCTCTATCTGTGGTGACAAGTATTATAGCATTAATGTCATGGATCAAAATACCAAAATGGCGAACATTTAATAAATTTATACACATTAATCTAATATTTTGTTCCACATTATATTACTTGTGCCTGCTTAATTTAATTATGTATGATATTTTGGGAGTTTGTGATCTTTCATTTTATCAATTCTCTTTATATATGGTTCTGTTCTTTTTTGATTCGTTTATATGCTGGTTATTTATAGCGACGGTTGTTTCTTATATGGATATTGTTAAGGTGTTTCATGAAACTGTTACAAGAAAAAAAATCAAATGCTATCTCTTTGTCTCTGGTATGTCTGTATTCATTTTTATTTTTAGAATCTGCATTGATAGAGATATTTTCAGTTTCTTTTTTATAATTGTTGCTATAATTTTAGTACTTTTATTTATCATTTATCACATTTTTCTTTATTTGAGAGTGTTGTTTAGTTTGTTCACTGTTACTAGATTAGAAAATAGGACAAGATATAAGCAGCAAGTGCAAGTTGCAACTTTTACGTTTTTAATGAGTGCGTCTATAATGTTGCCGGAATTATTGATGAATGTGTTGGTTAAGTCCAATTTTCAAATATTACCTGTTGAAGCATTCCAAACTGTTCAAATCATTGTGGAAATACAGAGAATACTTATAAATATATGTTTTCTAATACTAAAATCAAACCGCATAATGTGGCGTAAACTGTTTAGTAGCAAAACCGAAAATACAGATTTTGAAATGTCATAACTTTTCTATCACGCAATTGTACAAATGTTAATTAATGCTTTTTAGTCTTTTTTAATATTTGTTAATCAATAATTTAATTTTACAATTGTTTTTTTAGATGTTAGTATAATAACTGTGATTTACTACAGCTTTGCAATAAAACAGGAAGATGACTACAAATCTTATTGGTATTTCAAATCTTAGAGAAGGCCCGAGAATGTAAATCATGATTTGTTTTGGTGATTTTAGCAAGGCATTTGACACGGTCAAACATGAGGTCATTCAGTAATTGTAATCTAGGTTTAATACTATTATTGACGGACTTTTTATTGACATATAATTATTTCTTATATCTTATTTAATGACATTAATTATCCATTGTGTATTTTTCTAATTTTAATTTCTTTTAAGTATTATAATATTGTGTAACATTGTCTCATTGGTGTAATTGGCGCAAGCCGTACTAATTGAATAAACAAATACAAATACAAATACAAATGAGAAACCTTGTAAAATGTTATTAGATTCACGTCATCTTATCTGTGTTCAAAAACTCTGTGAAGTAACTTGTTTAGGGGTCATTTCCGCAACTGGGCCATTCATTGGCCCATTTTGCGTCACCCAGCTTAGCAGCTAATTCAGCCACCCGGTTTCAAACTCTATGAAGGCAACTACAGCTGTTCGTGTGGATGGTGTTTTTCGGACGAGTTTCAAACTAAGTTAGGTGTTTGACAAGGGCGTATTATGTCACCAGTGCTTTTTAACATATATAAGGAATAGTTTGTTATACTGAGAATACTACTTTCTATATAGACAAAAGAAGATATGGAAAGTCTTAATCGTCTTCTATGGAGACTTGCTGAAATTATAACTTCAGACCTGGACAAAACGGAAATTATGATAATAGAGATTAATCGACAAAAAACTGAGCAGACTTATTGAACTTTATATCTATTTATCATGTCTTTATGTCTATTAATTACACAACATAACTTTGCTGTCATTAAATACATTTCCTTTGTTTTTGTAAAAAAAAATATACTAGTAAATTACTTATAAATATTTCAATTTGTTAATAATATCCTTGTGCGTGTTAACCCTTTTCCCCCATTTATGTTTTGCTGGAATTGAGCATGATTTACACACATTCATTGATTTAATTAAGCGAGGTGTGTTGGGAGTCGAACCGAATCTCACGTGGGGGTGAGGGGGGCTCGGCAAATCTCACATCTCACTAAGGGGGTCGAAATTCGCCAACATCACCTTACGTAATTAATGGACGCCTCCATTTTGTTTACATCAGGGACCTTACGCTACCTTTTAACGCGGCTTGAAACCGAGCACCGCTGAAAATCACGCGAACGTGAACGTTAACGCGCCGACATACGGTTTGCGGTCGCGCAACTTTTCTCATCACCTAAACAGAATTGCTTAAAACCAGTAGCCGTAAAGCCCCTGGCGAACTTACAGATTAGTTACATAAAATAAGCCCCTATTCCTGTTGTTAAAAGCATTCGAAACTTATTCTAAGCTTTTACCTCGTTTACCTTTTAAAACGTCCTCAATAATTGACATTTCTGGAATCTCCGGTTCTTTAAGATACATTTTGATTACATATGATCTTAACCAGACTTCAAAAATGGAGGCGAATTATTTTTGTTTGTTACCTCGTAAGCCAAATGGTGTCAATTTAAAGAAAATGCGGTAAAAAGAATTTAGTCTTTGAAGTCTGCTTTTACAAAAAAAAAAAACAGTATCCATTTACCAAAATCAGAATAATATGTGATATATGTAGTTTGTTTTGGTATTTCTTTTATAATTTAACTAAATCATTGAGATACTTAGTTGAACCTTTATTGAAAACCGCAGTTATATTATAAAGTAAGTATTTTTTTAACCGACTTCAAAAAGGGGGTTCTCAATACAGTTGTTTAGTTTTATTTTGTTACAACAAACATTTGTTACGTTAGTGCTCAGTATTTTATAAATCGATTTGAAAGGACACACTTTCAAGTTGGTTAGTGCCATAGAAATTTCATTAAAATCGGTTTAGTAGTTCAGTTTTTAAATAAAAATACATCGATATACAATACCTATAGAGTCACAATCTCTAAGTGAAAACAGTTAATAATCGTCCGAGCGTCGTTGTACATAACTAGACATCAATTATATACTTCAGAATGCCAAATTTACTCCAACTTAGACGTTATGTCGCTTGCATAGTGTTCAACGTCGCTTGTCCTCTATGGCATCGTAGCAATTGCATCGCACGGCGCTGTAGTCGGATCGCGGTTGCCTTACAACCAATGCGATATAACCACTTGAATGCTCACCCCGCCGTAAGCCAAAGGTACACCTTTTCAGCAACCTTTTACGAGCGGGCCAAGGCGCGAATTGAATGAATGACACTTTTGAGTACTCAATCACAATCCATACGAAACCCCCCACCACCACCCCTTCCCGCCAGTATTTTTTGCACGTTTGTGACTCTATTTATATATTGTATCTCGATGTCAAAATAACTAGAAAATTTTACTTGGTTGACATAACATTTTCATCCAAGTCAACGAAATTGCGTATTTTACTAATTTTGAAGTCGGTTAACTTATTTTTTTTTTTACATAATCTACAGCCCTTTAAAAACGAAACAATAAGCTACGAACTTAACTTACGGCCAATAATGGATTCACATTATATTACTAATGTGTGCATGTTTGTGTGTGTGTGTGTGTGTGTGTATGGTGTGCGAGTGGATATTTAAGTTGCCTTATTGTCATGTATAATTTATATATAATAAATAAATATTATATATTAAAGACATCACTTTTAAAAACTTGCTGATAATTATGTTGATAATTATTCATACAGTCGCAGCTATATCATAACTTATGACATTGTCCATGCAATAGAAGCAGTATTAGTTCCGACCACCACCAGCTCGAGCCCACGTCCTCAGTATACCTGTTCCAGGTCCTGCGTGATCTTGGTCCTGGTGGTGAAGTCCCCCTGGCGGTCGTATCCGTCGTGCTTCGGCGCGCGACTCTGCGTCTGTGTTCAAGTACCCACACAATCGTTACTACACCATGCTAACTAACTTATACATAAAAAAAAAAAAAAAAAAAAACAATATATTTTATTTTCCAGAACACTTACATACTAACCTTATCAACGAGAACATGTTTGTACAATGGGGGTTGTTCATATTTTTTTTTGTAGATTGTAACACATTTCAAGCAATAGACTTAAATATCACTATACAAAAAAAAAAAAAAAAAACTGCGCTGATGACGAATATTTTTGATTAAATATGATTGAACTTCATTTACCCTTGAATTAAATTCTCAGAAACTGGGTGTAAGTGCGTGTAAGTGGTAAAGGGGCAACTGTAGGTTGACTTCCATATTTTTTTCTGAGGCTTCGGAAAATCGCGCGAACGTGAACCTTAACGCGCCCAGGTACGGTTAGCGGTCGCGCAACGTTCCGCAATCAACAAAAGAATGAAAAGACTACTATGCAATTAGTGAATAAAGGGCGGATTTAAAGCGAGGGCCATAGATGAATCACGAGCAAGTGAAGGATTCCAACGAGTGAATCACGACCGTAGAGAGTGATTAATGATGATTCAAGTGTTAGAATCCTGAGTGACGCGAGTGATTCACGGCCCTCGAAATAAATCAGATTTATTCAAGAGTTGCACACATACTATACTTTATACCATGACTATGAGAAAAATAAAGATTTAAGGAGTTTGTATCGAGTAGTTTTTGCGTAAGGAGGTTGTAAAGCATTGAGATAGAGGTCAAATATATTGGCGTGTTTTAAATTCAAACACCAAAATAGTGATTCAAAGCTTTTTATTCACTGTTTTCAGTGAATAATATAAGCTTTTAAGGGGGGGAATAGTGTAAATAATATTATTACACCTATTTGCAAAAAAACACGAGTCGCTTAAACAGGTAGCCGTAAGGCCCTAGTGATGTGGTTACCTGTTCCAGGTCCTGCGTGATCTTGGTCCGGGTGGTGAAGTCCCCCTGGCGGTCGTGTCCGTCGTGCTTGGCAGCGCGCGCGGGGGTCTGCGTCACGATCAGCAAGCGCCCCACGTCCCGGTCGGTGAACTCGAAGTCTGACTCTTCGTCCGACCTACACGGATAAACATGACTTTACAAACTTTGTAATAAAGTCATCAAGTGTATAGATGCCATAGTTGGCAAGCAAGCTTACGGGCCGCCTGATGGTAAGCGATCACCGTCGCCTATGGATACTTGTAACACCAGGGACATCACAGAGACGTTGCCGACACTTAAAGACTCTATTAACAACTCTTTTGAAGAGTCCCATGTTATAGTTATTCGGAAATGTCGCAGGAGGGAAGCTCGTTCCACAAATTACAGGTGTGAGGCAAAAAAGATCGCGTAAAACGCGATTTCCAACGTTCTATGATATGTGGATGAACTTTCAGGCTGCAAGTTCGCGTCGCTTTTTTTTATTAAAAAAGAAAGGCAGACAGATTATGCGGTCCGGGTGATGATAAGCGGTTACCGTCGCCAAGGGACACCTGCAACACTAGCGGCGTGGACGCTGCTTTGCCAGCCCAGAGAGGTAGTTATAAACACCCTTTTTGAAACGCTTCATGTTAAAACTCAGGAAGGTCTTGTAATGCATCATGTCTCACCATGCGTCGGTGAAGGTGTTTTGTCTCGGCGGCGGCAGGTCCAGCTCCTCGTCGAGCTGGAAGTGCAGCTCCTCGCGAGCCTCCTCGGAGCCAGCGGGCGCGGCTGCGGCGCTCCCTGCGCCGGCCGGCGGCGGCGCGCGCTCCCGGGAACCTGCCTTGTTGCGCCGCTTCACCTGATGACACAACGAATATTAAATACAATTGGAAATAGTAGATCACCCCGAGCTATGCCTTCGCAAGCTCTATATCTTCACAAGCCCGATTTTGCTTTTTTTTTTTTTAACGCTGTCATGTCCGCGTTTGACCACCAACTCGCCTGTTGGTAAGCGACGATGTGGTCGAAGAATGTGCTTAAATGCGAACTTATAAATTGTATTTACATGAACTACTTACCTACAAAATTACATGAAAATCGGATCAACGTCCCATTAGAATTTATGAGCGTCGGTCAACGTTTAAGCTAATAAAAACGTGTCAAATAGTAGAAGCCTGGTAAAAGGCTGATCGAACTCACCTCAGTCCAGACGTCTGGCGTGGCTGGTGCATTGGGGCTGGTCGCTTGTCGCGCCGGCTCCGAACCTTCGGTCGGATTCTCAGTCGTTTCTTCTGCAAAATTACAAAATTTATCAATTATTTATCAGGTCAATGGGACAGCCTAATAAAAGGGGAAAAATTAACAATACCACTAAATAGCACTCGTGACGTCATAATAGGTACAAAAATGCGGCAGTGTGATTATTAACGGGATTTTACCGTGATACGATTGTGGATGAAAGACTAAAAATAAATCGGCCAAATGCGCGTTAAAGGTCGGACGGACGGAACAAAGCTAAAGGTTAAGTGTAAATGTATGCAACAAGTCGACACACCGCCGCGCGCGTGGCTGCGTCGTTGTTTCCTATGCGCACGTTCACTGTACCCCGAACATTCGTGACCCCACGCGCATTGTACGCGCGAGGGGTAAGGCGTAGGGGGAAAATTATGTTGTGTTTGTGTGTGTATGAGAGGGGGGAGAGGGAGAGAGGGGGGAGGGGGGGAGAGAGAGGGTGTGTGCGCGTGAGAAGAGTGTGTTTGTGTGTGAGAGAGAGAGAGTAGGTGTGTATGCGTGAGAAGAGTGGGTGTGTGTGGGAGGGTGTATGTTGTGTGTGCGTGTGTGAGAGAGAGATAGAGTACTGACCTAGCCGGAGCGCTTGCGGCACGAACTCTGGCACGTCGGGGTTGAGTGAGTCGTGATGCGGAGCTCCCGCGCCGCGCGACGTTCTGAACATTCTGCAATGCAATACATATTATTGTAGTCAGCTCCATCACGAGACGTCTCTATCAATAATAACCGCGGGGCAAAAAGATAGAGAGATAATGGGGATTGTTCATCATACTAATATTATAAATGCGAAAGTGTGTTTGTTTGTTCCTCTTTTACGCAGCAACAGAGCGACGGATCGACCAAATTATTTTCATAGGTACAGTTAAAGGGTCGGAGAGTGACATAGGCTACTTTTCATCATCATCACCACTTTTCATCAGTACGCGGGTGAAACCGCGGGGCGCAGCTAGTATTTTTTTATAAATTGTAATTACAAAACCATTTCGAGTAATAATATAATTACTGATCACAAAACATCAATTTAAAAAAAATTAAGCGCCGATGACGTACATTTTTGATTAAATACGATTGACCTTCATTTACCCTTGAATGACGTCAGCGTTGGCGTTATGTTGAAATTTATATCAGCCACACAAACAAAACAAAAAAGCCAAACCTCTGTACAGCTAATGACATTGACAAATGAAAATATGACAGAAGTAAGCTTTTTTTGTAAAGATATCTATACGAACTAATATAACGCCGATGTAGACGTCATCACATTAAAAAAAATTACAATATTTTTTTACTGCCGTAAGGAAAACAAGTTTATTTATATTAGTATCTTAAAATAGTCAACAATTTTTGAAATTAACAAAACCATGGGGTCAGAAAATTTGGGCAATCCCCATTTAGATTAAATCTGAAAGTTATACGAACCTGGGTAGTGGGGGTGGGGGCACAGCTCTGAGTAAGCTGGAGACAGGCGCCACCAGGGGACCCCCCATCGTCGCCAGCGGGAATATACCCACCATTTGCTTCTTGCGTCTGTAATGACAATGCAATTTTCACTAATGCTGGATGCTGGATATACAATCTTGCCGAGATAGACCAACAGCCGCACTCAGACACGTTACTTAAGCTAAGGAATACTTAAAATTGGTCTGCTTCGTTTTCATGTGTGACAATTTCCTTCAACGAGAAGTTGACAGAGCAATTTTAAGTATTCCTTAGCTTAAGTAACGTCTCTGAGTGCGGCTGATAGAGGCATAATAGTAGATTATGCACTAAAGGAATAAAGCAGTGTTTACGTCGCGGGCGGCATATTGAGCCCTGTGCGTTACGAGGGACTCTAGAGTTATACAGAGTCCTGAGTGAAGCGAGGGGTTCAAGCTGCCCAAGATGAAGACAGGCTTCAGAGGACCATACTCTACTTTTCACACCTTCTGCGAGACAATAAAAAGCCAGGTTTCCAAACACCATCTTTTTTTCACATTCTTTGTAAACGCATCTTTTTTTTTTTGACTTCTGCTTATGGTGGCCTGTTCCATTTTCGAACAAACCTCTTTACAATACCATAAAAGCGTTTTTTTAGAGTTTTCCACGAGTTTCCACACGAATTTGACGTTCCAAATTCAAATCACTTCATTCCCTAGGGAGTTTCATACAATTTTAAATCCCTTAAGAGATAATGCTTTACTTTACGTTGAGATTGCATTATATGTTGGACATTGTCGAGCCGGTGGTGTGAAAAATAAGTAAAGTGGACACAATGGTGATATTTTATAACATAGAATAATAGAGAAACAGATAAATAAGGCACACCCCCCCGATCTGGAAGGGGAGCTCCTATCCATGAAGTGCCAAGACCCCATATCCACAGATTTCGGAAATTTTATAATAATAGAGAAACAAATTACGTTAATTTGTAGCGAACTCTATGATCCCCAGAGCGATTCCACTAAGGAGGTCGGTTAGCTCGCGTCGATGTCACCCCGTTACAAATATCGTCCAGTACAAACTCGACGACATACTTTACGAGGTACAGTACAAAATAAGAGACGTTGTGTGGGATTTGAACCCGGGACGTTTGGATCGTCAGGCGGTGAGGTTACGGACTGAGCTAGCACTGACTCTAATGGCATGTCGAATAAATCCTTTGGGACAGTCGACAGTGAGACAGCAATCTTTTCAGATCATGTTATCCTTCACCCTTTTTAGGGTTCCGTACCTCAAAAGGGAAAACGGAACCCGAGATATATGATCACTTTGTTGTCCGTCTGTCAAGACCCTTTTTCTCAAAAACGCGTAAAGCTATCAAGTTGAAATGTATATCAGATACTCGGATCTATGGTTTCTTTCAGCTGTAAAAAAATCAAACTTGTAAGTCAACGCGATCAAAGATATGACCATTAATGTCGCATATTGTGCGATTTCACAGGGGAATCAAAACCTATAGGGTGCTTCCCGTAGAGCTAGAATCATGAAATTTGGCAAGAGGCAAGGTCTCAGCACATATAAAGGAAAAAAAACTGTAAGTTGTCAATTTGAAGTCATCACATAAAAAAACATTGTTTTGCAATTACAAACTTACATTTTGTAGTTGGTATGTATCGAAGAACCTTATTGTCGACTACAAAGTTAAGTTTGTCTTTCAATATTTCAACTTTTTTGTTGTTTTTGTTTGGTCTCGCGCTCTGAGGGTTCCGTCCAACGGAACCTACTCGAACTTGTCCGGTTTTTTCGCAATGGCATCGAACACATATATATACACTGGAACCACAGACCTATATCCAAGCAGATGCCACAAGTCGACCTACCTTGCATGTCATACTTCCAATACAATTATGATTAATCGTCATAATTGAGTTCGAACAAAATCAGTCTGCTCAATCGGTGCCGGCGACTACACGTGTCAGTTTGAAACTAAAATGGGTAATTGTGCAATACTGAGTTGTAAGAATACCGCAAATAGAGTTGACCGACAAAATAATAGAGTTAATAGAGTTCTAAAGGGTCGGCAACGTATTTGTGATGCCTCTGGTGTTACAAGTATCCATAGGCGACGGTGACTGCTTACCATCAGGCAGCCCGTCTGCTTGTTTGCCAACTACGGCATAAAAAAAAAAAAAAAGAATAAACATATTTCTTTTCACATGTAAGTACGAAAAATTTGACACGCTTAGTTTTTATACAGTTTGGACCGCTTATGGAGTCTACTTAGATATAGGTCTGTGGACAGAACAATATATGTATGCAATGTAAGTGATTAAAAGGAGTAGATTAATGCTTTGAAGAATCAAACTCACCGTTTCTCTCCAGGTTTGTCGTCAGATTCCGACTGCAGCGGAGGATCTTCGTTCGAGTCGGTCGGCTTCTTCTCAATACTGCTCTCTGAGCTCTCTGCCTTCTGCTGTAAAGAAAAACTAAAACTCAGAACTGGATGTTCATCTCAAACTGTCATCTTTACAGCCCTTTCCCCCACAGAAAAGAGTTTTGTTGTTGTTTATATTAGAACGGCTGTCGAGGCATTTTTGTAAGAAATTTGTTGTACCCAGTTGTACCCATAAAAACGAAACGTCAGTCATTCGAAATCAGTTAGCAACTGTGATGCGGAGTTCGACGCGTTGATCTAAATAAGAATGTTCAATCAAGGTTCTGTCATAATGCCTGGTAACAGATTTTCCTTCTCATTTCCGTTCTATTTACTTCTCTTTTCTGTGCTCTCCCCAACCCTCTGTCATTAATTTTTAGGGACCCTATTACTAAACTTACGATGTCTGTCTGTCTGTCTTTCTATCCGACCGTCCTAATTTTTGGAACTTTCTAATTTCTTTAACTATTGATATAAGTCTATGAAACTTAACACAAATACAGTTGTAATATATCAAAATTTTAATATTAAAAATATATAATATTGCATACATATAATATTGCATATATATATTGCCGCTTCCAACCGGCCCTTTTGGAGATCGATGGGGGAGGCCTATGTCCAGCAGTGGACGTCCTACGGCTGAAATGATGATGATGATGAATATTGCATATGGTGGCTCTGGTACGTGTAAAATGTTTTTTTTTCCCACTGAACCCTCTCTTCAGGGTTCTTCAAAAGGAGAGTTAATCGAGTCCTAAAGGTTTGGCAACGTATTTGTGATGCCTGTGGTGTTACAAGTATCCATAGGCGACGGTGACTGCTTACCATCAGGCGGACCGTCTGTTTGTTTACCACCTATGACATTAAAAAAAACTTGTCCGCTATTTACCTTTTCTTTCGGAGCCTCCTCATCGTCCCCCGAACTCTTGTCTTCCTTCTCGACAGGTGGAGTTACTTTCTCCACCGTGGAAGGTGGTTTCTCCGCCGAGGTGGAAGCCTCTAGTTTCTCCACAGTCGGCTCTATACTGAGCGCTTCGTCTTTAGCTTTCTTCTCTTCGGCGTTGCTCTCTGATGTGGCGGCATCTTAAACAAAACGGTAAAATAAGCATAAACAAATAAATAAATATTCGGGACATTTTAGCACAGACGGTCATCTGACCCCAAACTAAGCAAAGCTTGTGATATGGCTGCCAGAGACTGATATACATACATATATAGTTTTAAATACATACTTAAATATATATTAACACCCAGATATAGAACAAACACAAATGTTCATCACACAAATGTTTGTCCTAGGTGGGAATCGAACCCACGTCCCCAAGCTCAGAAGGCAGGTTCACTACCAACTGGGCCAACGGGCTATCTAAATCAAGCAGAGCGGGCACGAAAAATCGACTCAAGGTTGTTCCGAAAACCCGTACGTAACGCGTTGATTCCACTTTTATTATGGAAACTGCTAGTCTGTGGAATGCGTTGCCTGAATGGGTGTTCCCCGATAGTTTGATCCCCTCGTGATTGGCTGATAAATCTCTGAGATATAAGTATTTAAAGTTTTAGGTGGGGATAGAGAGGGGATGCTCTATCCCTTTCTCGCAAAGCGTGTGTTAGTATAACATTTGTATGGCGCTCCTGAGCCGTGACGTCACGGCTCAGTATAGTGCGCTCTCTGTCTAGCATGAAATTAAATTAAAAAAATGCTTATATCTTATTTGTTTTTGAACTAATTTTAATTGTTGTTTTTGTTGATGTGCTCTATTTATGATCAGCTTTTTTATGAGGTAATCAAAAAATATTAGTCATCATGTCTATTGTTTTGCCACAAGATGAACAGACGACCTAAAAAGACCTCAGGGAAACGCTGGATGCAGGCCGCTTCCAACCGGCCCTTTTGGAGATCGATGGCCTATGTCCAGCAGTGGACGTCCTATGGCTGAAATGATGATGATGAATTGTTTGCCAGATAAATTACAGAAAAACTGTAATAACGCGGGTAAATACCTTTGGCCCCCTTCTCAGCCGCGGATAGCTCCTGGGCACTCTCCGAAGCCTCATTCTCAGGGACCTTATTCTCCGGCGCCTTATTGTCGGGCTCGGGCGCCTTCGGCTTGTCCTCGGGCGGCTTCGGCCTGTCACTGTCGTCGGCAATGTCCAGTATCGGCCATTTGGTCGGCTCCACCGCTGTGCGGATCTGCAATGGTAAAGATAAACTGTTAATGACTTCATATTTATTGTGCCTTTCTCATAACACTGCCTAGAGCGGGCACGAAACATCGTCACCGCTTTATCCTAATTAATATTATAATCGCGAAAGTTTGTATGTATGGATGTTTGGATGTTTGTTCCTCTTTCACGCTGCAACGGAACAACGGATCGACCTGACTTTTTGCATGGGTATAGTTCAAGAGCCAGAGAGTGACATTTCATCATCATCATCATCACTACGCAAGTGAAACCGCGGGGCGCAGCTAGTGGTTCATATTCCGAAAACCCGTAAGAAGCGCTTTGATTCCACACTAATTGTGCGAACTGCTAGTCTGTGGAATTCGCTGATGGTTACAATCTGGGTGTCTTCAAATCATGAGTGAATCTGTTTCTTCTAGGCGAGCGTGCGCCGTCGTAACCTTGCTTAATAACAGGCGAGATGATGGTCAAAAGCAAGCCTATGATTTATATTTTATATTCAGCTCAAACTCGGTGGAAAGTAGCTACCAGTGTTACAAGAACTGTTCTGTGTATAATGTAAAGTGCATTAAAGTACACAAACCTTGAAACCCTGTATCAGCTGCAACTTGACCCGAGTCTTTGATACTATCCATCGCGAGCTGTACAACAGCTCAAACTCGGTGGAAAGTAGCTACCAGTGTTACAAGAACTGTTCTGTGTATAATGTAAAGTGCATTAAAGTACACAAACCTTGAAGCCCTGTATCAGCTGCAACTTGACCGAGTCTTTGATACTATCCAGCGCGAGCTGTACAACAGCTCAAACTGGGTGAAAAGTAGCTATCAGTGTTACAAGAATTGTACAGTGTATAATGTAAAGTACATAAACCTTGAAGCCTGGTATCACATGCAGCTTGTTCGAGTCTTTGATGCTATCCAGCGCGAGCTATTTAGTATCAAAGACTCGCGCGATAGAATGAAGCTATCAGTGTCACGGGAATCGTTATCTGTATAATGCACATATCTTTAAGCCTTGTATGAACTGCAGCTTGTCTGAGTCTATAATACTATCCAGCGCGAGCTGTTCAGTATCAAAGACTCGCGCGATAGAATAAAGCTACCAGTGTCACGGGAATTGTTCTGTGTATAGTGCACATACCTTGAAGCCTTGTATCAGCTGCAGCTTGTCCGAGTCCTTGATGCTATCCAGCACGAGCTGTACATCAGCCGTGAGAGCTCGCATGCGGTGGAAGGAAGCTATCAGTGTCACGGGGATCGTTCCGTCGGCGTCCATTTTGCGACGCAGGAAGAAGTCGCGGGCGAGGTTGTCCGGACTGAAGTAGTATTCGCTGTGGATCATATTTGTAGAATAGAATATGTGAAGGTACAGAGGTTTGTTCTGATAAAAAAATTTGCCCCTTGCAATTTTCGTCACTACGTCAAGTACTGTCATTACAAAAAATCGGGACATTTTTGCACACACGGTCATCTGACCCTGAACTAAGCAAAGCTTGTGATATGGCTGCCAGAGACTGATATACATACACATATATATATATATATATATTAAATAAATTCTAAAAATAGATGCCACTGCCACCTTTCTTTTCACAAGCTTTTACTTAATTTGCAATTAATAAATTAAATTTATTTTTACGTAGCGTAGAGAGGCCTCCCACTAGATGGACCGACGACATTGTGAGAGTCGCGGGTATCCAGTGGATGCAAAAGGCAGGCTGTCGTTCAGTGTGGAGGTTAAAGTGGGAGGCCTATGTTCAGCAGTGGCCGTCTGCCGGCTGATGATGATAATGATATGAATAGTACAAATAAATCTTATACTCACATTTGTTTCTTGATAAGGTCCTTGAGCGTGACTTGATCGAGCCCCATGCCGTACGGAGCGGCGGTCGCTGATGCTGCTCCGTAGTAGAAGGCCTGGGCCAGCGGAGGCGCCAGCGGCAGCTGCGGCAGCTGGTTGTACGGCAGCATCACCTGGGGGAGCGCCGGTTGAGCCACGCGCAACTGTGGCGGGGGGAGGGGTTAGACCGGTGATGGTGATGATGATAAAGCTGGCATAACCTTCAGAACACTCCAGAAACGAGACGCATTTAGCAAGTACCCTTTAATTGCCCGACTGAGGAAGGTAATGATTCCGGATGCATTTTTCTATTACAGTATAATCTCACTAATCCAAATTCAAATTTCAAACAGTTTTCTTGTCCTTGTATCTGGGCCGGGTAATTATTGTAAACGATCATGATGTTTGCGCAAATTGATTATTATTCTTTACAAAATCATGTAAAGCTATTTATCTCTAACGCACATTATTACTTACATTTGCTGTTTTTGCTGTTTCAAACGGTTTATTGACAAATGTAAGTAATATGGTGCGTTACTGTTAATAAAAAAACAACCAACGATTTGCGCAAACACTGTGTAATTTTACAATAATTACCCGGCCTAGCTACAAGGCTTTGACCAAAATAAAATGAATGGACGGGCCCAGAAGAAGCGCATTTTTGAAGATTACAAAATGAGCGCCGGCACTCACTGCGTTTCATTCGGTCTCTAGCCGTAGGAAGTGCAACACGGTGACTATTGTTACATGATAACGAAACATCTGACAAAATTATGCCTTCGTGTGCTTTCCCGAAGTGTAAATACACAACAAAAAACCGCTATCTATTTTTGGAATAAATGTACTGTACATGGTTATAATTAGGTGTTGAAGTATATGTCCGTCGGTTTCGACTCGTTTTTACTGAGAAAGTTCTATGGTTATGGCCTGTCCATTAATTTCCTTTTGGTCGAAGCTACAAGGACAAAAAAACTGTTTGAAATTTGAATTTTGCGCCATACGTGAAACGTACCACCTTAATGTCAATAAGTGATATGGAAAGAGATCATTCGTTTCTGTGTTGAGTTCTAGAGATCATGAATCGTTCAAATGGCAGATGATAGCGGTTTTGCAAATAAATGATTTGATTTGATTTGATTTGATTTGTGGTTTAGGTGAAAAAAAAATATTAGATTTTTTTTACAAGCAAATATGTTACTGTTAGATCTTATAATTTGATAAGATAAAGTACATTTATTTGCATATAACATGCTAATTTTTGTGCATTTTCATGCACAAAAGATGTTAAAATAAACAAAAATAGTACTAATTCACGTTGTGCCGGTCAGGCGTACACATAAATGTCAGAGTGATGGCACTATGCTTGTAACACTAATGTTTTAATATTAATCATCACTAAATTAACAATGTCATAACAGAAAAAAGTTGAAAAAAAAAACCTATGTTAAGTCAAAAATAATAATAAATCACATCAATTACCATTAGTCATTTAAAAAAATCATCAATTTTATAATAGCATTTCTGTTGCAACAGTGCTGTTAATTTATTCTTGCCCAGATATTTTTGTCGAAAATAACACTAACTCAAATATTAAAGTTCACATAAGGCCCGACTTATAAATGAAATGACGGAGTTCTGAAATAATAAACATAAAAAAAAACTAATAGAGAAGCCCCTCCTTTTTAACCGACTTCAAAAAAGGAGGTCAGGTGAGATCTAACTCTTGTGTACTTGTAATCGTATCCAGGTCCTGACGACACAGGCTGTGCCTAGTGTGAGGGTCGTTAGATAATACTATCAAGGGTTCAGTAGTTTCGGAGCCTATTCAATGCAAACAAACAAACAAACAATCAAATCTTTCCTCTTTATAATATACTAGCGGTCCGCCCAGCTTCGCACGGGTATAGATCATAGCCTATGTCACCCGGGGATAGTGTAGCTACCCAACAGTGAAAGAATTTCTCAAATCGGTTCAGCAGTTTCAGAGCCTATTCAATGCAAACAAACAAACAAACAAACAATCAAATCTTTCCTCTTTATAATATTAGTATAGATTATTAGTATTGATAATTTATCGGTAAATATAATTAGTGTTTATACAGTAATAAATATACTTACAATTTTAATCAGTTGTATATTTTTTACGTTTTTACCTCAATACTCCGTCAAAGTAAAATTATTAGGAAAATTATAATTTTTTATTTTAAAGGATTTACTGTTGGTTTGGTCCAAAGTCAATTTAAATATTATCTTTGATTTGGTCCCATAAAAAATTCATCAAAATCGGTTCAGTAGTTTGGTATTGAAATTAAAATAACTGGATGTCATTCAAGCATAAGAAATTGCGTATTTACTAATTTTGAAGTCGGTTTTTTTAAAATCGATAATTATTTCAAGTCTATTGAAAATGATATATATCTAGTAATTATGTAAATTATAGATATTCATAATTCATATTTACACAGCTCTACATCTGGCCCCCGAATCTACTTAACTAATTTTGTTAAATAATTGCCTCAAAATTGACAGTTAAAAAAAAATACTAGAAAAATACCACCATCTAATATTATAACAAAGTATATTAAAAAAAAACTGTCAATTTTGAGGCAATTATATAAAAATTAAAATTGAAACAATTACAATTTTAAAACAATTTGTTTTGTAGAATCGGGGGCCTGTTCTTTTGTATTTTCACCTAAACCACTCAATTTTAATGAACAATACGAAAATATAAATAAAAACCATTATTAGTTAATATATTTAATAACTATTAAATAAATAAAAAATAAAATATTCGTCCCATGATATCAAATTCCAGAATGTAAAATGTAATTTTGATACATTTTGAGTACCACAATGAAAACTGAAGATGAATGAAATGATTGTAAAAGAAAAACCTCAAAACCAGAAGCAGCAAAACGCACGTGTGTAAGCGCCATGGTTTTGCTCCGCTAAATGCGACTTTAATACAATACGTTAAGCCTTATGGTCATCAGTAGTAACGAGGGTTGCTTATAAATGGGACAACATCGCCTTAAAAAAAATAAAGAAAATTCAGTTCAGTAAAATTTTGATTTAGATTCAAACAAGTTTAAATAATGAAAATTGCACTAAAATCCCTTTATTTTTTTTGTTTTTATAAAGTGGGAAATCTTTGCCTTAAAAAAATAAAGAAAACAACATTACAAATGTTCATAAAATTTTGATTTAGATTAAAACAAATTGAAATAATCAAAATTGCACTAAAATTCAATGTATATATTTTTTTATGTGTAAACCACAGAAAATATTTTTTTTTGTTTAAATTAGAACGGCTGTCAAGTCATTTTTGTAAGAGTTGTAGCCAGTTGCACCCATATAAACGAAACGTCAGTCATTCGAAATCAGTTAGCAACTATGATGCGGAGTTCGACGCGTTGATCTAAATAAGAATGTTCAATCAAGGTTCCGTCATAATGCCTGGCAACAGATTTTCCTTCTCACTTCCGTTCTATTTACTTCTCTTTTCTGTAGCGTAAACCATGGCAAATAATAAGACAAAAGTCATGTTGCACAAGGAGGTGAAAGCGCTGGAAGTTAATCCACCGACAAGAGCAACTCTCTATAACGTTGAATGAAAACCATGTCAAGCCCAATGAGACCCAAATTAAATGACTTTACAACACATTTGCTCAAAATGTGCACTTACGAAGCCTGTATACATCGTTCGAAAGTTAAACATTACGCATCATACAACGGAGCGTGCGGTAATGAATTTTACCGCACGCTCAGATGTATAGCACCGTGCGTGTACTTTACGGTATTTTTTTAATTTCCATTTCCATAAAAAAAATTTTATTTGTAGCCTTTTTTTCTCGCAAATGTGTTGTAAAACGTTGTATGGCACACGTGCGGATTGGTTATTACAAACTCGTGACTATGGTAAGCCATTCGTCTACTCGTTTGTAATAACCAACTTACCGCACTTGTATCATAAATAACTATTTTGCTGACATTCATGACTTCTAAATGAAATTAATGGTACTCAAAAATTCAATGATAATGTACGCCGAAATGATATTAGGTAATTTTGGGGGACACATGGCTTATTTAGAGACGAGGGCACACTTAACCAAACAATTTGCAGCTGTTTAGTTATCTGTTATTTAAGTCGTCGCTGATCAAAAAATTAACAGTGTCTGCACATCATCACAAGGCTACACGGAGCGGTCGTACTAACCCGAGAGGAGGTCATAGCACTCATCATTATAAACAACTTTTATTATGGGGCCGACCCTGAAATAGCAAAAACAAAAATCCGGCTAGGTGCGAGTCGGCCTTGCGCACTAAGGGTTCCGAACAAAATAATATAACCATTTTATTTATATTACACGGGAATTACTCACCTAATATTAAGCCGATCACGTAATATCACTCCGACTATAGTTTCAATCGCAGTAGGCGGTCTTTTTCAAGGTGAATGCACGCGCGCGGCTGGGTCTCGCTTAGCACTATAGTCTGAGTGACCGGCTTAATCTACCGTGAGCAATTCCCGTGTAATATAAATAAAATGTGAGAAAACCACGTCAGTTTCTATTATAAAATAATATAACCACTTGATCGTGCATGTAGTCGAAATTCCCTTTTGCAAAATGATGCCACGTCGGTCGCGGGGGGCAGCTTGTGATTGGCCACTCTACGTGACTCTACGCTTGTGATTGGAGAATCAAGTCATTCGTTCAATTCGCGCCTAGGATTGGCCCGCTCGAAATAGTTTAGGTTGACATGTTAGAACCTTTGGCTTATGCGGGGTAAAGGATGAGCAGTCAAGGGTTATATTGTTATTGGTTCCGTACCACCCCATATAATCATAACTTATTTTTACAAGTTATCTGTTTATATTAATAATGGTTGTTAATATCTATTTAAGTATGTATTTAAAACTATATATGTATGTATATCAGTCTCTGGCAGCCATATCACAAGCTTTGCTTAGTTTGGGGTCAGATGACCGTGTGTGCAAAAATGTCCCGAATATTTATTTATTTATTATTTATATTTGTCTGATTTCTCAAATAAATAAACACAATTTCAATTAAGGTCATAAACTACTTAAATTGTTAACTATTAAAGTACACAAAAAGTAGTGCAAAAAGACAACATAACGCCCAGGTCACCCATTCAAGTACCGACCGCGCCCGACGTTGCAACTTCGGTGAACAGATATTTGTCACCGTCTCGCACTTTGCTAGTATTTACTATTTGTTGTTATACTAGAGTGTGTACTATAATCGTGCCAAGATTGACGCTTGTACGTATTACCGTTTTTACATTAGAGCTAATACAAAAATACGTTAAAAAAAACGTTTGTCGTATGAGGTTTTAACTTTTGACTGTATTATTTATCAGTTAATCCACCGTAACATTACATATTCTATGAACACTTCAACTGGCTATGTAATAAGGTTCGAAATAACAGCCATTAAAAAGTAGGACAGCCAGCGTAGACTTACTAATGTGTCTCGATTACACCCTTTGGGTACGGAACCCTAAAAACATATATTTCGCAGACAAGTCTTTCACACTGAACGAAATGTTTTTTTGCGATTTTAGGTTGTCCCTTAGTAATAGATGTTTACGAAAATGAGTACCTACAACCGACCTCCTTATAATAAAAAGTAGTTTGCAAAATAAGCATATTAACCTCCTTATAAAAAAAAAATATGAAAAATGTCCCGAATATTTATTTTATTTATTTATAATAGATAGTAAAGTTTGCTGCAAAAAGTTTGAATAATGTGGCCAAGTCATATTAAATAAGCCTCAAGCAAAATAAAAACTGTTTAACATTACGTCGGCCACGTTGCAATTAAAACTCATTTATTTTAGCGATAAACGAATTATATTCGCATTATCGTAATTGCGATATGGCAACATAATTTCATTGTCAACAGTTTTTAGTCAAAATAATGTACAAATATAAACATGCAAGCTACAAACCTCTCACTTATTACCACCGCTCTCTTACTCACTAACACCATACTCTTCCCCACTATCACTACTCTAACCACTCTCTCACTCACTACCATCATACTGTCCTGCACTATTACTACACTAACGACTCTCTCTCACTAACTATCGCCACTCTTCCCCTTTATCACTATACTCTCCACCACTATAACCACTCACTCGCTATCACTACACTCCCCTCCACTATCACTTCTCTCACTATCACCACACTCTACTCCACTATCACTACTCTACTCACTAGCTACCACCACTCTCCTACACTAACATTACTCTAACCACTCACTCACTATCGCCACACTCTCTTCCACTATCACTCTAACCACTCTCTCACTCACTATCACAATACTCTCCCGCAGTACCACTGCTCTAACCACTCGCTCACTATCACCGCACTTCTCCCACTATCACTTCTCTCACCACTCCTTCACTCACTATCACCACTCTACCCACTATCACTGCTTTTCACCACACCCTCGCTCACAACGAGCATTCCTTCGTCCACGTACCTGGTTTAAGTCAGGATGGTGCACGAACTCGGCGACCCTGTACATGGGGTGGTGCGGCGCGTTGAGCGACGGCATGGCCGAGGCAGGGCGTACCGTGCTGCGCCGCGCGGAGCCCCGACCGCGGGTCGAGCCCCCGCGCGGCCTGGAGCCCCCGCGACGGGCCTCGTCGCCATTCAATGAATGGGTGTCTGGAAGGAAATAGTTTTATTATTAGACGGAGATTGTTTATTAAAAGTCTAGATTGCTGATTGACATTAACTGTCTCTGCCTATAGTAATAGGCACTAATGCGATTGCGAGTGACAGCTAACATAATCAGGCTGCAGTTAGTGAGTTTGATTACCATCAATAACGACTTGTACGCGATTGTCCATCATTCTGACAACAATAATGGACTGAACTGATGTCCGATGTGAAAGATGTAACTTAATTTTTTAATCCCCTACGTAAAAAGAGGGGTGCAAAAAGTTTAACGTGTTTATCTGTGTGTATCATCGTAGGTCCCAAACGGTTAAACCGGGTATTGATTCAGTTTTTTGTTTGTAAGGTGATTTGATCGAGTGTTCTTAGCTATAGCATATAAATAATGTTCAATCATTTGAAGACAATCATCTCTTTTATCGTAGGTTTCGAAAAAAAAAAACAATTTATATTTTATACTAGATACGGTGGAGTTTTCATTGTTACTTCCTCGATAATTATACTCAGAACTACTTCCGCTTTCCATCAACGAGGTCAGAGCTGTATGCAGCCAGAAAGCATCTGACTACTCACAGTAAAGCAGAATAAAGAAGACTGCCATTCTGGCACCACAGGCTTGCCTGGTTGGTTAATCATACCATAAGTATTATTGACCAAGTAGGTAAGTTTGTGGTTCTCTAAAAGTTTTAAGTACATTTATTTAGGATACTGATATTTTGTCAGGATACGATGGAGCTAACAACCTCCATGTTGTCTAAAGGCCCCAAAAAAAAAAGAATAAAGAAGATTGGATATATATTATACCTTCTATCATGCCATTTTCCTGGCGTGCCGCATGCGGGGGGCCGTGTTTGCCCGGGCGGGCCGCTTTCACGTCGATGTCCAGAGGCACCCACTTGTGCTTGCCGGACTTGCTGCCGCCTTTACCAGCGCCACCGCCTGGATAATTAAAAGATGAATAAAAAAACCAGACAAGTACGAGTAGGACTCGCGCTCTGAAGGTTCCGTTGGTCGGAATCCTCAGAGCGACAGATAGACAAGACGGACAACAAAGTGATCCTATAAGGGTTCCATTTTTTCTTTTTGAGGTACGGAACCCGAAAAGTTTTGTATAAGCGTGTTTTGCTCTGACAAAATTGGCATAAACGAAAACTGACATACTTGTATCATCACTTCAGCCATAGGACGTCCACTGCTGGACACAGGCCTCCCCTATAGATCTCCAAAAGGGCTTCAAAATAGTACTTGATACAATATGTGCGCGAGTCAGAGCGCCTCAGCCACTCCGTTTCGTGTTGGATTATAAGCCACAGACGTCCGCGTGGACACAGGCGCCGATTGCATTGTTGTCTTCATAGCTCAGACACAGGACAAACTTTATACCCAGGTCCAAGTTTTTTTAGCTCTGAGAACTGCAATAGCATTCTCTTTTTTTTAATATTTTTTTTTCTCTTATTATTTAACTGTAGTATACACAGTAAAGAGAAGTAAATAGAACGGAAATGAGAATGAAAATCTGTTACCAGGCATTATGAGTGAACCTTAATTGAACATTCTTATTTAGATCAATTCGTCGAACTCCGCATCCAAAGAACTTGGACCTTACCTTTTTGGGTTACGTCTCAAAGTTCTTTATCCGCGTCACAGTTGCTAACTGATTTCGAATGACGTTTTGTTTATATGGGTACAACTGGCTACTACAAACGTCTTCCAAAAATGAATTGACAGCCGTTCTAATTTAAACAAAAAAAAAAAAACTTTCCTGTTTTAATGTATCTGCTACCATCTAACTGATGTAAAAAAAAAACTATGTTCAAGAACGTGGCATTAATTATCAGAATTTAAGCATTGCAACTGTCAGAGTTAAAATAATCAAAGTTGGGGTTCGGGGTTGGCCGTCACTCACCGGGTAGCTTGTTCTTGTCGTGATGCCTGTCGATCGGATGGTGGTTGTGGAGCTCGGCCGGTTTCACGCTCGGAGGCGGTTGCACCTCCGGCGGCACGCGGTCCGTTTGCTCCTGGAACGGGAAACATGGGAGTTTAATACGGCATTGTGACATGGAGACAAACGCGGGAGCGAATTCCCCTCGCCGTTTGTCTCGTCATTTGTCAATACGTAAACGGCCGCTCGTGTCATACGAATGTTTCGTCGATTGGCGAGTTTGGGACAGGTCTATATCCAGCAGCAGACTTATATTAGCTGAAGATATTGATGGTATCTGTAAAGAGGCGAGCAAGATGTTCGCGAGATTCAAAACGTCTCACTAGTCCACATCAGTAACCAAGAGTTTGACCCTCAAATTGAGAAAACTCAGCACAAACTCGCGATTATACTTGGCGTTACGCGAAGCAAGACTTGGAACGAAGTGAAGCGAAATCGAGTGACGAATAATTGTTACCTTTTGCCCCTTTGTCGGCTTTGCAAAACGAATAGACACTTGGCATGCGTCTGTGTGTATTTGCTGAAACCCTTAGAAACTGTTTCTCTGTTGATTTTATTTTTAGCGGCAAGCAAGCTTGCGGTCCGCCGATATGGTATGCAGAAAACACGGCCTATGGGCACCTGCAACACTAGCGGTGGTGCCCAGCCAGGAGATGTAGTTATAGACACCCTTTTTAAAACGTTTCATGTCGAAGCTCGGTGGAAAGACCTTCGGGGAAAGGACATTCACACCTTGCAGGTCCGCGGAAGAGAGGACCGGAAAATTCGGATGGTGTGAGATTTCCAGTTTTGCAAGATGAAGTGAACTTTTTGCGGCGGATTACGCTGGGGATTTCAATACAGTTCATTGGTGTACTTACAGTGTTTCCATTATGGTGCGAGCAGTCTGCGTCGTTTGGTGGCGGCGTCGAGTGGCACCGCGCGCCACCAGCGCCGCTGGTCACCGCCGCGCCGAGCGTCGGCCAGTCACCGATGTCGGTGAAGTCTGATGCCTGCAGACAAAAGAGAGAACGTTGTTAGACATGGTTCTTTGGAACTGCTCCACAAACATTAGGATAAACAAAGGATGATGGAAAGGAGGATGAAAAAGACAAACTTGGTTTTTTTCACGCACTTTGGGAAAGTTCTCTTGTTTCTACCGCTGCGAGCGAAGCAACCTATGGACTGTATCTTTAGAGCTAGTATCCACCATCAAGCGGTGGATACTGGCTCTAAGATGAGGAATGGTGAGATTCTGATGTTAATTAACAGAATCGCACAACATTAAGATAACGCGGCGAGAAATACGCCAATGCGTGCTCCAATATTATCAGCGGTGACTTATACATGGATTCACCATACCAAAGCCTTGGGTGATTACCTTACATTTTATTTTTAAAGTGAAAACTTCTTTAGGCACATTGGGCACGTTTTGGGGTGGGGCAAAGGCACTGAACTTGCGTTACCATCACGCTCAGATATAGTATCCGTAATTATTTAATACAGCGCCATCTCTTGTGGAATAGGTGAATTACTACTTAAGCTTTCACTTCTGACGTGCAGTCCTACGATTGTTTTTTTTTTCCATTACCTGTCCATCATTTTCTACCTTCGCCCAGCTCCGCCTTGACCGCGACTTCCTTTTGACGGCAACACCGGCCGTCATGCTACCGTCCGACACTTTTAACACTCTATTGACACTTACAGTGACATTTTAACACAGATGACACTTACAGCGCCATTTTGACACTTTCACAGGTTTTTGGTTTCGGGTTTTGTTTGTAGCTAGATGGTCACTTTGGAAATGATACAGGTTGTTCTGGTGATACAAATTGTTGCTATTAACGTTATTAACGCAAACAGGATAGCGCTGTTGACGTAGTTGGCGGTATTGGCGGGATTCGGAACACACTCTATATCTTAGAAATTTTAATAGTGTTATGACAGTAGACAGTAGCTTTGTGACCTTATAACCTGTGTCTTTTAGCTATTTAAAAAAAAAAAATTTGGTCACAAATAAACTTTGTTTCTTTCATTCTAGACAGTGTTACGCGGAAACAGTGTACTAAGCCGAAAGGTGTCCGTTAAACTCATACAAATAAATAGAAGCATTATACCTTTTCCCTTCAGCACTTACAACCCCCCAATGCAGTTGTGTGCCGCTTAATATTGAAGTGTGCGTTTGTAGAACTAGTAAGAATATGTCAGTGTGGTAATACATGTTTACCTTCAGTATTTGGCAGACATTTTCGGTACCAGCTCGAGTTTAAGGCAGATCCAAACTATATATTATCAAAGTCATAGAAGATCATCATCGATCAAGATCGTCATCAGTGGTATCTCCACAGAAAAGAGAAGTAAATAGAACGGAAATGAGAAGGAAAATCTGTCGCCAGGCATTATGAGTGGACCTAGATTGAACATACTTATTTAGATCAACGCGTCGAACTCCGCATCCAAAGAACTTGGACCTTACTTTTTTGGGTCAGGTCTCAAGGTTCTTTGTCCGCATCACAGTTGCTAACTTATTTCGAACTAGCTGACCTGACAGACGTTGTCCTGTCTTAGAACTGCCAAACACGCAAAGTCAAAATTACAAATTTTATTTTGTACACCTTGGGTTACATTATCGGGGTTTAGTAAGGATCCCTATTTAAAAAAAATATATAATATAGCCTATGTTCACCGGGGATAGTGTAGCTTCCCAACAGTGAAGGAATTTTTCAAATCGTTTCAGTAGTTTCGGAGCCTATTCAATGCAAACAAACAAACAAACAATCAAATCTTTCCTCTTTATAATATTAGTATAGATGACTGACGTTTCGTTTATATGGGTGCAACTGGCTACAACAAATTTCTTACAAAAACTCCTTGACAGCCGTTCTAATTTAAACAAAAAAAAAATACTTTTCTGTGATCCACTCTACGAAGCGTCCTTGCTTACATCTGTCATAATGTCATACAAATGTCACCTAATTACAATACGTCCGGTTGACGATTTGGTCTATTTTAGATCATATTCAAACCAAATACGAGCTATACTGACATATTAATGAATTTAATGATACACCAAACCCGTTTCAGTACGCCCAACTTAACTGAGCAGTTGAATGGGGGGCGACCATCGCATTTTTTGAGCAAAAGTGACAGGCATACTTAGAAAATCTTTGGTTCCACCATTTGGCCACCTCCACGAATAATTTGGTCGCTCTGAGATGTATGAGGGATGTATAGAATTTGGATTGACGCAGTAGACGCAATAATATGGAGTAACAGACAAGACATAGGACATATATAGGACATTTTTTTTTTTGCACACACGGTCATCTGACCCCAAACTAAGCAAAGCTTGTGATATGGCTGCCAGAGACTGATATACATACATATATAGTTTTTAAATACATACTTAAATAGATATTAACAACCAGATATAGAACAAACACAAATGTTCATCACACAAATGTTTGTCCTACGTGGGAATCGAACCCACGCCCTCAGGCTCAGAAGGTAGGTTCACTACCAACTGGACCAACGGGACCATAGAGTTCTAATTAGCTCGCAGTCTTACACTTTCCATCTAAACAATTATTGTTACATCAAGATCCAAGAAAACAAGGTCTAGCGCTCCGGGAGTAGTCCCCCTTTAACGTCACTGTCCAGTTGCCACTTTATTGCATCAAACACAGATATTGGGAAATAAATTTGATAATAACCTATTAAATAAAATACAAAAAGCATTTGGTTTGTCCGCTCAATTAAAGCAATTCAAGTTAAGCACGAATTTAATATATTAAACACATTATTTATATCAAAACCAATGATTAATTGGATTCCCACAAGTAATGTACGGAGATCGGGGAGTTATTCACGCTACAGGTAAAACAGACAATCAGATGTCTCATAGAGAATCCGCCATTGTTTCGTGTATCGTCATCTCTCTCGAACTTGTTGTAAATTACTTATTCTGCTCTTGCTTATGCACGTGTACGTGTATCAATGACATTGATGACGTAGCTGCGGGACACCCACGTGAATTTTTTTTCTCGGAGCACTATATCTGGCAGACTATATATATACCATGTGTTACATTAAAAATGGCCAAAAACCTGTACTACTCTGATTTACTATAAATATAACACAGGCTATGACATTTTATTATAATTGAGGAAGCGATTTTAAAACCAGTTTCGTTTGGAGGGTTCCGTGCCCAAAAAGTAAAAGCCACCATGGCGAGACTTTGATGTCAGTATCGATTCACCATTTTTAAGATTCCATACCTAAATTAAAGATTAAAGATTTTTTATTTCTTAAAAAAGTAACACCTTAAAAATAATAATTTACTGTTGGTCCCCACACTAGGACAAAGCCTGTCTCGTGGAGGCCATAAAACAAATTAACAAAAAAGATATACTTATATTTTACGAAACTACGACAAGAGCTCACAAGTAATGGTTAAAACGGGCCCTTATTACTAAGCCTACGATATCCGTCCGTCTGTCCTACCTATTAACGGCTGTATCTTTGGAACCGTGATAGATAGCCAGTTGAAATTTTCACAGAATATGAAATATTACGGCGGATTAACGAAGAAATAATAATAAGTAAAAAAGTAAATACGAATGGGGGCTCCCATACAACAAACGTATTATTTAACGTATTTTTGTATGAGCTCTAATGAAAAAGGTAATACGTACAAGCGTCAAACTTGTCATGATTATAGTACAGTCTAGAGGATAACAACAAATAATAAATAATGGCCAAGTGCGAGTCGGTGACAAGTTTCTGTTCAATACCAAGTTTCAACTGGTAGTTTTGTGGTGGTACAGAACCTTACATGCGCGAGCTCGACTTCTCTACGTAGCATAAAATAAAGTCGTTTTCCGCGTCTGTCTGTATGTCTGTCTGTCTGTATAACTCCCCCTAAACCACGCATCGGATTTTGATGCGGTTTTCACTATAAGTTAGATAATTTTTCACGGAAGGTTTGTATTGTATATATTATAAAAATAATACCCGTGCGAAGCCGGGGCGGGTCGCTAGTTGTATACATAGACGCAAAACAGAATACCCTTGCTTTTTACTTGGCATCGTCAGTTGAGTTGAGAAAGTAGGAGACGCTCGAATACCGGAAAGTCCGATTCGTTGGTCTGTTCTCTATTTGCATACAGTTTTCTAGTTAACCTCCGAAAGCGCACGTAAGCTAACATGTGAAAGGGCTCAATCTCTAGGGTTTTGCAGTTTGACCACAATCACGTTCACATTCAAATAATTAAGCAAATACCAACCGGACAGACGGACAGACAGACATCGTAGAACACTGTTTTAAACTATCACGGTTGTTCATGATAGTTGTAGATGTAAGGTCATTCCACAACCTTACCACGGTAAATATCCCATAAATAATCATATAACTTTAGACATCGTAGGCTTAGTAATAGGGTCCCGTTTTTACCCTTTGGGTACGGAACCCTAAAAACCTGTCCAGTTCAGCATCTCTATTTCAATTAGGCACAAATACAAGTAAACTTTTTAAACCGACTTCACAAAATAAGTAAAATACTGTCAGTTACTTGGATGACATAATATTGTCATCTACAATATTGTATGACAATATTATGTCATACAAGAAAACTAATTTTTCAGCTATTTTGAAAAATTACCGAGAGCCTTAGAATAACTACACAGAGAAACCAAGTACATTCGCAAAATTTAAGCCATTCAAATGGTGTCATATATGGCACAAAAAAAAAAAAATTTACTATGACAATTTGCGCGGTGAAATCGTACCACAACAAATCAGAAAAGCAGCATAAGAGTTATGGTGTGACATTACACAGGTAATCCATTAATTTTCTTGCTTAAATCGTTTAAAATACCAATCGAAACGTAAGCTACAAAACGAATTTGTAGCTTACGTTTTGAGAAGGCGTTGTTTGGAAACCTACCTTCTCTGAGTAGTTATTGTAAGCCGAGAGCTCAATAAGTAATTTTTTTAATGTCGGTTTAGAACTATTTATGAAAGATTTTTGAAAATGAAGTGAGCTAAAGCCCCAAAGGCCCAATATCTCGACCCCAAACGAAAACATTTATATTATACTAGCTGCGCCCCGCGGCTTCACCCGCGTAGTGATAAAAAATGGTGGTGATGATGATGAAAAGTATGCCTATGTCACTCTCTGGCTTTTGAACTATACCCATGCAAAAAATCAGGTCGATCCGTTGTTCCGTTGCAGCGTGAAAGAGGAACAAACATCCATACATCCATACATACAAACTTTCGCGTTTATAATATTAGTAGGATTACAGCTATAGTATATCATCATCATCATCAGCCTGTAAACGTCCACTGCTGAACAAATGCCTCCCTCGTAGAGAGGAACAATATAGTATATGTTATAGTAATATTACTGGCCGATGGGGCCGAAAGGTTCTGGAATGGAGACCACGGACCGGTAAGCGCAGCGTAGGACGTCCCCCCACAAGATGGACAGACGACCTAAAAGAGAGCGCAGGGAAACGCTGGATGCAGGCCGCTTCCAACCGGCCCTTTTGGAGATCGAAGGGGAGGCCTATTTTCAGCAGAGGACGTCCTCCGGCTGAAATGATGATGATGATGATGAGTAATATGGCTCCTTGTGTTATATTTTGTCCCCAATGAAGCAGAATGTGGTTCGCAAATGTTCGTGACAATTAGTTTGCAATGTATCGTTATCTACCTGTGTTTTAACAATTATTCCTTATCTATTGCGGGTTCGTACTTATACTGTTGCTACCTATTTAACTAACTGACTTCAGATGCCTTACGGCTGCCTTTTTAGGGTACCGTACCTCAAAAGGAAAAAACCGAACCCTTATAGGATCACTTCGTTGTCCGTCTGTCTGTCCGTCTGTCAAGACCCTTTTTCTCAAGAACGCGTAAAGGTGTCAAGTTGAAATTTATACTAAATACTTGGGTCTACGGTTTCTTTTAGCTGTGAAAAAATAAAAGTTGTAAGTCAAAGCAATCAAAAGATATGAACGTTTATGTCGCATATTTTGCTATTTCACAGGGAAATCAAAACCTATAGGGTACTTCCCGTTGACCTAGAATCATGAAATTTGGCAAGAGGCCAGGTCTTACAGCACATATAGGAATAAATCTGTAAATTGTTAATTTGAAGTTATCATCAGAAAAAAAATATTGTTTTCCTATTACAAACTTACATTTTGTAGTTGTTATGTATGGATGAACCTTATTGTCAAATAGAAAGTTAAGTTTGTCTTTCAATATTTCAACTTCAGTTTTTTTTTGGACTCTTGCTCTGAAGGTTTGGTCTGAGAAATTCAACGCAGATGATACTGTTGATGATATGGTAGATACTTTTTATAAAATATTCGTACCTGTCATTGAAGAAAATACCCCGTTGCGTCCGCCTAAAAATGAACGATTTCCTGTTTGGTTCTCAATGCCTTTAATTAAATCTTTAAGGCGGTCTTTCAGACAAAAAAGGCTTAACAGAAAAAAATATTAAGACAATATATTCATTTTAAAGCAGTAAAAAAAATATGTGGTAATCTTGATCATATTTCTGAGTGTACCATTAGTTCCAAAACACGTTTCCAATAAATTTTCTCGATAGAAAAAAATCATGAAATAACCTCTAACCTTGAAATTTACCTAAACGCATACAATGTTATCTCGAGTATTAATGAACAAATCTTTACAAAATTTACAAGAATGATGTTAAATATTGTAACAAATAACATCATTAATTTTATTTATTGATTAAAATTCAATTTTTCTATCTATTAATTAATTTAATCATAAATTGGCTCGAACGTGTCGAACGAAACGTCGTGCCGCCGCGGCGCTTTTTCACTTCTCTTTTATTTTTACGCGATGTGACAGAGACCGCTGAGGCGCGCTGCTAGACGGACGTGTGTCGCTTTGTTCCGCTAACCGCTCCAAAATATAATCTCAACTTTATGACACAAAAACACCTTGACGTAAGTTGTAAAGTAAGTACCTACCTTATCTGCAATGTTTTCTTGCATTATAAGTACTAAAAAGGCAGGCGAATGAAAATTACATTTTGTAACGATTTGTTTGTATATATTAGTTTACGAAGGATAATTTCACCACAATCGTCATAGTCCAGTTGGCCGAATGGTTTGACGCAATGGATAAGTTCTCTGCGACTCTGTGAGTAAGCTCCGGGTTCAAATCTTCATAGTCACCAATAATTTTAATTTTTGTAATTTTTCTTATGTTTTTAAAATAATTCGTCATGTTCGTGCGTGCGTGCGTGAGTGTGTGTATGTTTGTGTTTGTATGCATGTGTGTAATGTTCTTTACTCGAAAATGGTAGGGCCATTATTGACGGGATTTTCACCGTCAGATAGCTGATTCTATGAGGAGAAAAAAAATTGGCATCTTTTTATCATCATCATCATCACCATTTTTTCATTACTTCGCAGGTGAACCCGCAGAGCACAGTTAGTCTACTTTTTTAGGGTCCCGTACCTCAAAAGGATAAAACGGAACCCTTATAAGATCACTTCGTTGTCCGTCTGTCTGTCCGTCTGTCAATACCCTTTTTCTCAAGAACGCGTAAAGGTATCAAGTTGAAATTTATACTAAATACTTGGGCCTACGGTTTCTTTCGGCTGTAAAAAATAAAAGTTGTAAGTCAAAGCAATCAAAAGATATGAACGTTTATGTCGTATATTTTGCGATTTCACAGGGGAATCAAAACCTATAGGGTACTTCCCGTTGACCTAGAATCATTAAATTTGGCAAGAGGCAAGGTCTCATAGCACATATATAGGAATAAATCCGAAAGTTATAAATTTGAAGTTATATCATTTAAAAATAATTATTTTGCTATTACAAACTTACATTTTGTAGTTGGAATGTATGGAGTAACCTTATTGTCAACTACAAACTTAAGTTTGTTTTTCAATAATTTAACTTCAGTTAGTTTTTTTTTTGGTCTCGCGCTCTGAGGGTTCCGTCTAACGGAGGAGTGACATAAGTGGAGAGGCATAGTAATAATTTACTTCCAAGTATCGGTGGTCGGTGTACCAGGGCAATATAAGAACAAAGCAGTCTCGAGCATTTGCAGAGGTCACACAAAGTGGACAGTCAGCGACGTTTTCATACAAAATAGCTTTCCGTCCAGTTTAAATAGACACCCTCCAGTTGATACCTTGAGAAGTACGCAATATCTAGCTAATTTCAAATGGCACGCACCCTTTCTTTCTTTGGTCAGGCTTCAAGTAAGTACTAAGTACTAAACAAGCAGTCGAATGCAAATTACATTTTGTGTCGATTTGTTTGTATATTTATATTATTTTATAAATTAGAAGGATAATTTCACCGGTTGCGTCATAGTTCAATTAGACGAGTGGTTGACGCAATGGATTAGTTCCTGGACTGAGTAGGGTCCGGGTTCAATTCTCACTTTTTCCGTTTATTTTTGTTATTTTTCTAATGTTTTTGAAATAATTCGTCGTGTGCGTGTGTGTGTCCGTAATGTTCTTTATAGACTCGAAAACTGCAGGACCGATTTTGATGGGATTTTCACCGTAAGATAGCTGAAGTTGAAAAAAAATCGAGAAAAAATTTAGCAACTTTTCATCATCATCATCACAATTTTTTCATTACTACGTAGGTGAATGCGCGGGGTGCAAGTCTACTATAGTGGTTAGGAAGTCCTAAACAACTTGGGATGGACAGACAGACAGACTGATGGGCAGAACGAACTTATATGGGTTCCTTGTAATTCTACGGAACCCTAAAAGGGTGTTACAGTCTTCTTTGAGTATATCTTTCTTCTATATACATATAAAAAGCGATGTATGTATGTTCCCTATGAAGGCTGATGATGATGATGATGATATTACGTATAAACTTCAAAATGGCTAAACTGATTTTGATGGGATTTTCACTCTCAGATAGCTGATGTTATAACGAGAGGAAAAAATGCTGCTTTTCATCATCATCGTCATCATCAGCACCAATTTTTATTTTATTTTTATTTGAGCTAGTTTGGTAAGTCGTGGTGTTACTTTCTCCAGAAACGGATTAACTGACCTGATCGAGGACTTCGGAGTCTGCTACGGAACTGCTAGACGGATAGAGCTAGAAGTGTCGAGTTTGGGCTCGTTTTATTAGTCGTGATGAGATCTTCTTCCAGAAATATTTTGACTGACCTGATCGAGGACTTCGGAGACTGCTACTGGAACTGCTAGACGGAAAGAGCTAGAAGTGTCGAGTTTGGGCTCGTTTCATTAGTCGTGATGAGATCTTCTTCCAGAAATATTTTGACTGACCTGATCGAGGACTTCGGAGACTGCTACTGGAACTGCTAGACGGAAAGAGCTAGAAGTGTCGAGTTTGGGCTCGTTTTATTAGTCGTGATGAGATCTTCTTCCAGAAATATTTTGACTGACCTGATCGAGGACTTCGGAGACTGCTACTGGAACTGCTAGACGGAAAGAGCTAAAAGTGTCGAGTTTGGGCTCGTTTCATTAGTCGTGATGAGGTCTTCTTCTAGGAATATTTTGACTGACCTGATCGAGGACTTCGGAGACTGCTACTGGAACTGCTAGACGGAAAGAGCTAGAAGTGTCGAGTTTGGGCTCGTTTCATTAGTCGTGATGAGATCTTCTTCCAGAAATATTTTGACTGACCTGATCGAGGACTTCGGAGACTGCTACTGGAACTGCTAGACGGAAAGAGCTAGAAGTGTCGAGTTTGGGCTCGTTTAATTAGTCGTGATGAGATCTTCTTCCAGAAATATTTTGACTGACCTGATCGAGGATTTCGGAGCCAGCTAGTGGAACTGCTAGACGGATAGAGCTAGAAGTGTCGAGTTTGGGCTTGTTTCATTAGTCGTGATGAGATCTTCTTCCAGAAATATTTTAACTGACCTGATCGAGGACTTCGGAGACTGCTACTGGAACTGCTAGACGGAAAGAGATAGAATGGTCGAGTTTGGGCTCGTTTCATTAGTCGTGATGAGATCTTCTTCCAGGAATATTTTGACTGACCTGATCGAGGATTTGGAAGACTGCTACTGGAACTGCTAGACGGAAAGACCTAGAAGTGTCGAGTTTGGGCTCGTTTCATTAGTCGTGATGAGATCTTCTTCCAGGAATATTTTGACTGACCTGATCGAGGACTTCGGAGACTGCTACTGGAACTGCTAGACGGAAAGAGCTAGAAGTGTCGAGTTTGGGCTCGTTTAATTAGTCGTGATGAGATCTTCTTCCAGAAATATTTTGACTGACCTGATCGAGGATTTCGGAGCCAGCTAGTGGAACTGCTAGACGGATAGAGCTAGAAGTGTCGAGTTTGGGCTTGTTTCATTAGTCGTGATGAGATCTTCTTCCAGAAATATTTTAACTGACCTGATCGAGGACTTCGGAGACTGCTACTGGAACTGCTAGACGGAAAGAGATAGAATGGTCGAGTTTGGGCTCGTTTCATTAGTCGTGATGAGATCTTCTTCCAGAAATATTTTGACTGACCTGATCGAGGATTTGGAAGACTGCTACTGGAACTGCTAGACGGGAAGACCTAGAAGTGTCGAGTTTGGGCTCGTTTCATTAGTCGTGATGAGATATTCTTCCAGGAATATTTTGACTGACCTGATCGAGGACTTCGGAGACTGCTACTGGAACTGCTAGACGGATAGAGCTAGAAGTGTCGAGTTTGGGCTTGTTTCATTAGTCGTGATGAGATCTTCTCCCAGAAATATTTTAACTGACCTGATCGAGGACTTCGGAGACTGCTACTGGAACTGCTAGACGGAAAGAGCTAGAAGTGTCGAGTTTGGGCTCGTTTCATTAGTCGTGATGAGATCTTCTAGGAATATTTTGACTGACCTGATCGAGGAGCCCAAACTTGACACTTCTAGCTCTATCCGTCTAGTAGTTCTAGTAGCAGTCTCCAAAATCCTCGATCAGGTCAGTCAAAATATTGCTGGAAGAAGATCTCATCACGACTAATGAAACGAGCCCAAACTCGACACTTCTAGGTCTTTCCGTCTAGCAGTTCCAGTAGCAGTCTTCCAAATCCTCGATCAGGTCAGTCAAAATATTCCTGGAAGAAGATCTCATCACGACTAATGAAACGAGCCCAAACTCGACACTTCTAGGTCTTTCCGTCTAGCAGTTCCAGTAGCAGTCTTCCAAATCCTCGATCAGGTCAGTCAAAATATTCCTGGAAGAAGATCTCATCACGACTAATGAAACGAGCCCAAACTCGACACTTCTAGCTCTATCCGTCTAGCAGTTCCACTAGCTGGCTCCGAAATCCTCGATCAGGTCAGTCAAAATATTTCTGGAAGAAGATCTCATCACGACTAATTAAACGAGCCCAAACTCGACACTTCTAGCTCTTTCCGTCTAGCAGTTCCAGTAGCAGTCTCCGAAGTCCTCGATCAGGTCAGTCAAAATATTCCTGGAAGAAGATCTCATCACGACTAATGAAACGAGCCCAAACTCGACACTTCTAGGTCTTTCCGTCTAGCAGTTCCAGTAGCAGTCTTCCAAATTCCACCATCAGCTCAGTCAAATTATTCCTTGACTAACACTTCTCACTAAGACTAAAAAAACGAGCCCAACCTTGACTTATCTCGCTTTCCCTATTTAGCAGTTTTAGCAGTCTCCGAACTCTACCATCAAGTTAGTAGAATCATACCAGGAGTAAGTCTATAAACTATAATATAATAGGTAAAATATTTGGTGCAAAAAAGAAACATAAAATATTGAAACGTACGACGAAAGTAAATTTTAATAATTAAAACTAGCAATATGGTTTGTTTTTTTTTTTTTTTGGTTTACTAAATTGATTTATTTAATATCAGTTTAATATACAGTTTTAACTTTACTCTATTTAAAAAAAAACAAAAAAAAAAAAAAAAAAATTAAAACCTAACTATATGGTTTGATTGAATTATGGTTTGTTTGTTCTCCGTCGTCCCGTCGCTGTGTGCGTCTGGGCCGTGCGCGTGTACGACTTTTATAACTACGCATTATGCAAAGGGTCCCTTTGCATAATGCGTAATGTTATGATAAAAAATTGAGTCCAAAAATATCTACATCGTACTAGATTTGAACCGGGCATTCGTGGTTTACCAGCGCGGTGCCAGACCACTAGGCCAACAGAGCTTTGCTGTGGACCGACGAAATTACATGTCTTTAGCTCTGTATAGGTGAAGGTCGTCACGTTTCTGCGAGATTCACGCGGTGCGCCCCGCTGTAGTCGGCCGCCACTGCCTCTGCTTCACCCCCTCAAAAACATAAAAGTCAGCTAGTCACGGCGCCTTAAGGGAAAAAGCTAAATATCATTCAAAGTACAAAAGATATAAAAACCTTCAGGATAAGTTGGCTTTTAATTTAATCAGAAAAAGATGTGATGATTTGCTTGCGGAGTGTTTTACAAAATTTAAAAATAATACACATTTGACATTAAAGAAAAACCCTAAGTACATTTGGCGCTACGTTAATAACTTAAAAACAAATAGAAGTTCTTTACCTGATCAAATGTACTCAGGCAGTAAATTAGCTGTAGGTGGACAAGAAATATGCAATTTATTTTTGGAGCAGTTCAATTCAGTGTACAAATTAACTTGTTCAAGTGATTCAAACGAGCCAAAGATAGAGTGTACAGACCATTCGAGTAAACCACCACTTCATAAAATTTTATTGGAAGAAAAAGAAGTATGTAAAGCGCTCAATGCACTAGCTAACAAAGGAGCTGGACCAGATTCACTTCCATCTATTGTTCTGAAAAGTTGTGCAGGAACGATTGCTGAACCTTTAACTATAATTTTTCAGAAGTCATTTGACACGGGTATGTTTCCTTCGAAATGGAAAGTAGCTTATATAACTCCAATACACAAAAACGGCGATCTACATTGCGTTGAGAACTATAGGCCAGTTTCGATTCTCTCAGGGCTAGGTAAATTGCTGGAATCATTGGTTGTCAAAGAGATTTTTCCTTACGTTTCCCAACTTCTTAACTTAAACCAGCATGGTTTCCTACCTCGCAGATCTACTTCCACTAATCTAATAGGTTATGTAACTGATATTCTTGAAGTTCTTGATAAAGGTGGGGAATCTCACGCAATATATACTGATTTCAGTAAGGCCTTTGACCTTGTGGATCATGATTTGTTGCTGGCCAAATTACAATGTCTAGGGATTCATGGTAGTCTTTTACGGTGGTTAAAGTCCTATTTAAAGAATCGATCTCAGTTGGTAGTTGCTAAAGGATTTAGATCTTTGGAAACGGAAGTTCCATCAGGAGTACCCCAGGGATCTCATTTGGGTCCTCTACTGTTTCTCATTTTTATCAATGATTTGCCTGGTTTATTGAAATCCAACGTTAAATTATTCGCTGATGATCTAAAACTCTATAGGACTATTTGTGATGAGAAAGATGTAGAAGAGTTACAGGCCGACATCGATGTTGTGAGTCAATGGTGCAGGCAAAATCGTATGATGTTAAATGCTTCCAAATGCTTTTATATCAAGTTTTCTCGTAAGCACGCTCCTTTTTCGGCTTGCTACAAAATAGATAACATTCCTTTGACAGAACTTTCTTCAATACGTGACCTAGGAGTAATAATTGACAATAAGCTTAGCTTTCGTGATCACATCAATTATACTGTCAAGAAGGCATTTAAGGTAGGCGGTTTCGTTATCAGGCAGTCAAAAATTTTTCGAAACGTGAGTCTCTCCATCCACCTCTTCTACAGTCTCGTACGTAGTATTTTAGATTACTGTAGTGTTGTTTGGAATCCTGTGTACCAAGTGCACTCAGACAGGTTGGAGAGGGTCCAGAAGAGATTTCTGTACCATATTACCTACATGGACAATCGCTGTAAGACACTGCGATCCTATGAGTCTCGACTCAAGAACTATAAAATATTGCAACTTGAAAAACGACGAAATGTGACAGATGTTATTATGCTATATAAATTATTAAATGGATTAGTCGATTGTCCGGAAATCACAGAAAGAATTACGCTTAGGGTTCCTCGTCCAGGTAGTCGTTTATTAAATAGAAACACTTTTGTCCTTCCCAGCTGTAGAACTAATATGTTAATGCACTCACCGGTTTGTCGTATGTGTGATAGGTATAACGGTATAAAAAATGATTTTGACATTTTTCACCATAGTTCGGTAACCTCAGTTAAGTACCAACTTAATGTATTATTATAGTTATAATTGTATTTTGGGCTTTTTTTGCAGCGTTATTGCTATTGTTATATTGTGTTATTTTGTGTTTTGTTTCATGTTTTGTTGCTAGTGACAGCAGTAATTAATAAATTATTTAATTTATTAATTTCATATCTAGATGTAACATGAGTGCTAGGTCCACATCTAGAAGGAAATACATTTAGTTAGATATTAAGTGTTTGTTAATATAAAGATAGTTCACAATGTATTTCCAGTTTTGTGGTCTTTCAATAAAAAAAAAAAAAAAAAAAAAAAAAAAAAGAAGGTTCCCTCAGAGCACGAGTCCTACTCGTACTTGTCCGATTTTTTTTGAATATATATTTGTTTCAAATATATAACATAACTAGCTGTTGTCCGCTACTTCGTACGCGTAGACTTTCATATAATATTTCAACCTCCTTTGCCGCCCTTAATTCAGCACTTTCGCAAAATCCTTTTAACTTAAACCCCATGTTAACACAAATAAAAAAAACAGATATACATTTGTAACTATCTGGCCCGACAGCTACGTTCCATCCAAGGTTCAATTCTTTGAGATAAATCGTCTTAAGTTCATCCAAAAATGCCATAGAAAAAACGACGTTCAAATTTATCCAAAATTAGAGAAAAACAACCAATTTTTCTTTACAAAAAAAAAAAACAAAACAATGTTTTTAACTATCACGGTTGTTCACTAAAGTGCGCCGAAATATCGGGAGCTTATTCCACAACCTTATCACGGTAAATATCCCGTAAATAATCATATAACTTTAGTTTAAAATAAACAATTTGGATTAGTATGACCTTTTAAAAGCAAAATACAGCCAAATCGGTCCAGCCGTTCTCAACGTACCTACAGGATTAAATTTTTATTTATAAAGATAGAAGATACGCAATGAAAACTATTACGCGGTATGATATAACCTTAAATTGCGCCAAAACAGCGTGGCGACCACGTTGCGCGAGCGCCGGCTCTCCCCGTCCTTGTTAGACGCACCGCCTTGTATTGCCGTCTCGCTCGTCGCGAGTGGCGTGTTTTATCTCGCTCCGACATCAACGATTACAGTACGTCTCTCTCTGTACCGTTCACCATTCAAGGCCATGCGATATCACACTATACAATATAATATTAATAATAATTTATGGTAATAAATCGAATGTAGAAAACAAAAGTAGTTCTTTTGATCGCCCTTGAGAGATTTGAGAGATTTGAGAGACGATCGCATTTTTAACAGACTTCGAAAAAGGAGGAGGTTCTCAGTCCAGTTGTTTTTTTTTTTACAGTGGTAGATTTCTATTTATGTACAAAAATACATATTTTGAAAAATATAACAAACACCACACACATTATTACCATTTGTTAATGTATTTGTTTGTGATTTTAGGGTTCCGTACCCAAAGGGTAAAACGGGATCCTATGACTAAGCCTACGATGTCTGTCTGTCTGTATGTCCGTCCGTCCGTCTGTCCTTCTTTCGAACCGTAATAGATAGACAGTTGACATTTAATTTCGAGTATAATAACTTGGTAATGAACAGAAATTTGTCACCGACTCGCACTTGGCCATTATTTATGTATTTGTTGTTATATTTCAGAGTGTGTACTATAATCATGCCAAGTTTGACGCTTGTACGTATTACCGTTTTTACATTAGAGAGAATACAAAAATACGTTAAAACAATACGTTTGTTGTATGGCGGCCCCCTTTCGTTTTTACTTTTTAACTTTTTTTATTATTTGTTAGTCAATCCGCCGTAACGTTACATATTCTGTAAATATTTCAACTGGCTATCTATTATGGTTCGAAAGATACAGCTGTTAATATGTAGGACAGACGGACGGACGATAATTATTTGTGCGAATGAATGACGTACTATCGGGACGGTCGCGAGATGGTAACCGCCCTTGAAAAATGATGCTAATGATTAATTAGTTCATGATTAAAATATATATATAATTATGTATACTAATATAGACTCTCAATAGCACATTTTAAAACCGCAAATATACACGAGGTCCAAACTAAATGAAAAACTGATATAAATACCTATCGAGATAACAGTTATGATTGATGATTACATATCTATCATATAAGATTACCTTAAAATTATACACGCAAGTAGGTGTAATGTGTAGTGTACTAAATACATCGAGATACAATACATATAGAGTCACAACCGTGCTGAAAAAATGTCCGAACCAAAACTCGGCGCACGCTACGAATTGCACAGATTTTTTGGTTAGTTGTAAGGTAACCAACCAAAAAGGTGAGAGATATAATCTAGGCCTTTTCAAGGCCAGAGTGAATAGGTATCTTCTAAGTCTGCGTGCTTCATCTTCGACCACATCGTTGCTTACCAACAGGCGAGTTGGTGGTCAAACGCGAAATTCCAAGGACTTCAAAGGGATCCATGTCGTCAGGTTAATCTATGAAGCGCTTGTTCGTAGCAAACTTGAAGCCAGCTCGTGCGTCTGGAATCCGCATGAAGAAGTTTATAAAGTCCTTATTGAAAAAGTGCAAAAAGTGTTCCTTCGTTTTCTATACAAGCGCTTGTATGATTATTATCCCTACTTGTATCCTACCAGCTTTCTCCTGGGCTGCCTAGGTTATAACTCTTTGGAAGTCCGACGTGAAAAAAACCAGATGATGGTGATGAGCAAGATTCTCCGTGGTAGAATTGATGCACCCAATCTATTTGGTGAGCTGGCGCGGTTGTTTGTCCCTGACCCTGGCAGTTGTCCCCGTCGCGAGTGTCATCGTCTGTTCTCGGTCCCCCCATGCCGAACTATTGCACGCGCTGTTTCTCCTGTCCCGCGTGTTCTCATTGCATTCAACTCTCTCCTTACCATGACAACTGATTGTGATTTGTTTGCGGGTGAATGGAAGTGTATTATGTCTGTGTGTCTGAAGTACTGTGAGAAGAAAGCGTGCAAGGTGGTAGCGGAAGAGGATGCATCGGACTTTTATGATTTTGCAATGTAATAATTTTGTTTTTGACATTGAATGAATTTTATTTATATTGTGTTTTAATTAATTTTGTGGTAGGCTAACTTGACTACTTGGTTGACTATGACTATGCCATATTATGGTATCAGACATTAAGTGCCAGTTAATTGTACTTTAGTTTAATGAATTTATTTATTTTTTATAATGTGTTCTTATTATATTTTTTGCTAGGCTAAGTTGAATTTAATTTATTGACTTTAAGTGATAGTTTTAAATTCTTACTGCATTGTTTTATATATTATTATTTCATTATGTACAATTTTAATTTTCGATTAACTGATGTAATTGGCGTTGTGTGCCGTTTTAGTTAGTAAACAATAAACAATAAACGCGGACTTATCCGCGTTAAAAAAAACCCGATCCGAGTACAACGCCGCGCGATGCCTGAGCTACGATGACGTAGCGGTAGCGGACCACTAACTAACGTTGAACACTATGCAAGCGACATAACCGTCTACATTGGAGTAAATGTGGCATTGTGAAGTATATAATTGATACAATGTATGTACAATGACGCTCGGACGTTTTTGACTGTTTTCACCGAGAGATTGTGACTCTATAGGAATTGTATCTCGATGACTAAATATTATCATTTCAGGTGCCGAAACCAAGGTTGGACCTTGGGCAACGGCTTCATCCTCAAATAACACAAACAAGGGAGATATGCAAGGTGCCGTGGCGAGTGCAAACGCATCAGAGGCCTCACGGCTATTTGGGTACGGAACCCTAAAAATATTTAACAGTACCCTTAGTACAAGTTTTGATAGTATTCGAGTAATCTTTTTTCGTTTTCGAATACCTTTCAGCCCAGCAATGTATGGAACAATACGTAAAAGAAAAAAGTTTTCGAAAACTATCAAATCTGGGACTAAGCCCACTGATGGTGAAAATCGCATCAAAATCCGTTGCGTGGTTTAGGAGGAGTTGCGGTTATACAGACAGACAGACGCGGAAAGCGACTTTATTTTATACTAGTAGGCCGCCCCGGCTTCGCACGGGTATATATATATATATATATAGCCTATGTCAACCGGGGATAGTGTAGCTTCCCATCAGTGAAAGAATTTTCCAAATCGGTTCAGTAGTTTCGGAGCCTATTCAATGCAAACAAACAAACAATCAAATCTTTCCTCTTTATAATATTATTATAGACTATGTAGTAGTATGTAGAGAAGATAGAGATGTAAAGATAGAGAAGAAACGGACGGTTTACTGACATGATAATGTATTGCGCAACGCGCGACCTTGGCCACGAGTAATAACTTGTATGGAAATTATTTATAGCTCAATCTGTCTGTTCTGTATACAGGGCTACGCATATAGACTGTACTAAGCCGAAAGGAGGTCATTGTACTCATCATTATGAACAACTTTTACTGTGGGACCAACCCTGAAATCGTGAAAAAATCTGCTGTTCCATACATTTTGACGAGTGTCAATGACCGTTTTCTATGGAATAGCTGTTTTTTTTCGCGGTTCTTACATTTATTATGACTTTTCATCTTTTATTATGGGCACTATGGGCCTCATAAACAAGCTAATAGTCGCACAACGAGCTATGGAGAGAGCTATGCTCGGGGTTTCTCTACGAGATCGAATCAGAAATGAGGAGATCCGTAGACGAACGAAGGTTACCGATATAGCCCACCGTTGTTGAAGTGGCAGTGGGCAGGGCACATAGCACGCAGAACAGATGGCCGATGGGGCCGAAAGTGTCTCGAATGGAGACCACGGATCGGTAAGCGCAGCGTAGGATGTCCACCCACAAGATGGACAGACGACCTAAAAGAGACCGCAGGGAAACGCTGGATGCAGGCCGCTTCAAACGGCCCTTTTGGAGATCGATGGGGGAGGCCAATGTCCAGCAGTGGTCGTCCTGTGGCTGAAATGGTGATGATGATGAAGTGTTGTAAGACCTTACCTGTTGCTAAATTTCATGCTCCTAGGTCAACAGGAAGTACCCTATAGATTTTGATTCCCCTGTGAAATCGCAAAACATGCTAACATTTGCAACATAAACGGCCATATCTTTTGATCGCGTTGAATTACAAGTTTGATTTTATCACAGCTGAAAGAAACCGTAGCTTCGAGCATTTGACATAAATTTCAACTAGATACCTTTACGCGTTCCTGAGGAAACAGGGTCTTGACAGACGGAAAGACGGACAACAAAGTGATCTAAGGGTTCCGTATTTTTTCTTTTTGATGTTCGTAACCCTAAAAAGCGCGTAAAAATCATAGCGATTAAACAAGGTTAAAATCTAACTCCCTCCGGGAATATATCGTAGACAAAACTTTTGTGAATTCCTGGCAAGCCAGTACAACCGTACACAGCACGACCGACTGAAGATGCAATACTGGCGCGATGCCAACCGCCTCCAGACAATACGGACTATCTCCTACATCGTGCCTTTATCGAATACTAGCTGACCTGACAGACGTTGTTCTGTCTTAGAACTGTCAAGCACGCAAAGTCAAAATTACAAATCTTATTTTTTACACCTTGGGTTACATTATTGGAGATTTAGTAAGGATCCCTATTTTAAAAAAAAATATTATATAGCCTATGTTACCCGGGGATAGTGTAGCTTCCCAACAGTGAAAGAAATTTTCAAATCGGTTCAGTAGTTTCGGAGCCTATTCAATGCAAACAAACAAACAAACAATCAAATCTTTCCTCTTTATAATATTAGTATAGACTAGCGGCCCGCCCAGGCTTCGCACGGGTATAGATATATAGCCTATGTCACCCGGGGATAGTGAAGCTTCCCAACAGTGAAAGAAATTTTCAAATCGGTTCAGTAGTTTCGGAGCCTATTCAATGCAAACAAAGAAACAAACAAACAAACAATCAAATTTTTCCTCTTTATAATATTAGTAAAGACAACAAGATGTGGAAGACTAGTTTTTAGGGTTCCGTACCCAAAGGGTAAAAACGGGACCTTTAAGCCTAGACGATGTCAGTCTGTCTGTCCGTCCGTCCTACCTTTATACGGCTGTATCTTTGGAACCGTAATAGATAGCCATTTGAAATTTTCACAGAATATGTAACGTTACGGCGGATTAAGTAACAAATAAAAAAAAATTACAAAAAGTAAAAACGAAAGCAGGGTTCTTCGTCTACTTCTCTTTCTGTGGTTTCAAAAATCGAGCCCCATATCTCCTCTCTTTGTCTGATCTGAGCGTGGAACCCTAAAAAGCCGTCTACAGCTGTACAGCACAGATAATAAAAGTAACGATACGGAGGTAGACACCGGGCGGCCTTGACCTTTACCTAGTCTAAGTCCGTCCCTACTTTTGGCAAAATCGAACGAAAGGCTTTGGCTTATCGACTGTTTGTGTTCAGGAGTGGTCTGATAGGAAATGTCAGTCACAATCCATGAATCACGCAAATGTTCGTTTTAGGGTTTCGTACATCAAAAGGAAGAAAACCGGACAAGTACGAGTAGGACTCGTGCTCTGAGGGTTCCGTTGGACAAAAGCTTCAGAGCGCGCGATCAACAAAAAAACCGGACAAGTACGAGTAGGACTCGTGCTCTGAGGGTTCCGTCGTTACACGGAACCCTCAGAGCGCGAGACCAAAAAACAAAAATAACTGAAGTTGAAATATTGAAAGACAAACTTAAGTTTGTAGTTGACAATAAGGTTCTTCCATACATTCCAACTACAAAATGTAAGTTTGCAATGGCATAATAATTATTTTTATATGATATAACTTCAAATTTATAACTTTCGGATTTATTCCTATATATTTGCTATGAGACCTTGCCTGTTGCCAAATTTCATGATTCTAGGTCAACGGGAAGTACCCTATAGGTTTTGATTCCCCTGTGAAATCGCAAAATATGCGACATAAACGTTCATATCTTTTGATTGCGTTGACTTACAACTTTAATTTTTTTACAGCCAAAAGAAACCGTAGACCCAAGTGTTTAGTATAAATTTCAACGTGATACCTTTACGCGTTCATGAGAAAAAGGGTCTTGACAGACAGGCAGACGGACAACGAAGTGATCCTATAAGGGTTCCGTTTTTTTCGTTTTGAGGTACGGAACCCTAAAAACGGAACCCTTACAGGATCACTTTGTTGTCCGTCTATCCGTCAGAAGAGAAATAAATAGAACGGAAACTAGAAGCAAAATCTGTTCAAGAAAAGCTTGTAAAAAAAGAGCTCTAAAAATGTATGCAGTACGCTTAGTCCCAGATTTGATAGTTTTCGTAAACTTTTTTCGTTTACGTATTGTTCCATACATTTTAGTAAAGCGCCTCTATCGGAAACGCGGAGGAACTAAAACCGGTAGTAATCGGCGGTATAGATTGCTTCACTCTAATACGAAAAAAGTTTTCGAATACCTTTCAGCCCAGCAATGTATGGGACAATACGTAAACGGTAAAGTTTTCGTAAACTATCAAATCTGGAACTAAGCGTATGATTCTCTGATATCTCCAGCACCGATATAATAGTAGTAGTAAAGTTTGCGTACGTACATAGTTAACGTCACAATGGCCATTGTACAGCGGCCGGCGCAAATACTTCCACGTTGTTATATCAACAGCGCTCACAATGTACCATTCAGCGGTGTAAACAGCGCCCGCGCAGCCGACTGTGACACCAGCGCCCTGACTATGCCAGCTGTCACTTGAGATCGCACCGGGATGAAAGATATGCCTGGGGCCTTACGGACAACAGCTAATTGCGGCACCTAATCCGCTCAGTTGGAAAATCACGCGAACGTGAACCTTATCACGCCCAGATACGGTTTGCGGTCGTGTGATTTTCCAACTGAGCGGATTAGGTGCCGCAATAGGGTGTTTGACTGTATTGAAAATATTATGCCAATTGACATCATCCATAAACATGACATAATGAAAAAGCATATTTCATTGATTTTTTAATAAAAATATGCTTATTTTTTGTAAAAAACGCGAATAAAATAACTGTATTTTCGACATTTGATCACGTGATCGAAAACGGTCTGTAATTGGCTTCATCCCTAGTGACGTCACACAAATCTAAACAAACAGATTTTGTATTGATATTTGCGAATTTAATGTTGTAAAGCTATTTTGAGAGCGATTTATCCAGAAATTATCACCAAAAACAGTCCGGAGGTTAAATGTGAGAAGAATGGAGAAACATTTTGTGCAAGCAGACAGCAGTAACTTACCCAAAATTAATGTATTTATGGTTGCATATTTCTTCAATAATAATCTACGTCATTGTTTCTACGCTGCAGAACTCAAAACGTAAAAACTACAATGTAAGTATTAATTTTTAATTGTTCTCCAAGCAAAACATTCAATCAAGTTGTACAAAAAGTATGTTGTAGTAAGTGGATATCACTATTTTGTTAGGTTATGTCGAGCTTTACAATGTTTAAAAAGAAAGTAACAGTACATAAAATAGTAATGCAATAAAAACACTAATTCTAATAGAAATATATAGACTCAAATATGTACCTCAAAATGATCTTCGCACATAGAAACACTTGAATTAGCTCCAATACTTTTGGGTTCTCTACGAGCTACTTAGTTCCAACCACTTGTTGCGAGTTTTGGGGTCCATTGGAACAGAAACGAATAGTTTTTCCGGTGTTTTATGGAAGTATTTGTACATTGTGGCACTACACAACATTTATAAACCATTACTTCTATTAGAAAATTAGTGATTATAAAACTTTTGCTGCCTGGCTGCAGCTGTTTTGTTTTGTGTGACGTCAATCGTCGCTCGACCGGAGCTATGACGCAGGTCTGCGTTTTGGCGCGATATTTTTTAATTCAAACTTTAACATCGATTTATATCGTAAATACCACTGATATCCAGAAAATATAAATGCAGTATACATTAAATTATATCAGGCAATAATGTGCAATAGTTTCCCAAAAGTAGTCAAATACCCTATTAGCTGTTGTCCGTAAGGCCCCAGGGCAGCTGACTATGCTAGCTGTCATTTGAGATCGCACCGGGATGAAAGATAGGCCGGGGCAGCTGACTATGAGACAAGCGGCCTGACTATGCTAGCTGTCACTTGCCATCGCACCGGGATGAAGGATATTACCCAAGAACGAGCGAAATAAAATAATTTTTTGGAAATATTTTCAATGTTTGCTTTAGTTTGTTTAGTTAGTTTGTTTGTACAACATTTTTTCTGATGCTGTACCAGGAACGGGAACTGTTGTTATCACCCGATAGACCAAGAAAGATGGTGATATTTATTGGGAGGGGTGTAAGTTGGTATGTACGTGTGATACGTGTCGCTGTAAGATGGTTAAACCCGTGATATAATTATATGCCTAGGGATATAGCTATAGCAGGAGCGATGGTGGCAGAGCGGTGATGGCGGTGGTGATGGTGGTGGTGGTGGATGGTGGTGGTGGTGGATGGTGGTGGTGGTGGTGGATGGTGGTGGTGGTGGTGGTGGATGGTGGTGGTGGTGGATGGTGGTGGTGGTGGTGGTGGATGGTGGTGGTGGTGGTGGATGGTGGTGGTGGTGGTGGATGGTGGTGGTGGTGGATGGTGGTGGTGGTGGATGGTGGTGGTGGTGGGTGGTGGTGGTGGTGGTGGTGGATGGTGGTGGTGGTGGATGGTGGTGGTGGTGGTGGTGGATGGTGGTGGTGGTGGTGGATGGTGGTGGTGGTGGTGGATGGTGGTGGTGGTGGTGGTGGATGGTGGTGGTGGTGGATGGTGGTGGTGGTGGTGGATGGTGGTGGTGGTGGTGGTGGATGGTGGTGGTGGTGGATGGTGGTGGTGGTGGTGGTGGATGGTGGTGGTGGTGGTGGATGGTGGTGGTGGTGGTGGATGGTGGTGGTGGTGGTGGTGGATGGTGGTGGTGGTGGATGGTGGTGGTGGTGGTGGTGGATGGTGGTGGTGGTGGTGGATGGTGGTGGTGGTGGTGGTGGATGGTGGTGGTGGTGGTGGATGGTGGTGGTGGTGGTGGATGGTGGTGGTGGTGGTGGTGGATGGTGGTGGTGGTGGATGGTGGTGGTGGTGGTGGTGGATGGTGGTGGTGGTGGTGGATGGTGGTGGTGGTGGTGGTGGATGGTGGCAGAGCGGTAACATGTGCGTTTTACAATCTGAAGGCACCCGGTTCGATCCTCGGCCCTGCACCAATGACTTAATAGATTATGCAGATTCGACGCCATTGCTCAACAACGGTAAAGGAAAACATATCATTAGGAAACCGGTATGTCCAAGAACTTCAAAAGTTTAAAGAGATGACATTCACCAACATGCACTGGGCCGGTATGGTGGGTGAGGGCCAGTCCTCTCTCTGAGGCCTGTGTCCCAGCAGTGGGAACATAAAAAGCTGATGATGATGAGGGATATAGCTATATACCGTAACATTGAGCAGAGCAGCACAAGCGTAGCAAATATGCTAACCTCGGCAATGGTTACATATTTGAGGCGTTTGGGGTCGACATTGGGCCTTTAGGGACCGGGAGCTCACCTCATTTTCAAAAATCTTTCAGAACGCCTGGTTAATGCGACGCGAGACCATAATGCCGGCGTGTTTCTGGCTCAACGCATAAGCATTGCCATTCAGCGTGATAATGCTGCCAGCATGCTGGGTACGCTGCCAACTGGTAGTAAGCTTGAGCATTTGGATTGTCTTTAGACCTTCAACGGTCTATGGGCAGTCTAACTGCATTTGTAGTCTTCGACTAAAATAAAATGAATGGATGGGCCCCAACCATTGAAATTGTTTGGTAAAAACGAGTCAAAACCGTCGGACATATACTTCAACACCTAATTATAAAAATATACAGTACAAAAAAAAAACGAAGTTACAAAAAATTGATGCCGGTTTTATTTGTGTAGTTACACTTCGGGAAAGCATATGAATGCATAATTTTGTCAGATGTTTCGTTATCGCGTAACAATAGACACGTGTTGCACTTCCTACGGCTAGAGACCGACTGAAACGAAATGAGAGCCGGCGCTCATTTTGGTATCTTCAAAAATGCGCTTCTACTGGGCCCGTCCATTCATTTTATTTTGGTCGAAGTTTGTAGTGTTACATTTAGCTTGTATTTTGTTAAGTTAATAAAGACACTTGCCACAGTAAAAAAAAAGTAACATAGCACGTAAGTGGTTCATAACCTTACGTACATCATCACTCCATTGAGTCTCGGTCGTGATCTCCACTCTACAATACGTGTACCCCAGCGGTTATCGGTTACGAAAGATATGACCGGCCCACCGCCACGCTAGCTGGCGGTGACTGGTTCTGTATTGTCTTGCGAATATCCATGGTTTTAAATACATTTGCTGTTAGCACTTGATACTCACGAAGATATCCTACTATCCTACTAATATTATAAACGCGAAAGTTTGTATGTATGTTGTATGTATGTATGTATGTATGTATGGATGTATGTTTGTTCCTCTTTCACGCTGCAACGGAACAACGGATCGACCTGATTTTTTGCATGGGTATAGTTCAAGAGCCAGAGTGACATAGGCTACTTTTCATCGTCATCATCACCATTTTACATCACTACGCGGGTGAAACTGCGAGGCGCAGAGTCATAATATAGAGTTTATGTCTTAAATGAGATTAGCTATTCAGTCCACGGTTGCGCAATGGCACGAGAGCAACGGCCTTAAGGTCACCCGTTTTCGATACCGTCCTTAACTAAACTGTAATTATAACTATCTTTTAAGTTAATAAGGGACCGTCCATTAATCACGTGAGGCTTGAAAGGGGGGGGGAGGGGGCAAAAATCACGAAATATCACAAGGAGGGAGGGGGGGGTGTAGTAAGATATCACGTGTATTAATTTTTTCGTCAAACGCGCGATTTCTAATCTGAAAAGCGGTGTGTGGTGTGACCTTGCCAATCAAAAACAACCTGCAACCTTTCTGTCTACACATTTTTGTCATGGTCCTTAATTTCAGAATAAAATTAGATTATACTTTATACCTGTATTTAGAGATATTATAAAAAAAAATAAGATTCTTTGTAGGTACTAAAAATACACGTGATTTTGGGTGGGGGGGGGGGCGGTTAGTCTTAAACCTCACCATGTATCATCAAGGGGGAGGAGGGGTAAAAAAATGCTAAAAAAAACATCACGGGATTAATGGACGGCCCCTAACAGTTTTCTCTTGCCCTTTAAAAAGTTGAAAAGGTCAAAATTTTAAAAGTTCAAGTGCAAGATTTGATTCCCTCCTGCCCATTTTTCTATCGGACTTGGCAGGCGGCTTGGGGATCGCAGTACGTTCACCGTGTACTAGTAGGACGCTGCTGCCCATCCTGCGGTGGTTCTGGTCGCAGTTTTAGGAAATACCCGGGCCCGGCCGACAGGTACCGGCTTTCTAAAGCAGTCTAGTACGACATTATTCCGGTTTTGACCACACCGAACGCCCTTCAATAATGCGCCGAAACCGTCCCAATCCCTTCCAAACACGTGTTTTTACGTAACCAATTATGCGGAGCCGAGTGACCACTTTCACATGCCCAACGGCTTCCGTGTCTGGAGACATACAAAAAGATCAAAAAGTATTTTGTACTTTGTACTCATAGATGGGCATGTTATTTTGACGTGGAGACCGGTAGATGTTCGTAAGTCCTATTAATATATTAACAACTAGCTGACCTGACAGACGTTGTCCTGTCTTAGAACTGTCAAACACGCAAAGTTAAAATTGTAAATCATATTCTTTTACACCTTGGGTTACGTTATTAGAGTTTTAGTAAGGATCCCTAATTTTATTGAAAATACAATATAGCCTATGTCACCCGGGGATGGAGTAGCTTCCCAACAGTGGAGGAATTTATCAAATCGGTTCAGTAGTTTCGGAGCGTATTCAATGCAAACAAACAAACAAACAAATCTTTCCTCTTTATAATATTATAGCATAGATAAAAGCAGCCAAGTGCGAGTCGGGCTCGCACACTGAGGGTTCTATACCACCACATAACTAGCAACTAAAGTAAAGCAACAAAAAATTGTGCAAAAGACAAAATCCCATGAAAAATTCAACTGGCTATATATTACAGTTCAAAAGATACAGCCGTTTAAAAATAGAGACAGACAGACAGACATGCATCGTAGGCTTAGCAATAGGGTCCCGTGTTTACCCTTTGGGTACCTAAAAATAAAAAATAAGTATACGTGACGTTTTGGTTTGTCGTTCCCTTCAGCAAAAGTTTTGATGAGAACTTTCAATCTCTGTTTTAACTGTAATTTTTCTAATTTTTAGTTTAACTTTGTAAATGTCTTGAAGTCAGTTTTTTGGCTCCGGTCAAGTTTGTCGACTTCCTAACTTGTCAATTTCCAAAGTCGTCATCTTCCTAATTCGTCCTTTCCTAACACGGCCTTATCCTAACTTGTCGTACAAATTCCTAAGTCGTCCACTTCTGAATTCGTCTACTTATTAGTGCACTTCTTAATTCGTCCATTCCATATTCGTCTACTTCTAGTCTATTCCTAATTTGTCTTCCTTACAAACACGTGTTGTTTAGTAAAAGTTACAAAATATTTGCAAACTATTTTTACCATGAGTTATTTTAACAGGTGGAAATCGAGTTAAGAATGAGACAAGTTAGGAAACTGACAACTTTGGAAATGGGCAAAATAGGAAGTGGCGATTTTGGAAATGGACGAATTAGGAAGAAGACAAGTTCGGAAGTGGATAAACTTGACCTGGGGGTCTAGACAAGAGCCACACACTGTTAGCGTTCACGCCTGCGGAAAGATGAAATTGTATGAAAATGACATTAGCTTCAGATAATTTATCTCATGCTAATGTCAAATGTCAATGTCATTTCAATGTCATTTTCATACAATTTCATCTTTCCGCAGGCGTGAACGCTAACAGTGTGTGGCTCTTGTCTAGACCCCCTGAGGGGTTTTTTTTTCTTCAAAAAATTAATTTTATTAAAGGTGAGATGGTAAATTATTTTAAAATATATAAAATCTTGTACGATCTCGACACGAGATCTGATCAAGTAGCATTAAAAGTAATCAATATTCAGTATCAGAGTATTAATATCGTTCAACCACAGATCCTGTTAACAACACCGAACGAGGAAAAAAAACCCGTTCCGTAACCTTACATCGGGAAAATGTCAAACTAAACTGGCAAGTTCCATCGCCAGAAACAAAATGAAAACACAAAATGGCAACACTGTTGGCAGTGATTGTTGTTGAATCTGTGACGCCGGCCGTGAAGATTTTTAAATTTAGAATGCACTTACTGCTTACTGAGTATATGGAACGACTGTTTTTTCTCAATTAGGTTTTGGCTCCAGACATTTTGTCTGTTTAGCCAGTGGGAAGCATAATATAACGTTCATGTTTTATATTCATTGAGATACAATATATATTATAGTCACAATCGTGGCAAAAAAACAGATTGCTTTTTGGTTAGTTACAAGGTGACCGCGATCCGAGTACAACGCCGCGCGATGCCAGAGCTACGATGACATAGCGGACAACTAACGTTAAACACTATGCAAGCGACATAACGTCTCAATTGGAGTAAATGTGGCATTGTGAACTGTACAATCGATACAATACAGTTTTTGTTTTTTTTCAGTGCATGATATAAACATTTTTAATGTTATGGTTTACTTTTTTTGTATATGTCTTGACTATTACGGCTTTATTTTTTCGTTTTATGACTGAAAATCCAAGTACCTAAAATTGAACGATGTCAAAATACGCCTCTTAAGGCATCAAGTCTAATTAAAGCGTTCGTACCGTCACATCATCATCATTTCAGCCATAGGACGACGTCCACTGCTGGACATAGGCTTCCCCCATTGATCTCCAAAAGGGCCGGTTGGAAGCGGCCTGCATCCAGCTATTCCCTGCGGTCTCTTTTAGGTCGTCTGTCCATCTTGTGGGTGGACGTCTTACGCTGCGCTTACCGGTCCGTGGTCTCCATTCGAGAACCTTTAGGTCCCAACGGCCATCTATTCTGCGTGATATGTGCCCTTCCCACTGCCACTTCAAGTTGCTAATCCGGTGGGCTATGTCAGTGACTTTCGTTCGTCTACGGATCTCTTCATTTCCGATCTGATTTCACCGTCACATCACCTTACCATATCTGCCTAATTGGTCTGATTTGAGGAGTTCCGTAGACGAACGAAAGTTATATATAACGGATTAGCAAGTTTCGTTAGCAAGTTCGGCAGATTGCCGATGGGGCCGAAAGGTTCTCGAATGGAGACCACGGACCGGTAAGCGCAGCGTAGCACGTCCACCCACAAGATGGACATGCGATCTAAAAGAGACCGCAGGGAAACGCTGGATGCAGGCCGCTTCCAACCGGCCCTTTTGGAGATCGATGTGGGCCTATGTCCAGCAGTGGACATCCTACGGCTGAAATGATTATGATGAGGAGTGGCCATACAGTCCGAACTTTGGTAAAAAGTCGTCGGCACCAAACGGATCAAATCAACGACCATTGTGCAACCGTGTCTGGTAATAAACCAAAATGAATATTGTTGCTCCACCTTCTGGCCGTTGCGAAAACTGTTTTGATGGCTCGCGAGGTAATTAATACACCACTGGGTGGAATAGATGAATTATTGATAAGTATCTTTGATGGAAATGTTACCGCAGTCTCATGGGCCATCTTACTATAGAAGTTTCGAAGTATGCAAACAAGTTTCTTTCTTATTTAGATAGCCCATTGGTCCAGTTGGTAGTGAACCTGCCTTCTGAGCTTGGGGGCGTGGGTGCAATTCCCACCTAGGACAAACATTTGTGTGATGAACATTTGTGTTTGTTCTATATCTGGTTGTTAATATCTATTTAAGTATTATTTGAACTATATATGTATGTATATCAGTCTCTGGCAGCCATATCACAAGCTTTGCTTAGTTTGGGGTCAGATGACAGTGTGTGCAAAAATGTCCCAAAAATATTTATTTGTATTTATTTATTTATATTATACGGGAATTACTCCAGTAAGATTAAGCCGGTTACTCTGACTATAGTTTCAACCGCATTAGGCGGTTGTGCGCCGGTGCAACTTATTTCCCCCCGTGCCCGATCAGCAGCCGTTGTCATCACGTGCGCGCCGCGCGGCGGCCCGTAGTGCAAAGCGAGCGCAGCCGCGCGCGTGCATTCAGCTTGAAAAAGATCGCCTAATGCGATTGAAACTATAGTCGGAGTAACCGGCTTAATCTTACGTGAGTAATTCCCGTGTCATATATATAAAATGTGTGAAAACCACGTCTGTTTCTTTCTTTTTACGGTTCCGTACCCAAGGATAAAAGCGGGACCCTATTACTAAGCCTACGATGTCTGTCCGTCCGTCCATCTGTCCTACCTATTACCAGGCTGTATCTTTCGATCCGTAATAGGTAGCCAGTTGAAATTTTCACAGAATATGTAATGTTACGGCGGATTATCCAAGAAATAATAAATACAATATTTTGTGGTGGTACCGAACCCTCAGTGCGCAACCCCGATTCGCACTTGGCCGGTAAATTTTTTCGAAAAATTTACTTTTTACTATTACTCCGCAAAAATGTATAGATAAAAAACCGCGGGATGCAGGTAGTTCATAGATACGTAGTTAGTAGTTACATCTATTCTAGAATTATGTGTTTTCGTGCCGATGAGATTCAAGGTTCCGCCGCAGTTTAATGAACAGTATCAGTGGTTTTACGTCATAGGTTAATCATCAGTTACTGCGATCCGTCACAGGTTAGTTAGCAGTTTGTGTAGGGACAAATTGTGTGTGTTGTTTGTTGTACACAGATGTAAGTAATTCAGTAAACTCATCATCATCATTTCAGCCGTTACACGTCCACTGCTGGACATAGGCCTCCACCATCTGGTAAGCGCAGCGTAGGACGTCCACCCACAAGATGGACAGACGACCTAAAAGAGACCGCAGGGAAACGCTGGATGCAGGCCGCTTCCAACCGGCCCAACTAACTGCTGTTAATATAGAATGTGAAGCCACAGTATAGTAAACAGTTTATGTCGGCGCGTAGTGCAACAGAATAATAACATAAGAACTCAACCTTTTCCTGACCTTCTGAGAGAGAAAAAGCCGGACAAGTACGAGTTAGGCCGCAATTTAGACATAAATTAATCGAACCAAAGTCCAACCTAGAAATACACAGGCCTGAGGGTCTAGACTACACACTGTTAGCGTTCACGCCTGCAGAAAGATGAAATTGTATGAAAATGACATTAGCTTCAGATAATTTATCTCATGCTAATGACATTGTCAATGTCATTTTCATACAATTTCATCTTTCCGCAGGCGTGAACGCTAACAGTGTGTGGCTCTTGTCTAGAATCCCTGGCACTAAATCAATGGCCGTTAAAATATTTACTAAATTGCCAAACGAATTAAAAGATATCGAAAAAGAAGTAACTTTTGTAAATAACTTAAAAGATATTTTAGAATCCAAATGTTATTACAACTTAGAAGAATTATTCAATGATAATTTCGACAAAATGTACATAGATCGTTCCGTTCCGACTATTGCCATACCCAAATAAGGTCATATGTATTACTTTATATTTAAACATGTTAATTTAAGAACTCCATGTACCTACATATGTCTGCAATAAAATATTGAGTATTGAGTATTGGAGGGTTCCGTTGGACGGAACGCTAAGAGCGCGAGACCAAATAAACTTTATATGTGCTGTGAGACTTTTGCCAAATTTCATGATTCTAGGTCAACGGGAAGTACCCTATAGGTTTTGATTCCCCTGTGAAATCGCAAAATATGCGACATAAACGTTCATATCTTTTGATTGCGTTGACTTACAACTTTAGACTTTTTCACAGCTAAAAGAAACCGTACACCCGAGTATATTTGATATATATTTCAACTTCATACCTCTACGTGTTCTTGAGAAAAAGGGCCTTGACAGACGGACAGGCGGACAGACGGACAACGTAGTGATCCTATAAGGGTTCCGTTTTTTCCTTTTGAGGTACGGAACCCTAAAAAATATAACACTACTATGAAATACTGAGTAGTTTACGAGATAAAGCGGTATGAAAGAGTTCTGTATCTCTACGAGTAAGTATAGATAGGTACGCAGCGCGCCGCTGTTACTTACTATTTATACAATCATCATCATCATCAGCGGCCAGAAGACGTCCACTGCTGAACATAGGCCTCCCCCTTTAACCTCCACACTGAACGACAGCCTGCCTTTTGCATCCACTGGATGCCCGCGACGATGTCGTCGGTCCATCTAGTGGGAGGCCTACCTACGCTGCGTCTTCCAGTTCGTGGTCTCCACTCAAGAACCTTTCTTCCCCATCGGTTATCGGTTCTTCGAGCGATGTGGCCTGCCCATTGCCACTTCAACTTGCAAATTTTAACAGCTATGTCGGTGACTCTGGTCCTTTTGCGAATATCCACGTTCCGGATTCTATCGCGCAAAGAAACTCCGAGCATAGCTCTCTCCATTGCCCGCTGTGTAACTCTGAGTTTTTCCAAAAGGCCAACAGTTAAGGACCACGTCAATTTATACAATGCAGTCGAATGCGATCAAACGCGGATTTCATCATCATCATTTCAGCCGTAGGACGTCCACTGCTGAACATAGGCCTCCCCCATCGATCTCCAAAAGGGCCCGTTGGAAGCGGCCAGCATCCAGCGTTTCCCTGCGGTCTCTTTTAGCTCGTCTGTCCATCTTGTACGGACGTGCTGCGCTGCGCTTACCGGTCCGTGGTCTCCATTCGAGAACCTTCCGGCCCCATCGGCCATCTGTTGTCAGCGCAAACTTATACGCGATAAAAAAAAACATAACCCTCAATGGAAAGGGAGCAAGGTAGATAACAGGTTGATGACTGCAATGCAAGTACCTAAACACTCGGCAGTTGGCACTGAATTCACAACTGCTATCGACTAGTTATTACGGCTCGTTAATCGAATATGTAACACTCGAGCTGATAACGAGTTACGCCTGACTAATCCCGATAAGCCGAGAGAGAATTACAAAAGGAAAAACATAGCAAAAATACATGCATTACTCTCTCGCTAATCCGCCGTCACAAAATGCCAACCATCGGCGGATTACTGAAGACAACGGAACGGACAACAAATTGAACAAAACATTGCAATTTATGACCATGCAACTTTGACTAGTACTCGGGTTAAGCAAAAACGCAGTGTTCGACCTTTCACCTTGGTTGTCGTAGGCGGACTAAAGAAAGAGGTTGATTACTAAGGCCCTAACAGACGTGTGAATTTGGCTGACGAACGGCCGTCCAACCAACGGGAGGGAAAGAGAAAATTTTCTCATTCTCTCCCGTTTGTTGGACGGCGGTCCGTCAACCAAGTCCGTCTCGTCTGTTAGCTACTTGACCGTGCGCCGAGGTATAGAACTCTCATACAGATAGACGGCGGACTATTGAGCTGAAGATATTTAATGACAGCGGATTACAGTCTGATTAATTTTGACTAGCAAAAACGGCGGATTATAGTAAATGTCGGATAGTCGAGCGGCGTATTAACGTGAGAGTACCGTATTTGTTTACACTTGTATCACCAGAACTAATAGCAAAATATTCCACAGAAGCACATATGCAATCCAATTCCAAGATGGCACTGACCACTGTTTTTATTTAAAATATTAACAACAACTTTTAAGAATGGAACGCGTTTTTAAAATTGGAATGGTGTTCTGAATTCGAATGTGCGCGGGAAACGCGCGACCGTCCACGGCGCGTCTGGTCGGACGACTGACGTAGTGATGCGAAACGCTGGAAACACTCGCGGACGTGTTTCGAATCGAATTAACGCGATTAACGAGTCGAAATAACTCGTTTGTTTACGTGCACACGCTCGGGTCGATTTGGTTGAAAAACAAAGTGCTTAAAAAAACAAAGATTTCTAAGTGATTTTTTTATTCGGCACGCGTTTTAAAAACGTGGTTTAGTGTCTAGGCTAGTCAATCAACGCCAGTTACCGGGTTTTTTAAATTAAAAAGTAAACTAAGATAATGATACTACCTATAGAGTATAATAGTATAAAGTAAGCAAAAATTTACTTTAAAATTATTGCATTCTGTTTTGTATAAATTAAATGAAATAAATAACAAACTTTAAATCAAAACCATAGTCGGACTCGGAGTGACCAGCTCAATCGTACGTGAAGAATTGCCGTGTAATATTTATAAATAAAACTTCAAATCATTTATAGCACAGATCGTCGTGCGTAGCCTTGACTACACAATAAGATGCGCAATGCTAATTAAAGCAACCTAACATAATTGATTTGTGAGAATTTTAGTAACGAGGATAATAATATAATGAATTTTATCATAATTCTCATTTATTATGTCCGGAAAGTTGTTCATTACGCCGCCAAAACATCGATTGAAAGTGCCACTTTTCGATAGAGGATTCAAAACTTTCATAATTATATTAAAAAAGTAGTTTGAATAAAGAACAATGAACAAAAAAGTAAATTTATAACGGCTACAATGTACCATAAGGGACCGTCCATTAATCACGTGAAATGCATGAAAGGGGTTTCATGCCTCACGGAGGGGGTTTAGCAAAAATCACGAAATATCACAATCAAAACACAAACAATGGTCTTAAACCTCACCAAGGGGGAGGAGGGGTTAAAAAATGCAAAAAAAAAACATCACGTGATTAATGGACGGCCCCTAATTATATTGTACACAACGTAGCGGTAAACAACACAAAATTAAAAATGTATTTATTATTAATAAATTTCTGTACAACGTATTACAAATCGATCATCCACTTATTTGATTATGCGCTTCGATTCTATATTTTATGGTAACTTAGCTAACTATGGAATACGCTGCCTGAATATGGTCCCGGATAGTTACAATCTGGTTGTCTTCAAATAACGAATGAATCGGTATCTTCTAGGGAAGCCTACTCCATCGTAGACCGCATCATTGCTCATCAGGCGAGTTGGCGGTCAAGCTCAAACCTATCTATACATATATAAATAAATCCCTATTTACCTTGGTCACGCCATAACTTAAAAACAACATTACCGATTTCATAAATCCTTATTTTTTTTTTATTTCTTACACTTTGCAGAAGGTTCCTACGGAAAGAAAAATTAAGAAAATCGCGCAGGAAACTTTCAGAAAACTTTACGACCATTTTAATTTTATTTATTTATATTTATTTATTAAGGCTTCACATTGATAACTACATTATTACATACACTGAAATCTTATAAATGAACTTAGCTAAATGTGTTACCTTTTAAAGGAAGCACAGCATGCATTGACATTCATGCATGCATTTTAACTAGCGTGTGAAACCACGGGGCGCAGCTTGCTATTAATAAATAAACCACTCAAACAATATCGATGAATATCGATGGAGTATAAAATCGATATGTTCCATCACTAGTTGCATAACAATAATAAAACGCGACACGTAGCTGAATGGAGACACGTTTTGAGCAGCAACCGGTGACCATGACGACGGGAAATTATGAGACTCCTCGGAGACATTACGTAATTATGGAGCCGTGAGGAAGACCACGAACGAACCGGCAGACGCAGCGTAGGTAGGCCTCCCACTAGATGGACCGACGACATTGTGAGAGTCGCCGGCATCCAGTGGATGCAAAAGGCAGGGTGTCGTTCAGTGTGGAGGTTAAAGGGAGGCCTATGTTCAGCAGTGGACGTCTTCTGGCTGATGATGATGATGATGAAGATTTACACAACTACAAAACCAATAGCTAATAGGCTAATATATGGAAATAGACTGATAATTATTTATTGTCTTTAAAAAAAAATTACCTTATATAGAGCCGAATACAAAAAACAAAATTGAAATGTGTTCAAAATTAAAGAAGATATAAGCAATTTAATGTCTTGCTAGATAGAGAGCGCACTATACTTATGAATGACGTCACATGTAAGTACGCCGTACAAACTTATCCATCAACAAAGCACAAAATATTCCATCAAAAACTTAGGTATATCCCAGAAATTTGCTAATAATTTCTACTGTATTTGTATAACATTTAATTATATATTTTATTAACACTCGAAAATACACGAGTTTTAGAAAATAACATAACATAATGTCACGACAAGATTTTTACACGTAGACGCCACAGATACCACAACCAGGTTATCTGTGATTGGTCAAGTGGGGTAAGTTTTGATTAAACTGGTGACACGTTACAGAATGTCTGTGATAGGTCAAATGGGGGTTAGTTTTAATTAAACTGGTGACAGGTTACAGAATGTCTGTGATAGGTCAAATGGGGGTTAGTTTCAATTAAACTGGTGACACGTTACAGAATGTCTGTGATAGGTCAAATGGGGGTTAGTTTCAATTAAACTGGTGACACGTTACAGAATGTCTGTGATAGGTCAAATGGGGGTTAATTTTAATTTAATTAAACTGGTGACACGCTACAGAATGTATGTAATAGGTCAAATGGCTTTTTATTTTTTTAACCTATACTGTCCCACTGCTGGGCAAAGGTCTCCCCTATTTCCTTCCATAAACCTCGGTCCTCCGCCACCTCTTGCCAGCCTCTCCGGAATGAGTCAAGATCGTCACGCCAGCGTTTCTTGGGCCTGCCTTGACTGCGCCGTCCATCGGGCATTCACTGCGTGACGATCCTGGCCCATAGGGGCCAGGATCGTCACAGGATCGTCACTGGCAAATGGGGGTTAGTTTTAATTAAACTGGTGACACGTTACAGAACCGAAAACTTAGCTAGATATACCTGTCTGTCTACGTCCTAAATGCAAATAACAAGAGCTTGTAATGACGACATATAATTTAATTTAGTTTATCGGAAGCTAAATTACGTATAGTAAAATTACACCTACTAATAAACGTAACGTTTTTCGCTATTTCTAAAATGTATCTAAATACCTAAATGTATCTATGTACCTAGCTAAACTCAGTTATTTTTTCGAATTATATATTAGCTATCCTCGATCTTTCACGTCGTCGGATTAAATAGTTTTGTTATTGATAGATAAGAATGTTGTTGACACCGTCTTAACATTTTATTTTTGTTATTTTGACCGGGCTCTGCCGGAATCATGCCAAACTGATTCAAATTATTGTGTCAGGGCCGACCGTTTAGAGATGGGATAAAATTGCTGTAATTAATATATTAACTAAATTGTTATGTAAAAGATACATAAACACACGTTTAGGATTGAAATAAATGATTAATGTAGGAATGTTTATTGTGTGAATCACTATACAAAGGTAAATGTTCTCAACTAGAAATAAAATAGGTTCGAAACTCGATAACTCAGGAACTAAACTACGATAACAAAGACAACAAGGATCAGTTAACTAAATGGCTAAGGCCTTCGCGAGTAGTGTACTCGTGTCGGTCCGGTCCGGAGTCCGGAGGACGACTGGCCAAGGCGAGGCGAGGGCGCGAGCGCGCAGACGCGCGCCTGCAGCGGCGCTCGCGCATAAACATGCTTTAAAAAAAACCGGACAAGTACGAGTAGGACTCGTGCTCTGAGGGTTCCGTCTAACGGCGCGAGACCAAAAAAAAAACTAACTGAAGTTAAAATATTGAAAGACAAACTTAAGTTTGTATTTGACAATAAGGTTCTTCCATACATTCCAACTACAAAATGTAAGTTTGTAATAGCAAAATAATCATTTTTAAATGATATACCTTCAAAGAAGACAATTTTTCCTGGGCCCACCAAATTATTTTTCTTAGGCCCACCTAATTTAGCATATATTGATGGGACCAGCACTATAAAAATTGTCGTTTTTTTTGTACCATTCGGACGAAAGATAAGGGAAAAATGAAACCGGAATAATAATATCAAGAATAGAATGTGTTGTTTTGATTTTAGCCACAATTCATTCATTTCCCTTATAAAGTCACTTGACCGGAACGTTTTTAATACGAAAAAGGATGCATGCTCAGGAATTTATATACAAAAATAAATAGACCATATTTTACAACAGTGGCCATAGTAATCGGCTTTTAAGTAAAAATAATTATACAATAGTCGCTAATGGTATTATAGACGCTTATAATTAGCGGCTTGAATATGTTTTAATCCTAGTTTTATATTTACTAATATTGATTTACCGAAACCGTAATACTATGGTTTCGTAAAATTATAGAGGAATGGAACGTAAATCCGCCATCTTGACGTTTGTTGGTTTGAAATTGACAGCAGTTATGACTTATTTCAAGTTACTTCATACTAGTGATGTCTCATAATTTAGTTTTTCTGACTCGAATTACTTAAGTAACTCGTGCTATTGACTCGAGTTGCAACTGGAGTCAACTTGAATCGGCGGTAGTGGGTTCTGGTGATGTGTCTCGTCAGTATTTGTATGAGTTGACACTGGAATGATTACTAACTCGATGCAAGTGTCAATGCGAATAGGTCCTGTTAGTTGGTACTACTCCGTTGATTGAACGTGGACCGTGGAACATGTGACACACACTGCTTTCGTTTTTTTTATTGGTTTGAACATCGCTCGGGTCAAATAACCCACTCAAATCGCTCGTACATAGCTAAGCGCAGTCACATCGCTAAGCGCATCCAGCTGGCCTGGCACCGACACGGAGCAGTTTATTGAGTTGAGTTGACTCGATCTCAGTCTCGCACCAGTGTCAGGCGCAGTAACAAACTGTTGACAGATTTGAATCGAGTTGCACAAAACTGGTCTCGTCAACTCGTTCATGATAATATGTGAATAGTGATATAACTCGCACCACACATCACTATTCATACTTTCCGTTTGTTTCAAATCGCGTGATCGTCTGATAGTGCTCTCAATTTTTTCCGTATCATTATGAAACTACAGTAAATCAACATGTACAATGTACAGCGCCTACTCCAGAAAATTGTTGTCAACTGTGCAGTAAGATTTCAACGCGTAGACAATTGTGCGAAGACATAATTACTGTCCGAGACAACTGAAGATTTTCCCAAAGATCTTACCTATTTGATTTGTGTCGTTTGTGTGTGTGTGGATTTCTTGCGAGGTGAGTTTTTATTTAAGTAGGTATTAGCTGATGCCCGCGATTTCGTACGCGTAGGACTCGGCCTTCGGCTTCGACAATATTTCTTTCCCTGAAGGTTACAAACATTTTAAAAAGTCAAATCGGTTCAGACGTTCACAAATTATGCCGTTACTTAAGAACACCATTTGATTTTTATTTATTACAAGCTGCGCCCTGCGCTTTCACCCACGTAGATGACACACTCCTTATGACATCAGCTATCTGCCAGTGAAACTCCCGTCAAAATCTGTCCAGCCTTTTTTTAGGGAACATACATACACACATCGCCTCTTATATATATATATATATAAATATAAGAAAAAGATGAAGGAGGTATAGATAACAATGCATTTAAACGTCTCAAACCATGTTGGTATCCGTACTTGTGTTGCTTATAATATTACTAACATTATTATCCCTGTTTGTTTTAACTTACCTGCTTTTATTTACAGCTAAATCAACTAGCAGTTTGCAGATACTGCTACTATTAATTTTGCAAGAAAATATCCATACTCATGATGCAATAAGAAGATTTGGGTACCTATAGAAATATTTACATTCCATGTGGATGTTATCTGGTATGTGGATGTTCCATTTTAAGAACACACCAAACACAGCGTTCTTGTTCTGCAGAAAGGAATATTGATTTTGCAGTTTTCAAATTATCAGGTAATTTCATAAATTCTTAGTGAAATCATTGAAAATAAAGATATTAAGTATATCTAGTATATCTAGTATTAAGTAGTATTTTTGTTTAGTATATCTTTTTTCTAGTTTGCTATTTAGTACCTAGGTACTCATGTATATAGTGCAATAAATAAACGTTTAAATACTAACCATCCCTTTTTGTGCAGAAAGAACGCTTAGAACAAGTCTGTATGGCTTGGTGGCTGAAAGTTTCCAGCACTGTGAGCAGGCAGAGGCTACGAGATGGTAACAGAGCTGTGGCAATTCGTCTTATGGATATTGAAGACAGCAAGAATATCCCACAACCAACCTCTATGCCTACTCTTACTGTGCCCGGTATTTTCAGTGCAGCAGCAGCACTTACTATGTATAATTATAAGCGTGCTGCTTCTACTTTCCGTATTAGGGTCTAACGTAGGAACATTTCCGTATGTCCTAAGTAATGTTCTCTGGTGTTTTTACAATACCTACGATACGCGAAATTGCATCATGTGCTAGATAATGTATAGCTTTGCTGTCACTTTTCGAAGGTTTAAAGAATCTATTTCTGAGTGGGTTACCTATTTAATTATTATTATGATAATAATATTTTGTTACCTACAATGTCTTTTTTTAAATTCCGCCTAGCCATACAATATCGCAAGGAATCATTACTCGTGCTGATAATGATTATCAGCACAATTGCTAGAAAAAGTGCTGATGCAAAAATGCGAAAGTAACTCTGTCTCCTTATGCTTTCACTGCCAAACTGATTTTGATGAAATTGAATATGTACATAGTTATAATCTTGATAATGACTAGGCTACTTTATATCCCGGAAACCTAGGTACATAGTTTTCATGGGATGATCACTTATTTTTGTGACAAACCAAATCGCGCAGGCAATCGCTAGTATTAGGTAGTAAATCACTAGAACCTAAGTAATAAAGTAACTTATATATAATTGTTCATTGTGAGGTTTTAGGTTATTGTGAGATTCATTAACTGATTTCTCAATACTCCGGTTAGATCGGATATAGCTAATATTACCACTGAATCTAGAGATTATGAGGAACAAATCGACATGAGTTTCATTAATATATGCTATAATTTGTGGGTGGCCTATTTTTCAAACAAAAGAAATTGTCTCCTTTATAACTTTCGGATTTATTCCTATATATGTGTTCAGTTCAGTTCAGTATCTTTATTTCAATTGGGTACAAATACAAGTACCTACACTTTCGAAAGGTCATAAATTAAACATTAAAAGTACATAGTCTCAAAGAAAAAAGGAATACTTCTACATAATCATTATAAAATCGATTACTTACTAGAATTGGTGTTGTCAAGTTCCCGTGTTGGAAAGCTACCAGACTTCAATTTGGTAGATTTACACCAATTAAACTTTATATAATAAAATAAAATAAAATAAAATCTACTTCCTTAAAAAGGAGTATTAAATAAATTAAATGTCAAAGTTGTATAGTAATAATATCTGTTAAATAATAAAATGTCAAATAAATAATAAACTAATTAGTTAAAATAATATGTGGGTAAATTTCATTTCATTCTGTACAATATTAATTAATTAAGTCCACGTCAATATTTACATTTCGCCATGCTTTTTTATCTTTTATAAACTCGTCCACCTTGTAGTAAGCTTTGTGAGACAAGAGCTTTTTTAACTTAATTTTAAAATTCCTTTCGTTAAGGCATGTCAATGTTTTTGGCAGAATGTTATAAAAATTTATACAATTAACAACAAACGATTTTTGAATTTTTGCAAGTCGAGTCTTTGGTAATAAATATTCTTTCAAATTTCATGATTCTAGCTCAACGGGAAGTACCCTATAGGTTTTGGTTCCCCTGTGAAATCGTAAAATATGCGACATAAACGTTCATATCTTTTGATTGCGTTGACTTACAACTTTTATTTTTTTACAGCCGAAAGAAACCGTAGACCCAAGTATTTAGTATAACTTTCAACTTGCTACCTTTACGCGTTCTTGAGAAAAAGGGTCTTGACAGACGGACAGACGGACAGACAGACGGACAGACAGACGGACAACGAAGTGATCCTACAAGGGTTCCGTTTTTTCCTTTTGAGGTACGGAACCCTAAAAACTAACTGAAGTTAAAATATTGAAAGACAAACTTAAGTTTGTAGTTGACAATAAGGTTCTTCTATACATTCCAACTACAAAATGTAAGTTTGTAATATCAAAATAATTATTTTTAAATGAAATAACTTCAAATTTATAACTTTCGGATTTATTCCTATATATGTACTATAAGACCTTGCCTCTTGCCAAATTTCATGATTCTAGGTCAACGGGAAGTACCCTATAGGTTTTGGTTCCCCTGTGAAATCGCAAAATATACGACATAAACGTTCATATCTTTTGATTGCTTTGACTTACAACTTTTATTTTTTTACAGCCGAAAGAAACCGTAGACCCAAGTATTTAATATAAATTTCAACTTGCTACCTTTACGAGTTCTTGAGAAAAAGGGTCTTGACAGACGGACAGACAGACAGACGGACAACGAAGTGATCCTATAAGGGTTCCGTTTTTTCCTTTTGAGGTACGGAACCCTAAAAATAATTAAGCAATGATGATCTTAATTTTTATATGAATGTTTTAATTGTTATTTTGACGGCTATTTTGAAAAATGTGGCTATAGGGCTATTAGGCCATTGTATTGTCAAAAGGTGTATGCAAAATTTCAGCAAAAACTGTTAGGACGAGGAACTGGTTCAAATTCAGCTTTCAAATTTTGACCCAAATAAACTAACAAACATTGCAAGTAAAAAAGATAAAAGCTTATAGAAAGGGTTACAAGCCTGACCAGCAAAACCCCGCGTTACATTAACTAATTATTTTAACCATTGATTTAAGAGCAAAATTATGTTTTCCTTTCTGACGACGCAAAGCCAAGAAGGATTTTTGGCTAAAATATCCATTTTAGTTAGCTTGTAACTATGGTATTTATGCTTATATTATGTTCTTAGAGTTCCTTTCTACTTAACTAAACGTTAAAACCGATTTTGATAAATAAGGTGTCGATAGATTCCTCTGAGTTCAGGGATGGTTACTGGGTAGGTGATTATAAAAACAAGCAACACGCAAAATGTGGATGAAAAAATAAATTTGCGTGCACCCTTGTGACGCATTAAATATGTCTTTTGAAATGTGCGGTTAGGTACATCAATGATTGTTGCGGCAAAAAAAATATATGGAAAATATGACCTAGAAAAAAAAACTTGTTAATTTAAATGGTATTAACATTGAAATGTTTGATGTTAAATACCTAATAACCCAAAACGAATATGAAGAACAATCAAGTCTTCCAAAATTGTATTCAATTTTCACGCTTTGTGGTCACCCCAACCTCGATTATACTGTCGCGGATTCCAATAAATCAAATTACAAAGTTCGAACGTACACAAAAATGCGCTTAAATTCAAAGAAAACAAAACCCACAATACCGTGGCACTCACGGGCAAAGTTAACAATTTTCCATATTTTTATAACACGTAGAAAATTATGAAATTTTACGGTAACAGCAGAAAATCAAGGGATTGTTATTTATGTTTATTTTAAAATATTAATAATAAAGTTATTAAATGAGACGAATTATATTATGCTCGGTGATTTGTTAGACAGAATGATTGGACTTAGGGCCGGTGTCGACTTACATGACGTGACAATACCTGATCGACCCAGCATCTGGGTGCAATGTTGTCTTTTTGCACTGTTTTTTTGTACTGGAATAGTTAACGATTTAAGTAGCTTATTAGCCTTAATTGAAACCGTGTTTAATTATTTGACATCTGCCAAATTACAAAAGATAATTTTGTTTTATATTAAGTAAGTGCCCTCTGTAATAATAATAAATAAATATTTGGGACATTTTTGCACACACGGTCATCTGACCCCAAACAAAGCAAAGCTTGTGATATGGCTGCCAGACTGATATACATACATATATAGTTTTAAATACATACTTAAATAGATATTAACAACCAGATATAGAACAAACACAAATGCTCATCACATGAATGTTTGTCCTAGGTGGGAATCGAACCCACGCCCCCAAGCGCAGAAGGCAGGTTCACTACCAACTGGACCAACGGGTTATATAAGTGCACGAGCCCGACACGCAGTTAGCCAGTTTATTTACTTATTTTAAATATTAAGGCATTTTTTCTCTACATTATAAACGCCACATATTTTGCTGCCCATTCATATCGAGTAATCTTTGGTTATGTAAAAGTAGTTATGGACCCGATCCACCAGTTTACGACATACCAGACATGAGCGCAGACATCGAAGGTCGGAATTGCAGTGAAAGGTGCAAGGTCTCTGGTGGAATGCAGTGAGAGGTCTTTCCTAAATATCACCAGAATAAAGCCGTAAAAGCCGTCGTCACCGTGGAGATCGATGGGGGAGGCCTATGTCTAGCAGTGGTCGTCCTATGGGTAACATCATGATACAAATACTTTTTTGAAGTCACCAACCCGCAACTGGGCCAGCGTGGTGGAACTGGTGGATATGGCCCAATCGCCCTTTCGAGTGTAGGAACTCTCCTTCTTGCGCAGTCGGGTAAATAGGGCAGTGCTCAGCGATAATGCTGCGAATTTCTGTGGATACTATCGGTTCGCGGATGTGCCCTCGACCCACCTTAATGCCGTAGGTTTATCCCGAGTAAGGCCTGTGTTTCACCAGGAGAGACTACTGACTAATGATAGATGGACACCTTACCTTGGCGTTGATTTTCGCGTTCTTGGGCGCCTTCACTAGAGCTGGTTTGAGGACCGGCGCCGGCGGCGGTTCTGTGGACAACAGGTCAGCTGATAACATGTACTATTCATTCAATTAGTTTTTTTTAATTTTTATGCCATAGGCAACCAAGCAGACGGGCTGCCTGATGGTAAGCAGTCACCGACGCCTACCGATACTTGTAACACCAGAGGCGTCATAAATACGTTGCCGACCCTTAAGGACTCTATTAACTCGCCTTATTATTCAATATACAGGGATACGCAAATATACTGTACTAAGCCGAAAGGAGGTCAATGAACTCATCATTATCAACAACTTTTACTGTAGGACCACCCCTAAAATCGCGAAAATATCAGCTGTTCCATAGAAAACGGTCACAGAGGGCGCGGCAGGTCCAAAAAGTCGGCTACTTGTAGCTTCATACCTAAAGTGCGGAGTGTGCCAGCCTTGTACATATACGGAACCCATCATATACGCGTCTCGACATACACATGGCCAGTATTTTTTAAATAAAAACAGCGGTAACCACCTTCAATGGACAACATTAGTGGTGTCGACAGCCGAAGGGCCTTACGGCTACCTCTTAACGCGTGCTCAAAAACAGCTCAATTCGAAAAATAATGCGAACATGAACCTTACGCCCCGAGATACGGTTTGCGTTCGCGCAACTTTTCGCAACCACCTAAACAGGTAGCCGCAATGCCCCAGATACGCTTGCAATTTTCCAATGGCGAAAAAAATCCAGCAGGAAACATTGTCTTACCTGGTATCGGCTGCGGCGCCGGAGGCCTGATCTGCTGCTGCTGTTGCTGCTGCTGCTGCTGTGGCTGCTGTTGTGGCTGCAGCGGCGACCGCTTCTCTTCTAACGCTGGTGGCTGCGGCGGAGGCACTCCTGTGCTGCCACCCCGTACCTGCAGGCAAAAGAAACATTTAGTATAACCTTTGAAGATCACTAGGATTTGCAGTTGCGAAAGTAAGGGAAAGGGAACAAAATTAAAAACTCATTCCCTCCTACCCATGTTTCTATCGGACTGCCAGAGCGGACGTGTGAAAAGTCGAAACCGCTTCATGGTTGATCCCGGACGAACTTTTATTTTACTGCTAGTCTGTGGAATGCACTGCCTGAATATGTTCCTCTATAGTTATAATCTGGGTGTCTTCAAATCATGAGTGAATCGGTTTCTTCTAGGCAAGCGTGCTCCATCGTAGACCACACCATCGCTTAACATCAGGCGAGTTTGCGGTCAAACGCAAGCCTATTACTAAGTAACCGACATCGCTTAAAGAATTAGTAAACTGAAGTGGCAGTGGGCTGGCCATATTGTCCTAAGAACAGATAAGCGACGGGGTAGACGAGTTCTAGAGTGCAGTCCACGTTTAGGCAAACGTAGTGTAGGACAGGGCAGGGAAGGGTGGCAGTGGGCAGGGCATATATCACGCAGAACAGATGGCCGATGGGGCCGAAAGGTTCTCGAATGTAGACCACGGACCGGTAAGCGCAGCGTAGGACGTCCAACCACAAGATGGACAAACGATCCAAAAAAAAAAAAAACAGGGAAACGCTGGATGCAGGCCGCTTCCAACCGGCCCTTTTGGGGATCGATAGGAGAGGCCTATGTCCAGCAGTGGACGTCCTATGGCTGAAATGATGATGATGATGAGTGTAGGACACCGTGTGGCCAGGTGGAGTGACGACCTGCGTAAGCGCCGGGTAAAAACTAGATGCCGAGAACTGTCGACCGAGCTCAGCGGCGTGCATAAGGAGAGGCCTATGTCCAGCATGATGAATGGTTGAAAGTTTATATAAACGTCGACGTAGTGGCTGTCTGAATGGGTGTTCTCCGTGTAAATAACTAACAATGTTAGTCTTCATATCGAGAGTGATCAGTTTCTTCTAGGCAAGCGTGCTCCACCGTAGACCGCATCATCGTATACGTCAGGCGAGGTGGCGGTCAAACTCAACTATATTATTTACTAGCTGACCTGACAGACGTTGTCCTGTCTTAGAACTGTCAAACACGCAAAGCCAAAATTGTAAATCTTATTTTTTTACACATTGGGTTACATTATTGGAGTTTTAGTAAGGATCCCCATTATTTTTTTAAATATTATAATATATTATAATATAGCCTATGTTACCCGGGGATAGTGTAGCTTCCCAACAGTGAAAGAATTTTTCAAATCGGTTCAGTAGTTTCGGAGCCTATTCAATGCAAACAAACAAACAATCAAATCTTTCCTCTTTATAATATTAGTATAGACTAGCTGACCTGACAGACGTTGTCCTGTCTTAGAACTGTCAAACACGCAAAGTCAAAATTGTAAATCTTATTTTACTACACTTTGGGTTACATTATTGGAGTTTTAGTAAGGATCCCCATTTTTTTTGAAAATATAATATAGCCTATGTCACCCGGGAATAGTGTAGCTTCCCAACAGTGAAAGAATTTTTCAAATCGGTTCAGTAGTTTCAGAGCCTATTCAATGCAAACAAACAAATCTTTCCTCTTTATAATATTATTATAGTATAGCTATAGATTAATAACTAAAGTCGCGGGAAACAATGCATATTATAGTAGCTAAGTTATAAATGACCTAGGTTATACGAAAGCTGAGTTAAATCAATAGCGAATTTCCATAAAAGGCAACGCAACGCCAAGTTATGATAAGCGGCAATTATCCTTGCTTTTTTGCAGTGGCGTGAATTCTGGTATTTTCCTTTTGCCCCACATACATAACTCTGTCAATCAGGCTTACTGTTTACTAGTTTGTGACAGTGATAGGCCTTGCCTGCGGGAGCTACCTTTGGTTTTGTTGGCGGGGGGGAAATCTTCGTAAGATACCCAGCTGCATTGGGGTGAAGCCGGGTTATGTGAGATTGCACCCACTAAAACCCCCTCGGTGGCCGACCTCTGTGCCAGACGGGTACCAAGATCTCCATAGGAACGCACCGGTATCCTCCTAGCACACTGCCTGAAGCAACGCTCCCGGGAAATGCTCACGGCATTTCCGTTCGTTTCCTTTACAACGGCGTGGGTCACACCGCGCCGTTGTCTTCCCTGGGGAGTTTTGGCGCCAACGTGGAAAAAAACATGTCGGCTCGTTGGATTATTTTCCTAAACTTGTGTATTTTTGAGTGTTAATGTGTAGTAAATGGTGAATTATTATTCATTAAGTGCTCGTCAACGTGCTTGTGTGTGGGCAAGGGATATAACGAGGTGAAACGTGTCTTTTCGTGTTGTTTCCAGAACTCCATAGGAGCCTCTTGTAAAGTCTCCACCACTTTACAGGGGCATGAGTTTGACTTGACCGTGACTTACTTAGCTTGACTTTGACTGTTACTTGTTTGAAGTTACTAAGACTATGTATACTGTTTAAGATTACGACTAAAGGACATTGAATCCACGGTCATGAAAATTTTAACAAAAAAAAAATGTCTTCCCTGGTCTTGCTGAATGGGAGGTCAGACCCCCAAGCTACCTACCGCTCATAAATTTGCGAAGTTATATACTATACTTTTCGGTGAACCAGACAAAGCGCATTGTTCAAAAGTTTATATCCTTATCTTATGACGATACTGCAGTGCAAGTACCGTTCTTTATCGATCGTCAAATTCGCTAAAATGCCATAGAATCGATCACAGCGAGTACTGAAAAAATTGCATATTATCGAATTTGACGACCTCAACTGTCAATTTGACGATCGATAAAAGAACGGTACTTGCACCCCAGAAAAGTTTCTTAAAATTATTTCTTAACTAGCTGCGCCCCGCGGTTTCACCCGCGTAGTGATGAAAAATGGTGATGATGATGGTGATGATGATGAAAAGCCTATGTCACTCTCCAGGCCTTAAACTATACCCATGCAAAAAATCAGGTCGATCCGTTGCTCTGTTGCTGCGTGAAAGAGGTACAAACAAACCAACAAACTTTTCACATTTATAATATTAGTATGATGTTATGTTTTTTGTTTTGTTAATCTAGTTTTTTGTTATTTGTGAGCTCTTGTCGTAGTTTCGTAGAATATTAGCATATTATTTTTGTTAATTTGTTTTAAGGCCTCCACGAGACAGGATTTGTCTTGTGGGGACCAATAGTAAAATATTATTTTTAAGGTGTTACTTTAAGGCAATAAAAAATTCTTCAATCTTTTAAAATAGCTTCAGTTATAACTCGTTTGGTGTTATCTTCAAATAAGGTGTTTGCGAGAACAATTATTCTAAATTTCACCACCGAATTGAGTATACCTCATTTGAACGGTAAACCTGTTCCCCGGTTCATGATCGGACGGTGTGGTTTGCAAAGCATAAGCGTACGACGTATACTTGCGCCGAAGTTGAGAGTCGATACTCGATACCACGTGGTCAGGTTTTTTTTTTTTGGTAAAATTTTCATGACCGTGGATTCAATGTCCTTTAGTCGTAATCTTAAACAGTTTACCTAGTCTTAATAGCGTCAAACAAGTCATAGTCACAGTCAGAGTCAAGCTAAGTAAGTCACGGTCAAGTCAAACTCATGCCCCTGTAAAGTGGTGGAGACTTTACAAGAGACTCCTATGGAGTTTTGGAAACAACACGAAAAGACACGTTTCACCTCGTTATATCACTTTCCCACACTCGAGCACGTTTACGAGCACTTAATGAATAATAATTCACCATTTAGTACACATTAACACTCGAAAATACACAAATTTAGGAAAATAATCCAACGAGCCGACATGTTTTTTCCACGTTGGCGCCAAAACTCACGTGGTCAGTTTTTATCTGTCTTGCCCCTGCGCAAAACAGTGCACTGATTCCGTAACTTTAACGCAAGTAACGCGCCGCGTTAAGTTAACCTTTAAAAATTTGGTCTCTATTCCCCCTGATTGATAGCCCGTTGATCCAGTTGGTAGTGAACCTAACTTCTGAGCCTGAGGGCGTGGGTTCGATTCCCTTCTAGGACAAACATTTATGTGATGAACATTTGTGTTTCTTATATATCTGGGTGTTACTATCTATGTATTTAAAACTATATATGTATGTATATCAGTCTCTGGCAGCCATATCACAAGCTTTGCTTAGTTTGGGGTCAGATAATCGTGTGTGCAAAAATGTCCCGAATATTTATTTATTTGTTTATAGATAGATATATAGAAACTTTTTATTGTGTACACCAGAAATAAAAATTACAAACAGATAGAAAAAACTTAAAAACCATTTTTTGTGGTTAACTTAACGCGGTGCGCTACTTGCGTGTTTGTAGTTACAGAATCAGGGCCCAGTAACAAATCTTTGCGAACTACGCCTGCAAGAAGAGATACGCACGAGTCGGCGTCCGCCTCAGAACTGATCTACCTTGTCTGTGATGGTAAGAGACAAATGATAAAAGTCCAGATTAATCATAACCCAAACTGTACGAACTGCTCGTCTATGGAATGCGCTGCTGAATGGGTATTCCCCGATAGTTACAATCTGACAGTTACGCAAGCATATAACCATACTAATATTATAAATGCGAAAGTGTGTTTGTTTGTTGGTTTGTTTGTTCCTCTTTCACGCTGCAACGGAACAACGGATCGACCTGATTTTTTGCATGGGTATAGTTCAAGAGCCTGAGAGTGCTCTGGCTCTTGACCCATACTACATCAGGCTACTTTTCATCATCATCATCACCATCACCATTTTTCATCACTACGCGTGTGAAACCGCGGGGCGCAGCTAGTTAAATATATATTTAAAAAAAATTAAAAATTGGGTTTCTTCAAATCCCGAGTGCATCAGTTTCTAGGCAAGCGTGCTCCACAGTAGACAACACCATCTTATAACACTAGACGAGATGGCGGTCTAAGGAGAGCCTAATTCCTTTTTCTTTCCGCCATTTTACAGGCTAGCATCTGCATGCACTCAGATTTCTCTTTTTGTAATTTTCGAGAATTTAATTCTTTATTTTAAAAAAACGTTGAGAAGTGATTGACGACCTAAGTTTGTAACTTGGACCAAACGAGAACTGTTTCCGATGTACCGTCAAATTTTTTGACGAAACTTGTAACACTACATCGATTGGTAACATCATTATCATTAAAGAATAACGGCTGTTAGGTATTGTCGCTAGAATTGTTACTACGGCGGCTTGGTGTCACTATAGGTTGACTTCCGTGCATTGTGGCCGACCGCGGCCGCGCGCGTCTGACGCACGCGTCTAACGCGCGCGGCTGATGCGATTCTAAAATGTATGGCGACGTCTGTCGTCGACCGCACGCGTCTGACGCAGATCTAATTCCCTCCTGCCCATTTTTCTATCGGACTGCCAGAGCGGGCACGAAAAATCGTCACCGCTTTATGGTTGATATTCCGAAAACCCGTACAAAGCGCTTTGATTCCACATTTATTGTGCGAACTGCTAGTCTGTGGAATGCGCTGCCTGAATGGGTGTTCCCCGATGGTTACAATCTGGGTGTCTTGAAATCACGAGTGAATCGGTTCCTTCTAGGCAAGCGTGCTCCAACGTAGACCGCATCATCGCTTAACATCAGGCGAGATGGTAGTCAAACGCAAGCCTATTAATTATAAAAAAAATAAAAAATAAAAATCTCAGAAGCTGCGCCATACATTTTACCTTCGACCAAAATTTAATGAATGGACGGGTCATAACCATTGAACTTGCTCAGTAACAACGAGTCAAAACCGTCGGACACATACTTCAACACCTAATTATAACCATGTACAATACATTTGTTACAAAAAATAGATAGCGGTTTTTTGTTGTGTATTTACACTTCGGGAAAGCACACGAAGGTATAATTTTGTCAAATGTTTCGCACTTCCTACGGCTAGAGACCGACTGAAACGAAGTGAGAGCCGGCGCTCATTTTGTAATCTTCAAAAATGCGCTCCTTGTGGCCCCGTCCATCCATTTTATTTTTGTTCGAAGCATTTTACAAGCTTTTTAACCGACTTCAAAATAGAGGAGCTTATTAATTCGACTGTATGTTTTTTTTTTTATTTAACTTTCAATGTATGTATGTAACTATGTTCGGGTGGAATCTTGCAACTCAATTTTGAAACAGATATCTTCAACTGCATGAGCTGAAATTTGGCATACTTATGTAAATTCGGTGACAACGCATTGTTATGGTACCATCGAGCTGATGATGGAGGCAGAAGGTGGTCATAGGAACTCCTAAACGAAACGACGTAACCCCGTCGAGTTTGGGTTCATTGAATTTGTCTTCCCAAGCACTTTGGTCCTAGACGATAAATTCAAGATGGCGGACGCCCCAAGATGGCGGCCATGATATGGGCATCAAACGAAAAAGCTTGCTTTCAAAAAGTTTTTTTAAAGTCAATAAAAAGCTTATTATTAGTGCGAAGACATGTCGCGTCATAAGCGCGCGGCTGCGACGTCCTATGGCTGAAATGATGATGATGATGATGATGATGAAAAAATTGGACTACACAATATAGCCACTGATCATCGAATACTCAGTGACACATGACATACGTGATGGTCGTCAATCTGCCGAACGCCCTCAATCCGATGACATCATGGAGTCGCTGCTTTGTCAGAAAAAGTTGCGGTCGGTACATTCCAGCAAAAACTTGGAACCGCAGCCTCGGGAGTACGCGACTATTTACAAGATCGCGATTTAATGATCGCGATGATATTGTTGGAATTGGGAAGCCAATGAGAGACATACTTGACGATTTAAAATACTACTCATTTATTGATCGTCATTAGCAGGAGAGGTGTGTGTGTGCTCTACTGAGTCGCGGAATCAACGAGACTGAAAATCTCATCTAACTGTGATCTAAGCCTTCTAAACCAAATCTATACAAACAATAAGGGCACTGTTTAGTTTAATGTAAATAATATGTACGAAAGAGAAAGAACTAATCATCTACAGGTTGGAGTGAAACAGATTGATTTTTGTAACACTATCTATTTAATGACTAGCTGGTACGTTTCACCTATGAATGCCGAATTTCCACGTTGATAGCCCGTTGGTCCAGTTGGTAGTGAACCTGCCTTCTGAGCTTGGGGGCGTGGGTACGATTCCCATCTAGGACAAACATTCATGTGATGAACATTTGTGTTTGTTCTGTTATCTGGTTGTTAATATCTATTTAAGTATGTATTTAAAACTATATATATATGTATGTATATCAGTCTCTGGCAGCCATATCACAAGCTTTGCTTAGTTTGGGGTCAGATGACCGTGTGCGCAAAAATGTCCCGAATATTTATTTATTATTTATTTATGGCGGGAAATTCAAATTTCAAACAGTTTTCTTGTCCTTGTAGCGAGGCCGGGTAATTATTGTAAACGATCATGATGTTTGCGCAAATTGATTATTATTCTTTACAAAATCATGTAAAGATATTTATCTCTAATGCACATTGTTACTTACATTTGTCAATAAACTAGTTTTTGTTGTTTCAAACGGTTTATTGACAAATGTAAGTAACATGGTGCGTTACTGTTAAATAGCTGTACATAATAATGTATAGAACCACCAACCACACGAACCGGAAGACGCAGCGTAGGTAGGCCTCCCACTAGATGGACCGACGACATAGTAAGAGTCGCTGGCATCCAGTGGATGCAAAAGGCAGGCTGTCGTACAGTGTGGAGGTTAAAGGGAGAGGCCTATGTTCAGCAGTGGACGTCTTCTGGCTGATGATGATGATGATGACCCACAGGGTAAAAACGGGCCCTTCTACTAAGCCTACGATGTCTGTCTGTCTGTCCGTCTGTCTGTCTGTCCTACCTTTAAACAGCTGTATCTTTCGTAATATATAGGAGATAGACTAGGTGTGTACTTAATGTGTAAGAAAGAGACAGGAGATGAGCGATAAATAAGGCAGGTTGTTTTTACTGGACTCAGTCAGCCAGTCGATCAGTTTCATAAAAACGAGGCACGTTTTGTACGGACAACGTTCGGGCCACGAAAACAACGGCCTTATTGGGCGGATAGGATGGCGATGATTGGTCAGTCGTTACACGCACGTAGAACAGTTGGCCGATGGGGCCGAAAGGTTCTCGAATGGAGACCACGGACCGGTAAGCGCAGCGTAGCACCTCCACCCCCAAGATGGACAGACGACCTAAAAGAGACCGCAGGGAAACGCTGGATGCAGGCCGCTTCCAACCGGCCCTTTTGGGGATCGACGGGGGAGGCATATGTCCTGCAGTGGACGTCCTACGGCTGAAATGATGATGATGATAAAGGCAATATCGATAATGTTGTACAAACGCCTATACAGTTTGAAGTCGGTGAAAAAATTAATTACTTACTATTATACACTTTGCTAAAAACACACATGGCTAGCGCTTGTTTCAATGGGACAATTATTATGATTAAATCTTATAAAGACCTCTCCCGCTTATAATTGTTTTTATTAATAAAATCCGTTTTTTTTTTATAGATCAACTTTTTTATTTCACACGTATGGTAAACACGTGTCTCATGATGGCTAATAATGGCTACTGTAAGGGCATTCGTACACACGGCTATTTATGAACTCGTCGCGTCATCAGTCGCCGACATTTTATCGATTCATGCAAGAAACTCCAAAAATTTGGTTATTAATTATGATTTTCATTGACCGAGCGAAGCGAAACTATCAGGGTCTACGGAAACAGATCGGCGTATGTGTGCTCCGACTAAAATAAAATGAATGGACGGGCCATAACCATTGAACTTCCTCAGTAAAAATGAGTCATAACCGTCGAACATATACTTTAACACCTAATTATAACCATGTACAGTACATTTATTCCAAAAATAAGATAGCGGTTTTTCGTTGTGTATTTACACTTCGGGAAAGCACACGAAGGTACAATTTTGTCAGATGTTTCGTTATCATGTAACAATAGTCTCGTGTTGCACTTCCTACGGTTAAAGACCGACTGAAACGAAGTGAGCACCGGCACTCATTTTGTAATCTTCAAAAATGCGCTTCTTCTGGGCCCGTCCATTCATTTTATTTTGGTCGAAGTCTGTGTGTATGTTTTATGTTGATATATTTGTCCGACGATAGCTTGCGTACCGGCTATTTTATCTTAAAACATTGTGAAGTAGTTCATACCAAGTACAACATTTACTTCGAATATGGGTAAAATCAGTCGAGGGGTTGCGATGATATATTATAGGAGTCGCGAAGTCACAGTTCGTGGCGAACAACTAGATATTTAAAGTAATGCGACTTTATTTATTGACAATGGGTCAATAAATAAAGTGCTTAAGATACCCTTTTCGGACTTTTATAAATTTTGGTGAATTTTTTTAAGTGTGTATAACTGTATACATCCACGGATAAAAAAAAAAAAAATGGTGTCATATCAAAATTGAATGTTTTATCTAGGAAACACAACATTTCGCTCGATAGAAAAAAAAGAAATTACATAACACTAATTTGCGCCATTCTCCCTGTTTTTTTTTTGGATTCACTCAAATACCTATTTACTAAATGATGTCTACGATATCTTAATATACAGATTACATAATTATGGAGGAAACCGTAAAGGTACATTTTACATTACAGCTATACTTTTCGAAAGAATAGAAGTAGCGAAACGCACGACTGTGTGTAAGCGCCATAGTTTTGCTCCTCTAAATGCGACTTTAATACATAATATTAAGCCTGATTGGTCATCTGTAGTAATAAGCGTTGCTTATAAATGGGACAACATCGCCTTAACGTGAGACGCAAGTCGCAACGCTTCTCGAATCGCCGAGTACGCGGCACCTTGCTAGCCTTCGTGCACGAACGGCTTTAGTAGGTACATATTCGTAATTATCTAATGTAGTTGATGTAACTATTTTAGCAGTAGACGTGGGCTTATTTTTATCAGCCCCCTGAGTCGTCGCTTATCGGTTACATCGAATTTCGTAGCCCCACATCGATAAGGCGAATTCGGACGAAAAAAAGCAAGATGGCCGTCTTTTTTTGCGGCCCTATATTCTAATAACGGTCGTTGACTTCAGATTTAGTTTCGATGGGACATGTTTGAAAGTTTCCGATGATATAACATTAAATTTTTAATTGTAGACTAGACGGTGCCAATTATGTAGTAGCACTATCTTAAAATAATCTGGACAAAATTTATCCGCGGTTTTTAGGGTTCCGTACCTCAAAAGGAAAAAACGGAACCCTTATAGGATCACTTCGTTGTCCGTCTGTCTGTCTGTCCGTCTGTCAAGACCCTTTTTCTCAAGAACGCGTAAAGGTATCAAGTTGAAATTTATACTAAATACCTGGGTCTACGGTTTCTTTCGGCTGTAAAAAATTAAACTTGTAAGTCAACGCAATCAAAATATATGAACGTTTGTGTCGCATATTTTGCGATTTCACAGGAGAATCAAAACCTATAGGGTACTTCACGTTGACATAGAATCATGAAATTTGGCGAGAAGCAAGGTCTCGAAGCACATATAAATAGGAATAAATCCGAAAGTTATATCATTAAAAAATAATTATTTTGCTATTACAAACTTACATTTTGTAGTTGGAATGGATGGAAGAAGCTTATTATCAACTACAAACTAAAGTTTGTCTTTCAATATTTCAACTTAAGTTAGTATTTTTATTGGACTCGTACTTGTCCGGTTTTTTTACTTCATTAGGTGAGAATAGTAAATTGAAATAAACCGGCCAAGTGTGAGTCGGGCTCGCGCACTGAGGATTCCGTAACCACATAAATTGTTAACTACTAAAGTACAGAAAAGTAGTGCAAAACGACAACATCACGCCAAGTCACCCATCCAAGTACCGACCGCAACCGACGTTGCGTAACTTTGGTGAACAGAAATTTGTCACCGCCTCACACTTGACCAGTATTTTTGCTGTTATACTTTAGAGCGTGTACTATAATCATGCCAAGTTTGTCGCTTGTATGTATAACTCGTTTTTACGTAAGAGCTACTTAATACAAAAAAGATTACTTTTGTTGTATGGGGACCTCCCTTTCGTTTTAACTTTTTCGTCTGTCTGTCCGTCCTACCTTTAAAGTTTATATGAAAGTCTACGCGTACAAAGTCGCGGGCAACGGCTAGTTACCTATATATTTCAACTGAACCAGTAATTCTAGACAATTAAGTAAAACTATTCAATTAGCAACCAACACGCTGCTTTATCAGCAGCTTTGTAATTATTGTTTATTTAAGCGAAATACTATATTTCCGTCGTGATAGCGATTTTAATTGCAATGAGCTGCGTTTTAGACTGAGCCGACCACCAGCCCGCTGGTCGGACGACATCGTTAAGGCAGCAGGAAAGCAGTTGACAAGACTAGCACAACAAGTTACAGCACATGTTTTAGATGACACAACACGCCATCTATGAGAAGTCAAGCGCACTACTGTAACTAGATTCAAACCTGTCTTAAAAACGACGATTTTCCGACCTAGGTAATACAAAGTTTTTTGGTAAACTTCTAGGTTTATTTTCATATTTTTATCAACTAATCTTTTGAAATTCAACGACTTCTAAAAATAAACGTCAATTTGCAAGCACACTGTCGACTGTTGTTTTAACCTCCGACGCAAGAAGGGTGTTACAAATTAATTATTATTAATATATTTTATCATCATCATCAGCCATCAAACGTCCACTAACGGTAAACAAAGGCCTGGATCTTAGCCATATTCTTTGCCATAATCCCCACGCTTAGCAGGACGCTGCTGCCCATCCTCCTGTGGTTCTGGTCGCAGTTTTAGGACATGTCCGGGTTCGATAGATTTTCTAATATTAATAGATGTTCTAATTCTAATTCAAAGTGGGGGTGATAAGACCTGGGGCCTTACGGACAACTGCTATTACAGGCACCTAATCCGCTCAGTTGGAAAATCACGCGACCGCAAACCGTATCTGGGCGCGATAAGGTTTGCGGTCGCGTGATTTTCCAACTGAGCTGATTAGGTGCCTGTAATAGCAGTTGTCCGTAAGGCCCCAGCACTGACATCCCGCTTGGGGAGTATTGTGCATTTGCCCGCCAGCCTACACAAACTAGACGAAGCACGGATTACATTAATAGATGTTGTAATATGGACGGTGTACCAAAGCAGTCACAGAATGGTGGTCGCGGAACGGAAAGCGACCACCGGGCAGACCACCAGCCCGCTGGTCGGACGACATCGCTAAAGCAGCAGGAAATCTGTGGACAAGGCTAGCACAGGACCGGGAAAGATGGCGCGCTGAAGAGGAGACCTATACCCAGCAGTGGGTGGAAATGTTATTAAATACTAGGCTATAGGCCTAAAATAACATGAAATCACGTGTGTTCCGTCACCTTGCGGAATCAAGTTATTAGCACTTAAATTGAAACAATATGCAAATACGTAATATGTGTTAGTGTATCACTAATTCCTGCTCGCATCACGACAAGGTTATTGCGTCACCAATTTTAAGTGTCAGTCTAAATGGGATATATCTTTGGTTTGGACTATTTTTTATTACATAATAAATAAATAAATATTGGAGACATTTTTGCACACACGGTCGTCTGACTCAAAACTAAGCAAAGGTTGTGATATGGCTGCCAGAGACTGATATACATACATATATATATTATATATATTTAAACACATACTTAATTAGATATTAACACCCAGATATAGAACAAACACAAATGTTCATCACGTAAATGTTTGTTCTAAGTGAGAATCGAACCCACGCCCCCAAGCTCAGAAGGCAGGTTCACTACCAACTGGACCAACGGGCTATCCCATATAATAGGCTTGCGTTTGGCCGCCAACTCGCCAGATGCGGCCTACGATGGAGCACTACGATGCTTGCCTAGAAGAAACCGAATTCACTCGTGATTTAAAGACTCCCAGATTTTAACAATCGGGGAACACCCTTTCTGGCAGCGCATTCCACAGACTAGCAGTCCGCATAATAAAAGTGGAATCAAAGTGCTTCGTACGGGTTTTCGGAAAGTCAACCATGAAGCGGAGTCGAGTTTTCGTGCTCATCCTGGCAGTCCGATAGAAAAATGGGCAGGACAATCTCCGAAATGTATGCGATAAAAAACCTATAGGCTAGCAACTGTGCGCCGATGCTCATGACTAAGAAGCTTAGTCTGAACTAAGAATTCGTTGCTGATGAGCCTCTTGGCACGTTTCTCTATAGATTCCATAGCCAATAGCCTCAAGCTGGTACTTAGCTGATCCATCCCAAAGGTGAGAGCAGTACTCCATGCACGACCGAACTTGTGCTTGGTACAGTGATAGCAACTGTTCCGACGTGAAGTAATGTCGCACCATCGATAGGTTTAAAAAAAAAAGTAATAATAGACAAACAAGCGACGGGTCACCTGATGGTAAGTAGTCACCGTCGCCTATGGACACCTACAATACCCGGGGCACTGGGAATGCGTTGCCTACCTTTGAGAACTCTATTCACTCTTCGCTTGAAGCAATTGAGGTCATATTTTGGAGGAAAAACCTAGGGTGGTAAGCCATTCCACAACTTACAGGTGCGTGGCAGAAACAATCGATCAAATCGAACAGTGCGAGACTTCCACACATCTATAATATGAGGGTGGCTTTTTTACTTGAAAAAATATACAAAAAGCAGACTTCAAAATTTCATCATCATCAGCCAGAAGACGTGGAGGATACCCAGCTTTTTGGCAGGTGTCCCTCAGTGTAGCAAGGGTATATCAAAACAAGTATTCCATCTGTCAAGGGCAGGCAAGTTCAAGGTTCGACGACATCCTCGGAAGTTCGCGACTTTGAACATCCTGTCACGCCGTGATTGGATTTCTAATTGGGTTTCTGTTGGTCTCCACTGATTTATTTAAAAAGCTCACTGTCTATTTACCTGGGTAGTTAAATTTTGGAGCCCTGCAGAGCGTTTTAACCCCCGATGCAAACAGAAGGACAAATCGTTGCAAGTTTAACGTGGTTATATCTGTCTGTGGCTCCCAAACGGCTGGACCGATTTTGATTTAGTTTTTCAGGGTTTCGTAGCCATGCGGCGAAGCATAGAACTGTGTATGTCATACGCATAGATGGCGGGTTATCGAGCTGAAGATTTTCAATGACGGCTGTTTACAGTCTACGTCTGTTAAAACCAACTTCGACTCGCAAAAAACGGCGTAGTCGAGCGGCGGATTAGCGATAGGGTATTGTCATAATCATCATCAGCCAGATCAAAATCACGCGACCGCAAACCGTATCTGGGCGCGTTAATGTTCACGTTCGCGTGATTTTCCAACTGAGCGGATCTAACGTTAGTTTGGTGCCGCAATAGCAGTTGTCCGTAAGGCCCCAGGTTCGACCCGCGATGGTGACAATATCGTCGACCCATCTTGCAGCTGTAGAGCGATGGTGGCTGAGCGATACCGATAGCATGTGCGGTTTAGAATCTCAAATTCACCAAACTTAAAATATAATTATTTGGTACGTACGTCTAAATATAAAAGCATGAACACAATATTGGTTTGCGTATGTTTTACGAGCGACCGGCCAAGAGTAAGGTCGCCCGAAATTATAGCTTTCTCGAAGGTCGCCAGTAGCCTAGGGCACGCGCATGACCTACACTGAAATATTTATTAGTTGACGGTATGTCTTCATTTCGAAGAACAAAGGTTCGGGACGTCGGAATCGCGGTAAACTAAAGTGGAGCTGGGCAGGACTCGTTGCTAGGCGCAGTGATGACAGGTGGGGTAAGGTTGTGACAGATGGTGGCCGAGGCAAGGTAAGCGGAGCGTTGGTGACCCAGCTGCAAGCTCATCATTTTCATCATCATTTCAGCCTATCATGTTCCCACTGCTGGGACTCAGGCCTTCTCTCAGAGAGAGAGGATGGACCCTAATCCACCATGCTGGCCCAGTGCATGTTGGTGGATGTGGTATGTCTTTTTGAGGTTCTTAGACATTAGACATTTAGACAGCCAAGGATTGGAACAACCTGCCAGCTTCCTTGTTTCCTGAGAGATATAATCTGGGCCTTTTCAAGGCCAGAGTGAATAGGTATCTTCTAAGTCTGCGTGCTTCATCTTCGAGCACATCGTCGCTTACCAACAGGCGAGCTGGTGGTCAAACGCGGACTTATCCACGTTAAAAAAAACATACCGGTTTCCTCACGATGTCCTTCACCGTGTTTAAAAGATGATATCGAAACTGCACATACTTTAATTAAGGTACTAAATAAGTCAAGCCCCCCAGGCCATAAAGAACCATGGCCCACTTGGAAAACCCTGAACCATAATATAATAATAATTAAGGGATAATATGGCAAAGTGGGGTTATATAAAGGGCTCTGACACCGAAAGTATTTGTGGTGTGAACCCTCAGACAATGACACACTTGGTGGACTGTGCAGCGTGTCCTACAACAGGCACACAAGACGACCTGAATGAAGCCACGGAGAGTGCCATTGGGGTGGCAAAGTTTTGGTCTAGAAACTTGATTTGAAAATAGAATTTTATCTTGCGGAACATCGACTCGAAAGAATAAAGAAGCCATTGGTGCAGCGCCGAGGATCGAACCGGGTGCCGTCAGATTGTAAAACGCACATGCCACCCCTCGGCCACCATCGCTCCTCAATCCCGTCAACAAATCCCAATCTTCAGAGAACTTTCATCTCTTGAACCGTGCGACGTGTCCAAGATTTTTTGTACGGCAGCCGTGCCCTACCGTTTGGATTATGTCCAAATGCTATTTATACCTCTCATTTATACGCAATGTTACGCTTTCGTGTTATTGCCGATTGTTTGTGATGGGTTGCGTCGGTGCGTTGTTGCTGTCATGATTTTGATAAACACGTTTCGGGACAATCGTAACGCGGAACGCAGTTTTAAACTCGGACTGAGAAACGTGCCAGCGGCTCCTCAGCAATAGATCCCTGGTTCAGACAAAATTTCCCGATCCGAGTTGGATTCTTCGGGCGACCTCTTTGCCTCTAAGTTGGACTTACCTAACTGAACAATCTGTCCAAGATAGGTGAAATGGTCAACAACTTTCCCAACGACTACCGGCACAGGTACAACATAGATATTGGGCATGATGACATGCAGTTGGCCTATGTTCAGCAGTGGACGTCTTCTGATGGTGATGATGGTTATTGATTATGACAAGTATAATAGCAAAGCTATCAAACTATCGTTACAAAAACTCTCTCTCAGGGGAATATGGCCCCTGATTTCAGGTCACCCGAAAGCCTCTGAGGTAGCCTTTTTCCATCGAAATACAATACATAGTCAGAATCGTGCCAAAAAATGTCCGAACCAAAACTCCGCGCACACTACAAATTGCGCCGACTTTTTGTCTGTCAATCAGGAATTTCTGCAAATTGTCTACTTGAATTTCAGTGTATTTTTAGTATAATTATTTTGGTAAAATTTAGTTAATACGTATTTTTGGAAAATAAATTATTTTATCTTATCTTTTTGTTTAGTTACAAGGTAACCGCGATCCGAGTACAACGCCGCGCGATGCCAGAGCTACGATGACATAGCGGACAACTAACGTTGAACACTATGCAAGCGACATAACGTCTACATTGCAGTAAATGTGGCATTGTGAAGTATATAATTGATACAACGTATGTACAATGACGCTCGGACGTTTTTTGACTGTTTTCACTGAGAGATTGTGACTCTATTGGAATTGTATCTCGATTGTCTTTTTCAAATTATTTACATTCAACCTTGGTAGCTAACCACTTACACAGACAGGTACAGACTTACAGACATTGGCGTAAATAATTTAGAATTTGCCATGGAAGAGCAAAAATTATATTGAATTTGGTGTTCACTTAAGAATTTTAGTTATCATCGTGGCCTAACACTTAGTAACTATTTATGATTTCTTAGGTTTTCGGGACACACTTTAAACTATTTGCACGACTAAGTGATTTGAAATAAACCGGCCAAGTGAGAGTCAGGCTCGCGCACTGAGGGTTCTGTACCACCGCAAAACGCAAAAATTATCAATTAAAAAAAACTATTTGGTCCGACTTAACGCCTACCAAAATAGCCAAGCAATTGCTACGACGTCACAACGTTAATATTTTGCAAGTGACACTCGGTATATTTTTTAATTAACAGAATTGTGTCACCGACTCGCACTTGGCCATTATTTATTATTTGTTGTTATAATTTAGAGTGTGTACTGTAATCATGCCAAGTTTGACGCTTGTACGTGTTACCGTTTTTAGGGTTCCGTACCCAAAGGATAAAAACGGGACCCTATTACTAAGCCTACATTGTCTGTCTGTATATCCGTCCTAACTTTAAACGGCTGTACCTTTGGAACCGTCATAGATAGCCAGTTTAAATTTTCACAGAATATGTTACGGTGAGAAATAAAAAATAATAACAAAGAAACTGAGAAATAATAAAAATTTCAATTAAAGTAAAAACGAAAGGGTACATCCCACTACAACAAACTAATTTTTTTACGTATTTTTGTATTAGCCCTAAGCTCTAATCTATACTAATATTATAAAGAGGAAAGATTTGATTGTTTGTTTGTTTGTTTGTTTGCATTGAATAGGCTCCGAAACTACTGAACCGATTTGAAAAATTCCTTCACTGTTGGGAAGCTACACTATCCCCGGTTAACATAGGCTATATGATATTTTCAAAAAAAATAGGGATCCTTACTAAAACTCCAATAATGTAACCCAAGGTGTAAAAAAATATGATTTACAATTTTGATTTTGCGTGTTTGACAGTTCTAAAACAGGACAACGTCTGTCAGGTCAGCTAGTCTATACTAATATTATAAAGAGGAAAGATTTGATTGTTTGTTTGTTTGTTTGTTTGCATTGAATAGGCTCCGAAACTACTGAACCGATTTGAAAAATTCCTTCACTGTTGGGAAGCTACACTATCCCCGGGTAACATAGGCTATATTATATTTTCAAAAAAAATAGGGATCCTTACTAAAACTCCAATAATGTAACCCAAGGTGTAAAAAAATAAGAATTTCAATTTTGACTTTTGCGTGTTTGACAGTTCTAAGACAGGTTAGACAGGACAACGTCTGTCAGGTCGGCTAGTATGTAATAAACCGGCCGTAGGCTGCCGTAAATAGCTGTAGGTAGTTAGCGCTCACATCCTGAATTGCACTTTATTGTGTAGTAGCAAGAGTCGCTACTTATTTAAATGTACTTGCGGAGTGAATCTTCTGTACTTTTACTAACATGTATTCTAAATACAGAAAAAAAATTTTTTGTTTAAATTAGAACTGCTGTCTTTTTTGTACGAAATTTGTTGTAGCCCGTTGCACCCACTGAATCTATGCACCCATATAAACGAAAGATCAGTCATTCGAAATCAGTAGCAACTGTGATGCGGACAAAGAACTATGAGACCTAACCCAAAAAGGTAAGGTCCAATTCTTTAGATGCGGAGTTCGACGCGTTGATATAAATAAGACTACCTCCCACTAGATGGACCGACGACATTGTGAGAGTCGCGGGCATCCAGTGGATGCAGATGGCAGGCTGTCGTTCAGAGTTGAGATTAAAGGGGGAGGCCTATGTTCAGCAGTGGACTTCTTCCGGCTAATGATGATGTAAATAAGAATGTTCAATCAAGGTTCTGTCATAATGCCTGGTAACAAATTTTCCTTCTCATTTCCGTTCTATTTACTTCTCTTTTCTGTGGTGGTAAAGGGATGTAGAAATGCTTGAGTGCTGCAAGTAGAACATTGCTGGCGATGCTCCAAGCTTTCACGTCACCTGATGTCAACGCATCCGTGACGTCCGAAGGTCCTCCATGGTGACCGCTGTTTATTTCGGTGCAGTAGAACGGTCGTGGTCTCGTATATCATAGATTTCACGATTGTATCATCATCATCAGCCAGAAGACGTCCACTGCTGAACATAGGCTCCCCCTTTAACCTCCACACTGAACGACAGCCTGCCATCTGCGTCCACTGGATGCCCGCGACTCTCACAATGTCGACGGTCCATCTAGTGGGAGGCTTACCTACTCTGCGTCTGCCGGTTCGTGGTCTCCACTCCAGAACCTTTCTTCCCCATCGGTTATCGGCTCTTCGAGCGATGTGGCCTGCCCATTGCAACTTCAACTTGCAAATTTTAACAGCTATGGCGGTGACTCTGGTTCTTTGGCGAATATTCAAATTTCGCACTGAGCGATGGTGGCCGAGCGGTAGCATGTGCGCTTTACAATCTGACGGCACCCGGTTCTATCCTCAGCCCTGCACCATTGATTTTGTATAACACATTACAAGCAGTTTCGATGTCATCACTCAAAAACGGTGAAGGCAAATATCGGGAGGAAACCGATGTATCCAATACCACAAAAGTTTAAAGATAAAAGACATTCAGCACTATGTACTGGGCCAGCATGGTGGATTAGGGCTCATCCTCTCTCTGACAGAAGGCCTGAATCCCAGCAGTGGGAACATGATATGCTGAAATGATGATGATTATTATTTGAATTTGACTAGTTATTGACTTATTATTAACTAGCTGACCTGACAGACGTTGTCCTGTCTTAGAACTGTCAAACACGCAAAGTTAATCTTATTTTTTTACACCTTGGGTTTTATTGGAGTTTTAGTAAGGATCCCTATTTAAAAAAAATAAAAAAATATAGCCTATGTTACCCGGGGATAGTGTAGCTTCCCAACAGTGAAAGAATTTTTCAAATCGGTTCAGTATTTTCGGAGCCTATTCAATGCAAACAAACAAACAAACAATCAAATCTTTCCTCTTTATAATATTAGTATAGGTAGTGTAGATTTTAAACGTAACATTGTAGCTGGTAAACTATAATAAATTCACTTTTTACTTGGGGTTTTACAATATTAATGCATGTTTTAAACGTTTATCGTTTCAAGTGAGGGTAGGAGAACAAAACACCCGCTCTTCTCGCCGGACTCACCCGCAGTTTTCAGTCAGCTCGTGACCACGGCCATTGTAACATGGTCGAAACGTCGAGCGAAAGGTACATATTTTTTACCTAAATTAAATAATACGTGATAAGTCCCGATAAACGTTTAAAACATGTGTTCAAATCACGAAAGTTTAAAAATTACTAATATTAATGCAGATGACAGAACAAAAAAAACTTGAATAAATCGTGAACTAAGTAGCAACTTTGCGTTGATGTTCTAGATTTTGGAACTTAGCCTGAACAAGGTAACAGTTGCTGATGAACCTTTACCTTTAAGTTCTTAATTCACTACTTCAGGCTGGTACAAGTGGTGTGAGTGGGGTGGCGCGATTGCGATTGACAACTAGCGCAATAAGGCTGCAGGTCACGTGACGCGACACGTTGGTTTATTTATCCAAGATTGCGAGTTACTTTGTAAATGTTGTCACAAGCCCACTTCCTCACTTTCGGCTCAAAAGATAACGAATCGATTGTACGGCCTTGCCATTTGCAGATACTGTATCTTGAATTATAACACTACCCAGTGGCTCGGCTTTTCACGAGTAATTACATTTCATTTTTCGCTATGTTTAGAGCGACGGAATGCGGAGTATGCGGACGTCCTACGTTTTCTCGCGATGCTCAGAACGAAAGCATGCGGACGTTTCACCCTATCTCGCGATGCTTAGAGCAGAAGCATGCGGACGTGTCACCCTTTCTCGCGATGCTTAGAGCAAACGCATATGGACGTTTTAACCTTTCTCGCAATGCTTAGACTAAACGCATTCGGACATCACAGCCTTTCTCGCGATGCTCAGAGCAAAAGCATGCGGACGTTTCAACCTTTCTTGCGATGCTTTGAGTGATAGCATGCGGACTCATCCTTTGTCGTGATATTTACAGCGAAAGCATAGGGACGTTTCACCCTCTCGCGATTCTTAAGGCGAACGCATTCGGTCGTCACACTCTTTCTCGCTATGCTTAGAGCAAACGCATACGAACACTCCCCTCTCGCTCTATCTCGACTTGAATTTATCTTCCATCCCTCTTACTGTCGCCAGGTTTTAATACTCTTTTGGTGTTGCAGCGCATGTTTATTGTGTACATTGGCGTCGATTCTGTCATACCACTCACTAAACTAAACCAATCTGACAGGATTAAAATTATCTGCCTCTCTTTTCATTTTAATATGCGAGAGAAGGGTGGCAACAATTTTAAAGCCGTCGTTTTGTCTGCACCTAACAGACTTTGAACTGTTCGACCAACCACCCGCATTCTTCAGTCTTCCCGTGAACATCAGTCGAAATATCGGGAGCTCTTTCCAAAACCTTACCACGGTAAATACCCCGTAAATAATCATATAACAGCAGTGATAAACCGTGATAGTTAAAAACAGTATTTTACGTTAAATAAATCTTCGAAAAGTGAGAACAAAGAGCTATTATTCCACACATGATGATTTTTATTGAATAAAATAAAAGTATATAACGCGGGGACAACACCAAACACTTGTGAAACGTTGAAATAATCTTTATTCGACTTACAGAATAGCGTTGTGCGTTATAATACTAAGGTACGAGTGTACAAAAGATGCGTAGCGCGAATCGCGGAGAGAGACGTGTGCGCGGCTATCGTCGATCGTGGTCTCACGCAGGCTGATGGCCGTCGCGTCGATTCCAGAATCCAGACGCCGCAGTGGCATGGCACCCCGCGCGAGGGGAGCGCGGGGGTAGGAGAGAAGAGTGCGCATACTACGCAATTTGACATAAAATCCCCGCGCTACAAGTAGTAATTAATAACGTCACCCGTAAAGTCAAGGCCCGCGATTATGTGGATTTCCCAATCAGCGTTATATCATATCGTACGAATAATTACTAATCTAATCGCTTTGGCGAATTTCGGAGCACGTTTAAGAACAAGTCGCGAAATACTACTGTACTATTTGTTGCATAATTGTAGATAAAATAAATTGTTTTTTTTTTTAAATATAATCGTAGACAAGCAAGCGACGCGCCTCCTGATGGTAAGTAGTCACCGTCGCCTATGGACACCTACAATACCCGGGACATTGGCGGTGCGCTGCCTACCTTTGAGGACTCTATTCACTCTTCGCTTGAAGCAATTGAGGTTATATTTGGGAGGAAAAACCGAAGGTGGTAAGCCATCCACAACTTACAGGTGCGTGGCAGAAACAATCGATCAAATCGAACAGTGCGAGACTTCCACGCATCTATAATAAGAGGATGGCTCTTTTTACTTCAAAAAATATACAAAAAGCAGACTTCAAAATTTCATCATCATCAGCCAGAATACGTCCACTGCTGAACATAGGCCTCCCCTTTAACCTCCACACTGAACGACAGCCTGCCTTTTGCATCCACTGGATGCCAGCGACTCTCACAATTTCGTCGGTCCATCTAGCTACCTACCTACGCTGCGTCTTCCGGTTCGTGGTCTCCACTCAAGAACCTTTCTTTCCCATCGGTTATCGGTTCGAGCGATGTGGCCTGCCCATTGCCACTTCAACTTGCATTTTTTTTGTGCCATGTATGCTTCAAAATTTAGTAAGCGCTTAATTTTGCTATGTCCAAATTTACGGGCGCTCGAACAAAGTTGATACGTGAACTACTGAGTCAAAGTTAATTAATTTATCGTGGGACCACATCGAAAGCTACTTCTACAAAATAGTAAAATCATCATTATCAGCCTGTCTATTCCCACTGTTGGGTCTCAGGCCTTCTCTCAGAGAGAGGGGGCTCTAATCCACCATGCTGGCCTAGTGCATGTATGTCTTTGAACTTGTGAGGTTCTTGGACATACCGGTTTTTTCATGAGGTTTTCCTTCACCGTTGTTGAGCATCGAAACTGCTCATAATTTATTTAAGTACTAAATAAGTGATTGGTGCAGGGCCGAGGATCGAACCGGGTGCCGTCAGATTGTAAAGCGCACAAGCCACCGCTCGGCCACCGTTCTACGACGATAAGTACCTAGACGAAATTCTTGATCACGTTAAAATCAATTTGACGCTGACTGTGCCTACCCATTTTACCAAAACCGCAAGGCAATATAGTCTTATCACACCGTGATAAAGTTCATTTTGCGGTTTGAAAGTTTGAAATCGTCATGCCGATATCATTACTGATATGATAACAGAGCGATTTCATAATCGCGGTCTACCGACGTAGATAGATGGCTCATTACAGACATTGCAGTAGTCTTCTTTACTGTATCTCGAACTAGCACCATTTTATACATATATAATACTAGCGGTCCGCCCCAGCTTCGCACGGGTATAGATTATAGCCTATGTCACTCGGGGATAGTGTGGCTTCCCAACAGTGAAAGAATTTTTCAGATCGGTTTAGTTATTTCGGAGCCTATTCAATGCAAACAAACAAACAATCAAATATTTCCTCTTTATAATATTAGTATAGACTAGCGACCCGCCCGCCCGGCTTCGTACGGGTGTAATTTACGTGCGAAGCCGGGGTAGGTCGCTAGCTATATATATAAACCTTCCGTGAAAATTTATCTAACTGATGGTGAAAACCGCATCAAAATCCGTTGCGTGGTTTAGGGGGAGTTAGCGGCCATACAGACAGACAGACGCGGAAAGCGACTTTAATTTATACTGTGTAGAGATAGAGATAAAGATTAGGCTTGCGTTTGACCGTCAACTCGCCTGATGTTAAGCGATGATGCGGTCTACGGTGGAGCACACCTTGCCTAGAAGAAACCGATCCACTCGTGATTCGAAGACACCCAGATTATAACTATCGGGGAACACCCATTCAGGCAGCGCATTCCAAAGACTAGCAGTTCGCACAATAAAAGTGGAATCAAAGCGCTTCATGGGGCTTTTTGAAATATCAACCATGGAGCGGTTTCGATGTTAGTGCCCGCTCTAGCAGTCCGAAAGATAAATAGGCAGTAGGAAATTAGACACCATGCTCCAGTTACCGGCATTTTTTCCGAGATAAAAGGTACATAAATTAGTTGACAGTGAGTCGTGGTGGCCTATTTTGAAGACCGCTAGACTTGAAAGTGTGTGAAAGTGTGACCGTTTCAAGGGTTCCGTACCCGAAGAGTAAAAACGGGACCTTATAACAAAGCTCCATAAAACAAACGTATCATTTATACGTATTTCTGTATTAGCTCTAATGTAAAATCGGTAATACGTACAAGCGACAAACTTGGCATGATTAATAGTACACACAACAACAACAAATAATAAATGCTGGCCAAGTGCGAGTCGGTGACAAATTTCTATTCACTGTATGCACCACCGGTTCTCGTACGATCACCGTAGCTAAGCAACGTCGGACGCGGTCGGTACTTGGATGGGTGACCGCCTGGGCATGTCTTTTTGCACTACTTTTTTGTACTTTAGTAGTTAACAATTTATGTGGTGGTACGGAACCTTCAGTACGCGAGACCGACTCGCACTTGGCTGCTTTTATTTTCATTGCTAATTAGCTAATTTTGATATTTTAAAGTGTTGAAAATGTGCGCAAAAGATTAATAAAATAAATATACAAATGACATTTTTTGCACACACGGTCATCTGACCCCAAATTAAGCAAAGCTTGTGATATGGCTGCCAGAGACTGATATACAAACATACATATATAGTTTTAAATACACTTTATCTTAACAAACAAGTTTGGACTTTATCTCTGTGACGTTGAAGAGAATATTGTTATCAACAACGGCATAACCTCAAAAAAGTCACGTGTTTTCGTTTTGTTCCGTTTATAGTTCAAGTTAATGTGATATTTAAGACAAACAGCTGTTAGCCACGATTACACCCGCCATAATACAGAAACCGTTTATTCGGGACTTTTTTTCACACACGGGTCATCTATGACCCCAAACTAAGCAAAGCTTGTAATATGGCTGCCAGAGACTGATATATGTACATGGAGAGAGCTATGCTCGGAGTTTCTTTGCGCGATAGAATCCGGAACGTGGATATTCGCCAAAGAACCAGAGTCACCGACATAGCTGTTAAAATTTGCAAGTTGAAGTGGCAATGGGCAGGCCACATCGCTCGGAGAACCGATAACCGATGGGGAAGAAATGTTCTTGAGTGGAGACCACGAACCGGAAGACGCAGCGTAGGTATGCCTCCCACTAGATGGACCGACGACATAGTAAGAGTCGCTAGCATCCAGTGGATGCAAAAGGCAGGCTGTCGTTCAGTGTGGAGGTTAAAGGGGGAGGCCTATGTTCAGCAGTGGACGTCTTCTGGCTGATGATGATGATGACATAATATATTTTCAAAATACATACTTAAATAAATATTAACACCCAGATATAGAACAAACACAAATGTTCATCACATGAATGTTTGTCCTAGGTGGGAATCGAACCCACGCCCCCAAGCGCAGAAGGCAGGTTCACTACCAACTAGACCAACGGGCTTATCTTCATAACGGCATAAATTCATTCGTTACATTTTCAAATTGAAATTTGCTAAAAATATAATAAGATAAAGGTAAGTATGTATTTTAATTCAGACAGATAGCACGTGATGACGTCAAGCGCACTAGAAATGCAATACTAAACCACGCTTTGTGGGAAAAGGACAGAGCATCCTCTCTCAATCCCCACCAAAAACTTTCAAAGTTAAAATTTGGCACAAAGCACTGCACATAATTGGACTGATCATGATAACACATTTAGTCTGACATAAAGCTCTGGACATAATTGGACTGATCATGATACCAACTTTAACCTGACGTAAAGCTCTGGACATAAATGAACTGATCATGATACCAACTTTAACCTGACGTAAAGCTCTGGACATAAATGAACTGATCATGATACCAACTTTAACCTGACGTAAAGCTCTGGACATAAAAGAACTGAGCATGATATCAACTTTAGCCTGGCATAAAGCTCTGGTCATAATTGACCTGATCATGATAGCAACTTTAGCCTGACATAAAGCTCTGGACATCATTGAACTGATCATGATACCAACTTTAGCCTGAGATAAAGCTCTGGACATAAATGGACTGATCATGATACCAAATTTAGCTTGACAAAGCATACGGCATACACGATTCGAAAGATACAGCCGTTGAATGGTAGGACGGACAGACAGACAAACAGCGTAGGCTTAGTAATAGGGTCCCGGTTACACACTTCTTTACACTCTCTTGAACCATGAAAAGAACAGTTGCTAAGCAGAACTAGGAGCACTTTTAATGTGTAAACTTGTAGTCTGTGGAATGCGCTGCCTGAATGGATGTTTCTCGATAGTTACAATCTGAGTGTCTTTAAATTGCGAGACGAAACATTTAAATAAAAATCAAATGCATCATTTAAATATATAAGCTTTTATTTAAAAATGTATTTTAAATAAAAGCTTGTTAATGTTAATAATCTATACTAATATTATAAAGAGGAAAGATTTGTATGTTCGTTACAAACATACTTATGTTTGTAACGAATTGGCTCAAAAAGTACTGGACCGTTTTGAAAAATTCTTTCACTGTTGGGAAGCTACACTATCCCCGTGTGACAGGCTATAATCTATACCCGTGTGAAGCTGGGGCGGACCGCTAGTGTGTAATAATGATGGATTATTATTTTATAGCATGATTGAATAGGCAAGTTAAAGGCTCACAAATTGTTATATGTATATTAGTTATTATGTACCATTTATTTATTTAGGGTTTAAGTATTTATGGATATTTTCAATTTCTTAGTGCATGCAACGACGGACACTATTATCTTAGTGGTAATAAAGTTCTTTAAACCTAAGTTGATATTACGATAAGGGTGTAGTATGTCTTTTCGTGTTGTTTCACCTTACTACAGTATGACTTAGACTTAACCCTGACTTACTCTGCTTGACTCTGACTTGTTTGACGATATGTAATCAAACTTGAAAATATTTCAATACTTGACACTGTACAAGACGTGCACGGACAGAAATAAAGAGGAAAAATTTCAATACTTGCGACGCCGAAAAGAGGAAAATTGTGTGATCATCTAATTGTGAATGGCATAGGTAAATGACAAACACAAGCATGCCTTAAACTAAATAACACAAACAAGAGAAATAGGTACATATTTACACAACTACTGACCCATAGACCAAGTTATACAAATATTGTGCAATACGTTATATAATTTTAATTTAATGTGAATATATATATGCCAATATTGAACTATGCATACTATTAGAGATTTGAGTGCATTATTTATGCGAGAATTAATTAACACCTGAAGACGAAATACAATAATATAAAGTTAGTTTTTAGAAAAAATAATATACAAAAACCGGTTTTGGGTTTGGGTGACCCGTATATAATGTATACATATATTTTGTTATAGTTGTTTTTTTTTTCAAAAAGTTATAAATCAAATTCTATAAAATTTATATGGGACCACCTCTGAGGTACGACAAACAAAAATATGAATCATCAAAATCAATTCATAACTGGCGGAGTAATCGCGTAACAAACACACAAAAAAACATACAGTCGAATGACAAACTCCTCCACCTTTCGTCGGTTAAAAATCCACTTCCAAGATTTGTTTACAAAGTTTTACAAGCGAAGTAAATATTTATAATAATTATCGATTAAAAAAATCAAGACTTGCAAAATGAAATAAGACAATACAATACAACTCAAGACATGATTCCTTAAAACAAATTAAAGTGCGTTTCTTTTATTTATGTTTTTCATTTCTCCTAATATATGACAGGGACCTTATCGCGCCCAGATACGGTTTGCGGTCGCGTGATTTTCCAACTGAGCTGATTAGGTGCCGCAATTATCTGTTGTCCGTAAGGCCCCAGGGGACACTTCTACGACCAGGGTATGTCCTAAAACTGCGACCAGAACCACCGGAGGATGGCCAGCAGCATCCTATTAGTACACGGTGAACGTACTGCGATCCCCAAGCCGCCTGCCAAGCGTGGGGATTATGGCAACAACACTCTCTAAGAGGGAGGCTGGAGTTTGGCGCCAACGTGGAAAAAAACATGTCGACTCGTATTATTTTCCTAAACTTGTGTATTTTCGAATGTTAATGTGTAATAATGGTGGATTATTATTCATTAAGTGCTCGTGAACGTGCTCGAGTGTGGGCAGTGATATAACGAGGTGAAAGATGTATTTTCGTAGTTTTACACACTAGTTCTAGGTACAGTGGCCGGCAAACAACTTGAGGCAAAGTCGACGTGGTGGGGGTAAGTTTGCGCATGTCGTTCGCGCATCGGCCAATCGCGTGGACGCGTGCCGTCAGAATGCCCACGCGCACCTCTCTTTCCACCTATGATACCTTAAAGTCGTCATTTGCGCAATCAAGGTCATGGCTCAAGTTGTGTTTTTTTTTTTTTACATCGGACTAGGCTAACGTTTGACCGCGATCTCTCCTGATGGAAAGCGATGATGCGGTCGAAGTTGGTGCACGTTTGCCCAGTAATAACCTATTAACCCTAGAGTTAAACACTCCAAGATTGTGATGCTGCGGAAACACAGACAGGGGCAAGGTGTTCCATTGTTTTGCTGTTCTAATTAAGAAAGTGGAGTCAAAACGCTTGGAGCGAATAAATGGCATTTCGACCAAGTAAGGGTGACGCCTTTCCGTTCGTCTGGACGTCCGGTAATGAAAAGGTAATGGGGGAACAAGTTCGTGAAGTTCCGTTGCACACTCTCCGTGGAAAATCTTATAAAATACCGACAAGCTTGCGACTTTAGGCCGGTGGTTCAGGTTCTGAAGTTTTTTTCCAACCAACACTTCGTCATCAATGAGCTTTATTACTCGTTTTTCTATTGAATCCAAAGCCTCAAGCTGATATTTGGCTGAGCCGTCCCAAAGATGACTCCAAACAGTAAACTCCATGTATCTCAACTCAAACTGCAGTACTCCAAACATGATCGGACCTGAGCTTGGTAGAGATTAAGAAGTGGTCCTGAAGTGAAGTACCGCCGCACCTTCGACAAAATACAATTTTTTTTGGCAGCTATTTTGAAAATTTTGCAGCCGAAGTTGAGGTTAAGCGAGAGGTCAACACCCAAAAGCTCGAGGTGGTTACTTACCGGTAAGGAGATCCCACGGAAAAACGGGGCCACGAGTAACGAACTTTGTTTAGCGGAGAATAAACACGCCTGTGGTTTGGTTGCATTAAACCTGACTGAGTTAGCGTCGCCTCAATCGGACACCGCTTTCAAGGCCAGGTTTAAACGATCAACCGTTGCTTCTCTCTGGGACTGAATTTCGTTTTTGGTGGCACGAGCATTGGACATATTAAATCTCTCAACAACTGTAGTGTCGTCTGCATATCCAAAGGTTCCGGATTTAAGCAGGTTGTTAATATGCAATAAAAAAGTGTTGCTGAAAGAACAGATCCGATCAGAGAGGTTGTGTGCCGGTTACTGTACGGAATGGCCCAGTTGTATCATAACCCTCACAATTTAATATTGGTATTGCTTGCACACATTATCACTTGAGAAATTGAAATATTAATGTTTATTGCATTACATAGCTTCAATATTACTAAACCTTAGATATTTTCGCAATCACAACGAAAACAGAAAACAAATGTGGAGATGATGAATATGTGTTTTTACTGCCGCAATGCAAGCAGTTTAGTTGCAACCGAGTTGAACACTCAAATTCTTGGAACGGTCAAGTTGTGCCACGGTTATTGTTCACACTGAGGTTATGAACGGCAACTTACACTATGGACATGTCTGGACATAACCTCACAGCTATCATGTTAAGCAAAGATCAGACTAGGATGGGGCAAGCTAACTTAGAAGGAACTTATTGACTTTGGATTTGAAAACACCGCAAAACAAGCATAAAGGTCTCCGTCCACTTATCAACCCAGCGCCGCCTCACCACACAATTGACTGAATGAAAAACGGATTTATACTATGCAGCATAAGGTCCATTTTAGTATTATAAGAAAAATTGGTGGCATGGACATGGACTTTACTACAAATCTAAAATGGACCTTATGTTGCATAGTATAAACTCCCCTTTTCATTCGCGAAATAGTGAGGTGAAGCGGTGCTGGTCTGGCGCAGAGTTGACAAATGGATGAAGACCTTATTTTAAACAGATCTACGTTTGGCCACGATCTCGCCTGATGGTAAGCGACGGTGTGCCCGAGTATGGAACATACCTCAATTCAATCTGAAGTATATCATCTTTAACCTAATCTAATCGTTTTGAACTTTCATTGAGTGAATATATTATGAAAGTATTATTGCAACTAATGACTTTATTTGTTTACAAATGAGGTAAACAAACGCTAGCTAGATAATTACACTGTGATTGAATATTGTATGATATTCACGACTGAAAACTTGGATCGTGACTTAAATTCATTACAGATGAGACTACATGTAATAATATAGATTAGTAATCAAGTTGAAGTAAGAATGAAGTCGCTTACATTTGTAGGACTCACCTGCCACGGGTTCACTTTAGGAATAGGCGCTTCCACAAACTTCTTCGGCTGATCATCAGATTGTTGCTGCTGGTCTGCCGTCTGTGATGCACCGTCAGGGTGCTGCGCGGGCGTCTTGTGCGGCCTCGGAGGCCCTCCCCGGCGGTCCCGCTCCCGTCTGCCTTTCCCTTTACTCCGTCCGTGCGCTATCACAGGCACGAAGCCTTCTTCCTCCTCATCTTCCTGCTGCTTGGGGGGTGGGTCAACCACTTCCCCAGCCGGAGCCTCTATGTTCTCCTTATTACACTCCACTCCTCTGAAGTTTAGCACTGACGCATACGAAGGCCCTGCGGCCTCGGCGGACACGCGAGCGGCCATGCCACCGCCGCCGTCCTCGTTATGTAAGCCCGGGCGCGCGCTCCGCGCCGACAGACGATCACGAGCGCGCCTCCATGCCTCTTAACACGACTGCATGGTCGCGGGGTTAACCCACAAATCGCAGAACTTTCCCGACCGACCTGACCAATCGAACCGCACTGAAGGTCGAATCCGAGAACTGTTGACCAGCACGAAACACTCACGGAGAGGGTAAAACCAGGACAGATATGCACTAACTTATTCAGGCACACCGGACTGACTCTGGATGGACCGTATTTACATCGAAAAACTGCACTTCCGTCGTCTCGTTCCAACTTTTACGACACACTGAATGATCCACGCGCACTGTATTTAACGCTGATCTATACCAATCACACTGAAAAACGTTATCGAGACCAGAAAATCACTTTAGAACCATATTTTGTTCACAATCACACATGTGGTCGGACGCCCAAAAAGGGATTTTTCCGCAACACACACGGAACTTGCAGAAGGCTGTGACTTCTAATTTTACATGAACGACATTTTGTCGCTAGATGGCGTTGAAATTACATTAATAATAGCTGCGTTCAAAATAACTGCGACAGTTTTGTCATTCTGTTTTTTTTGTTGGTGAATTTATTACACAAAAATAAGGTCCATATTGACTTTTTTATTAGTTTTGTGACATAAATTGGTGCATTTTTATTTAATTACGCCAATAATGACAAATTATGGCTAAGTTATACCGGAATCTAAAAAAAATTTACTCTAGTTATTTAAATTAAAATGAACGCAAACACAAGATTGTCACATTTTTAAACCCATGCTCACAGATCTACGTATATCTGTGCCCATGCTCATGTGAATGTTTGTTTGCAAATCCTATCAATGACATGGCAATACAAATTCTATTTTTTGTCGGATAAAACTAACTAAATTGTTTTTTTTATTTAATTGTTGTAAAAATAATCATCACAAGACAGGATTACTATCAAATTTTAATTTATCAAAATATAAAAATGTATCAAAATAGTAAAAAGTTGAAAAATTGGCTATGGTCAGGAATTAGAAAAAAGGTAAGCGTCCATTGGGTTGGAATCGGTGCGTACGCATTTGTTGCTTTGTATTGATTTCTAAGGCGCCACTATAGCGCAGATTTGCCGATCCAAGGCAAGCAGTACCATAGAAATCAATAAAAAGCAACGCAGATCCAGTGCATGCAGTATCATAGAAATATATATAAAGCAACAAATCCGAACGGTGCGTACGCTCCGATTCCGACGCAGTGGACGCGTACTGTAGGTACACAAGACTTTTAGCTATAGGAAAATATGTACTAGGTAGGGTAGACCGGGGACAATTGAAACAGGTCATGATTGAAACAACCTCAATATCTCGAAAACCATAATACCTACGTGTATCAGGCGTCTTTCATTGCTTCGTCAGCTATGTTCGGTTATAGGTCAGTGCAGTGACACTCGAAACAGCGAGCGAGACAGTCATGCGCAGAAGGAAATTAAACAATAATTATGTGCATAATATGTATCCTCGCCATTCTGTAATCTTGACAAACTTGTTGCTTTTAATCTTCAACTAATTAAAGTTACTTTCTGGATTTGTTGGACAATACAAGCCTAAAAATGTTCTGCAATTTCGACAATAATGATACACATCCTTACACGATCGCAAAATATAAGGCAGGGGAGCGCATATCCAACAGCAAAAGAGGCATAAAATAAAGGCGCTCATATGAGTGCACAGGGTAATTTTACTAATAACTAACGTCATTCCTGTATAGCCACATTCAGGGCAAACTGCAGCCATAGAAGCGAACCCGAAGTTATAAACTCTCTGTGTAGGCTGAGGTAAACGATTATCAACGTAAATATCAAAAGCTGTCGCATAAGTCGGAGGTGGCGTATGCTGTACAAAAGATGGTGAAGGAATAAATGTTCCCATTAATCTTGGTCTACGCCTGGCTGCCATTTGGCGTAGAACAAATGAATAAGATGGTGGCGCACTTGTGAGAGAATCTGGAGGAGTAATGTCTCCCTCTTGGAAACCAGTTATATTGAATTTTTTTTCCATCGCAATTTTTAAATTGTTCAGCCCTTTTAAATTGGATGGACTCTCACTCAACTTATTTAACGCTTGTAGGAATAAGGAGGGTGGTAAACCTGGAATTATTAAGGACATTGGAGACTGGAGACTACTACGTGGTTGAACTACTATCGGGTTCTGGTAAGATGGTCGTATAAATAATGGTGTTCCTCCTTGCATTAGTAATTTTTTTTCGCTATCCGCTTCTATCAGTGTTGAGGTTAAACTGAAAGACTTGGGAGTCTCAGGGACAGGTGAACTTTGTCTAGGAGCTTCTTTTTTGCTCAGTTCTTTTGGTTCTTGGTTTAGGCTTCGATCTTGATTGTGACTGCATTCTGGATCCATGTTATTGATAGGTAGTTAGGGCTTATGGTTATATCTAGTTGAAACATAAGTACCTCACAAGCGAGAGGTTCATGTAATCACATTTAATACTTATATAAAATTTCACTAAACATGGGTGGAAAACAAGTCAACTTCAACTTTTATTTAATGGCCTATTTTGTGGAGTGGGGCCACCACAATTTCGCCAATGCAACGAAAACAAGTCTTTCTGTGAAGTCTTTGGTAAAAAAAACACGTCAAATTGAAGGTTTGATGGCACAGATATACACAAGATCTGTGGTTTGATGGCCATGATTCATGAAGTTTGGCTGAATAGGGTACTTGACTGTATTAAAAATATCATGCCAATTGACGCCATCCATAAACATGACATAATGATAAAGCATATTTCATTGATTTTTTGATAAAAATATGCTTATTTTTTGTAAAAAACGCGATTAAAATAACTGTATTTTCGACATTTGATCACGTGATCGAAAACGGTCTGTAACTGGCTTCATCCCTAGTGACGTCACACAAATCTAAACAAACAGATTTTGTATTGATATTTGCGAATTTAATGTTGTATGTTGTTGTTTTATGTTGTAATGTTGTTGTTTTTTATGTTGTATTTGGAGAGCGATTTATCCAGAAATTTTCACCAAAAACAGTCCGGAGGTTAAATGTGAGAAGAATGGAGAAACATTTTGTGCAAGCAGACAGCAGTAACTTACCCAAAATTAATGTTTTTATGGTTGCATATTTCTTTAATAATAATCCACGTCATTGTTTCTACGCTGCAGAACTCAAAACGTAAAAACTACAATGTCAGTATTAATTTTTAATTGTTCTCCAAGCAAAACATTCAATCAAGTTGTACAAAAAGTATGTTGTAGTAAGTGGATATCACTATTTTGTTAGGTTATGTCGAGCTTTACAATGTTTAAAAAGAAAGTAACAGTACATAAAATAGTAATGCAATAAAAACACAAATTGTAATAGAAATATATAGACTCAAATATGTACCTCAAAATGATCTTCGCACATAGAAACACTTGAATTAGCTCCAATACTTTTGGGTTCTCTACGAGCTACTTAGTTCCAACCTTAGATTGATTCCAACCACTTTTTTCGAGTTATGGGGAGTTTTGGGTCCATTGGAACAGGAACAAATCTTTTTTCGGGTGTCTTTATGGAAGTATTTGTACATTTTGGCACTACACAATATTTATAAACCATTACTTCTATTAGAAATTAATTAATCATCAAACTTTTGCAGCCTGGCTGCAGTTGTTTTGTTTTGTGTGACGTCAATTAGTCATGTGATCGGAGCTATGACGCAGGTCTGCGTTTTGGCGCGATCTTTTTTTATTCAAACTTTAACATCGATTTATATCGCAAATACGACTGATATCCAGAAAATATAAATGCAGTATACATTATTTTATATCAGACAATAATGTGCAATAGTTTCCCAAAAGTAGTCAAATACCCTATTTCGTATCTGATTAAGCCAATAGGGTATTTGACTACTTTTGGGAAACTATTGCACATTATTGTCTGATATAAAATAATGTATACTGCATTTATATTTTCTGGATATCAGTCGTATTTGCGATATAAATCGATGTTAAAGTTTGAATAAAAAAAGATCGCGCCAAAACGCAGACCTGTGTCATAGCTCCGATCACGTGACTAATTGACGTCACACAAAACAAAACAACTGCAGCCAGGCTGCAAAAGTTTGATGATTAATTAATTTCTAATAGAAGTAATGGTTTATAAATATTGTGTAGTGCCAAAATGTACAAATACTTCCATAAAGACACCCGAAAAAATATTTGTTCCTGTTCCAATGGACCCAAAACTCCCCATAACTCGAAAAAAGTGGTTGGAATCAATCTAAGGTTGGAACTAAGTAGCTCGTAGAGAACCTAAAAGTATTGGAGCTAATTCAAGTGTTTCTATGTGCGAAGATCATTTTGAGGTACATATTTGAGTCTATATATTTCTATTATAATTTGTGTTTTTATTGCATTACTATTTTATGTACTGTTACTTTCTTTTTAAACATTGTAAAGCTCGACATAACCTAACAAAATAGTTATATCCACTTACTACAACATACTTTTTGTACAACTTGATTGAATGTTTTGCTTGGAGAACAATTAAAAATTAATACTGACATTGTAGTTTTTACGTTTTGAGTTCTGCAGCGTAGAAACAATGACGTGGATTATTATTAAAGAAATATGCAACCATAAAAACATTAATTTTGGGTAAGTTACTGCTGTCTGCTTGCACAAAATGTTTCTCCATTCTTCTCACATTTAACCTCCGGACTGTTTTTGGTGAAAATTTCTGAATAAATCGCTCTCAAAATAGCTTTACAACATTAAATTCGCAAATATCAATACATAATCTGTTTGTTTAGATTTGTGTGACGTCACTAGGGATGAAGCCAGTTACAGACCGTTTTCGATCACGTGATCAAATGTCGAAAATACAGTTATTTTAATCGCGTTTTTTACAAAAAATAAGCATATTTTTATCAAAAAATCACAGATATACACAACCAGATCGGCAATATATTTTAGTGAAAGAGACAAATTGATATGGCTCAGCACAAGTACGAAAAGGACATAAATAGATTTTGTTGTCCTTATCGGCGTGACCTGTTTTTGGTACCTCAAGTGTCAAAATCTGTAATAATCAGTGACAAACAAAACGGGTCTGAATAGGGTATTTGACTACTTTTGGGAAACTATTGCACATTATTGTCTGATATAAAATAATGTATACTGCATTTATATTTTCTGGATATCAGTCGTATTTGCGATATAAATCGATGTTAAAGTTTGAATTAAAAAATATCGCGCCAAAACGCAGACCTGCGTCATAGCTCCGATCACGTGACTAATTGACGTCACACAAAACAAAACAACTGCAGCCAGGCTGCAAAAGTTTGATGATTAATTAATTTCTGATAGAAGTAATGGTTTATAAATATTGTGTAGTGCCAAAATGTACAAATACTTCCATAAAGACACCGGATAAAATATTTGTTCCTGTTCCAATGCACCCAAAACTCCCCAAAACTCGAAAAAAGTGGTTGGAACTAAGTAGCTCGTAGAGAACCCAAAAGTATTGGAGCTAATTCAAGTGTTTCTATGTGCGAAGATCATTTTGAGGTACATATTTGAGTCTATATATTTCTATTATAATTTGTGTTTTTATTGCATTACTATTTTATGTACTGTTACTTTCTTTTTAAACATTGTAAAGCTCGACATAACCTAACAAAATAGTTATATCCACTTACTACAACATACTTTTTGTACAACTTGATTGAATGTTTTGCTTGGAGAACAATTAAAAATTAATACTGACATTGTAGTTTTTACGTTTTGAGTTCTGCAGCGTAGAAACAATGACGTGGATTATTACTAAAGAAATATGCAACCATAAAAACATTAATTTTGGGTAAGTTACTGCTGTCTGCTTGCACAAAATGTTTCTCCATTCTTCTCACATTTAACCTCCGGAATGTTTTTGGTGAAAATTTCTGGATAAATCGCTCTCAAAATAGCTTTACAACATTAAATTCGCAAATATCAATACAAAATCTGTTTGTTTAGATTTGTGTGACGTCACTAGGGATGAAGCCAGTTACAGACCGTTTTCGATCACGTGATCAGATGTCGAAAATACAGTTATTTTATTCGCGTTTTTTACAAAAAATAAGCATATTTTTATCAAAAAATCAATGAAATATGCTTTTTCATTATGTCATGTTTATGGATGGCGTCAATTGGCATAATATTTTTAATACAGTCAAGTACCCTATTATATTTATTGCCTTTTTTTGGTGATTAAATGTGATAAATGCGTGTTTCCTCTGAGAAATAATTGTAAAAGATATTTTACAATGGTTGGTTGTAGCATTTTGGGCTGCAAGAAGCGCAGTGAGCGAAAATACGATGAAATATCATTTCACACGTAAGTAAACATATAAAGCTTGTAACGATCACCTAAATAAATTCAGGATATCAATTCGCAAATATTTTATTCATAATTAGTCAGTTTTTAGGTCGATTTGTGGTCTAATAGGGTACTTGACTGTATTAAAAATATTATGCCAATTGATGCCATCCATAAACATGACATAATGAAAAAGCATATTTCATTGATTTTTTGATAAAAATATGCTTATTTTTTGTAAAAAACGCGAATAAAATAACTGTATTTTCGACATTTGATCACGTGATCGAAAACGGTCTGTAACTGGCTTCATCCCTAGTGACGTCACACAAATCTAAACAAACAGATTTTGTATTGATATTTGCGAATTTAATGTTGTAAAGCTATTTTGAGAGCGATTTATCCAGAAATTTTCACCAAAAACATTCCGGAGGTTAAATGTGAGAAGAATGGAGAAACATTTTGTGCAAGCAGACAGCAGTAACTTACCCAAAATTAATGTTTTTATGGTTGCATATTTCTTTAATAATAATCCACGTCATTGTTTCTACGCTGCAGAACTCAAAACGTAAAAACTACAATGTCAGTATTAATTTTTAATTGTTCTCCAAGCAAAACATTCAATTAAGTTGTACAAAAAGTATGTTGTAGCAAAGATTATATACTAGACTGGTTGTAGTAAGTGGATATAACTATTTTGTTAGGTTATGTCGAGCTTTACAATGTTTAAAAAGAAAGTAACAGTACATAAAATAGTAATGCAATAAAAACACAAATTATAATAGAAATATATAGACTCAAATATGTACCTCAAAATGATCTTCGCACATAGAAACACTTGAATTAGCTCTAATACTTTTGGGTTCTCTACGAGCTACTTAGTTCCAACCTTAGATTGGTTCCAACCACTTTTTTCGAGTTTTGGTGAGTTTTGGGTGCATTGGAACAGGAACATATATTTTATCCGGTGTCTTTATGGAAGTATTTGTACATTTTGGCACTACACAATATTTATAAACCATTACTTCTATTAGAAATTAATTAATCATCAAACTTTTGCAGCCTGGCTGCAGTTGTTTTGTTTTGTGTGACGTCAATTAGTCACGTGATCGGAGCTATGACGCAGGTCTGCGTTTTGGCGCGATATTTTTTTATTCAAACTTTATCATCGATTTATATCGCAAATACGACTGATATCCAGAAAATATAAATGCAGTATACATTATTTTATATTAGACAATAATGTGCAATAGTTTCCCAAAAGTAGTCAAATACCCTATTCTATGAATTTTATCAAATTATTCACTTAGAAAATTTTTTTTTTTTTTATTTTTTTTTTTTTTTTCATGACCATGGATCCAGTGTCCTTCAGTCGGAATAATAATGTTTATACAAGGTCTTACAAAAATTTTACATAACTAAACATCATATTTTTTCTACACTATTTACAATATACTTAAAAATAGCCTTAAAATAAACTTCATTTGTTAGCAAATCTAGAACTTGGCGGGGAACACTAATTGAATTCTCTTCTGAGATGTCACTAATGTCACTGACAAACAACAGCCGTTGAATGTTGAATCTATCGCATTCGAAGATAATATGAGAAATGTCTGCATTAGATTTAGAACAATATGTACATTTATCTTCATCAATTATTTTTAACCTATAAAGATGAGCTGGGACCAGGCAGTGTCCGAAGCGAAGGCGATTGATAATTGTGTAAAACTTTCTGCTGCAGTAAGAATTGGACCGGTTATACCAAGGTGTTATCGGTAAGTCTCGCTGTATCTCTGCGTACCACTTTCCTTTAGTCTCAACGGTGATGTCCCAATATTCTTTCCATATTCTTCGCGATTGGCTTTTAAACAGGTGGTAAAAATCCGTGAACGGGACCTTCATATCTGTATGATCCTCATCATAATCTTGACGAGTCGCCAAGTCCACTACCTCATTGCCGAGTATGCCACTGTGTGAGGGAACCCATACAAATTCTACATGTTTCGTTTGTTTAATGATTTGTATAATTTCTTTTATTTGATATACTATATAATTAAGCTTATAGGCAAAATTGCCATTGCACAAGGTTGACAGTACGCTTTTAGAATCACTGACCACCATTATATTTACATTATTTACACAATTTTTCACAAATGTTAAAGCAGATAGTATGGCATAGCTCTCTGCTGTAAAAACGCTACAATTATTTTCTAACTTAATGCATTTGGTATCTTTTGTTTGAGGATCATAATATGCTGCTTTAACACCTGTAACACTTTTAGAACCATCTGTGTAAATAACATAAAAGTTTGGTTTGGTGCTAAGGAATTCCAAAAAATCAAATTTATTTTTAATCGAATCTAAATTACAATCAACATCAAGATAATTAACCAAAGCATTGTATGGGCATTCATATATTGGCCACTTATTATTTACATACATATTTGTCACACATTTACTAACATATGACATTATGGTTGACATTTCAGGTAAATCCCCGGACAAGAGAGTGTAACCTGATATGTTAGAAGTTGCAACTGAATTGGAGATCTCTACAGGGTGTGAAACATTATTTAACACTACAACATTGTTGGAAGATAGTTCCTTCAGGCAAAATCGCTCAGCCAGTTGTAGACGTCGCAAAACTAATGGAGGTATACAATTCTCAATTTCCATGGAATTAATAGGGGTAGAGCGCATAGCTCCACTAATTATCCTCAAGCCCATATTTTGTATTACATCAAGTTTTCTTAATAAAGTGCCACTAGCATTCATATAGGCTAAACAGCTATAATCAAAGTGACTTCTTACTAGACTTTTATACAACATATTCAGTGTTTTGGGATCAGAACCCCAAAAAGTGCCAGCTAAACATCTTAAAACATTAATACTTTTCATAGCATTTTGACAGATATAATTTACATGTTTATCAAATTTCAATTTGTTATCTATTATTACACCTAAAAATTTGTGATTATCAACTATAGGTATTATTTCATTGTTATAAGTAATTTTGGCCTGGGGAAAGGGGTCTTTACTAAATATAACAGCAGAACTTTTTTCAGAGCTAATATCCAATTTTAAAACATTACTGTAATAATGTTGCAGTTGATGCAATGCTGTATTCATTCTGTTTATAGCTATATCCATATTTTGACTTTCGGTATATAATAACAAATCATCTGCAAATTGTAAGATTTTAATATGTGTAGTGTCCACATATTCAAGAATTTGAGATGTGTAAAAACCATACAACTGAGGAGATAAAGTTGCCCCTTGCATTGTTCCTTTATTAACTGTTCTTGGTCCATGTAATTTGTTATTATATTTTACATATAAAGTTCTTTGATACAAAAAGTTAAATATCCATTTTAATATTTTACTCGGTAAACCTAAGTCATGCAAAACATGAACAAGGCTTTCAATATTAACATTGTCGAAAGCACCTTTAACATCTAGAAACACACAAATGACATTAGAGTGACTGAGTTTTGTTTTTTTTAAATCTGATATAAGCGATACAAAACTTTCTGAGCAACTTCTACCCTTCCTGAATCCGAATTGTATGTCTGGTAGCTTGTTCTGTGATTCAGCAAAGTAATCTAAACGAAATTTTAGCATGTTTTCAAAAAGTTTACCCAGACAGGAAGACAAAGAGATTGGTCTATAGGATGATGCATTATTTGCAGGCTTATTTGGTTTTAGGATAGGAACAACACATTGAGTTTTCCATGATTCTGGTATAGCTGTGATATTCCAAAGTTTGTTATAGATTTCTAGTAATATATTCAAGGCATTTGGATGTAATTTTTTTATTAATTTGTATGGTATGTTATCCATCCCTGGTGCTGTATCTTTCCTACTCTTAAGTGAAATGTGAAGCTCATTCAGTGTAAAGGGCTTAATCAGAAAATCTATATTGTCATTGTGGTCTGGTCTGTCTAAAATATCACGCAGTTTGTTCTTATCTAATTGTGAAGAATCCGTTAACTTATCTAAGAAACTTGGTACCCACTCATCATTTAAGGATCTGTTATGTGAACTACCTATCCTTTTAAATTTTTTAATGTATCCCCATATTCTAGAAACAGGAGTCATTCTATTAAAACTAGCGCACAATTCATGCCATGAATTTATCTTTTCTTCTTTTAATGTTCTTTTCTTTTTAGCATCTAATTTTTTGTAATTTATATAATTAGGAATAGTAGGCGAATCTTTATAAACTTTAAGAGCCTCTTTAGACTTTTGAACAGCATCATCGCATACTTTGTTCCACCAAGGGGCTGGTTTTCTTAACACTCGGAGAGTTTGATTCGGCTGTTGTTTTGGGACTGTCACATCTCTAATATTATTCAAAATATTTACATAACTATGGTATAATTCAATGGGCACCGTATTTTGCATATCAAGTTGAGAAAAGCAATTTTCAGATAGAGTGTTAAATTTAGACCAGTCGGCTCTATTATACATATATTTCCCTTCCACAGGACGGACCTCATACACTGATGGCTTCACATTTACGTCTACTAAAGTTGGATAATGATAACTACCCATTGGATCATCACAGACATGCCATTCACAGAGAGGAGCTATCGAAGAACTAACCAAGGCCAAATCAATTGCTGAAGCATTTCTATTTGGATATTGAACAGTAGTTGGGCTACCATCATTCAGAACACACAAATCGAATTCATCTATAAGATTATACAACTTATTACCTCTGCTATTGTTTGTATGACAGCCAAACAATATGTGATGTGCATTAAAATCTCCCATGATGACACATGGCTTAGGAGTTTCTAACAATAACTTTTTCATTTTATTGCTATCAAACCTGGTGGGGTGAGGAGGACAATATACACACAGAACATATAATTTACCTAATGATGTTTCTATTGAAATGCAAATATTTTGAACAGGTTCAAAAAATGATGTGTCTACAACCTCATATTTTAAATGTTGTTTAATTAATATGCCAACTCCGTTATGTACATTTTTAGAATTTTTATAAATCAAATTGAAAGGTGTAAATGCAGGGATTGTACTATTACTTCTAAGCCATGTCTCATTCAACAGACATAAATCAACATTTTGCTCAGATATAAATTTGTATAATAGGGTTTTCTTATGCAGTAAGCTTTGTATGTTAAACTGTGCTATACGTAAATATATGTCCATACAATTAAATTAAATTAGATAGTAAAATTTCTTTAATTCTTTTATTTGTAAGGGGTACATTATCGCTATTGTTACCAAGAGCAATAAGAGTTTTTACTAATGCATTAATTATAATTTCATTTCCTAGAATTTGCTCGGTGTCAAGCACCTTGCAAACTTTATTTACACTTTTATCCCATTGGGAATCTCTAGGGTTTTTCAAAGCTGGAAATGCTTTGGGATCATTTTTATTGGGTGGCATACTCACAACAGTGGCGTACGAGTGGCTCAGGTTGACATATTTACTTTTTTTTTCTTCCATTTTCTTCTGTTTAATAGGGCAGTCCTTCGAAATCGCCAAGTGGTTTCCGGAGCAGTTAATACACACAATATCTTCAACATCGCATTCCTTGTAAGAGTGGCGACCTGCGCACGATGAGCACATCTGCTCTCCTCTGCATACTTTTGCTGAATGATTGAACTTCAGGCATCTATAGCATTGTACCAACGGTGGGATGTAAGTGCGCACCGGATATCTAAATAGTCTGATGTAAACATATTGTGGCAATGAAGTCGCTGCAAATGTTACAGCTACAGTGCCTAGTGGAATCAGTTTCCCTTCCTCCTTTCGCATAAATCGCTTTATCGAAATTACTTCTGTATCGCATGTGATGTTCTTGTAGATTTCTTCATTGGACATGGTTACAGGAACATGTCTGATGACTCCAATAATTTCCGTCATATATGCTGGTATGAAAGCTTTGAGATTATGTGTATTCAAAAAACTGTCCATGTTCAGGAAATTGTTCGCTGGGGCAGGCTTTTTGAATGTAACACCAACTTTGTATGCATTTATTCTGTGGACACCTACAATGCCCTTGACATTTTCCGAGAAAAGATTTGTAAGGGTAATTGGGTTTTTATTCCCAACTTTCTCCTGTTCCGTAGACTCGACATAAACAACACAATCACCACTATGATTTTCTGGAAATAGTCTTTTGTATAAAGGTTTGGTGAACAGTTTGTAAATTGCACTCTCATTAGGTCTAGTTGTAGTGTGTAGTTTTCTCTTTTTTCCTACCAGGTCAACGGGGTCCCCCCCGTCGCTGGCGACACTCATAGTTTATAGTCTCAACTATTTACAAATGTATTATTTACACAGAAATACGAAATATTTACATAAGAAATTGAAAATAAAAATTGCTAGATATTTGAAACGCCCGCTTAATTCGACTTCCCGCCAAAAAACACTTAGAAAATAAATTATGAATGTTGCCAGTTTATGAAAGAAATTACCCACCGCAACTAACATAAATTATTCGTTCTGCAGGTTTCCAACTGATCCTGTCACATTGCTGAAAAAAGCTGGCACATTGCAAGAAGTGCAAAATACCGACCCTTTTATGCCCATATGAATATGGTGAATGTTAATATTAAATATATATTAATGAGGCCACAGTTATGAAGCTGGAAAAGCAAAAGGCGATTTCGGCGAACCGATTCAAAAAGCTACGCGCTGTTTGTGAAATTTGTACTGTAAACATTAAAGAGTCTATTTATCTAATTATTTGGAATGTTATACATAATTCCATTCATGAAAAAACTAAACTGACCAAGCGCGAGTCGGGCTCGCGCGCTGAGAGTTCTTTACAATCACAAAATACAAAAAGTTGTGCAAAAAGACAACATCACGCCCAGGCTGTCACCCATCCAAGTACCGACCGCGCCCGACGTTGCTTAGCTTAGTGGTAAACAGAAATTTGTCACTGACTCGCACTTGGCCAGTGTTTATTATTTGTTGTTTTACTTATGTTCACTATAATCCGCTAAATTTGACGCTTGTACGGATTACCGTTTTTACACTAGAACAAATCCAAAAATACGTTTAAAGTTTGTTGCATGGGGGCCCTTCCTTTGCCCTTCCGTTTTAACTCTTTGACGTTTTTATTATTTTTAATTAATCATAAAAAATCATGCTATGGTTACTTTACAACCTTTTTTCTAGTACTATATTCTAATCCTAACAAATAATTATAATAAAAACGCAAGTAAGTTTGTAACTTTCTGTCTGTTTTTTTACGAGGAAACGGCTAAGTCATGGTGTAATAATATACTCCGCCAGGTATAGCAATTCGAGAAAAAATGTTTACGTAGGCGTCCCGCAATGATGTCATGATGTCAATTTACAACTGGTTCGAGAGAGATGACGATACACCACGTAACAGCTGATTGAATAAAGTGGCAACTGGACAGTGACGTCATTGCGGGACCACTCCCAGATTGCTAGACCTTGTTTTCTTAGATCATGGGCTAAGTCAAATTTTGTCAGGACGATAGGGTGTGTCATGAGGACAGACAACGTACTTTTCTTCCCAGAACATTGCAGGTAGCTCCGCGGGTTGCAGCAGATAGTGTATAAAATATAAATATTTAAAAGGTAGTATTGTTTCCAAAGTACTCATTGAAGATTCATTACCCATCATAGTAGGTAAATTACCCTAACTTATAGCAAATCATTTTAATGTGGCAACACACCTTGTTGAAGTGAGAGGCACTGAGCTAGCCACGCTCATTGAAAATCTATAGGTAGTAGATCTGTGCAAAAAATCAATGAAATATGCTTTTTCATTATGTCATGTTTATGGATGGCGTCAATTGGCATAATATTTTTAATACAGTCAAGTACCCTATTTCAGAAATAAAACAAGTGAATTGTCTTTGAATTGCAACTAGCTTTTAACTGGCAATGGTCCGTAAGTAGTGTCAAACTGACAGAAAATATAATTTATAATCTGTTTTCCGGTCTTTTCACTCCTCCGTGGCATGGCGGATGGTCTTTACCACCGTCTATAGTGTTTTTTAGGAGGAATTTCTTCGCTGATAAAGCGAAATGGTAAGTTTTAGTTGAATCAAACGCGTAGAAACATAATATTGTTACACAGTGGCTTATTATTCCCAAGTGCAAGTGATTACTTCGAATGGAAATGTTACGGTTTCTTCAACACGTGTTTGTTCACAACGCGATAAAAAGACGACAAAATGAAGGTTTTGCGTAAGTTTTTAATATGTTTCAGCTGTTGAAACGTGAGATTTATAAGTATTATTGGTTTTATTAGCGAAGGCTTCGCCGGATGTAATGTAATATCTAATATAATCTTGTCGAAAAAAGGTTCTCACCATCCGCTGGGCATCGTGTTTACTACGATTAAAGAAACCTATATCAAACTCTTATTACTAGTAAAGCTATTTTACCTGGATTTGTGAAATTCCTATCACCAATTTTACTTTATTAATCGGAAATGTTTGGTTACATTTTGAGGTTATGCATGACAGGACTAGCCTACATTTTTCGTACAATTCGTTGGATTCGGAGCCGTTCATGCCTTGAAGCCAACGAAGCCCTGAATATTAAGAGCACCTGCACAGAAGCTACATGCATCTTGCGTCGTTTTAGCTAAAAAGTTGTTCATAACCTGTAAGTCGCTGGATCAAAACATTAAACTTCAACCTTCATCGTTTTCGTAGACAATATTACCTTTACCCACATACGTAGAAATTCTTATTCTAGATCCTATTACTTTACTAAATAAAGAATATTTTAAGAATAATTATAGTTGACGCCCCAAACTGATTTCTACACCCCCTATATTTTTACAACCTCTCAATTGAATTTGGCTCATATTTAAACTTAAGAATTGTATTGGCTTGAAGTACTTGCGTTGCATGAAGATTGGATAAATTGTATGCTCTATCACAAATTTACATGACAAAAAAAAGTTTTATCTGAATTGATTTCTAGTTCGTTGCTTCACTCAGTCAACATATATCCCAGTGTTTCTATACTTAGTTTTACACTTAAAACTAGGATACCATCACTGGGTACATTATTGTATCCTTTTTCGCCGCCATCTATTTACCTATTTTCTGATGGCTCGACTAAAGAGGAGTACATAACACCACATCATCAGCCATAAACGTCCACTCCTGAACAAAGTCTTCCCTCTTAGAGATGGGTGTTGCCATAATAAAGACGCTTGACAGGCGGCTTATTGCGGATATTATGGTCATCGTGTACTAATAGGATGCTGCGGCCCATTCTCTGGTGGTTCTGGTCATAGTTTTAGGACATACCTGGGACCAATACGAGGAGTACAGTTTTGCCAAAATAATGCAGCGTTAACACATTCAAAGTCAATTTTGACAAAGTTAATGTGAAATGTCTCGATTAACCATTTGAAATAAAAAAAAAAATATTGGAGAAATGTAAGCAATAAGGTGCATTACTGATAAATAACTTTACACGGTAATGTAAAGAATAATCATTGATTTTCGCAAACACTGTGATCATTTACAATAATAAACCGGTCTAGCTACAAGGACAAAATTGAATTTCTCCCTATAGAAACATTTATATAAAACGTTTCATCTTAATTATTTTCTTATTAAGAGATCTTAAGAAGAGATTAAGAGATAACCTCTTTTACCGCCTCGCCTGATGTTAAGCGATGATGCGGTCTACGTTGGAGCACGCTTGCCTAGAAGAAACTGATTCACTTGTGTTTTGAAGACGCCCAGATTGTAACTATCGGAGAACACCCATTCAGGCAGCGCATTCCACAGACTAGCAGTATGCACAATAAAAGTGGAATCAAAATGCTGAGTTTGGTTTTAGAACCACATGATATGGAAGTACACATGAAGTTGGGAAACAGCTAGTTTGTAAATAATACTAAAATTAGATTTCTGTGTTGCCCTTGGGAATAATATGCTAATTTACTTCTTACAAGCTTTTATTTAGCTTGCAATGTTTGTTTGTTATTGGCGTCGATTCTGTCATACCAGACACTAAACTAAACCTATCTGAAAGGACTAAAATTATCTGTTTCTCTTTTAATTTCTATATGTGAGAGAAGGATGGCAAGAATCTTAGAGCTGTCAAATTTAGTTAAGTTTACAGCAGAATCGACACCATTGTGTCTTTAGGTCAAATCTTGCAAGCTGAATTAGAACCAGTTTTTTCTAACTGATTTGGCTGAAATTTTAGTATACACCTAATTTTTGTAGTTGTTATAGCAACTGTCGAAAGCATTTTTTAAGCAGATGCATTATAAGGGAGGATTCAGAATCTTGTTTGGAGTTATTAATTAATTTTCAAGGAAACTTCATAATAGCATTATATTTGTAGTGATAAAATTTTATTCATGGGAATAATAAAATTTTATACATGGGAATATAAAAATTTTATTCCCGGGAATAAAAACCCGGGAATCCTTACAATGTCTAATAAATAATGTCTTGTTCCAGAGTCTATCAGTAGCCCGACCTCTCGTGTCGGTGTACACAGAGAAAAGTGAGGTGGTCAAGGATGCCTCGCTGCCTCTCCCGTTCGTGTTCAAGGCCCCCATCCGGCCGGACCTCGTCAACGATGTCCACGTGTCCATGTCCAAGAACGCTCGCCAGCCTTACTGCGTGAGCAAGGAAGCCGGTGTGTACATTCATTTAATACATCATGCCATCAAAATAACCCAAAACCTCTTGAGAGCCATATTACAAAATGCTGTTTGTTTTATGTCAATAAGTTAACGAAATTCACTCTCAAACTCTCCGAAAAACTTCTTTAGTGAATTGGAGATATTAAATTGATGTATTGATTTATGTCAGTAAGTTAACGAAATCCACTCTCAAACTTTAAGAGTTTAACGAAAAAGTTCTTCAGTAAATTGGAGATAATAAATTGATGTATTGCGTTTTTCCAAAATTTGAATTAGTTATTTTTAATTAAAAATAAAGATCTATTACAGAAATAGAATTTTCTATAGATCTTTCTCTTTGATACAATCAGAATGCAAAAAATCTAGTTTTGGTTTCTTTTTTTATCAAATCAGATTTATGAAGGGCTCTTAAGGGGTCATTGTACTCATTATAAATAACTTTTTATATGCTATCAACTCTGAAATAGAAAAAAAAAATGGTTTGGAACAGCAGTTATTTTTCAGCTATTTTTGTATTTCTTACATTTTGCACTACATGTCCACACCCATGTTGTTTTCTCCGTACTTCTGGGTGTTACTGCGGAATAGTGCTACAGCAATGAAGTGACAGGCGTTCTGGGCTCGCTCACGTAGCGAGGACGGGTGCATAGTTGCTGCTACAAATTAATAATTAAAAAAGATATAGGCGCAATGCAGAATGAAAAAACATCCAATTCATTGCTTAGATTGGTCGCAAAGAATGCTCAAATATTTGGAGGCTGATAGAACGGCTGTAGCTTAGTGGGACGTAAACCCGATGGCGCAGATTCGAATCCTGCTGATAATCTAATTTTTGGATTGTCCATAACATTTAAAAACCTGTTATGTCGATTACAGGTGAGTTTTGCTGTGTGAGAATGAGATATTCAATTTCAAAATTCATTTATTTCAGGCTTAACCCATATGCACATGCTAGATTGTTCAGAAAAGATTTTGTCAGAATTTTTTTTTTTAATATCTTGCCAAAATTCATTTTGTGCTCTGTTTAAGCATGTATTTGGTCTAACAGCTGCAATAAAATTGTAAAAAGCCTGATGAGAACCTCGAATTCTGACCAATTTTACTAATTGAAAACCACGAAATTCTGACCAATTTTACTAATTGAAAACCACGAAATTCTGACCAATTTTACTAAGTGAAAACCACTAATTCTGACCACTTTTGCACCTGACAGTAAGACTCAATACAGCAGTGAAATACCCAACAGGCACCTAATATACTTGAGTGAAATATAAAAAGAAAATTTGTTTATTCAGTTTTTTTACTATGTTATTGCAGCTGTCAGCAAATGAATGCTTGAACCGATTTTCGTATATAATTCTCGCATAGCGAAATAGGTATCTCTTGTGAAATTTCTTAAATGGTATGTTATCTCGGTAGGTCACCAAACCAGTGCCGAGTCATGGGGTACCGGTCGCGCCGTCGCCCGTATTCCCCGTGTTCGTGGTGGTGGTACCCACAGGTAAGTCACCAATTACAGTCTAGAAGGGTAATATTTCACCGGAGCCTATGATGAATAACAGTGATCCTACAAGATCCCCTTGACTAACCCCCTCGATCATATAGCCCATAAAGACGTTCTGTGCCAATGATGAAGAGTAGAAGTAGCTACCATTATAATGCTGAATAAACCTGGAAAGTCACCACAAGAAACGTCCTCATACAGGCCAATAAGCCTCCTACCTATAACTTCGAAATTATTTGAGAAGCTCTTCCTAAAACGTCTGCTGCCCGTAATAGTCGAAAGACAACTTATACCTTCACACCAATTTGGGTTCCGACAAAGCCATTCCACTATTGAGCAAGTTCACAGATTGGTTGAAAAGATCCGCGATGATATGGATTGCAAAAAGTACTGTTCTGCCGTATTTCTGGACGTAACTCAGGCCTTCGACAGAGTGTGGCACGATGGCCTGCTATACAAGATTAAAACTACACTACCAACCAGTTTCTACACCGTCATCAAAGCATACCTTACTGATAGACATTTTACAGTCAGACAGGGAGAAGAAACAACTAAACTCTACATCATCAAGTCAGGCGTACCACAGGGCAGTGTGGTGGGCCCCGTCTTTTATACGTTATTTACCTCTGATCTACCAATAAACAAAACGTCAACGGTAGCCACATATGCAGATGACACTGCTATCCTAACCTCTCATACAGATCCAAATACGGCATCGCAGCTACTGCAAACTGACCTAAATTCCGTGGTGAATTGGTTAAAGGTATGGCGTATCAAGGTCAATGAGACTAAGTCAGCACATGTCACATTTACTTTACGGCGTAATACATGTCCACCAGTAGAAATGAATGGAAGTCAAATCCCACAAGTAGATGAAACAAAATATCTTGGCATACATCTAGATAGAAGACTCACTTGGCAAAAACATATTTTCTCAAAAAGAAAGCAACTTAGTCTGAAGCTACGTAAACACCAGTGGATGCTTGGAAAACAATCAAAACTATGTTTAGAGAACAAGCTACTTATATACAAAACTATCCTAAAACCTGTGTGGACTTATGGAATCGAGCTCTGGGGAACGGCTTCAAAAACCAACCTAAGCATTCTGCAACGTTTTCAGTCAAAATTGCTACGAATGATAACCAACGCTCCCTGGTATGTCACAAATGAAACCCTACACAAGGACCTGCAAATGCCCACAGTGGAAGAAGAAATAAGAATTAACGCCCAAACTTATCAAAAACGACTGCAAAATCATCCAAATGAATTAGCAAAGATGTTGATGTCAAGAAGGCCTCCAAGGAGGCTTAAAAGGAAGATACCCCAAGACTTAACAAAATAAGAAAAATTATGATGGATGCGTCAATGGGCGTTTTCCACACAAGACGCGTCACTTAAGACAACAGTTCAAAATAAAGCTTATTGTCTTCAAAAGACAGATTGCTTTAAAAAAAAAAAGGATTATAAAAAAAAAAAAAATTATGAACAACTGTGGGCCTATAACACCACCCTGACTAACTCCCCATAAACACACTGGATTGAATCAAGATGTATTAGTAACGTTGCGTGGGTAGTGCATGGTTGCGCCAGCTAAATTGTTGGCCACGTGTTTTACCACCCTAATATATGAACTAAAATGTTTTACTAACCAATGATGAATAACAGCAAACCTATAACACTACCCTGACTAACTCATGTATATCCTAGGTCGGATTAAGGTGTGTTTAAAAACATGTGCCATGGAGGACGCTCACGAATCTGTGGCGCCAGTTGCACTACCTTGTGAATCCACTATCACACTTCACACTAATATTATAAATGCAAGCAAGATAGCTTATGTCCTGGATGACAGGCTGAATTTCATCACCGCTGAAACCGCTGGGTGCAGCTATTGCTATAGAATATGAACTAAAATGTTTTACTAGCCAATGACGAACAACAGTGAACCTATCACTTTACCCTGACCTACCTCCCTGTATCACAGCAGCCACAAAGGTATAACATGCCTTTTGAGTTGATATATCAGCAATGATGAACAACAACAAGCCTATAACACCACCCTGACCAACTCCGTCTTTCTATTGACCAACTTCCTCACCCCAGGTCGGGCCAAGGTGCGTTCGGTAACATGTGTCGCGGAGGACGTATGTTCGCGCCAACCAAGCCGTGGCGCCGTTGGCACCGTCGCGTGAATCTACGCCAGCGTCGCGCTGCCGTAGCTGCCGCCGTGGCCGCCACTGGAGTCCCCGCCCTCGTGCAGGCTAGAGGTAAAATTTTCATGTTCAACAAATGCTCACCAAGTTTTATGCAAGGACATTATTTTTACCCTTTAGGGCAGGGGTGTCCAACATACGGCCCGCGGGCCACAATGCGGCCCGCCAAGGTTCCTAATCCGGCCCACGAACGAGTCAAATGTTAGAAACTTTTAACTTTTTTAGGCGAAATTTTGTAAAGAACGACGCGAGATATATTATGTTCGTAAAATAGTGAAAAGCCGTTCCTAAAAAACTTTCTCGATTACAATGCGACTTGGCGAAAACGTGGACGAGCATATCGGGAAGTTAATAAGTCTGGCCCGCCACAAAATTTTGTTGGACACCCCTGCTTTAGGGTATACAACGTCCTTGGTTTTATGTTGTTTATGGCAAGTAACATAGATGCCGCTGCCAATGCTTAATTGACATTAGCACCCCCAAATCGGTGTCGTAACTTTAGGTGTTGCCTAACGTCACTAGTCGTAGTTAAACGTTTTTTTGCCCTAGGCAACTCCTAAATATTTAGCATCTGATTTAGGCGACTCCTAGGGTTAATGAAAACGGGCATTCATTACATAATTATATACAAAAAAAAAACAATTTCGGGTTTCTCCTGGTGTTACGTTGTTTTTTTTTCCTACATTTTGCACTACATGTCCACACCCATGTTGTTTTCTCCGTACTTCTGGGTGTTACTGCGGAATAGTGCTACAGCAATGAAGTGACAGGCGTTCTGGGCTCGCTCACGTAGCGAGGACGGGTGCATAGTGGCTTCTACACTCTACCTATGTCTCAGTGTCTCTCTTTCTAGTTTAAAGCAACTGCTAACTTGCATGCTGGTACCAAAGAAACGCTTTTATATGTAATACTAGCGACCCGCCCGCCCGGCTTCGCACGGGTGTAATTTACGTGCGAAGCCAGGGCAGGTCGCTAGCCTTCCTTGAAAATGTATCTAACTGATAGTGAAAACCGCATCAAAATCCGTTGCGTGGTTTAGGAGGAGTTAGCGGCCATACAGACAGACAGACAGACGCGGAAAGTGACTTCAATTTATACTATGTAGAGATTATCATTACAATACAATACAATATTTCTTTAATACACACCGAAAATACAAATGAAACTTAAACTAACATTAAATAACAAATATACGGCAGTATAATGGGCGGCCTTATCGCCTAAAGCGATTTCTTCCAGGCAACCTTTGGATTGCCTCAAAATTTACAGTTTTTTTTATGCCTTGTCTTAAGTGTCAATTTTAAGGCAATTCATTAAAAAAGTAAAAAAAAGCAATTACAATTTAAAAACAATTAGTTTAGTAGAATCGGGGCCCAGGTGAGCTGTGGTCAAACGCCTGGCCTGGCCATCTTGAAAAAGTTCCAAAGGTGAAGTTTTTTTTTCTGTTGAGAGTTCTAAACTCTTTGAACTTGATTATTCCTGCCCTCCTGATCCTTTTTTATTTTTCCCCTACCCTGTAACCCTCAGGGGGACAAATAGGTTTTTTTAAACTAGGTCTTGTCATCTCTCCTCAGTCTCCTCATCACCAATTCTCACCACCAGGTCACATCATCGAGAAGGTGCCTGAACTGCCCCTGGTGGTCTCCGACAAGGTCCAGGAAATCAACAAGACCAAACAGGCTGTCATCTTCCTCAGACGCATCAAGGCGTGGTCTGATGTCTTGAAGGTATGTTAATTCCCTTAGGGCTTAGCATATTGAGATTCGCTTTCTCATTACAGTTTCATCAAGCCATCTTGATGTTTAGAAAGTATCATAACGCCATTAGTGATTCTCGCAGTCTCTATCTAACAATTCTCAATGACTCAGCCAGTCATCGTACTATTGGAAGCTTTTTTAGGGTTCCGTACCTCAAAAGGAAAAACCGGAACCCTTATAGGATCACTTCGTTGTCAGTCTGTCTGTCCGTCTGTCAAGACCCTTTTTCTCAAGAACGCGTAAAGGTCTCAAGTTGAAATTTATACTAAATACTTGGGTCTACGGTTTCTTTCGGCTGTAAAAAAATAAAAGTTGTAAGTCAACGCAATCAAAAGATATGAACGTTTATGTCGCATATTTTGTTATTTCACAGGGAAATCAAAACCTATAGGGTACTTCCCGTTGACCTTGAATCATGAAATTTGGCAAAAAGCAAGGTCTCATAGCACATATATAGGGATAAATCTGAAAGTTACAAATTTGAAGTTATATCATTTAAAATTAATTATTTTGCTATTACAAACTTACATTTTGTAGTTGGAATGTATAGAAGAACCTTATAGTCAACTACAAAGTTAAGTTTGTCTATTAATATTTCAACTTTAGGTTTTTTTTGGACTCGCGCTCTGAGGGTTCTGTCCAACGGAACCCTCAGAGCACGAGTTCTACTCGTACTTGTCCGGTTTTTTAATTTTCTTGTGCAGCCAACTAGAAACAGATTATAAAAACGCCCAAATCAGCTTGCGGGACTACTTATTATCCCTGAAACCATACGCCGTCTCAAAAATTGGTGGAACATCTTCGACTAGGATAGTCAGACAAACTGACTGCAAAAGCAAGGGTTGGCTCCACTGGGAGCAGCACCCGCCACGTTAAAAAGCCTTCACCTTCATCTGCATATATAGTCAAACTGAAAGACTGATCGAACAATAAGAACACAAAAAAAAATACCATGGATACAGAGTCCGTATGTCAGAATAATAATTAGATTTACAAAGTATTACATAAAGTCAAACAAGTCATAGTCACTCAAGCTAAGTAAGTCACGGTCAAATCCAAATCATGCCCTAGTAAAGTGGTGGAGACTGCACTAGAGGTTTCTGTGGAGTTTTCGAAGCTCCACATTGGATGGGTCACCTACTTGTTTGCCATTTAAAAAGAAAAATGTCCTGACAAACTTTAAAAACTTGTAAAATAACATTTGACAAGTTAATTATTTCGGGACCAAACTAAATTCCTTTGACAACAATCAGTATTGAATTTTCATTTCAATTTTGATATAGACTTAGGAAAACATTGATTTTGAAATTAATTGTAATTTAATACAGTGGAAGTCTCTCGCTTATTTGATCAATTGTTACTGGCTTACGATTGGCTTACCACCTTCGGTTTTCCTCCAAAATATGACCTCAGTTGCTCCAAACGTTAATAGAGTTCTCAAAGGTAGGCAATGCATTCACAATGCCCCGGGTATTGTAGGTGTCCATAGGCGACGGTGACTACTTACCATCACGTGGCCCGTCGCTTGTTTGTCTACTCATCATCAGCCTGTAGATGTCCACTGCTGAACATAGGCCTCCCCCTTTAACCTCCACACTCAACGACTGCCATCTGCATCCACTGGATGCCCGCGACTCTCACAATGTCGTCGGTCCATTTAGTTGGTGGCCTACCTACGCTGCGTCTTCCGGTTCGTGGTCTCCATTCAAGAACCTTTCATTCCCATTGGTTATCGGTGCGAGCGATGTTGCCTGCCCATTGCCAATTGAACTTGCATTTTTTTTTGCTTGTCTACTATTGCATATAAAATTAACTTGTTTATTTTGTCGCCAGGTGTACAAGTCGCAGCGTCTGCGCGCGGGCAAGGGTAAAATGCGTAACCGTCGCCGCGTCCAGCGCAAGGGACCCCTGATTGTGTACCACAAGGACCAGGTGTGTATCCTCTGACTATTATCTAATAATACAACCCAACATTCTGAACACCTAACCCAAACTATGATGTGTTTGCCGATGAATGGACGGCGGTAGGTGTTTTTTTTTTTTTTAATATAATAGGTCTGCGTTTGGCCACGAACTCACCTAATGGTAAGCGACGGTGTGACTGAGGATGGAACACGTTGAGCTATAAGAAATCTATTCACTCTAGCCTTGAAGATGCCCAGATTGTAGTTCTCAGGAAACAAGGGGGACGGCAGAGAGTTCCATTCTTGAGCAGTATGTGTCATGAATGACGACCTAAATCATTGAGTACGAATCCACGAAGAATTTCCATGACGAAAGGGTGGTAGTGTGCAGTCCTTTCTGCTTGAAGTTTTGCAAGATGAATGCATGAATTACCACATCAGTTTCCATATTAAAATTGTTGTTAGTTTTTTTAAATAATGATTTTGCACTACATGTCCACACCCATGTTGTTTTCTCCGTACTTCTGGGTGTTACTGCGGAATAGTGCTACAGCAATGAAGTGACAGGCGTTCTGGGCTCGCTCACGTAGCGAGGACGGGTGCATAGTTGCTGCTACAAAATCACACAACTACATATTAACTGTATTGATATTACAAGGATGCAAGACATACAGTGTTAAATCGAAGTGACTTTTTTTGCACAGATTGATAACAAAATTAGGCCAGATATAGAGGTCTCGAGGCCCTTGGGAAGCGAAGAAGTGGAGGGCACAAATTTTTTTTTTAGATAAAAAAAAACTTTAATTTATACAATAATTCATTTAGGAGTCAAATAAAATTCTTTCAACAAACCGTCGTCCATTTGATCATCTTGTTGCAGTTGTGTGCCGCTCAATATTGAAGTGTGCGTTTGTAGAACGAATAAGAATTTATCAGTGTGTGCAATACGAATTTATCTCGCCCCTTCAGATTTTGGCAGACTTAAGTACTACGAATTTAAGGCAGTTTGTAAGCGGCCTGCATCCAGCGTTTCCCTGCGGTCTCTTTTAGATCGTCTGTCTATCTTGTGGGTGGACGTCCTACGCTGCGCTTACCGGTCCGTGGTCTCCATTCCAGAACCTTTCGGCCCCATCTGTTCTGTGTGATATGTGCCCTGCCCACTGCCATTTCAACTTGCTAATCCGGTGGGCTATGTCGGTGACTTTTGTTCGTCTACCGATCTCCTCCAGTTATTATGCTCCTCTACAACTAGCGGAAGCAGATTGCAGGTAGTATCAGTGTAATAATCGATGTGTCTCATTTGTTCATAGGGTCTGACCCGTGCATTCCGCAACATCCCCGGAATAGAGATGCTGAATGTGGACAAGCTGAACCTCCTGAAGCTGGCTCCAGGAGGCCACGTCGGCCGCTTCATCATCTGGACCCAATCTGCGTTCGACAGGCTCGGTAAGCACGAATTCTATCTCATGCTGGGTTTCCTGCGCCCAAAATATAACAAAACAAAGTTACTAAACATTTTTGCCAACTTCAGGGGCTCACGGCTAGCTCCAATTTAAAGCAATCCTGTTTAGGTGATGAAATAATTTTGCTCGACCGCAAACTGTATCTGGGCGCGTTAAGGTTCACGTTCGCGTGATTTTCCGAACTGCGTTAGTTTGATACTGCGTAAGCAGTTGGCCGTAAAGCCCCACCTTGTTTTGTTCCAGAAAACATGTCTTTTAGTTTGCATTTACACGTATCAGTTCTCTTCGATCATATGTACTTTTCGCTCTAATTTTAAATGACTTTCACAGTACATATATATTGCTTTTTTTATCGCTATAAACCTGCATATTCGAAAAACGTGACTGATCCTTGTTATCTCTTAATAACGCTAAATAATAATATTAGCCATGATTTTAATTTTTTTCCCCCTACGCCTTACCCTTCGCGCGTTCAATGCGCGTGGGGTCACGAATGTTCGGGGTACAGTGAACATGCGCATAGGAAACAACGACGCAGCCACGCGCGCGGCGGTGTGTCGACTTGTTGCATACATTTACACCTAACTTGCTTTTTCATACGCAAATTCTGTATTACCGTCAGTGCTACCTTTTCTATCGGACGGCCAGGGCGGGCTCGAAAAAGCGACATCGGATATATTGACATTCCAAAAACACTTATTATATTTCTTTAGGTTTACAATTCACCGCCTTCTCGCCTGATAGATAATACGGCGAACGATGATACGGCCTACGATCAATCACGCTTGATTAGATGTAACAGTCACTTGCAGAAACCCAGATTGTAACCATTGGAAAATACCTTGGGCAGCACATGTCACGGTCTAGTTCCTGCTATGAAAGTGGGATCAAAGCAGTTGTTGAGAAAGTCAACCTTGAAACCATGTCCCTTTTTCGTGTACGCCGGGCCGTCCAATAAACAAAAGGGTGGGAGGAAATCAGATAATGCAGATTCGATGCACTCTCTGAAATGTATCCATGCAGTATTTAATGTGAGGCCTGTAGAATATGATCTATTTCCTTAGCGGCATTTGTAAGAAAGAATTGCAATTTTCATAAAAAATATTTCCATTAGACGCCCTTTTCGGATCCTGGAAGACTCCTTCCAAGGAAAAGAAGAACTTCAACTTGCCCCAGCCCAAGATGGCCAACACTGACCTCAGCCGCCTGCTCAAGTCCGACGAGATCCGTAAAGTCCTGCGCGCTCCCAAGTATGTATCCTGTGTCATATAAGTATTTTCTTCTTTTTACAGATTAAAAACTAACCTTATATCACTTTTAAATGTTTTATGGTTTAATAGAAATTTTCGTTAAATACCCCGTGAGTAGGTGCTAGGTACAATTTAAATGTTAAAAGTAGTTAAGTTCGTCTTTGTCATGCACAATACCGCCTTGCTAAAAATTATTCAAGATCAGATCAACTGTTTACTCATGAAAAGGTAACAAGCAATGCCCAATTCACATTTATGACATTAGTGTTTCGAAAACAACAAATTATTTTGATAAAGGTATCCCTATGTCCAGGAACAATTTTGCACAGATTTGAGGTTAGAACACAAATATTAGGAATGGGAAAGTTTATGTGTAAGTATGCTTGTTAATTCCCATTATGTAATGGCTAAGCGGAATAGGATGAAATGAGGTATAGATTATCAAAATATAAACTGGATAACACATGCCACTTTTTCATTTATTTTATTAATTTCTGTAGAATAGTTGGTAAAACAGCGGAAAATATATTTATCTCTAAGTAACAACATGGGGTTCTTTAAAAAGCGAGTTAATAGTCTTAAAAGGTCGGCAACGTAGTTGTGATGTCTCTGGTGTTACAAGTATCCATAGGCGACGATGACGGCGGACGACTGCGTGTTTTGCCACCTATAGCATAAAAAGTATGTCTAAAAAAAATATGCTAATATCCAAGCATGTTTGTGAAAAATATTCAATGATGATTCTCTCTATCAGAGCATTGGGTTATGATAACCATGATTACCTACACGTTGACACATTCTGAGCTACATCTTACCACCCTCAACATGATGGGTATACTGAACTCGCTAACTTGCCCTTTTAATTCCAGCAAGCGTGTGGTCCGTGCGACGCGCAAGCTCAACCCGCTGACCAACACCAAAGCTATGCTGAGACTGAACCCGTACTCGGCTGTGCTGAGGAGGAAGGCTGTTCTGGACCAGGACAGGAGGACCAATTTGAAGGCCTTGGCCCTCGCTGAGAAGCGCGGAGTGAGTATATTATCATAGTCCCCATTCAAGGCTAGGTGTGTTAGCATCTTCGATCATACCGTCCCTTAACATCTGTTGTGCTGTGGCTAAAATGCTTAGCCTTATCTCCCAAGAAAAAATCCACTTTGGCCATTTAGACCCCGTTCACATGACAGACAGGTGGACGTGTTCTATTTACTAAGTTTATTTTATTCTCACCAGTTTCATACAATACATTTTTACTACACACCGAAAATACAAACAAAACTTAACTAAAATAAAAAACTAATATACGGCAGTATAGTAGGCGGCCTTATCGCCTTAAGCTATTTCTTCCAGGCAACCTTTGGATGGACAGGACTGAAGAATTTGAAAACAAATCACACAAATATATTAGTCTAATTTTTCATAAACTATTTGATTTTTATGAAACTTTGTAAGTATATTTAAAATCAGATTTAGAAATATGTAAATAATTTTCAAACTGTGGGTATGGTAAGACCTTAACCCTTCCCGCGCAATGGGCTGACTAGCCTCTGTTGCCAGAAATGTGAGAGTCCAACCGAATTTTCGAAAACTAACCGACTGTAAAATAAAATATATTTTTTTCCTATTAATTTGACATTTTATGTTCATATATTATATATAATATTAATCGTCTTGAATTGCTGTATGATATTTTCATGTATTATATATTTAATTACTCACCATTAGTACAAAATCTCGTGATGAAATTATAATTTCTGAATTTTCTTGCGCCATCACGCACTTGTTGATAAAAATATGCTATTTTTTTACAATAAATTACAATCACACCACTTTCACAACAAGGGAGCACTATTTCCGCAACTTTTAGTCTAACTACTTGACACTAATAGTCAATATTCACTTCAAAAACTAAAACTTTATCGCGAACCATTTTTACGTAATGTTTCCGCCATGTCAGTTTGCCGAACACTGGCTAAACGGGGAAATCCCACTCACAAAGTACTGTTGCCAAAAAAAATGTTTATGTGAATAATCGTAACGGTTATTCTTATAATTATCAAATCGTGTTCTAGTGAATAATTTCCAAAAAAATTATACTATTGTTAATAAATATTTAGATTTTCTGTAATGCAGAGAGGGATTTCCCTATGGTGTAAAAATAAAACCAAATAATTGTTTTTTAAGTAATATATAATTCAAACACTAAAAATAAGTACATTTGCGATTATGTATTCAAAATGTCTCTCATATTAAGTAACATTATAAATGCGAAAGTGTATTTTTTTGATGGCTTGTCGGTTTGTTTGTTTCTCTTTCGCGCTGCTACAGAGCTACCTGACTTTTTGCATGGATATAGTTCAAGTACCGGAAAATGACATAGGCTACTTTTCATCGTCATCATCACAATTTTTCGTCGCTACATCACTACTATATACATATATAATTATATATATTATTTTATTATAAAATATTTAGATTCACTGTTATGCAGAGAAAGATTTTCCTAAGTTGTAAAATTAAAACCAAATATATGTTTTTGAAGTAAAATATAATTCAAACACTAAAAATAAATACACTTTCAATTGTGTGTTCAAAATATCTATCATACTAATATTATAAATGCGAAAGTGTGTTTGTTGGCTTCTTGGTTTCTTTGTTTGTTCCTCTTTCACGCAGCAACAGAGCAACGGATCAAACTGATTTTTGCTTATAGTTACAGTGCAGGAAAGTGACGTAGGCTACTTTTCATCATCATCATCATCATCACTACGCGGATGAAACCACGGAGTGAAGCTATTCATCTATATATAATTATGTATCTGAAGTTAAAATGCTTACAACTATACATATCAACGCACAACCTAACTACTGATGGTAGAATAATGAAAAATACAGTTATTTCCTATTACTATGCGTACCTTGTATAAGGGAATTTGCGATATTCGACCCACAAGAGGGTGAAATGGGACAATAATGCACGTATACATGTATGTATATGTATGATATGTAATGTAGACTAAATAATTAACATAAAATCGAGACTAGGTAGTAGGAAAAAGTAAAATAATAATAATAGCTTATATTGGTGGTTATAAACATCTAATTAAGGTATAAAATACAACTAAACCAAAATATAATTCTTACAATATTCTAACAGACATAATTTAGTTTTTTTTCTTAACTTTATCAGAAACGATTAAAATATAATTATATATAAAAAACTAACATTTGTACGCTGTAACAAGCAAGGACATGAGATACGTCTCCATTCTTACGACCATGTATGCTACTTTATATGTATGTATACCTACCATGTTCTGACAAATAAATAATTTGAATTTGAATTTATCGCTTAATGTCAGGTGAGATGGTGATCAAACGCAAGATATTCATCAAGACATCAGACACAAGAAGAATTTATGAAAAAAAAAATTAAAAAATCTATCTATCTAAAGCTGTATATAATTAAATGCGCAGCGCGTTCACATGGCAACGAATAACGTGATACAATACAATAACTCTATTATGACACAACAAAAAGGAAACCATAAGATGAAAATACATATAATTCTAGATTATAATAATTCTACACGAGCAAAGCAACGCGGGCAAACTTTATCAAATTAAAATATGATATAACACTGACTATAAGATTTTTATTTAGTTCTCCTATTTTGCCGTCATTCGGCATGTGAATTTGGTCATGATATTATATTAATGTTAAGTATACAAAATAAAATAAAAACATAGCACACAACTCAATGTTGAATGTTTGGCTAAAGTAATATTAATAAGACGGTAGATGGTAAAGTATACATTATGTTTTGACATACATGTTTTGTTTGATTACAATATCAAGTTAATCGGTATTTCAATTTGGTTATAATAATTAATGTACTTATGTATAAAGGAAAATAAATGGAAAGTATATAATTCAATGTTGAGTGCGTGGCCAAAATTAATATTAATAGGTTGGTAGATGGTATGGTGTTCACAATTTTTATGTTTGATTACAATATTACGTTAATAATATAACGCTGACTATCATTTACAATAAAAAACAATCAAAATAAAATTACAAATTAATTAATTACAATGAAAATATACATGATTCTTAAATACACTATATACAATATTACCTAACTTACCTAGAAAAGCTAGCCAAACCTGCCGAGAAATTTTGAATTCAATTTTACTCGGGACAGTGACGGCAATGAGCGAAATAAAAACCACAAAAACAGAGGCTGTTTAAAATGTTCATGAGTTTGAAAGCCCCATATCAGTAACGAATATCCCTAAATTATTTATTTACTTACTTACTTACCACCTCCCAATGCCCCATGTCCAACTAAGCGGCAAAAAAAAAAAACAACTCTGCCTAGTTATGATTAATCCAAAAGTAAAATCTGGTATTTACAATTGAACACGAATGACCATTGTCCTAATTATTGCAAGAATTATTTGGGAAACAAACATCACAAACTAAGCCAATCAAATCTCGCTTTCACACACTTTTCACACACAAAAAGTTGTGAAGACTCATTCGCGTCGTCTTTTCCGCCCACGAATTTCATGCCCTTTGAGCTCTGCGAGAGAATGCCACTCTTCCCAGCAGTCCTCAAAGCACAGAAAAACGTCACAGGTAACGCATTTCGTATGTACAACTTTTCGGATTCCTTGTCTTTGGTGAATCACACAACGCTTTATGGTACTTTTGCCCGACAAGTACTTTGGTACGTGCATGACATCCATTCTCAACCTCGTGTCTTTGTACACGGGCTCGCTAATCTCCTGACGAACAGGACGGTGGTGCTCGACCAGAGAATTAGCCAGCGCGTAACGAAACTCACGATGCGTCACGGGCAGCTTGTCACGTCGTTTCAAAGAGCTGGCGTACATAACAAAAGCGTTATGGGTGCTCACGTTCAGCAGCCTCTTAAAAATCTTTATATACCACTTCACACATCTCTTCCGCTCCAACAAATACATTGAGAGTTTTTGATCTTTGAGATCAACACCTCCCATTGTATTGTTGTAATCTCTCACACTCACAGGCTTCACTAGCGGTTTACCTGCCTTCGATCCAACGTAGGTGTCGTCGTTGTGATAGGTGGAGATCATCGTCACCAATTTGGAGTCTTTCCATGCTAACACGGAAAGATCACCACATTGACGCGCGATGATGGTCCCTTTTTTCACATTCTTCGGTACTTTCGCGATGTCCTGAGGCACGTGCTTACGATTTGTGCGCAAAGTTCCCAAACAATCAAAACCCAAGCTCTTGAGATGCCGCGCTAACGCTGGGCAATTATAAAAATTGTCCATCGTTACGCAGTGTCCCAGATTCTCGAGACCTTGTAATAATTCGAGTACCACTTTGGTACTCTTGCCACCCAAATCAGCACTAGGCGCAAGGTCGCCGGTACTTGCAGAGTTTTTCCCCGTGTAGATTTGAAATTTGTACAAGTACCCCGTTCGTGACTCACAGAGCTCGTAAGACTTTATGCCAAAACGCGCAGCCTTTGTCCTTATTGCTTGAACCCAGGACAAGCGGCCCTTGAATAAGGTCAATGACTCATCGATAGAAATTTGTCGTTGCAAGTTATAGAGGGAGGAAAATTTGCCGTTGAGGTGTGAGATCACAGGTACTATTTTCGCCAGTTTCGGTGAAAGCTCAAGTTCTTCATATCGTACATAGTCCTGACTTACATCAGCATTATCGACGAAATGCAGAAATTTGCTCAGCAAAACATACCGATCGTAAGTCATCAGTTGCTTGAAATTGGACAACGTTAGGCAACCGAGTGACTTCCAATATTCATGCTGCGATGTCCGCTGGTCAATGCCCATGAACATGAAAACAGCAAAAAGAATCATTATCTCGTCTGCATCAGTGTCAGTCCACTGATGAAGACGAGACGATTTCTTCAACGTCTCGTTGGCCCTCATATGATCGATTGTTTGTTTCGCGTACCTATTAGTTTCTAGGGCGATAAGCTCTATGATGTCATTACTCCAGATATCAGTAAAAGCATCATAAGGCGTATCGTAGTCTTTGAGTGGCCCCGGGGTCGGACCTGAAAATACTTCAGGAACACCACGAAACGACTCAAATTTACTTTCCCACGTGAAAGTATTAGAGACGCCAAGCAAACAATCAGCTGCTTCATCCATTGCCCTCTCAACAGAAGATAAAATATCTCGAACAGGTTCTTCTAGTTCCTCGTTATCCGGAATTTCCCTCCCTATGCCAGCAAAGACGTTGGTTTCGATAGGAGCTACGTCGAACTCGTCGTCAAACTCGCTATCTAAATCACTGCCTTTACATGCCTTGCGCCTAGTGACTCGCTTAGATGTGGTTGTCACCCCCGAACATGACGGACGAACATCAGCATCTACGGAGGAAACATTCGCTACGCTTCCAGGCTGAATGCTAGTTCCTTGCGGTTGGAAACTAGCATTTCCCGAAGCACTGCAAAAGTTTTCCTCGGCAGCAGTGCTAGGCGTAAGTGGCCTAGGTGAGGCAAATCCCTGATCCTCCACCCACCGCCTCACCTGCTCCATGGCGTCGTCCGCCTCGTCGTCGGTGAGGTCCATGGCCTCCACTCGCTCCACCACACTGGTGCTGCAAGGAAATGTAACATTGTAACAAACTATTTTGAACACTTACCTGATGTTAAACAAAGGCTTAGAATATCAGCCATGATGTGTTCAAACGCAAGCCTATGTTAAATAAAAATATATATGAAAAAACGTACCTGAGCGAAGGCATGGGCTCCAACTCCATGACTCGACGGACGGTACCACCTGGGGTTTGTTGTATGGGGACGGTGTCCCCAGTAATTTTGAAAGAACCGCCAGGAGTGACCTGGACGGCAATTCCTAATGACCTAAAAAGTGAAAAATTTACAATATATAATATAATATACAATTATGTAAAAGTGAGTTTGTGAATTATGGCGAAATTTAGATTAAATTAACTTTTAGGATACTTTCATTGCAGTAGTCTCTATTTATTACAACCTGATTATAAGCATCATGAATAATATTTAAAAAAAGCAGAAAAAGGTTGGCATACCGGGGAAGGACCTCTGGCGGAGGCATCTCAGGGTCGCGCGGCGCTGCGTCTGCCGCCAGCCCCATTAAGAGAGCACGTCGTGCGGCAGAGGGCCGTGGGCCTCTGCGCTCGGAGCTGGGCGTCACAGATCGTGAACGCCCAAACTCCGAGCTCGTCGACCGCAATCTAGCTAATCTAAAAACAATAAAAATAAGTCTGATGAAATATCTACACGACCAACACATTTCTACAAGTAAGTAATTTACTACGTACGTACTTTTCAAAAAGTTGATTGAAGAAAGGGTAAAAATTCGTGCAAGGTATACACTACAAGCAGCAGAATTCATTATCAGAAAGAAAAAAAACATTGATTTTACAAAAAAAAACGGATATAATAAAAATGTACTATCTAAATGTAATCTATCTGTTTCAATTCAAAAATTGATGATGATGATGACAAAACATACATACGCTACATACATTTTAATTATCTAACGAACTGTTTTTTATTTTTGAATATTTTTTTATAAATAATTTAATAGTTGCGTTGCCGGAGAAAAAAAGTTTAAAAAAAGGTTAAACGTCTCGATCTATAAAATCTATTTTGTATGGGCGAGTTAGCAATCGTAATTTTTTTTTGTCGACTGTACTTCCCGTGTTGAAATGAAATGGCCGACTTCTTATTTTAGAAAAAAGGTTACTATATGATATTAATGCACTTAAATGAGAACCTGTTTATCAAGAAATGTTTCAAGATACATTATTTACAAACTTGGATGCGATTTTACATTTTTACAGGCAAGTTTGTCGAATTATCAGCTAAAAACTGCCGGCACCAAGCGATCGTTTTATTGCAATTAAAAGTTTTTATGTTTTTTCTCATTTATTTTTGCCACAAATACATCCTAAAACACTTTTAACACACTCTATACACATTTTTCAGTAATTTAAAAGCTTTTACTCACCGTTTTCGCCTTTGTAACATTTTCTTGACATAAAAACATAAACCGATTCGACAGTAAAATTTCACAATATGGCTATCGCACTGTCAGTTCATTCTTTTTGGTCAGGCGGAGTTGTATTTTATTTTTTTCAAACCTCTATAGGCCCCCTGACACGGTAAGAATGCATCGATTCTCTAGTGATTGAAGTAAGCTAGAGGCGAAAGAACTTAAATTGTCTTTGGAACGTTCATTCGAGCGGGAATAAATTGACGAATAGCGGTGATTTCCTTACGCACCGCTCCGGTGCGTAACGCGCGTCGAGCACTTTTCGCTTACGCCGACATGCGGTGCGTAACACATTCAAAGGGTTAATATAGGTTTATTAATCTATAAAATAAGTTATTGTAAATTGTTTAAATAATTGAAAAAAATTCTTTTTAAATTGGGTTTTTCAAAGTAAGTCATAAATTCATTTTGCTAATTTTAATACAGTTACCAATTTTCATCAAAATTCTTATCAATAAACAAAGAATAGCTTATCAAACACTTCTGCATAAATGTACATAACAATAACACATTAATATTATAATTTTTATTTTTATTTCAATTAGTACAGGAAAACACGAATTACGCTAATGACAATTTGTATTACAATAACGAATTACTATAAGCCTATCTTTATGAACAGGAAAAATATTTTAAATACTGATATTTAAAACCTAAAACTATTACTACCAAATATAAAAATTAAAAAAAAAAAAAAAAAACTCAAATAATATGAATTTATAAACAAAAACTACATAATCATACAAAAAATCAAAATAAAACACTAAAAATATAAAAATTATAAAACAAAATACATAAAATCAAATCAACATTAGGTACAATAAGGACGAAAACAAATTAATAAATGTCACATAAATTAAATGTCCGTCAAAATAATGCTAACTAGTAGGTCAAAATGTCAATTCACGAAATGTCATTCACATAGGTAGACATCACAAAAAGAACATAATATCAATCATCATCAGCCTGTAAACGTCCACTGCTGAACAAAGGCCTCCCTCGTAGAGAGGGGTGTTGCCATAATCCCCACGCTTGGCAGGCGGCTTGGGGATCGCAGTACGTTCACTGTGTACTAATAGGCCGCTGCTGCCCATCCTCCGGTGGTTCTGGTCGCAGTTTTAGGACATACCCGGGTCCGGGATAATATCAATAAGAACAGCTAAAAAGGTACAAAGGCGGTTTTATCACTGAGAGATCTCTACCAGAGACCCTTATACGCAAGGGTGATTGAAGTTTAATGGGGAATCTCCGAATTAAATTAACATTCTGCATAAATGTTACAATACAAAACAATAAAATATTATTGGCACCACAAAAAGAAAAGTTAAAAAGGTACAGCAGTTTTATCACTAAAAGACATCTCTTCCAGAGACCATTTTGCAAGGGCAATTATAAATAAATAAAAAATAATGTTAGGGACATTTTTGCACACACGGTCATCTGACCCCAAACTAAGCAAAGCTTGTGATATGGCTGCCAGAGACTGATATACATACATATATAGTTTTAAATACATACTTAAATAGATATTAACAACCAGATATAGAACAAACACAAATGTTTATCACATATATGTTTGTCCTAGATGGGAATCGAACCCACGCCCCCAAGCTCAGAAAGATTTACTACCAACTGAACCAACGGGGCTATCTAAATTTCGCAAGGACGATTGAAACTGTTCATAGGAAATAGCTGAATAAAAATTTGAAATGATGATTCTCTATCAGAGCATTGGGTTATGAAAACTATGATTACCTACACGTTGACACATTCTGAATGAAAAATTAAGATTCGCAAAAAAAATCCACAATTTTTTTTTCTCAAACTACCCTCAAAATTTTCAGATCAAGTTGCCCGAGAGTGACCCGGCGGTGAAGTCCCTGAAGCTCCGTGAGAAGAGAGGCAAGTCCATCAAGGCTGCCCTCGCTAAGAAGCCCAAGAAGCCCGCGCCTAAGAAGACCGCCCCTCCACCCCCTAAAAAGAAGGCGGCAAAACCCGCGCCTAAGAAGTAATGACTAATAAACTTTTATGGATAATTTTGTTGTTTTTTATTCCTTTACCCTTAGAATAACTACACAAAGAAACCAAGTACATTCGCAAAATTTTAGCCATTCAAATGGTGTCATATTTGACTCCAAAAAAATATAAAAATTTTACTATGACAATTTGCGCGGTGAAATCGTACCACAACAAATCAGAAAAGCAGCATAAGAGTTATGGTGTGACATTCCACAGGTAATCCATTAATTTTCTTGCTTAAATCGTTTAAAATACCAATCGAAACTTTCGTTTTGAGTATGCGTTGTTTGGAAACCTACCTTCTATGAGTAGTTATTACCACCTTTACCATTTCTTACGGTTCTCTTTGTCACACCGCAGCAGCAAGTACAGTGTTACCACCATCGAAATAAGTTACCACCTTAAAACTGAACACCACCTTACGGCCAACTGCTAACGCGGTATTAAATTAGCGTGCTTCAACGTAGACTACATCAAGCGTGATGATCAAAAGCAAGGCTACTGAGCGAACATGAACCTTAACGCGCCTTGATACGGTTTGCGGTCGCGTTTTCCAACTGAGTTTAATACCGTGTTAGCAGTTGGCCGTAAGGCCGTACGGATTTAGTGGACGGAGCGTCCAAATGTCCCGCCGTCGGTGAAACAACACATTACTGAAGGCGCTTGCGGACTGCGTAGTACAAGTAGAAGTTGTAAGTAGCTACTCTTCTACTTGTACTACGCATCGTCTGCAAGCGCACTTGACCGTGGTTTAAGTGGTCTTCAGCCATAATAATATAGTTCCAATTATAGTTTCGGAACCATTCCCATCTAGGATAAACATTTATGTGATGAGCATTTGTGTTTGTTCTATATCTGGGTGTTTAAGTATGTATTTAAAACTATATATGTATGTATATCAGTCTCTGGCAGCCATATCACAAGCTTTGCTTAGTTTGGGGTCAGATGACCGTGTGTGCAAAAATGTCCGAAATATTTATTTTATTTATTTTTATTTATTTTACTGATTTATTTTTTTTTTTTTTAATTTAAGTTAATTAAAACGGTACTAAGGTACTGATGGAAGTACCTTAGGCCCTTTACGAAAGTAAAATTAATTTAGCGCGTAAATTAAACGTCACAAATTGATTATGTCGTTTGCTGTACCCTTAGTACAAGTTTTGATAGTATTCGAAAACTTTTTTCGTTTACGTATTGTTCCATACATTGCTGGGCTGAAAGGTATTCGTAAACTTTTTTCGTATTAGAGTGAAGCAATCTATACCGCCGATTACTACCGATTTTAGTTCCTCCGCGTTTCCGCTGGAGGCGCCTTACTACAATGTATAGAACAATACGTAAACGAAAAAAGTTGGATACTATCAAAACTTGTACTAAGGGTACAGTTGCAAAACGCGGCATCTTTGAAAAAGTTTCGGCAAGTCTCAACTCTGCATGAACCGCGCACGCTCTCGCCGCGCTTTTTTGTAGTGAACATATTAAGGGAGGCATAAAAATATTGTTTGTAATCCTAATACTAATTACATTCATTACGCTGCGTCGGATTGTACGAATGAAAATCTGAGTCACTCATTGTTTTCTAAACAAAGAGTATTGAAACTCTAGGTATTTGTAAACTTCTTAGATGGGAAAAATATTCCCGGCCGATATTTTAGTGCTAAACGTGTGCAGTGAAAACACACGGCTCACTATGTCTGTGTTTAAATTATTATTTGTACTTTTCCCGTTTGGTGTTTGTGTGGAACTGGGAACAAGATGGCGGCCAACCAAGGGAGAAGTCTGGCCGAAGTCCCAGAGCGAATTAAAAACACATACATTCTATATCTTCGAGAGTGGTAATGGAGTTTTTCAAGTTAAGGTAGGTGTTTCAATGGTTAAGCTGGCAACACTATAAAACTTAGTACA